>CM036540.1:25667901-26315401 GCA_020745685.1 Tautogolabrus adspersus | reverse complement strand
CAGCGTTGTTATGCAAATAATGAGGCGATGGTGCGCTCTTTCAAATGAAGTGTTTAAAATGGGAGACAATGAGGCGGAGACATTTCTAAACACACAGAGGGTGGAAGGCTTTACATTTTTGAACGAAAATGAGACTTTAAAATGCGCCGCAGTCACTTCAATTAATCGCATTTTTCAGGGCAAAATGACCCAACCCAAAATGGAGCTGCGATGAGATGTGACAGTTTCCATTAACTGCTCCACCATCCAAATCCACAAACACACGAGTGACAAATACATAATGTCAAAATCTGCACATCCAGTTGTATTACAAAGTCATATTAAGAATAATGGAGCTTACCATTGTTGTTTCAGCGATGGACCCAAAACTGTTGATAAAAATGTTGCAGGTTACGTTTACAGGCGGACCTGCAGAGAAGCAGAGAGGCAAAGAGAGAGAGGGAAAGAAACCGAACAGTTAGATCTCATCTTTTTACAGCTTTAGTGCGAGGGGTTAAAAGACGTAAACCTTGACAAGAAGTTGAAGTGTGTAAAGATGACGAGTGCAGAAGACAATATCCAGAGAAAAAGAAACATCTTTATGCCGAAGATATTTGACAGACAGACAGACAGACAGACAGACAGACAGACAGACAGACAGACAGACAGACAGACAGACAGACAGACAGACAGACAGACAGACAGACAGACAGACAGACAGACAGACAGACAGACAGACAGACAGACAGACAGACAGACAGACAGACAGACAGACAGATAATTCCTCACAGCAGCTGTAATCACATTCAAGATGCCACATCTAACAAACTAATTGAACATTTAAGCAATTAGGCACTTAAAAAGTACACATGACAATTCTAAAAATAGTTTCCTTAAATCAGATTAAAATTCACAATTCAGACATTTACATGTAGCTAAGAAATGTGTTTAATTGACCGGTGTGCAAAAGTGGCTCCTAATGAAAAACAAACACTAAAACTATCAATAGAAATAGCTACATTTACAGAGCATCACTTCTTCATTTACTACATTGTTAGTGTAAAATGGTAAATGGTAAATTGAATTGAGCTTGTTTAGCGCTTTTCTAGTCTTCTGACTACTCAAAGCACTTTTACACTACAGGTCACGCTTTCTTTTTTTCCAGGCGCTAAATCGCAACCCTCTGAAAATGGCTACACGACCCACTTTTGGGTCCAGACCCACCAGTTGAGAACCACTGACGTAAAGAAAAGACATTCAAAGGTAGACGTATCAAGGACGATATGCCTTCTAGACAATAAAACCAACATGTGTAGTAACGTAAATAGTTACTAACTAATGGCAGTAGTCTTGTAACATAACAAGTATCTGTTAAAGGTAACTTTACCCAACAATGAGCACCATGAACATCTGAAGTGAACTGAGGAGGATTAGTGTGTTTGTGTTTCAGTCCCTGTGACTGGATATTACAGCCAGTAGAGAAGACTAAAGCTGAGGTGAGACGATGACAGAGTGCAGGAAGTAAACAAAGTGAGAGAAACAGTCTGGTCAGGCAGCTGTGACACTCTGCTGAATAAATGAACAGGTCTCCTCTCTGGACTTAAATACCCCGACTGTGTCTGAACTGCCTGACAACAGCAGCAAGTTTACTCCAGAGTCGCTGAGAAGGAGAAGGTGCAAACATCTCATTACAAGTTAAGAAAACTCAAAATAAGAAAATCAATATCACATCTCCTTTGAGACTTTAAAAGTGCTGTCGGTCAACCCGAGGCGATATCAGAGGCGTTTCAGAGGTGTTTATGAAGCCAAAAATAGTCCCTCCTCGCTCTCCTTTCAGGGTCGAGACGCTGCTTTCAAGGTTGTTTTCAGATGTGAAGTGAAAGTAAATAGTGTGTGAGCCTTTCTTGGCTGCTTCATTGATTCGCTGTATTACCAGGTTGTACAAACACAAATGCGATTACTCGGCGGACAGAGCGGAGTTGCGGTGAGGAGCGTGGAGGACAGGCGAGCTCTCATCTCTTTCAGCCTGTGGACATGATATTGACTTTAAAGCTAAATCACAGAGAGTAACCTCGAAACTGCTTTTCATCCATGGACTCACTGGTTTGATCATGACAGACAGTCAATCCACCCAGCAAACTGCAGGTCTACCATTTATTTAATAAGACTGAGCTTCTGAAAGGTAGGTACACTTCTACAATGAGACTAGAGACTGCACTAGGAGGCAGGATTTGTACTTGTATATTGTTGAAATGACAATAAAGAAAGCTTGACTTGACTTATATTTTGATGGGGTTTTTTTTGACCCCACTTATTAAGGATAAAAGAACAACATAGCACAGAAATACACCTGAGACACCTTAAAATGTTGCTCCATCCATGCACCACCTATGAGGAAATCCTGGATTAGCTTTCCAAGTTCATAATGCCCGACCTGTTTACGCCTTGTGTGAGGTAGGATAACTGGATAAAAGAACTCGCTTTGCATTACACACTTTTGGAAGCTGAAGGATAGGTTCAGCATCTTTTTGCCTTTTTTCTGAGTTTTAGATGATGAAATTCAAGCTCCAGTGAATTTTGTGAGTATGGTGAGTGTTGGGCTAGAATCTGGAGTTGATTTACCTAACGTTTTAACATTAAAGAGGCTTAGTTGCAACATTACATGAAGATCAGCGATTCAAAAATGTGTTTCCTTTGAAAGAGTCGCCTTTTCATCCACTGTTTGCAAAGATTGGAAGAACCTTCTGTGCATAGAAATACTTTGGATCCTGTTCAAACTCTTTTACTGTGTACAGTCAGAGCTTTTCTATCTATCTTTGTAAAGAGGCAATAAAGTAATGCAAACTGAATTATTATAATTTCTCCTCCGAGAGACCCAAGTTGCAATTCTGCCCCTTTGAATAATAGAAACGTAGGCCTATAAATCTGTAGACAAAGTGCCTTTTTTTGTCTTTGTGGATGATAATTAGATTGCTGCCTTTACATTTTAGCTAAATTTCATAATCCAATTACTGTATTCCTGTTCTAATTTATCCACTTTTCATTAGACCCTGATGTGTTATTTTATACTGGGATCATTTTGACCAAGGCTGCATCACAGTCATATTGCCTACACTAGCATGTAAGTTAAGGTCAAACACACACACCATGGACACACAGTTAGTGTTTAATGTCCCTGGCTAAACTCAGGGTCTAATTCCACTGTCCGGGGGCGAGCGGGGAATGAAGGAAAGGGGTCTGGGTTATTTTGATGGCCAATTACTCTCCCTGTCACAGTCTGAGGACCGCTGGAGGCCACAGGGGAGGCATATCATCTGAGAGTCATTCAAACACACAAAGATACACATACGCACTCCTACAGAAGCACACAACTGTGGCTAAGCTATAGAGCAGAATCATAGGGTTGGAGATGCATGGTTAAGAGGGAGAAAAAAATCATGAAAGATAGCTGGAGGCCATGGTTCTCTACGTGACTTTATGTTCAGCATCTCATTAGAACACACAGAAGATTACTCACAGGAGGACGTGAGGAAAGGATTTAAAGTTACAGATACACAAAAAATACATTCATAAAAACTGACTGGAACACAGAGGAGTAACATCATTATTTGTCTCAAACATTTGGAATGAAAGAGGCAAGGCTTTCAAAATTTGCGAATCTTGGATAATTTTTCGATATCATGTGTTTCCAAACCATACAATCTTGATAATTATCTCTTATTTTAATGATTGATACCATCGTAAAGTACTGAAGCTTTCAAAAAACGAAAGAGCTCCAGTCATATATTTAACCAAAAACTCCTGCAAACTGTTTCCATTGCACAAATATGTTGGCAATGTTGAAACATTGCCGATGTATTTGCGCAATAGAGCCAGTTTGCATGCAATTTTTTGGGTGATTAAAAACAAGAAATTAGCCAGTATTGGTTGGCTAGGACTTCGAAACAGGTGCTGTAATGCACAACAGATTTTCACAAGAATCGTATCGTAGTTTAAAATTCTGATATTTGAGAAAACCTAGAAAAAGCTGTCATGACTCTAAAGCAGATCCTTCGCAAGCATCCATCATTTGGGAGCTAAATTGAGCACAATAATATTCAATGTGTTGTTTTGCCATGAACTGTATAGATCAGAGAGATATTCGGGGATCTAATCCAACAGCTGCCTGACAGGTTGAACACGATCACCCAAGTATTGGCTTACTTAAAAAAAATGAAGTAACATCCAGAAAAACGCAAACTCTGCTCTGCTGATCTTTCTTTTTTTTCCTATTGTTTTTAAATTTAAAAAAAATAATTCCATTATTTGTCCTTACCAGAGGACAAACAAATAGATAAATGGCGCCTGAGGCTTCTCTGTAAATAATCGGCCCCAGCGTGACCACCTGCCTCTATCTATCTGATGTGTAAAGGCTCGACAGACTCAGTGAGCACGAGCTCTGATGTGTCTAAGAGCATCCGAGGGTTTATCCGTAAACCAGCTGGTATTACATTATCTCTGTGTTTTCTCTCAGAAAGGCTCTCCAGGCCTAACTCAAGTCCTCTGACACATTTCCTCTGCATCCAGGCTTTGTTCAAAATCCCTCCTTCAGAGTCCTCCTCGCTCAGTGGCAGGAGGGAGGTGAGCAGAGGGATATCATAATTTGTCTTCTCTTGACGTCTCTCGCAGCATGTGACGCAAAAAATAAAAAAAACTCATGGTGGAGGAGGAGGAGAAGCTAATGCCTCCTTCTTCTGCTTCTCTCCCTCTTTTCTCCCACAGCAGTTCATTTAATAACCATCCAGAGGACGCTTTATAGCCCGCCAATAAAGACAGAAGACGGGGGTGCACCAGAAAACGACAGAATGGAGAAAGAGGCGACAGCTCATTAACCGTCATGGAGGACAGGCTGGCAGTGTGACTCACAGGCTACTGTAGCGGCACGCTCATATCTGCCCCAGTGTGTGTGTGTGCCAAATGGCCTGAGCTACGCACACAGAAGGACATGCCTGTACCTTCTAACAGTACTTTGATGATATAATAAAGATCCTTGCCTTTTGTATGAAAGGAAGATTTCTAAATGAATACCTTTTTATAATAAAGAAGGTTAAGGTGAGCATTGTATCCCATTATTCTTTGACATATGTTTGAGAATATCTAAGTTTAAAATTTGATGCCCATCATCATTTTTTAATGTTGCTTCTTCTGTTGAGATTGTTCTCCTATAGCACTGCAGTCTGTAGCTTGTAAAACCGTACAAGAACTGACCGGCATGAGCCATTTTTACCACCACAGCCCTCATGTTGGTTTTCTTATAAATGAGGACTAGAGAAGGCTTTGCATTTTTAGAAGGACACAGGAGATTTTTTTTTGTCTTAAATAAAAACTATTTTCAGCAGATTTGATCAGATAAGCCTGATCTTTTCACATTATCTTTAACATTTAAAACGATAGTTGTAATGCAATGATCCCAAACTGGAAACTTGTGATGTCACATCAACAAAAATAAAGCAGCATCTGCAACAATCATAGAACTGTATAGTGTGACCATCATTTGGTTTATACCCACATTATGTGCAGAGAGCCTCAGATGTCAATTAGAAAAACATAAATAGTTTAAAGAGGAAGACCAGAGGTTGATAACTATGTGAAACCAAAAGGCAGGTTGAATACCATGACATAGGAAAAATTACTTATTACAACTTCACATGACCCATATATGTTATCTAAAAAAAGTAGTTTTGGTGCCTTATCCAAATCTGACTTCCGACCTTTTAAAAAACAAACTCTCGTGCTCCACATTTGTCCAGAATTAGGATGGGATCCCATCCCTGGCATATGTTTGGGAACATAACTTAGGAAAAGCAATATAAAAACACACAACCCACCAAACTGTTTCGATGCCAAGTATTACCCTGTGCGCACCAGAATAAAATGAGCAAAAATCCAACTCTTGAAATGCTTGCTGTGTCTAGTTATGGTTGCTTGGTTATGATTTAATGACTCGTACTTCATAGTTCTTCATGAGTCAAGCTTGGATGTTTGCTGTTATGCCGATGGCTGTAACTTTACCTCTTGGTTCGATACACACCTGATCTTTTTTTAATTCTTAGAAGAGGAATGGAAGAAGAATGTGTTTGAGAAGAGGCACGTTCTAAAGTGTGCAACTTCGTTTTAATTAATTGATTAATTTGTGTACAGTTTCTTAAACCTAATTCAAACACTAACATCACTCCAAGGGTGCAAAGTCAAACTGGTCATTATGGTGATAGAAAAAGTCTAAAAGGTGCAAAGATGACCAGTTTCTCAAAACACACACACACAGATGATAGAGCAACAAATGTGCATGACATGTGCACACTTGTGCTAAACTGTACTGCTATGAATTCAGGTGCATTCAGGCGTGCGGTGAACACACGCACTGAAGGACACACTCAGTATGCATGTAGCTTACAGGCTACACCGCACTCACATACTAAACACATATTAACACTCATTAACATTCAGTTTGCACGGATACATAGTGTCTGCACGCCTCATTGCTTTTTAACCTTTTGCAGCTGATAACATATAAACATGATCGCACAGGCCTTGTCCTCTGCACGTTTCAAAGTTTGTTCCTGCTGGCCACCGTACATCAAATCAACACAAGGAATATCGACTGCATGGGTGATTTAATATAGAAATGTGCATATTGAACTGCTCTTAAACGTTACAGTAAATCTATTAAGTCACTTAAAACATTGTTAAAGAAACTAACTTAATATGTAACTCACTATATGTCTGAAAAATTAAACTGAGTTTGTTGAGGGTTTCATACTTTCTATGGAGAATTATTCATTCTTTTCTGTGAATGTTCTTATGAGATAAGTTTCTAAAGTATAAGCCCTTGGCATGTCGACTGAAAAGTTAATTTCTCTGAATATGTACGCACATACTCCCTGCCTCTCAAACACACACACACACACATGCATGCTGAGGAGGCCAATCAAGTTCAGCAACTGTGCTGAAGTCCTGCTGAGGTGCGTCGGCACAAATAAAACCACTCCCCCCTCCCTTCTTCTTCAGCTGAGCTCCACTTTCATTAAAAACAAGTGACAACAGCAATAAAGCAGGATGAAACAAACGGCCCGGCTCGGCCTCTCAGCACTTCTGCTAACTGCAGCCACTGCAGCCTCTCAGTGGAAAAAAGGCTCTAAGCAGTCCCTGAGCTCTCTGTGCTCTGTGTGTATGACTTCTCTGTTTGCCACAAACAAACAAAAAATCTTTAGATTCAGTTTGTACAATTTAACTGTGTCACTAACACCACTGCAGGGACACCACCCAGGAGGGGGAACTGTGTCTCCAGAAACTTCAGAGAGTCTCTGTTAAGCCTATGAGACTTTGTATTCTCAGATTTACGTTTCTGTGACAAAAGCATCTGCCAAATGAAATTATGATGGTGTTACAATGATATAGGGCTTCACAATAAAACAAGTTCAACCTTTTATTGTATTAAACTGACAGCAAAGATTTACCTTTAGTACTATTTGTTTCATTAACATTTTTAGTACAAGTAATTTGCAAATGCATTCAGTTTGAAGCAAAACACTATACTATACTACTGCCTGCCTTTAGAACAAAACCTGCAGTGCATACAGCAGGTAAAGTGACGCATATTTGGTGTATTTTTTAAACTATTGTAATAAGGTGTTTCTCAATAAATAGTTGACCATTGTAAAAAATAAATCTCATTAAATTCCATACTTGTGTTTAACACATTGGATCTCCTTTTTTCGGTGTTTGCAGTGTCTTTACTGGTCATCATCATCTACTCATTTTTCATCTGGGAGCAGAACTGACAGTTAAAAAAGAGTGTTTGATGGTTCTCCAGGAAGTAGATAGGTCTAAATAGAGACGGTATGAAGATGACAGCCTGATAAACCTGCCAGAGGAAGTGCCTGTAATTGCTTTTTCAGTGATTAATAGTTGGGTGGGTTTTTTTTATTTCTCCCTCAGCTGACGTGGAGTGTCTTTAAGCCAGTGTCAACTTAACATTTCATCCTTGTTGTGATTCATAAAACTGACATTGGAACGAGAGTCAGGTTGCCAACTGAGGAACCCAAACATGAGGTTGTGCGAGTGTTTTTCTGTCGCCTCTGTATCAACACATCTCAGATTTAGTTCTAGCAATACTCTTAACGTGACAAATAGACACAGGCTGCGGAGTCTCATCACTGTTTTAAGACGAAGCTTTCCATTCCTATTAAAGCAACTCTTATTACAAAATGTTTCCACTCATGGTTCTGGAAGGAGATTTGGATTAAAGCATCCAGGAAACAGCAGGTTACCAAACGCCATATGTTCTGATGATATAGCAGATGCATAAAGCCTGCAGGGTACAATGCTGCTGCCAATGTATGGGTGAATCTCAAATCCAGTACTGCCCAGTCGATACATACAGTCACTATGTCAAAAAACCACTTGGGGTCATTGCACCTTTCAAATTAAGCCAATAAGAACTGATGTGCTGTCCAAGTGGGATTCAGCCAACATCTGCCAGACTGCAAACAAAGTCTGCCAACAAGCAAAATTATCCAAAACAGGATAGCTGCAACTTTCTTGAAGTGAATTTCTATTCCCCGTTGACTCTCAACTGACCACTCTCAACATTGAAGACTTTACTTCAGAAGACAAGGCAACACATCAGCAAGAAGCAGTTTAAAGTACTTAATGTGCCTTGCAAAATTTTAGGGATTTTCTTTTGTAATGCAAAACACCTTTTTGTTCATATTTTGGGTAAAAAAAATAAAATAAGATGTAATAAGAGGTTTGGAATGACAGCAGTAGATTTCCTCAGACACCAACAGCATCAAAACGGATCAAAAGGGTTTAAAAACACTGATTTGTGATTGATCTGTTTGGTCATGTAGCAAAGCCCCGTCAATGAACTGAAGAGCGAGTAGCTGAGCTAAGCCCCATGTTTACATATTTTAGGTCAAAATGACTAATATGTATCAGATTGCTTCAGTAAACTGTAGTGAATCAGAGTGTAATGGCTGCAACATAATCCTGTGATATAAATATACCTGGACAAGTAAGGCAATCAGGTAAGTTTTAGGCAATCACATGGAGCAATTATCAACCTTATTTTCCCTGTCTCTGAGTTTCTGACGACCAACCAATCAACCAAAAGTCATTGAATGTTTACGTTTAACCAATTTAGCTTTCTAACATTAGTCAGACCTAAAGAAAAGGTTGTATCCAATCACCTATGTAATCCAATACAATCCATTACAAAAGCTCTTTCATAAATTTTACTTTTACAAAGCTTCTACAGTTTCGTTTTTTGTTGACATGGTCAGAAAGGTGATAGTTCTACTTTATATTTCTTGAAGTCATAGCGAGTCAGAGATGAACTGGACTGATTACGTTGAAAGGTTTCCCACATATTTTGTTCAATCCATTAACATACATGAGGGAAGCAAAAAAAAAAGAAGAAAACTAGGGTCACATTTTAATGTAATGCACTCCTAAAATGTCAAGTGTCAACGCTTTGTAACGGTAGAACTTGTGTTAAAGTTGTTGTATTCAATTGCATTAGATTGCACAGGTGGTCATAATGTTATGGCTGATCACTGTTGACAACATATTAGGCATTAGATTGGTTGCACAATCAAATACTTTTGTCAGGATACTCTGCCTTTGCACTCTCTTTGGAGTTGTACTTCTGCCAATAGATATAATATATTGCATGGCACTCGAATGGACGACATTAAAAAAAGATTTCTGGTTTGCTTACAGCTGAGTCCCACCAACTTAGCCCAGAGACATTGGCTTGCAAACATACTGCCCTTGCCTCTACACCAACCTCCAGCAAGGCCCAGGGGTCTTATCAGCATCAGTCCAGGACTCGTGGCAGCTTTCCGAGAGCCTCCGGTGGTGGCCTGATCCCCATGACTCAGCCAACAATAGCCCCACGTCCTCACAAACGAAACAAGTCTGAAACACTGCACAGTCAATGCTCCCTTCCTGCTGAGGAACGAGGCCGCTGAGCCATGAATCTCTGAGGAGCAGATTTAAGTTTTGATGAGCTCAGGAAGTCAAACTGCCAGATGTAGTTGGTGGAAGGGGAAGTTAAATCCAGAAAGCCTCTCAGATGAGTTTATTTGGACTCATTACAAAGAATCAGAACAACTTTATTTTGTATAACTTGACATTTGCATAAGATAAGTACGATAAGATTTCCCAGAAAAGTAATTTCTTCTAGCTAACATACTGTATGTTTGACCAACTGTTACCTCTATAAGAATAATAATCATAGTTTTTACAGTTAGTTCGAATTATTGATCAAACTGCTGTTATTTTTCCAAGACATTATTTCGAGATGCAAAAGTAACCCCACAGCAAATTGTCTTATAAGGCATACAATGTGAATGTGCAGGGTTTTCTTGTCAAGTTGGTGATAATAAATGATCAACCTCCCCCATCAACAGGGGACTTTTGGGCTCTTCTTCCTTCATTAACTTCCGAACAATAAACTCCTGACTTGATGAATTGGTAGTAAGACTACACAGAGTGCAAGGCTCTGTCTGCTCTGAGATGTTCTGTAAATGGGCAGAAGGAAATCATCAAAGTTGTTAAGAGAAACTGTTTAAGACACATGGTTTTCACTGTCCTGTGTTTTTCTATTAGAGGGTGTAGGACCCATCTGCAAAGTTGTGCTTTTCTAGGAGAAGACACTATAGGTGGTCCACTGTTGGGAGCTCCATTAGCAGGCCTTTGGAGGTTGTAAAACACAGGTATCTGGATAATTGTCTTTGCCCTGCTCTCCTATTCTTTATTGAACGCTCCTCTCCTGATGCCCAATTTGCACACCTCTAAGTGACACCTTAGCGCCACAGCGGTGAGGCCAAATATATTCACACCAACAAATGGCAGAGAGCCGAACATTAGCAAAGAGAAGCAAGGAGAGAAGAAAAGTTTCAGACCACAAATTATGTGAATAATACTTTGAATTACACCGAATCGCCTCCTTTGCAATTGAGCTGCCTTCAGCAGAAAACACTACAATGGCTGTGAGACATTAAATATTTATGGGATGTCATCTAGGCTATATGGTCCAGGGAAGGCAGTTTTGCTTTTTATTGATCTAATATATATTCCCCACACATGCTCTTAGAAGCAGAGGAACATGGCTCATTTTACATGCAGGACTGAGAATGAGAGAGCTTGAAAGAAGGAGAGAATAAAGGGAGAGAGAGAAGTAGAGGGTTATTTTTCTTCTCTTATTGCTGTTTTTCCTCCATTATGTCCAGACACGACAGCTGAGGAGGTAATCATTTTCTTCTTATCCTCCATGCATAAACATCAGCGCTGAAATGCCAGCGTGAGAGAAAAAAGAAAAGTATCCCCAGGAACTTTAGAGCATCATAAATCTCCTGCCCCGATAGTGAAACAGAGAAATAATGAACATTTTATCAAACACTGAGACCTTTATACTCCTGGAAGTTACTCAGCTCAAGTTATAGGAAAGTTTTGTAAAAGCCATTAAACTGATTCAGGAGAAAAAAGGCCTTTGGTCGAGAGTTCAGAGAACACCTTCAGATTAGGCTTTTAGTTTAGTTGGCTTTTTTGACAGTATACGATACTACTTTAACAAAACCATGAAATACCTGATTCTGTAATTGAGATTTTATGTTTATGACCAAAAGGACCAAAAATCTTCAATTGTTATCTCACGTTCAGCCATGTTTCAGGGATTTTCTCATCTTAAGACTTTAGAGCTTTAAGTCGGTCTAACACCGATGTTCAGTAATATTTTATGGTTTGTTTCCAGTTCATCGTCTATGTTTTGGATGGGTTTCCGCTCAGGATTCTATACAGCAGACTCAAGTTTGTCTCAAACAAGGAAAACTGTGTCTTTTTGGAACTGGATTTGTCCACATCCTGTGTTCCCATTACACTTCACTAGATCTTAAGGTCAAAAACCATGACAAAGGGCAACAACACACGTTTTGGACGCGTGTTTGAATACTTCACGCCATTCTTTGTGTTTGTTGGGTATGATCAAGAATATACTCAATAATGATGTACCTATCTTTTGAATTCTCAACATGCTTTAGTACACAGGGTAGCGTTGTAGTCAAGACCACACTAATCAAGACCAAGACACACCCGAGACCAAAGTGCTCCGAGACCGAGTCAAGACCAAGACAATGATTATCACTGAAAAATCATCATCTTGTGTGCAGCACAAGGAGGCCTGACCGTATCACCGGGAAGGTTGCAGCCGTAACCAGGGGATACAAATCAAATTATGAATGACTTGGAATTATTTGTTCTTTTAGAACGGGAGGTTGTCCTTCTAATCACATGAATGACATGAAAAAATAGCCTGGCAGTGGTGGTCTTTACTTAAAATCAGGGGTCCGCCCAGTCTGAGGCTGAGACAAGGCAGAGTAAAAATGCTTTCTATTCCGAGACGAGAACGAGACCTTCAAAAAGTTGTCCCGAGATCGGTCTTGAGACAAAGACCTATTTGAAGTACTACAACATTAATACAGGGAATCATTTTAAGTCCATTTTACATGGATCAATATAATAGACATGAAGATTTGTTTGCAAGTCACCATTCAACTAAAACAGTTCTACCTTTGCTATGTGCTTTGTTGATGAAAAAAGGACTATAGAAATCATCATGATGCACTGATCCTAAAAGAACACTGGTAATGTATCAGGATAAAGGGTTTAGTAAAAGAGTCATAACAGAGTTTGATTATAAGAAATATAGGACATGTATCAGGGACTGAATGCTGGGATATTTTGCCCTCTATTGCATTATTTTTGACCATACATTTTTTAAAGCAGAAAGTCCCCAAACTTCCTGGCACTTTATGGTGGTGCAATCCTTCACTGTCGGGGTGCCCCGATAATTCTGCTTCTCTTGGCTACATCTATGATAGAGCCATTTTAAAAATAGCATATTGATTTGGTGTCTGCATGTTGAGAGAACTATTCTAAAATATACATACAATTCTAGGAATCTTTATCTTTCCTCTATTCAATGTTTAAGAATGTCTCTGACTTTCTGTACATGCTTACAAGCAGCACCACAGGCAGGAAGAAAAAAAAAGAAAAAGAGGCAGAATAAGTTTCAGTACTTTCTTTCCTCCATTACATTCAGATGCAACATGAAGGAGGAGATAAACATCAAGGCTCTGGAACGCCGGTGGGGGGGGGGCTGCTGGAAGGCAGCGAAACATTAAGTGTCGTCCATCTCCTGACTCTACAATGAAAAAAGACTTTCTCTCTTCCTTATGTCTACATCCTCTAAAGTCACATCCAACACCTAAAAAAAAGAGCCTGTCTGCATCAAATCTTGTTTATATTTCTGCCTTTATTCCCATGCAGATGCCGTAGCCCTTCATGTGCGCTGCATCCCTCTTTATTTACGCAGACAGCTCTCATTATTCTCCCCCATATTAAAGCACATACCTGGCTCCTCCTATAGAGCAGTAAAACCCTCTTTGCTTAAAGCGAGGAAGTAAACAGTGCGGTTGATCAGCGGAGGGGGAAAAAACACTTCCTGTCACATTTTAATTGGAGTGGTGAAATGAGGAATGGCGGTTTCTCCCGCCGACATACTCAACCATCCATCATCGCCGCTTCCATGGAGTGAACTTTAGGGAAAACTTCATTTTCCTCCACAGAGAGGGAGGAGAATGCCATTATATTATATTTCACTTCTCCAAACCTCCTCTTCACCCATCTCTCCTTCACTCTCTCCATGAATCAGTTACCGTCTCTTTTTTTTCTTTTATATTCCTGTCCTATTGTTACTCTGCTTCTGACTTCCTCTCTCATTCGTATTCGTTCAGCCACGGGGTGTTCAGGTTTCATTATGAGATGAAATGTATTCAAAGTGGGAGGTAGGCAGAGAGGAAAGGATGAAGCGATGGATGGATGCATGGCAGCCTGGTCAGAAATCACCTGAGGCTGTGTGTGTGTGTGTGTGTGTGTGTGTGTGTGTGTGTGTGTGTGTGTGTGTGTGTGTGTATCGGCTTGTCTATGCATATTTACACAAAATTGGCATTCATGCCTGTGAGCATTTTCAGTTTCTCTGTGTGACTGTGTGTGTGCTCTGTATGTTTGCAGAGGGAATATTTCTTTGTGTATGTGTATGTGTCTGTCAGCATGTGCTTGCATGTGTGCATATCCTCTTCCTCATATCCTCTCTGTTTATACAGATTATTCTAGCACACACACACAGAGTCTTATCTAGGTATTATTCATGGACCAGAGCATCCTTTAAAACAATATCTCTATCCATCCATCAAAATAAAGGATACAGCTGTTAATATTTTATATTTAAGTCAGATCATATGAACACACATATAACCGCAATAAGTGAAAGAACATTTCAGTAGTGTTTTATCCAAAGCCTGATATTGTATCCCTCTGTGCCATAGAGCTCCATTGTTCTCCCACAACGTCATCAACAAGTAAGCATGAACTTTAAACTACAGCACCCTATTCCAAGCTTTCAGTCATGTGACCTGCGATGAGGCTTGGAGGGCAAAAACAGCTGAGGAAAGTGGCGGGCGCCATCGAACACTCTGTGAAGCTGAAGCACGGGCTCGTAAGTTTCCATATCTTGAAACGAAACATGTTTGCATCACCTGACAACCACAGAAAAACAGAGATATTATGTCAAACTGCAGGTTCTGGGCACTTGCAACCCTTCTACAGCTCATGTTGCACTATCTTAATCATGAAAAACAGCTAAGTCCTTACCAGAACTTCCCTTTGGTGATGTTTACTTCTATTTAGTGTAGAATTCTTCCCGATACATAGCTGTAGGATAAATGTCTAGAAAAGTACGGACAGCTTTTTTTGTGGTTTGGTCGATAATGTTGCAGTTTTGGAAGCAAAGGGCAAGCCATTCTTCATCATGAAAGCATAGTTGAGTGCAAATTAGCTCGCTAACGTTGCCTAACGATAGTATCAGGATCACTGTCGGCTGTGTTCAGGGGCAGTTATGTTGTATGTTGAAGCACAACCTGGGCTTGTCTCCTCATCAGTTAGAGCGTTAGTCTCTGTCTTTCATTAACAACAATATAATAAAACTGGTTAAACACGTGTGGCAACTGAGACCGATAAGTTGTCCGTAGCTTGCAGCAGTAGGAAGCCTCTCTTGCCTGCCAGGTGGGTGATGTAAGTGTGTGACGTCACGTGAAAGCTATGAATAACCTGACATCTCAGGACCATTTCACAAATGTGAATTAATAATGTGTTCGCTAAGGAAGACAGCTCTTAGAGCATGGAAACTTTCAGGGAGTCATTGGAGCACGGCTCAGAGACTAATTAATTCCATATATATTTTTTGTTTATTCTTTTATAATACAGAATTAAAGGATGAACCTGTAATGTATTTCTTGACCCAAACTCTGTCCGACCTCGACCACACCCATCAGCCTCTACTACGAAGCAGTCAGCATTATTGTACCCCTAATGTCTCCAAACCCAACACACCTAAAATGTGTTATAACAGTTCTCTTAATCCATCTGAAAAAAAAAACACTGTCCTCTGATGATGAAGTTACAAATTCTGATATTTCCGCTGTTCAACTGCTTTGGCAACTTAGCCCAACTATCCAGGGACATCACCAGCAATCACATCAACTACAGCAAAACAACATCTCGCCCATGCAGGGTAATCAGCAAAATGAAAGTAATGCTAATTCCATTCCTTAAATATGTCACACAGCCACTCTTATAGGTATGTCTCCCCATTTTAAACCATTGAAATAAGACCCCTTCTCTGACTTTGAGTCACAGAAACATTGCATAAAATCCACTTTGTACTGTAGACAAGTGACAACTTTGTAAACATACTTTCCTTTAAGTATTTGTGATACACAAACTGTCTTCAGAATCAGCATCAGAAGTAAATTATTGATCCCACAGGGACATTAAAGACGTGCTGTAGTGAGTGGTTGTGATTTGAGCCTGCACTGAATCGTCAAGCAGCCCTCCTGGACCTTCCAGGGTTTCCAGGCCAGGTTTTGACTGACGGGCAGACATGACAGGATGGCAGCAGCCTGACTGCAGAGGAACATGAATCAATAGCAGGTCTACAGGGGGCGACACGGCGACACACAGGAGGTGACTGAAGCTTTATTCAACTGGATTACTGAGAGGTAGTGATACTGCAAAGAGTGTGTGTGTGTGTTTGTGTGTGAGAGATATTAAAGATATTGCAGTATTTGCACTGTACATTATTGTTTCTGTCTGTTCTACAGTGTGTGTGTGTGTGTGTGTGTGTGTGTGTGTGTGTGTGTGTGTGTGTGTGTGTGTGTGTGTGTGTGTGTGTGTGTGTGTGTGTGTGTGTGTGTTTAAACATTAGCGCATGTGTTTGCTTGATCCTTCCTGTTTGCTGTTTGCCTGTTTGTTTGCCTGACCATGTGTTTGTGCAGATGGACTGTTTGTTGTGTGTGTGTGTGTGTGTGTGTGTGAGAGAGAGAGAGAGAGATAGAGAGACAGAGGGAGAGAGAGATATTCATCTGCTCAATAAATCAGTGTGTGATTTAACAGAGTGTCGTGATGCTCTGCTGTTAGCTCGATGCTTTTAATCATCTTGAGAGGAAGGTAGTCATGTGAGATTAGAGCACACACGCACGCACGCACGCACGCACGCACGCACGCACGCACGCACGCACGCACGCACGCACGCACGCACGCACGCACACACACACACACACACACACACACACACACACACACACACACACACACACACACACACACACACACACACACACACACACACACACACACACACACACACACACACACACAGTCCGCCCCCACAACTTAACCCTCAAACACATGCATGCACTCCTTCTTGTAACCTTTCCAATAATGCAGGTTGACTCAGCATCATTTAACCCTTTTTTATTGAATGGAAATCGGCCTTTATAATTTCAATACCAGATGACTATTAACTCAAACAGAACACCACTCAGAAAACTTTAATTTGATCTTTTTTTATTTTTATGTATGTTGTTGTGTCTGCTGCTTTGGGTTAGAACTAAAATAAAATGTCATTTGGATTGATTTTTGTTATACAAAGCACTTCATGTGCCATGCAGCAAATGAGATTAAAATCCTCTGATCCTAACTTATTTACGCAAACGATTTCACTGTTTGGTCTTCATATTTTTACAAGATGATATACAATTACTGAAGCCTTTTCAATCAGAAGCTGGATTTGTTTCTGGTCAATAAATATGAAAACAATATAAAAAGATGAATAAATGCTTTCATAATGAGGCACTTTGTTTTTTTAATCTATTTTGATAAGTCTTAAAAAATAAAACTCTGTATACTAATTCTTTAAAAAGTTATGTTAACCTTTATTACAACAGTGAAAGAAAGTAACCAAACTTTGAAGATATAAAATACATAAAGTCAATTTCTTGTTGTTTAAATATGTGTGCAGGACGAGGGTGCGTCTGACTTGATCTTCTACAACATTTAATGTACAACAGCTTATGAGCTGCTTTCATGTTTTGTTGTGTACGTTAATATGTGTTTATGGATTTGTTGTCAGACGTGCGCTTTCTAAAGACAAACCAGTGTAGTGTTTGCTTGTACAACTCCTGACAACTCCATTTCTGCGTTAGCTGAGTTTGTCATCCGGCACGCAGCTTTGAGTATCGGGTTTCTCCACAATGTCAGCATCGTCCTAAAAAATGCTCTCTCAAGCTCGCTCTTTATTCCTTCATGGAACTGTCCATGGTCCTCATTTTTCTGACAGATTTCTCAAAGGACTGCAGGTCTGACCCTTTGAACAATATACACTTGATCTTCAATCAAATGCCCTATACCTTTGTTCCAAGGGCGCACCATTACAAGTTTCGCAACAACAGAGTAAAAGCTATGTTTTGTAAGAATTGTTAGTTTGTGTGCGTGTGAACTGGAGCCCTCTCTCTTTTTCCTTCTTAGCCTTTTCCTCTCTCTTTGTGTATTGTAGGTCTTTTTTTTGCCCTCTGCTATAATGTCCACATTGAGAATAAGAGCTAAGACCAGTAATGGGAGAAGTTCACTTTCCAGGATTAACGCCATAAAGCTGAATCAATCTTTACCAGCAAGATTCCAGGTGCACAACCAAAGTTACAGAGTGCAAGAACAGAAGTTCAATGCATGAAGTGGGAATGAAAGAGGCACTGTTCTCCCTATTACAAGTCAGTCTACAATCAAATGATGTAGGAGGAGGCAGGAGTTCTATAAGTGCAAGCTTTACTGCAGAGAAGAGGAAGAAAGTCATTGATTTAAGAGTAGATGACTCTGCTCTCTTGTCCTATCAGGACCCTTGGTAATAAAAAAATCTAAAGTATAGTTGAATGGAAACACCAGTTTTGAGTTGTCTCCTTTGAACTGTAGTTTGCAGCGTCCTAATGAGTTGTTCGACGGCCTTTGTAGGATGGCCAATGTTTTATGTAATGCTGTGACTTACACCAACTGTGCATGCTTTGAAGTGGATTAAACAGTCAATTATGTTATTTTTTTCAACATGAAAACAGGGGGATGTTGTCCAACTTTTCCATGTATTTTTTTGTAAATGTCCCAATTAGGCCACACTGTCACTTTGGAGGGGAAGGATCACAACAACAATCATATCCAGCATTGAACAAATGACTTGTTTTGTTGTGGAGGATTTGTTGGAATTTCTTCCACATAGGAAAGTCTTGTAATCAAACCCAAGTGTTCCCTTTTCAGAGCCTTGTGCCGCCATACATTTCCCCTCTATAATAGGCCACTTGCACGAGCATTAATCTGTGTAGGGGATATTCTGCTTTACATTCACTTTAACCACACTGTGTGCTCTGGCCTGCAGTAACCATTTTGCAGTGTTAGCTTTCTGCAGCACTGTGCAATCACATTATAAAGGTGTTCAACACCAGACAAGGCCACTTGAATAAGCATAAATCTACATAGCAGCAGATTTTTTTTGCTCTCAATATAAAAAGCAAAATAACTGCAATATGCTCCAACCTGCAGCCGTCACATTAAAGTGTCACCTCTCTCGAGCACTATGCAATCATATTACAAAGCCGTCCTCCATGAAACCGGGCCCTTGGATAAGCGTAAATCTACAGAGACAGATTGAATCCTAAGGGCCTCTTGCACAGCACCGAGGGGGGAAGGAGAGCCTGGAATCCGTTAGCAGACAAATATCCCTTGGCCTTACATTAATCTGCATAAAGTGCCGGTGTGAGGAGGTGAGTTGTGTGTAATATGTGCTGAACAACCCCCAACAGAAGAAGCAAAGTGGAGCCTCTAATCAGGAGGAACGGCTGCTGCCGACGGCGGCCGCGGCAGGCTTCAGGCCCTGACCTGCTGACTGGATTCTGCTGAACACGCTGAATGAGAAATCTCCTCTCTCTCCCCTGTCTTTCCTCTCCCTCCCCCCTCTTTCCTATCTTTGCTCTCCCCTCGTCTGCCTTTCCTCCCACGTCTAGTCCTCGAAGATGGCATGCTCTTCCTGTCGAGTATGTGCTCTGCTTCAGGTCTTATAGATTATTCCGAGTCATTCATTCACTCTCTCCTCTGCAGCCATTCCCTTTCTTTTGTCTTCATCTGCTCCTTCTACTTTTCCTATGCTTTCCCTTTATTTTTCCTCTTTCCTCCCATTTGTTATTTTCCCATAACTTCTTTTATTCCATTGGTATTGTATCAAATTGTCTTAATGTATTTTCTTTAAAATTCTTGTATTTGAAATAGAATTTCCTTTCTCAATTTTTGACGTCCTCTTTATTGTCCTTTAACTGGGTTTGTTTAACCGCATGCATGATTTATTGACTTACAATTCAAGTTCCCTTTTCTGCTTTAGCCTTTTCTCTTGTAGAGGGTCCTTTCTGTGCATTATTCTCCTTTCCTTTGCTTTCCCGACCACTATCCAATGGTGTAACTACCGACAGTGCAATTGGTGCAAAGCACATGGGACAATGCACTTTAGGGGGCCCATAGCAACTGCCAGTTGATGTAATATTACAAGCTAGCGCCTCTCAGCACTCTGTAAAGCAGGAACAGTCAGTTAAGAAATACGTCATGCTCCTGCATGTATGAAGCTGCCTATACTGAACCGATTTTGCACGGTTGGTAGTTCAATTAAACCAGGTGGTTTAAGGCAGGCTGCTGGATCAGCGTGGATAAATGTGCAGCTCTGGCTGCTGTCCATGGTGCTGATCTGAGGCTATTTTAGATGCTAGTCTTAAGTGTTTTTCTGTATGGTGACATAAATCAGCTGTTGTGGAACTGTCTACAATTGTCTGTGTGTGTTTGTTCAAACGAGCATGCACATCTGTTTTGGGCAAAGGAGAGGGGGCGGAGCCCAGCACAAGTATGTTACACTGCGGCTACTATCCTCACATCTTCTGCTCTCAAGTATTCCGTTTTCCCATCTCCCCTCTACATTCCCTTAATCTTTTTTCCCTTCATGTCTACTCAGTGGTCGTCTACTCTTTAAAATCTGACATTTATACAAAAACTGTCTAAACCTGCCCAGCTCTGCAGATTAAAGACACGACCCTTCACAATTCTTTTTTAGTATAAAATACCATTACCATGTGTGATGATGGAGAGCGAGTGTGCACA
The DNA here is from genome assembly GCA_020745685.1 of Tautogolabrus adspersus. Lineage (NCBI taxonomy): Eukaryota > Metazoa > Chordata > Actinopteri > Labriformes > Labridae > Tautogolabrus > Tautogolabrus adspersus. The sequence goes on along the minus strand of CM036540.1, from coordinate 26,294,803 downwards.
TCAATAACTTTTATAAAAGATAAAGGTTTAAATCACTGAGGATACTGAAGGCAGATCAAGTCGAGGCACTGGGGGAAATAAAATATTCTTTTATTGCTTGTGAGTGAGAATCATGATTAGAACAAATCAATGAGGTTTGATCTCTGGCGAGTCCTCTCTGATAACTTCTTTGATGTCAATAAGGAGCTATTAGGTTAGTTAGCCCCGTATGTGTTGGTGATATTGGAGGTCAAATTGTGTTTGTTTCAGACAGAGAGTGCATCTTTTATCAATATCCAACTACAATATGAGATTATCAATTGACTATTCTACAGCGTATGTTAATCCTACAGTATTCCTATAGGCTATGAAAACTCACTAGGTCCATTATATATACTATGTTTGAATATGTTTTCTAAATACTGGATTGTTGGCTGGCTTAATTTTCTCTTCTAGCTGGCTTGGCTGACTTGTACATTAACTTGTACATTCTTATATATAGGGGCTCCTTAAATCTTTGTTGTTGGGTAATATATGTATGAGAGGGGGGACAGGGGGTGTTTATGTAACAATTGCTATGTGTCTTGCATGTTTGTATACTGCTACTGGATGCCTTGAATTTCCCTCGGGATCAATAAAGTATCTATCTATCTATCTATCTATCTATCTATCTATCTATCTATCTATCTATCTATCTATCTATCTATCTATCTATCTATCTATCTATCTATCTATCTATCTATCTAACAAAGACAAGATAACACTTTATTGTCAGTTTGCACAGAAATTTGTCTTGCATTATAAAGTCAGAAATCCTCGCATCCCAATAAAATCACAACATACTCAAGACAGTAAAAAAACTGTGCAACATGATTGAAATATCAAATCCTTAAAGCTGGTGGTGCAGACTTTGGAAAAACCAGCTAGAGTAAGCTGGATTTTGAACGCCACTTTTTCCCAAAACACAAGCTTTGAATATTTCACTGCTGATGCAGGGAGAGTCCATTAGAGTGTTTGTAAAAGATGTGCAGGTCCTTGTTATAATCCCTAACCGTATGCAACAACATTTAAGCATCCTTCATTTGCAACTGGCACAACTTTAAATGTAATGTTAACTTGTGGATTTATAAACTCAATGAGATGAATGCTTGACTCTGAAAATCACGCTCTCAAGGGGGCAAAAAAAGAAGTCAATGGCATAATATTCAACCAAGTGCTGAAGAGCAACAAAACTCTTTTTGCTCAAAGACATCACATTTCAGCAACTCAAATAGTAGGCTTAGCACCCAGCCAGTCAGTCTGCATTATTGTCCTTTTTCCTATTGTTCCTTTTTGAAGAAGAACCTGAAGGTGCCTAAAGTCACTATAGCAACTATTTTATTTTTATTTTTGTTTAGCTATAATTCTCCTCCTGCAAATATACATTAAACTGAGAAATTTCTTCTTAATAGTTTTTTTTATTTTCCTCTTCCAAGCCAGTGGGTAAGTTATGCACAGGAGCAGCCTGGAGGCAGAGGGGCTGCTGCCTGTTAATATAAAACGCCGTCTCCTGTGAAGCTGACAGTATCATTCGGCAGAATAAGCTCAGGAGGTAATTGGGGTCTTTAGTCTGCAAACCAAACGAGTCTCTCTCTGAAAATCATTATTCACCCACAGTAATCAAACACAAAAGCATCATATCTGCATTAATAAGGATAACGAAGCTGCTAAAAGTGAGTTTTTCTTTTAATCTTCTTAAAACAGCGCAGCCCGAGTCAACTTTACAGTATGAGCTTTGGGGACCTCCAATGATGCCTCAGCTTTGTTGCAACAATCAGTAAGGAATATTCCTTTGCCAGACAACATTGCCATAAGCTTTCTTAACCTGCATTAATCTTCTCTGACAGTGTTGCCCCAAAAGATTGCCCAGTGCATCACCTCTGCTGTTTGCTCCATCACCGACTGTTATGTCGACGACTGTCTGGAAAGTCCTGCAGCGCTAATTGTGACTGCGAATCTGTAACTTGTAACTGTGCATCTGCACATGTGCTTGTATGTTTGTGGGCTGTATCATGGCTTCCTCTGTGTGCAAGTAAATTAGGGCCATGTAGCCTCACTGCTGTGCTACAAGCGTTAGCATGTTAAGCTACACAGGTACACAGCTATTGTGTATGCTACTGCATGATACTGCACTGTACTTTACTCTACCTTTCTGTACTTCACTTTCTGGGAATGTACCACACTATACTGTTCTGTAGTTGGTTTTAAAGAACAGCATTTTAGAGTAGTATGTGAATAGTACACACTATATTATACTATACTACTCCTTCCTGCACAATCTACTGGTAATGCTATTTTAGTGTAGTATCTTTCTATATTCTAGTATGCTGTACTATACTTCACAGTAGTATACTAAGATGTAATTTAGTACACTATTTATAGCAGTGTTGGAGGCTACTTAATTGTAACTTCATATACTGTACTGTGCTGTATAACACTACACTGTTCTCTAATGTAGTATACAGATATTGTACTGTGCTGTGCTATTTAACAATATCGTGTCATAATGAAGTTGCTGAAAGTCTTAACAAAACTATTGTGATACTATAGTGTAAAACTGTACCACATTCAATTTAACAATACTTTACTATGCTTTCCTATTTCACACCGTGAAAGGTTTGGGTATTCTATGATGCACTGATCGATTACATAGAATAACACACTGCACTAGTTTCTATACTATACTAAACTCTACTGTACGATATTATAATATAATATATTATACTACACTATAATATATAAAATTCCTTATTAAAATACTATAAAATGTTATACTATACTATAATATTATGTTTTAACTGCTACAATATACACACTCAACTATACTATACTATGCTATTTTATGCTATGTTATTCTATGCCATGCTATGATATACTATACAATACTATGTCAAGCAATGCTATGCTAGGCTATAATATACTATGCCATGCTACGGTATGCTATGCTATGCTATACTATACTATGCTATGCTATGCTATGATATACTATACAATACTATGTCATGCTGTACTATGCTATGCTAGGCTATAATATACTATGCCATGCTATGGTATGCTATGCTATGCTATACTATACTATACTGTACTATAATGTATACTATACTATAATGCATAATAGACTATGACATGCTTTGCTATGCATACTGTGCTTAACTGTACTATCATGTATAATATGCTACACTATTATGTAAGTAAGCTACTAGCATTCTAACATACTCATATAACATAACACTATGCTCTGCTATTAATTTGTTTAATATGCAATACTATGTGCACACTGTACTACACTGTGAACTAAAGTGATAAATGAAAGAACTTCTACTACTATACTAAACTCTAGCCTCCTACATTATACTAACCATACCATAAAATAAATCAATATCTAGGCAGACATAAGTGAAAAAAGCTGTGAGAAACCTCTCACATTTGACCACAGTATTAGGACCTGCTTATTTTTGGGTCAACTAAGTGTTGTTTGCTAATGTTAGCTCTCAGCTGTCAGATAGCATAGGTGATAGCTGACACAAAAGGGACACCATTTTTAACACCCATAGACATTTTATCAACACACACAATTACTTAACCTTCAGTCAATCAATATGTTGCAGCAGTAAAAAATATCCTATACCTACTGCAGTACAATAGCCTCAAACATCAGCTACAATTAAGTACAAGACATTTTTTAGAGCTAAGGACTGAAGTCATTTAAAAAGATTCTGATCAGCAGAATGACTTGGGGTGAGGTAAGGTTACACACAAGCCAAGTTAAAAAAGCTGTGTGTCTAATTCTGCCTCCATCAGGGAGACGAAAATCATTACTTTCTCAGAAAAGGTCTTGTTTTGCCAGAAAGAACTGACAGTTCTTTGGTGAAGAAACAGGCACACTTCAGCCTGGGAGCTGACGCTAAAGATCTACTGGTTTAGAGAAATGAATTGATACCATACTTAGCTTTTTTCTAGCCTCAAATTAACAATGAAGTTTGGCATGAAGTTAGAACAAAACTGCCTCAAATAAATCAAGTAAAACTTAAAATATTGCTTGTATTTCACACATTACTTTCACTTAACAGCTCCTGTTGCCAGACTTTCACAGTGATTTATAAATACAGTTTGGATCATTGTTTGATAGACTTATTCTGCAACAAAATATAGCAATCTGTACATTCATAAACCATGATGGCATTTCCTTTATTTTCTTAATTCTCTAAACATCATCTCAGGAGTCATTGACATACACAATACCACCATCAGGGAAAAAATGAACAAGAAAAAAAAAGAAGAGAGGGAAAAAAGAAAAAAAAAGGAAAGTACCTTTCTTGTGAGTAGCTTCATTTTTGGAGCCTTTGGGGTCTAATAAAAAAAAGATCAGAATTAATTAACACAGCATATTCTAACATCACGTTAGCAACTTTACGTTGTTTGTCCTCGTCAAGGAAAACAACCGCTTTGTCTATCAAGGAGCGAACAAGACAGCAAGGCTCGATTATCTAAGGTGTCACACTGCTGCCAACACTCAGCAGGGGTGTGTGTGTGGCAGTGGGGGAGACTTAGGGGGTGGCAGTGGGGAGGAGGGGGGGGCAACATACTGTGAGGCAAATAGCAGGAAGGAGGGATGCACGAGTCTGTATAGAGGAACAGTCTACTGCCAAACTGCAGCGGGCAGGAGAGGAGAGGCGATGCACTGAGATGGAGAGGAAGAGGAGTAGGGTTGCAATGCAGTTCTGTCAAGAGGAGCTGAAGTAAGGCTAGCAAAATGCACTACAGGAGATGCAAGAGGCCAAAGAGAGAGAGGAGGAGGAGGAGGGTTGGGAGAATGCAAAGACTACATGTCAAACTGGCTTCGTTTTGATTTTTTGCCTCATTGGGCCTTCAGGAAAATTGCACTTTTTTTTCTTTTGGGCAACAGGTTGGTGGTGAGTTGCATATTCCAGAATGACTTTACAGGCCTCGCCTTACTTTCAAGGATGGCGGCCCATAGGGTAACCTGCATGGGTGAGAAGAACCTCTCCTGTGTGTATGTAAAGAGTATACAGTAAGGTGTATGTAATGTTAACATGGTAGTCTAACTGAAATTTGACTAAATAAATACACCTAAATCATCCCCAAACTGGCCTAGGTCTCCTGTGCATGCTCTACATTTCCTGCGCCGGGCTTTGACCTGGAAGTCTAACAGCATAAATTTGTAGAAGAAAGCCGAGAAGAAAATTATACAAAAATATATCAAAATTGTGAGTGCTAAAGTGACAACTACGCATTTTTGGACAGACGAGGAGACACACTTTATCTTTTGTTATACGTATGAAATGCACAGAGCTGTGACGTCTATGTTCCCATCATTCCACATTCAACCAGTTTACTGCTTGCTAACTTTTTTGTCGATGGTTTAGTTATATCTTCTGTCCATGCAAACTTACTGACTGTTAAGAAGGTTTTGGTTTAATATTAACTGTCCCTGAGGAAAATGCAGTCCCTGTTGTTAAATACTTGCTCAGATCTTTCACCACCTTTATGGTCTACAGTAGACTAGCTTGCTACTAGCTACACAACAAGCATAATAAAGTTAGTCTGAAGTAACTGATGTGCGTCCAACTATGATTTTGGGCCAAGAAGCTGTAAAATGTTACACTTAGGGCTTTCTTCTGTATGATGCACCTCTTTATTTGTCTCTGTATGCTGCCCTTTTCTCCATCGTGTCTGCTCCGAAAGTTTTCCTCTCCTCTCAAAAAAGGATTTATTTAATGCAAATATAATTCCAGATGAACCCCACACACACAGATAACTATTTCAGACCCACACAGTTACCCTATGGGCTGCCGTCCTTAAAGTAAATGCAAGGACAGTAAGACTTCCAAATGAAATGGAGGGGTCTAGTAACAAATGTTCAGAAATGGATTCTATGTCCCCTCAAAATGATTTGATTCCGGCTACAGAAATGGAGTTATAACCCCCACAGGAATGGATAAATGATCTCCAAATGTGAAATGAAATTCTACTTTTTCCCTCAAATGGCTGTCATTAATTTGACGTCATTTGGTTGAAACAGAGCCCATCCGAATGACAAAGGATTGACTTTAACCCCCCAGAAAATGTACATCTTCCAAATGAGCCCCATCATTTCAGCCATACTACAGGAAAGGAGCTTCACGTCTCCAGAGAGAGGATTATTTATGATGGAAAAACGCTGAACTGCTACCATTAAAAAATCAGAAGTTAGGATCAAATATTCCTTTTTCACAGTGCAGAGGCCTTGTCACAGTGGGGAAGTTTCTACAAAACTTGATGTATCATTTATGATACATATAATAGCGTATTGGTCTACAACCTAAAAGATTGTACAGGAGTACAGGAGAAGTGTTCTGGCCTTTAAATCAAGTAGTCATCCAACCACAAAACACAAAACCAGCTATAAGACTACATAGCTTAGTCTTAGGGTTTGAATTCAAAAACCTGCCTAGAATCCAGAAATCTCTCCACGTAAAGGTCAACCACTGTACAGATTATTCTAACCTTCAAGCATTTAATAGTTTTTGGTAAAGAATGATCATGTCTGAGGTTTAACTGCAAATGTATTTCTTTGCAATAATGCTCAACATAAGTTAGAAATGTCAGCACACGGCCTTTGATTTTTCATCAGAATGAACAGCTGCATACCCTCCCAATGACTCTGAACTGAGGGCAAAAAAATGTCGCTATGCTACATACAAAAAGAGTTTCAGACTTTTCAGAGTACAGATTTGTTGATTGATGTCCTATTTTGCCTCCAAACCGCATTGTGCTGAGTAAAACCAGGCCTGGCCTGCTTTGCTGTACTTGACAACTGCCATTGTGAAGGATTGCAAGTACACTGAGTAGAAGTCTGGGAGCGATATTGTAATCTGTCATTGTCAGCCTGAAAAAAAGGGAAATGGCTCCTAAGATAGATGGAAAGTAGTCGTCATGACCATGAACTGTTGTAGACAGGTGACTTAAACTCTATAATCTGCCGGAATCCATGAAAGGCAATTTTTCCTCCCTCCTCTGAGCACGGCAATCTCTCTGTGTCAGGGCTAAGCCTGGGCTTAGCCCCACGGCCAGGCAGCCTGTCGAACATCTGAGCACCTGATCCTGGCATTAAAACTACAGCAGCTTTGTTTTTTGGGCTTTGCTGGCAGTGTGGATCTCATAACGCGAGCTAATTACTGGCTCTGTGCAGAATCAATTCTCCTGGCTTTGCAGGGGAGGTGTAAAAACTAAACAAAAAAACTCTGCTTTTGTGTTGGAAAACAAGGGTGTTTCTTTGTGAAATGAGTACAAGGATTTTCCCAGAATATTGTTTACTATCGCTGGTGTTATCTCTGGCTGCCTGCATCAGATGACTATTAGACAAATCTGCCATGTACAGCGTGAAAAAAAGCAGCTTTATGACGTTGTGATTGTGTCACAGTAGAAGACAATTATGCGCCAACCTCTTCATCATGCCTAGGTTCAACCCTTTTTTTCCCTCAAGGTGGTAATTAAAGGTGTGATTAGATTCCACAGAAGGACTGAAAGGCCTTTTATAGAGCAGAATTCCCCTCCTTATAAACTTATTAGCCATGGACCAGTGGACTGCAAAGGGAGGACGACAGAGTAATATAGCTATCAACCGTTCTTACACATCCCAGATAAGCTGTGCGTTGCCTTGAGCCAATGAGATACCACAGTTGTACTATCTTTAGAATCAAGAGGAAACAATAATGAATTGAGGTATTTTTAGCTAACAGTGAGACCGGAGAGGAATGGAGTTCAGTCAATCTGATGGCACAGCTCATTTGACAGCTGTAATTACGAGGTTGATCATTTCTCTTTGAGCCCTGGATAATGTACTGATTTCTCCTTTTAGCTGCACAAACAGTCTCAATATCTTTGCTTCCTTTATTCGCTGCTCCTCTCCCCCACCCTCCTATCAGTCTCTCTTTCAGTCCATCTTGAGTGCCCTCATACGTTTGGCTGCTTTTTGCCATTACCCTGTTCAATATTCCTCTCTTCACTGCCCTTGCCGTTCCGCCTCCACCCCGCTAGACGTTGAAGCGTGATCAATATTTTTGTCATAACTCAAGGGAGAGTCACCTCTGCGGCGACATTAAAATTCCTTGCTCCGTGCAATATAGTCCCCATCCAAATTTCCTGGCTCGGAAAAGATGGGGCCATTACCTAGAATACTAAAAGAGCCACAAGACCTTCCTCGGGGCAAGGATGTCCCTTCACTCTGGAAGATTTCTCTGTTTGCATCCTTGTAGAAAGTAGCTCTTGGAAGGATAGATATTACAGTTTGTTTCTCAGAGCTGCTTATTCATGTCTGCTGTAAGTGCTATACATAACCGAGCAATACTGACGCCCACTGGGAACTGTGTTAGCATTAATATTCTGAAGCTAAGCTAGAGGAAAAATATTTTGCATTTGAGATGTGACCCTGGATTGCACTTTTGCCATCTGCGGGTCTTCACAATCTCCTGTTGTAAACAAATCCCTCTATGTCAGTACGGATGTACCTTCCTTACTTTAACTCTCCCTTCCCTTTTTTTCTCTCTCTATCTCTCTCCCCCTCCCCAACCCATCCCTTTCCCTCCCTCCCTTACTATTCCTCCCTCCCATGCTCATTACCTTATGCCCATTAATCCCATTAAGTAGCCATTAAACAAGTGCTGATAACAGCAAAGGAACGTCAAGCTCCGACAGCTTATAACTACAGTCCCACCTCGGCACGTTCAACCCTGGCAAGGAGAAAAGGAGATGCAGAGCGGAGCAAGGAGGGTGTCGAACTACATAAGTGAAGTTTAGATCTATTGTTGTGTAGTAACAAGAGCTGCAGCTGTGAAGAAAGATAAAGGGGAAAGAAAAATGAAGGAAACCAAACGTGAATATATGGCCCTACTTTGTATATTTACTTATGTCCACTTGTTCAGACAGAAGGACGGCATAGATTCAGCTCATAAGCGAAAAGGACAGTGGTGGCTTTGCTACAGGGTTTCTTTAACACTGATCATCACTGGGTTTAAAGAAGAGAAAGGAGAAGGAAGCTATTCCAGACTAAGTGTAGCAAAAGCATGGAATAAAAGGATTGCATCCAAAGAAGCAAACCAAGCAAGGGCTGCTACAGTGTCTGTTCCTGAGAGCTGAATATGAAACCTGCTATAGTAGATCCGTAAAACCCTTATGCACGCTGAATTTAAGGTCGCCGACACTTGTGTTGCCCGAATTCCGTCTTGCAGGGGAAAATAGAGGTGGAACCAGAGAGTGGGGGTTGAGCGGTGGTGGCGATAGATAGCAGGCTCAATAGCCACTCATTCTGGTTGAGCTTGAAACTAGACGCTCGCTCGCGGCCGTTGTCCTTGTTGCCGCTCTGCTTGAGTGATGAGGAAGGACAAGGTTATGGCGGAGAGGGAAAGGGGAGTCGCGGCTGTAGTGTGTACCATTCATCAAGTGTGCACACATGCACTCAGACACAAGAGGTATCACACATACACTCTAACAGTACGTGCAAACAGACACACCTTTCCCTTCTTCCAATCTCTTACCCTCCCTCACACACTCATTTATCCGCACAGGATCAGAGAGGCCAGATGTTGCCCTTCTATATCCCTATCAGTATTGTGTAGGCCTATTTGTGCTCTGTACACTCAACTGATGCCTGTCCTGCTGGTCAGACAGGTCAAATAGTCCAATTTGTTTTACGAATCAATGAATTTGGTAAATAGAGCATGATACAAATATGGCCAAGGCAGAAAGAAGGGGGAAAGGAAGCATTGGGCAGTCACTGTATGTGACCTTGTCTTTCAGCCATACTACAAGAAATTGGACATTTAAAGGACCAATATGTAAGATGTCTTCTAAATTAAATTAATAAAATGACCTTACTGTATCATCAGACATTAAGAAAACACACTATGTTGAAGTGCTGGCTTCTCTGACAACAATGCAGCAGCCAGTATGTCCTCCTTCTAAGTTTTGATTCCGGTTTGGAATAATCTGTTTTTGTGTTGACCAGAGAAGGTAGACGGTTTTAAGGCATCCCCACTCGGCCGTTTTGAACGCCCCTCGGTTTGCCAGGCAAACGGCAAACCAACAGGTGATGGAGCGATGGAAGCTGGCAAGCGAACTGGTTCAGATATAACCTATGACCTAAAAAGCTTAGGCATTGTTCTAATAAGCTCCAAGACCAGAAATGTGGTAAAACTAGGAAATAATGAAAGTTCTTTTAAAAATGGAGAGAGGTTAGAACACAGAAAGGTTTCAAGACTGATGCAGAGCTTGCTAAAACCTTCGTGCACATCGACTTTAGGAAGGAGGGGTCAGGGGGAGACAGCTCTCTCCAAGTTTTTGAATTTGGACTGCAGTACCCATTTTAAACACTATGTGTCAGAGTTACATATAGCTCCTTTAAGAAAATGTAAAAAGCAGGTACAACGCTGAAGGAGAATAAATGTTTGATAACAATCAAAGTTGGCAGGATTAAGAAGAAGGGAGTCGAGGTAAGATGAGGAAGGGAGGACGACGCAGGGGAAAAAATAACCAGGAAGGAATCATGAAAGATGGCAAAACATTAAGAAGAAGAAAGGAAGTCCAGAAAGGGGAAAAAAAAGGAAGCAAAATGCCAATAAAAATGAGAAAGCAGGAGGAGGGAATGAATCCAAAGAACGGACAAACTCATGGATTATAAATGACTTGTCCTGAATGTGTCAGGAGTGATTGCTCTCCTTCTCCCTTTTTCTCCGATGGAACAACCTGCTAAATCAATCGGAAGGTTTTTTTTGCCCACACAGTGAACCCCTGGTCATGATCACTGTAATTTCTTCTCATGTCGGCACTTCCGTAGCTTCCGGCATATCTCATCCCTTCCCTCCCCTGTTTCCCTTCCCGCCCTCAATATACTGTTGCTGCGCAGTGACGTTAGTGGAGCTGGTGCTGACTTGATGAGGTGTGTGTGTGTGTGTGTGTGTGTGTGTGTGTGTGTGTGTGTGTGTTTGTTAACTCTGTAGGTGGAATGGAAGAGCAAGCAGCACTATTATTCTGTTACTTTTTCTATGTAATTCGGCATTCCAGCTGGGGGTTAAAAGAGGTACGTCTGACATGATGTGAGTTGTGTCCATAAAGGCATGACGGGGATTGTGTCTGAATAATGTTTCTTAAGGCTCTGTGGGTTGTGCAATAGCATCATGGTGTTCTTATGTTTTTGTATCTCTAACTCATGTTGTTTTGTTTGCAGATCTTGTGCAAAATGGGTAATGTACACTATATGGTTGTTTTTGTTTTGTTTGCATTGGTATGTACTTTTCTGTTTACATGTGGATTGTTGCTTGTTTCTATCATTTTTATTTAATGATACTACAGTAGAGGCAGTTCAACGTGTGCAGCACTTGGGAGTCCAAGACAAATTTCCACAAGGGGACATGGTGTGTTTTGTATCATATCGTTTCGTATTCTTTCGCACTATAAGTATGACGACACATTGAGTATCCAGTGCATTCCTAATTCAAAAACTGCCTACATGTATACTAGATAGGCCATTATTTACAAGTATGATACGGAGCTTACTTGTCATAATCAATTGCCCCACGATGCATTGCAGCACTATCCAATGGAGCTTGCCAGCCATCCAACATGCAAGCAGTTAGTGTGTTAGGTCAACAGCTTGTTGGTATTTTAGCCTGTTAGGTGAATTGCCTGTAAGTGAGCTTGTCAAATACGTTGCCAACATATTTTTGCATTTTAGACAGTATGCGGGAGTTTGCCCTAATTGTTTGGTAATTAAAATAATAAAAGAAGAAACCCCATACTTCAGGGTGTCAAAATAATGATCAAAATGTATTTTTGTTGTTGCTAGAATCGTATACAATTTAAATTAGGTATTGTGACGACCCTATAGATGTTGTTACCTCAAAAGCTATCCATGTGACAATCAGACCAGTAAAGGTGCCATGATCATTTCTGCTGTGTAAATCTGTTTTGAATGAATGGCTGAACAAACAGATCAAATATGAAATCAAACTGTCATTGAAAACATTGATAAAGAAATTGAAACCACAAAGCTTTAGACAACTTTGGTGTATTTCAGATGGCCTAAATAAAAGCCCTAAAATGATAACCCATTATCACTACTAATGGCCTATCCTTACATGTCTTATAGTGAGATTTATTGGCACATTTTTATTATTATCATTCCTGTATCAAACTCATCTCTCAAACTATGGTTCCAGTGAGTGCTTTTATTTGACAGCCCTAGAGAGATTTAAAATGTACTAAGTCAGCTTTCCTTATCCATTTAACACTGTATACTATAATATATGTTTCATGGGTTTTTTTTGTATTTCACTTCTATTTGAGGCTCTATTGTGTTACTCTTTATGGACTGTAATGGAGGAGCAACCTGGCACCAGCATTTCCATCAGGATAAAGAAAGTTACCTCAATCCAGTAAAGTATAGGTAAGGTGTTAATTAGTACTGTTGCACTGTGGGTAGTCCTCCATTCCCCCTCCCCCCCCCCCAAAAAAAAAAAAAAAAAAAAAAAAAAAAACTTACTTTGCTTCATACTGTGCAAAAACATCTTTTTTCCCCTTATTTCCCAAGAGTTTATTTAGGAGCTGTCAAGCTGCTTATTTCATGAATGTGATTAATGCAGTGGCATAGTTAGCTGGTAGGGGACACAAGCAAAAAAAGAAAAAAAGAAAAGAGAAACTGCATGAATGACCAAGTTGGAAAGCTCACGCTATGCCACTCTGTGGACCTGACAGCGATGACAGAGGCTGGAAATTCACATCCGGCCTTGTCTGTTAACAATGGCCCCTGACACAATTAGCTGAACAGATTACGTAAAAGATGTGCTCATCCTCATGAGTACGTACATCCTCGTCACAGATTGCTTTGTCACACATGAAGTCAAAACAGAACAGTCAAAGTAAAACCTGTTTGAGAACATTAGTGTTAATTTAGGCTTGTTTTTGTGGTGGTGTTGGGGTGGAAAATTTGAAAGCTCTCTGACAACAGCTTGAGGTTTGTTATTATCATCTGCAAGTCTAATACAGTGCCAGAGAGTACTTTCATTTGCATTCGACTGTTTTATTACATCACATTTAAGGAATAGAAAAATAAATGCTATAAATTCAAATAACTGTTGCGTAGAGCTGTTTAAATGTTGATTTGTAAAGGTCACTGCAGCACTACTGTACCAGTAAATCTCACAGGACTGTTGCCAACCAGGGCTCAGGAAGAATTAAATAAAAAAATAGGAATGGTCTCACAAATTCACTCATGTGGAAGCCTCACAATACACCCAAACAAATCCTTGGCAGGTCAGGAAAGACGAGCAGTTTCAGCTGTTTCGCAGCCGCGGCAGGTCTAATAATAACACACATTCACGGTAAAATCCCTCCACCCCAACCAATTCTATCTCGCATGAGCTGAGATATCCCACTTACAACGGTCACCGTATAATGGGTTATGCCATTATGGGCTCAGCAAAAAAAGGATAAAAGAGAAAGCTCCATGGCAGCATTCATTAACACAAGCTGTGGTTCACTGCTGCACATTCCTGCAGTCTGTTTCCCTTTGTGTTTAGTGTACAAAATATTAAGACACCTTTTATTCCACCTGTTAACTCTGCTGTAAATATGAAGACGAGATGTAGACAGCATCACATCCAATTTGGCCAGTCAGTCACAAGATACACTAAAATTTCCCTCCAGGTTTTATTTGTATAAATGGTTGAGGATCTCAGTGATATTGTCAGGCCTCTGGCACTACTTACCTTCATGTTAGGAAATTTGGTTTTAGTAAACATCGAGGGAGTGTGTTAGGATGGATCCCCAAAACTGAAATCATTTACAAATTGGAAATTTTGATTTTGATGAAACTTGCAAACAAATATCGGAACCTTTGTTCATGTCAAATCAAGATTATTCCAAGTGCAATTTTATCTTTTAAAGCAACAATATGTAACTTTTCCACCTTAAAATAGTGTTGTCAAAGGTCGATCCAATGGTACTTTAACTTTCAACGAGGAGAATGGCATCTAGCCTATTACCTCAGAGTGCCTCAGTCGCCTGCTTTTAGCTCTATGTAACCTTGGCAGCTGGCCAAGGTCCTCTCGCAAGTAGTGCGTACGGCTTAACGACACTGGTTCACACAACAGCCTTCAGCTACAAAGCAGCCAGTTGGCCCGTCTCAGTATTGTTTGATACAATGGCTGAGGCTAAGAGACGGAAGAGGACGGTGACAGATGAAGCTAAGAAGAGTAGAGTAAATATTGGACAGGCTTTTACATGTTGGCGAGAGCAATGCGATACAGTGGGCTGCGAGCCTGACGCCAAGCTGGCTATGTTGTTATTGGACGGTTGCAAACTGGTTCAACTTTTGCCCAGCAAGAAGGTATTATGATTTGTCTCAAGTCTAATGGTAAAGCAGCAATCCGATGGCAGAGTGTACATACTGCATTTATTGGGCTGTATTGTTATCGGTGTCGTCATTGTCTCGTGTTTTGCAGCTTTACCGAGTGCAGAAAGTCATCCTATCCACGTCATGTCTTAGGTTTGCATATAAATAAATAAATTATTCTTATGTCTCTTTCCTCTTAGATCCTTAAGTTAGCTGTACAAGTTTGAAACTTTACAAACCTGTCTCAACGAGAATGCAATAAATGATCATTTGCAATGTAGCCATTTAGCCACAGCCTATAGATGTCATGGCAACGGTTAAATACATCTTCACATACTCCTCAACAGTTTCCAAAAAAATGCACTCTGTGGATGCTAGCAGAGTCGTATTTGCGCAAAATCAGGTAATATTACTGTAGCTTGTCAGTCAATATGAGTTTTTGGCTTATCACAACGTCTTCACGGGCTTCACCACCCTCTGTCAAGAAACGCACGTTGTCCATGAGGGGGAGGCGTTAACAGCACTGTGTGTTGTTTTACTACAGTGCAGTTGTTTTTCGTAGACCTTTAGTTGGCGCCGAATCGCACCAAACTGATTTCCTACATATTGTTGCTTTAATTGTACTCCACAAGGTTTGAAATTTCATCTTAAATATTTCATCAGAGATTCCACGTATCTCATTTTAGTAAAACATGAAGGGAAAATAAATGTTCTCTTTGCTACCGACTGAGCCAATGTTCATATCCAGAGCAATTTAAAATGAATCCAACAGTAGTACTCTCCAGATTGCAAAGAGATGTCAAGCACTTTGATTGGATAATTGCAGGGCACTATATCGTTAAATAACTGATAACACAAAAGTTAAAGCAGTTTTTCAGATGAGTTAACATTTTGTTTCTCATTTAGTATTTAAAAAAATCAATTAATCTGTGCATAATTTTTTCAGTTGTTGAAACAATTGCCTACTCTTTTCCCAGTGTTTCAAAGTGCATTGATAGTCTAACCCAATAAGCTATGTATTTAAATAATGTTGCAGGTGTAGCACCTCTTAATTACAGTTTATACACCAATGGTAGCTAATTAAAAAGCTCAAAGAGTTTTGCTACTTGAAGCTCGGTTCTGTCTGATATGTTCTTGCAGGAAGGTGGAATATAACAAGGGTACTAATATGTTGTACACTCAGAATACACAAATGACCTGACGAGCTAAACATAAGGCAAAAGAAATTACTCACATCCATTCTGAAAACTGAGATCTGTCAGTGTTAAACATGCAACAAGGCTTAAAGGTAACATTTCAAGACTTTAACCAATCCATGTTTGAAATCTCAAAGTTGAAACTTGGGCCAATTCCAGTTTTATTACTGTGACTGTGCTCTGAAATGTCCACCTGTTCCAGTCACATTAAAGACGTTTTTAACTTTAACTTGTATTATTTACACACTTTAATGAATATGCAGGGTTGCCCCAGTTTCTTAATGTCATAAAAAACGTATTAATGTCCAAACCATGTTCCTAATGTGAGGAAGTTTAATGAAGAAACCTCTGACATGTGTCTTTAAGGGGGCTCCATTCAGGGAGAGGTTACTTATTACTTTATTATCATCATCATCATCATCAACATCATCATCATTAATCAGATTTAGCAGCACACGTGAGGGAGGAGGCACATTACCTTGACCACCATAACAAGCACTCAGGATACTTTGTGGATACCAAGGAATGTAGCCATCTATGACAACTGAAGAGCCTGAACTATCTTACTGGGTATGATTTACAGTCTTATAGGGGCTAAAGGAGCAGGGAGAGGGCTTTAGAAATAAGGAGAAAATAGGGGTTGGGTTCCTTACATCTGAAATAAACCAATTTAGTTTTAATCAAGTTGAGCAATGGTCAAAATTACCTTTGTTGAACACTGTAAAGGGCAAATGAAAAAGATTGACAAATTGAGAACAACCAAAAAACAGACAAATGATTAAATACAAGCAACATTTACTTTAGTAACATTTACTATATCAATCAAACTTTTCTTTTCTTCTTGGTAAACAAATGGATACAAACCTTTATTGGAGATAAACCTTGGCGTAAAACGTTTAAAAGTTATTCAGAGAAAGTAATGAAATGTAGAAAGAAACGTATTACCAAGTCTTTTCAGAATATTGTTTGGCTACATTCCTGTTTTTATCCGACTGAGTCTTGGTGGCATCTCCTACCTTTAAAATTCGGTCGAATTCTGGCGTCGTAACCTGAAACCTTGCCCATGAGTTTGTCCAGGAACTCGGAGGGCGGCATCGGGGAGGCAGCTTTCCTCGCCGCAGCTTCTTTGGACGCTGCCAAGCTGGAAGACAGAGAAAAGGACATTTTATTATAGTAAGATTAAAAAAAAGAGTGTGAGGGAATGATGTATGCAGTGCTGTGATCAGACTGTTATGAGAAGGAAACTTTTGACAGCCACCAAGATGGATGTGAGATTGGATTGTACTTATAATACATCAAAAATTCTTCGTGCGAGTTGTTGTGTTTCACATCCAAAGCAATTTATCATCTACAACAGTAACCACTGGCCTCTTTGTTTCCTCCTGGGAGTTTGTAACAGCAACAGGCTAAAGGTCACACTGGCCTGTCTTTAGACTTATCATATAAGCCGTCTCTTCTGGACAAAACTGTTGGAATGGTTTTCGGTTTAAATGGCACCAACAAACATTAAAGATTTCCTTTAAAACTCACCTGAACTACAGGAAGTCAACATTTTATTTGGTGACGTGATGCTGCATCAATCAGCGTATGCAAAAAGTCCAACCAAGTCTCACACTTCTTTTTTCCAGACAATCCAGTCTTTCAGCAGTACACATCTTATCCAGTTAAACTACTTTTCTATTTTCTACACCAGAAACTGAAACGTTTATGCAAACTACATCATCATCAAATGGTGATACATCAAATGAGCATTTGCAATTGTGATTGACCATTAAAGAGCAGAGTAATGAGAGGAAAATGCATTGGTTGAGTTAAAAATTACAATTCTTAAGCTTCACTCTGTGCCAATTTTCCACAACATGGTGCTAATCTATGAATGATCAGTGAGCAACCAGGGATTCTGCAAACTGGAGTCATTGAAATCAAAACAAATCAATGGAAACTGTGGAGGAAACTAGGGGAGACTGAGTATTTTATCAGTGCCTATTATTGTTAAATGTCAAGTTAACCTCAGAGAGTATGAAGCGTAGCTCAAGTGAAAGGGAGCACTCTCACATATCAAAGGACCCCAAAGACATACAGGAGATGATTGCAATCATAAAGGAGAAGCTGCAGGAGCTTGATTTATTTAAAAAAGGTTTACAGAGAGGCTTAAAGAACGGAAGTAATCTCTGGACATTTTCCTGATCCAAGGAAGAAAAAACAAAACAATGTTCTTAAATCACAGACAAAAAATTACAGAGAGAGGTTCAGGGTGGGCTGATGGCTGTATGAAATACTGCAACTCATGAAGGAGACTAACATGTTCTATAGGCAAGAATTCAACCAGTGCAAGAGAAAGGAGGAATGAATGATGTTACATAATATTCTGTCAAAATGTAGGAGACTATCCAAATAAAATCACATGAAAACTTTCTTTTTTTCAAAATAAAATGGAAAAGAACAGGATTAGTAAAGAGATAAAAAATGTTTTCATTCTCTTGTGATCATTTTTAATACAATTCTGAATCAATAGATCTTTAAACAAATATTTATTTATATCATGTTAAAATATGTCATGAAAAAAAAGAGATTTGAATTTCTTGTCAAGCATCTTTTCTTTACTTAGATAAGACAACAGATGTGTACTTTTTGTTGGGATCAATTCTCAAATTTAAAGGTCATATATTATCCTTCTTTTCAACAAGTTTAAGTAAGTGTCAGAGCTCCCCAAAACATGTCTGTTGATGTGTCTGTAGCTTTAAATGGAAATGAGCTGTGGTGTCTGACCACGCCCCTCTCTGGAAGGGCTTGGGTGGTTTGGGCTTTCTTGCACCATGTCCTATTGTTTACATTGAGAAGGCAGACTCAGAGGGCAGAACAAACACCTAGCTGTGGGAGGGTACCTGGGGGAGGGGTTACAGCCCTTTGTGATGTCACAAAGGGAAAATATACAAACAGCCTGTTTGAGCACACATTTTCTGAAAAGTGGAGCAGGCAAAAGACGGAGAGGATGGACTTTTCCCATAATTGGGAGGTTTTAAGACAGACAAGGGACACATATTAGTGCTAGAAAGTAATGGTGAAGTGCATTTTGTATAACATGTGACCTTTAATTCTATCATTTATTGATTCATAATACTTTTGCATCACTTTATTCCATAAGGTGAACCCTGATCTCGATCACACAGGGCTTTTCATAAGATGAATCTATGATCTTTTAATTTCATTTAGTCTTATCTAATTGAATTAAAAAGTGAATAATTAAAAGTGAACTTTTACAGGCCATGCTGACGGGACTTAATGCATTAGTGATTATTACACACACTTCTTTTCTTTAAGTAGTTATTCAAACTAATGCCCTAATTCACTCCACCGGCTGTGTGTCCTGCAGAGAGCAGTATTGATTTTACAATGAAGCCGTGGTATTTGCACAGTTGACTTCTTTACCTTATTAAGCCCATCATGCTCATTAGATGCTCTCTGCATTATGCCAAATCCCCACACGGCATTTAGCCCACAGAGATACAATAACTCAAGTGGTCAATAACACTCCACACACACACATACACACACAAACACACACACACACACGATAGGAACACAGATGATGGATCAAACCAGAGGAACCACACAACCGGCATGTCTGAAAAGTATTGCAAAAGAAAAAGCATGTAAATAAATAACAAAAGAAATATAAAGGCTTACTAATTGGCTCCTTGGTTACTATGGGAATCTGTGAGTAATGAATATAGTGCAGCTGTAGACTATTTGACTTGAGTTATGTAGTATCAGTCGGTGTCAGCTCGATTAGCAGCAGAGTTCATTCAATGTTTGTGAATTAAAGAGGGATTGAGTTTGTTAACATTTATCAGTTAACTATAAAATCTAAATCATTAAGGCTCTACGTCTGATTCACATACACATACGGATGGAGCCTTTCGTACTCACACTGCGTTCATTTCATTTGTATTTCTGCATATTTTCCTGAAGCTTACAGATACCGCTCACATGTTGCAATACTGCAAATGATGGGGGCAGTGTCGAGCAGTGTAGGCAACTGTTCAAGCTAGTACAGCACAATACCATGAAGAAGAATACTTTGGTAAATGGCAGAACTTTTTCAGGAAATATTGTGCAAGCTGGGTAGGAACTATAAACATACATGTTAACTCAACACAGGGACAGAACAGCTGGGCGGAGATTGGGCATGAGCTGAATGTCAGGTGGACGGCAGCGAATAAGAAGTTGAGGTCATAGAGAAAACCTCTAGTGGATGCATTTTTTAACACCAATACCAGCATAAAGGATTCGTGGGAGTATATGGGAAGTGACAGTTATATATTCTAAAGTTGTTATGACTTTTATAAACATATCCAGAATTTCCAACAACTTTGCACAAACATTTTGGCTTTCCAAAATGTCTCTTTTCCCCAAAATTTCACAATTTTCCAAAGTATCCAGTGATGTCTTAAAACTTCCAATAAAAGGGAAAGATTTAACAAAATGTGTTGACTATCTAATTCCAAACGATGTTCCCATTTGTAAAATAAAAGAAATTAAAAAAAAGTCCTGGTTTTCCAAATTGTTGTCACTTAAATAAAAATATGGAGGATTTTTTCTTCCTTTTTTTTGAGGAACAACCTTCCAAAAACTATTTTAATGTGTCACAATATCCTTATAGTACAAACAAACCCCTAGTCTTTTAAATACACCATCGTGATTTATCTTTCCAAAATTTCAAGAGATAAAGCTGAGGGTTAGTTCCATTGTTAGACCCACTCATTCATTCATTTATTCAAGTTGAACCTGTGTGGTTATCAGTTATTGATGTTTTGCTTTTAGTTCTTCTGTTCCCCGGCTGTGTGAACATTTTTAAGAGTCTCCTTTTTGGATTCGAAATGCTTTGCTTTGCTGCGTGAGTGAGATTAAAAGTGAACTGACAAGGACTTGAGTCTGAGCGAGGACTGAGCTGACCCGTGGCCCTACAGTGGAACTGCATTAGCAGCCACTTGTAGTGTCGTTTGTATGGGGATTGCATCATTTCTTGCTGCGCCTGGAGAAAGAGCATGGACAGCAGTGCGATACAGGCTAAAAATAAGCTGCTGTACTGACCCATTTCAACGCATTACAGCCTCACAATGAGCTCTTTAAACCGCAAGACACAGGAGGAACTTTGAAGCAAATTCACATTTTTAGAGTTGCTTTTAATCACATCAATTAGCAGTGTAATGATTAATTGATTTTAGGATGTGCAAGAACTTTTTAAAGTCATATGAATGAGTAACAACTCATAGTAAGGTTTAACGTTTCAGAGATTGATGTTATTTGGTCATTAATGTGTAAACTGGAGCTCATTTATAAACCCACACCTGGTTAATTTAGAAAATTTAATTTGGTGTTTTCCTGTGAATTAATTTGATCTTGTCTGCATCAATATTTTCTCTTTTCTCAACTTCATGTCACCTTTTTAAACCCTACTTCCTAAAAACATTTCATTTATGTTTCCTTTTCCAACTATATCCAACATTTCCATCGGAAATTCAGCTAAAATATGGAATAACCTGATGTTTCATGAATCATTTTTACAGCGCAACATGCCCATTTGAAAGTTGTAGTTGATTTAAATGCATGTAAAGCCAGACATTTTTAATCTAGGAAAAAAGGAAAAAGTTTGATTTGTGCCAATGAAAATAAACCTCACAGCAAATTAAGGACATTAAAGATAAATATTGTTTAAAATGCAAATAATTAGACAGGAAGTTCTTATAAATAACGCAAGAAAAGTAGTAGAAACACTTACATTTTAACACAAGAGTTGCTTATTTTAAATGCAGATGCCAAGTAGAATTAGTCATTCACTTTGTTGATGAAAATCCTCTGAACATTTGAACCCAAACATCACTCATCAAACTGTAGACTTAAAAAATATGGCTTAAAACTTGATCGAGAGCCTAATGGGAACTTTTCCTCACATGCATGTTTTATCTCAGTTCTTCCCGAGCCAATCTTCCACATTCAGAGACTGTGTTTATGAGGAATTATTCATTTGGGTGCTGGAACATTTTTACTTTGCAGCACTCAGACGTTCGGTGAAGCAGCAGTCAATCTCAGCCATCAAGACGTCCTCGATCTCTGAGCTCAGCTCGGGGTATCAATGATTGAACAAAGACAATGTCTTTCTTTCAAGTATATTAAATCAGATCAGAAAAAACTCTAACTGATGCTGTATTTTTGTTTTTTTCTGCAAGTTTTTGGACTTTATAGAGTTCAGCCAGTCCATAAATGGACTAAAACCACTATTAGACCTTGTCTGACCTTTAGAGAGCACTCCAAAGTTTCCTTTCATCAGCATCTCTATTCTCTTCCAATGTCTGCTTATTTTCAATACAGCTACTCTTCCCACTTATTGAGATACTGATTTTGGTGATCACTCGACAAGCTATCGAACAAAGCAGAGCTGCTTGAGTTCTTGGCACAAAGAGTGGCATCACTCAACATCAATGTTAAAGACTGTTGGAGAGCATCCCAAGATGTGTTAAAGCATTGCAGAACATGGTTGCTTGTCTACTTCTGCCATGATAGATTAGGTTATTGTGTTATTTTTTGACTTTGTGTTGGTTCTCCATCATCTAGGTCATGGTAATTTCAAGTAAAATGAAAAAGAAAACTGGACTTAGTAGTAGTTTGAAAGGCTTCAAGCTTAAATAACTTTAACCAAGTCCAGTGTGAATGTGAAGCTTCATCTAAAGGCAGCTGGACTTTGTTGATGATCTTGAAGCGATTCACCTCTCCTCCGAAAGGCTTCTTCAGTTCTAAACTAACTGGTGGACAGAAATTTACGCCAAAATGTATCTGGCTTAAATTTGGGCTGCAGCCTCCACCAGTTAGTTTGAAGAAGCCTTTCAGAGGAGAGGTGAAACATCTTCAAGATCTTCAACCAAGTCCAGATGCCTTTGAGTCAAGCTTCGAATTCACCATGACATTGGATGAATAAGAACCTACACAGACCAAGTCCAGTGTGACTTTGGTGCTTTAAAAAGTAGGATGGGAGCAACACAACATTTGTGTTGTAGATGACTGGCAACACCCATCTCTGAGGTGAAATGACAGTTTCTGTCAATAGAATCAGAGACGGTCGCTGGTAGCTTTGAGAAGTGCATTTTAAACAGGTGTTTAAACAAAGAGGCTCTTCTCTGAAGGAATCATTTCAGTTTTCAGACACTTAAGAGTAATACGCTTGGCCTGTCATTGGCAAAAACCAGTTTGTTCTGCAGCTGCCAACTGGAAGAATTGACTACAGACATTCTTAATCTTCCTACTTGTCATTTGTAACCCAAAGTATTTAGATACAAGGTTTAGGTTTCAAAATGCTGGAATTTTCCTTTAAAGATTAAAACCTTGTTGATAAGTTGCTGAAAGAGCAACAAAGAGTTTGTGTTGTTGAAAGTGAGGATGACAATTATTCCGCTGTTAGCTGTTAACTCCCGATAAGTGTGGGGGAGGAGAGTGTCGTCGCATTAATCTCTCGTAAATTAAAATGACAGATGATACAGTCGATCGCACTTGAATTTTCACCTTCCCAATGTAAAACCGCTAACCGTGACTTTCAATATGGTAAATGGTGACGAGCGGCATGATAAATAGCTCCATTAGCGATTCATAAACACGTAATGCAGGCAGTGCTGTCGCTTTATCAGGGAAATGCTGATCACAATCAGTGTGTCGGGTACAAATGGGAATTATGGAGCAGGCGTGATCGGCAAACAAAACTTAATGAGACAATGCCTTGATAGGACTTATCTCATGTTGTGTTTATTTACGACAATGAATTAAAAAAAAAACATGCAAAACAAGCACACATTTAAGCAAGTGCACACAAACTTTCCTTCTGCTTCAAAACCTTCACTATACACAAAACACACACATTGCCAATGCATGCACACACAAAATTACACAAACACAAACATCGAGCTTCTAAGCAAGGGGCCTTCATCAGTGAAAAGCACTGTAAAACAAATCATGTCGGGCGAGAGGAGACAGTGGGAGGAGGGTGAAGGAGAAGGAGAAGGGAGTGCGTAAGCACCAGTGTGTGTGTGTGTTTTGTATAGAGAGTGGAGGAGAAGGAGGGGGTGCAGAAAAATAAGTTTGGCTTCTGTCTTTGTCCACATGCTACCAGCCACTCAGGTCAATCTGCCCCCACACACATACACACACACACACACACACACACACACACTAACCGCGCATGCAGCTACCAATGACAGACCGAGCCCTGTCTGCAGCGTTAAACAGTGAGGATGCCGATGATGTTATAAACGGCCATAAATCATTACAATGATAATGACATTATAATGATCATAAGCGAGGATATTGATGGCGGTCGTGAAAATAAGATATTTCATATAAATAAGATTTATAAAGCCAGACGATTATGATGATGGTGAGGAAGACAAACGAGCTTAATACTGTGTGAACGTCTGGAAATACCCAAACCTGATGCAGCAGAGTTTACAAGATGAACCACAATGTTAACACAAGGTTTTGCTACGTTGAGAAGAGAAACTTTTTTGTGTGACATAAGACTTGAAATATGCAACTCTCAGATCAGATTTTCAGACCAAAACAAAAGCTCTCTTAGGACATACCTCCTTCATCCCTCAGCTCGCCTCTCCCCTCCTGCTTCCACAATTCCCACGCCCCTCCCTTCCTTATTTCACCAGCATGTGTTAGATAAACATTTAAAAACAAGATTCTGGGATCAACTTCATGTTGGCTATATGCATTTCTAAGCGAAGCTAGGTCGGTTTATGTTTGTCTCTTTTGGCCAAAGAAAGTATTTTTTTTTTCAGTTTGGAAGGTCTGTTGGTTCTCCTTTAGTTGTACTTTCGTGACGACACTCCATCATTAAGCTAAAAAAATAGCATCCTGACTGAGTGGGCGGGGCTATCTTTCTTCCCTGATGTGGTGACAGGGCTAACAATTGATGAAGGAAGGGTTCACATGAAAAAGAAAAACATGTATAAAACGTATTTGAGCCTCTGAGTGACACAAACAAGCTGAAGGAAACAACGTCCCATCGGTGTGAACACTGAGCTCAGAACAATAAACCCAGAGGAAGTTGGACTTCACTCTCTTTTTAGGAAGTCATATATATAAATATCTCAATTGTATACATTAAAAATGATTTTGTCTTGACCTGATGGCTGGCTTAGAAATGTACTATAAAAACAGATTTTCTGTATTTACTGACGCTGACAGATAAACAAATCTCTTTGAGTCACTCTTCTAGTAAATATAATTCTCATCTACAGTATTAATAAAAAACAGAAGAACAATACTACAAAAGAATTCTAAAGAGCCGAATTGTCAGCAATGCTGTCTAAAATAGCTTTAAAGCTGTTTTTCTCATTTAGTCAGTAGTGAATAAGTGACGACTCACGCTGCGTCCACAGCTGACGGATGAGGCTGCGCTCTGCTGTAACATTTTTGACAGTGATGCTTATGATGTTGTAATGATCATAAATCAAAACACACATAATGAAATGATAGCCTTCATGACTGATGATGTTTGAAATCAGACTGAAACATTAGAGGGAGCTGGTCATTGATCAAGAGATCATAAATCAGATCATAACACTGCAGTGGTTGTGATTTAGATTAAGTTTCATGTTGTTTCGTCAAACTTTGTCCTTGATTAGCATGTAGCAGCTTGTAGCTCGGATTTGAACTTTCTTCTCATCCACTTTTTCAAACTGTTCACGAATGTTGTCGTGAAGCACCTGCAGAAATGTTTTCAGAGAAGTTTTCATTATATGTATGAAATCCCCATGTAATAACAAAAGTCCTCTATAGTTACAAATGAACACATATGTATGGTTTGTTTTCCTAGAGAAATAACGGCTGTGAATGGGCAGCAGTTCATCAGTCATGATGTGTCGTACCATGAAATTAAAATCATTGACATCACCGGATTTTTATCATGCTGAAGTTTTTGTAGTAACATTATTTTTACTGCAAAAACCCCACATTTCAAAACCGTGCAGACAGAATTTTATGGATTTGGGACAGACACAGTTTTAGGGGGAAAATGACGAATGGCTGTGATATATATGAGGGGTTTTGACTCAGTCTGCAGCCTCATGATTCAGTCTGAGTCTGATTCAACTTGGACAAATCTGGAACAAACAGCCATGTTGAATGAGACACGCTTAAGGCCAATTTGAACCAAGATACATCAAGGTTTTATAACATTTATGGCCTTTTAAAGTCTCCAATTTTGACCTTTAGCTGCAGCACTCCCATTTAGGTAATCGGTAATTTTCAAAATGCCATTGCACAGTGCACAGCATTTGTCACGCCTCCAACTTTCATCAAAGTCAAGCCAGAGATGTCGTAGATGACATATAACATCTGAGAAATACTCCTTTAGAGGGAAATTCAGAAATGTAAAACCTACGACCTGTTTTAGTTATTATTCTTTCTTTTTTCACATCTAATGACTAAAACAAGATGTTTCGGAACTACTTTATTGCTTCAGCCGACAGAATGTATACAGACTGCAATGGATTAAACCTAATCTCTGCATACATTGAACAGCAAGTTGGTCCTGAATTTCTGACATCCATCTAACTTTATGCTTTGTGTTTGCTGTCGTCGCTATGTGACAACTCACAGAGTCCATGCTCGGCCGTCCTCGGTGTTCTCCCCACACAACAGGATTTCAGATCGTAAATATTGAACACGTTTAAAATGTATGATTTAAATTTGGGGCGGTCCAATCATTTTCCAAGCAGGTTAAAATCTCAACACACCTCACACCACAGGAACATCTGGCAAGATAATCGGGCCTTTGCTGACTTGGGTTGGAACGGGGGAATCGGGCCCAAAATCTGCCCGATTATTTTGTAGTTTGTACCCCGCTTAAGGTAAGTTTCTATATTTTAACCAGAAACAACTGTTGAGCCGTTTTCTTTAAAGTCACCAGACTGCATTGACAGAAACAGTGAACATACCTGCCAGTCTAACACTACCTCAATCATTTAGTTTGTTTGTGTTGATGCTTTTCATAGGTGTCTAAATGTAAAAAATACTATTTGTTTGATACAAATGTACACAAAAATGTTATTTAAGTTGCAGTTGCAGTTGACAAGAAACTTCCAAGTTTTGCTCATTTAAAAGCTTGTTTTTGTCAGTGGAGTTTGGTGGTTAAAGAGGGTAATGACGATTTCTGGAAAGGATCATGTTTTTGTTTTTTTTCCAATAACAAAATGTATTTCTGCAGGGATCCTTTCTGTATTATTGTCAGACACTTAAATTAACAATCGGAGACTGTCAGTGGAAAAACAAACAGTTTTAGTAGATGCACTCTTAATGTGCACATTTGCTTCCAGGAATCACATTGCGGCTCGGCTGGAGCAATTTACCGAAGCAATTCCAAATAATTTCACTGTCAACATTGTCAGCATCAACATGACCCTCTAAGTTGGGCCGTGAGAGACATCAGACAGTCGATTTATTTAGTGATTTAGCGATTTAGTGTCAAACAAAAAAGATTAAAGGTCAGACCTACCAGTGATGCCAGTTTTTTACGACGGGGGGGGGGGGGGGGGGGGATGAAATAGTGACTAAGAAGACAGGATGTGCTTTTTAAGGGCAATCATGAGCAGAGGGATGACTCAGTTTTTAATTCCTGTCTGTCTGCTTGTCATTCCCCCCCCTCCCCCACACACACCCCCCAATCTCTTTCTCTTTCTGACATCATTTTGACTGGATGAACTCCTGAACAGGGACACTACTGCCCGCATCCTGTGTGTCCTCACACTTTTCACCATTCTATAAACATCAATGAGATACTGATTTATAACAATGCTGTTTGTTTCATTTTATTGGAAATGTATTTTGCCAAAATAGTAATGCTGCTAACAGAAACAACACTGGTTACATTAAAATGCATCAGATTGTGTTACCATACATTAAATGTAAAATTGAACTGTGATTTAACGCTGTCAGGCCTAGACCATCAAATTAATGTCAGAAAGTTTACATTCTTTGAATATGGAAGTTATTATTTAAAAATCTTAAAAAATAAAATGGCACTTTGCAAGTACGAGTTTTGTTTTGTATTATACTCACATCAGGCTTCACATGTTTTGAATTTATACTTACACATTTATACTTTTCTGTCCCCCTGTAAATTATTGTGACACTCCTGTGTCTTGTCAGCAGACCCCCCCACAGCTGTCCTTGTTCTGGTGACAGAAGGTCACATGTCTGCCGGCCGACACTGCCCTTTATGTCGTCACTCCTCTAGAATAACAACATCGTATTGTTAGGTTTTTTAATGTGACCACATATGACACGGTCTGATCTGAGTAAAAATCTATGAATAATAGATTGGATTCTTCTACTTCTCTAGTGACAACATGGCCTCACTTGGTAAATTTGACTTTTATTAGATCTGCATATAACTCTGAAGGACATGAATATATCACTGCAAATATCCCTCAAATCAGCTTCTCTACATGCATGTAAGCCATGCTGTTACAGAGTCTATTCAATTTCAACACAGGGTCCCCTCATTTTAACAAACATGATCAAGAGGAAGATAGATTGTCACAGGCCATCAGACAAATCCAGGCTGCTTGACTTTTTGTGCCAAGAGTGGCAAAATGTCATCTGACATCAATGTGAAAGACTGGTGGAGAGGAGACCACGCCAAGAAGCATGCGAGCTGTGATTAAATATCAGGGTTAGTCCAAGGATGTATTTCCTCCTTCTTCTTAAGTAGGTATTGTGTTGTTAAAAAATATTTTCTTTGCATTATTCACAGTCTTAAAAACACTGCATCTTTTTTGTTAATCCAGTTGTCAGTTTCTGCAAATAAAAGACCGAAATCATAATAATTCATTTGACAGGTTGGAGAAATGCTTCATTCATTTAAACAAACGCTAATACTCTACTCAAGAATAAACCCTATTCAATTCAAAACAAGCATACTTTCATAAAGAATAATACAGGACCAGGCTACATCACATGTTCTTAAATATGTTCCTTTCTTCTAATCCTCTGCAGCTCCTTTTTGAAAAATAAAATCTGCAGCTTAGATTTTTTTTAAACATTCACCAAAACTATTCTACCATCTTCTCAGTTCTATAAAAGATGCAGTCAGTGTGACCATTTTAAAATGAATCAGGGACACTGTACGAAACAACATTAGTCTCAGAAGAGAACAGATGCTAACTAGCTAGTTTCCATCTGTAGTTCCTGGGCAGATGATGGCAAAAGTAAAATCCAGATCAACCAGTCCTGCACGCACATGCACTCTAGAAAAGTTGTCGAGATGACAAATTCATGCTGACACACTGGTTCCTTAAAGGTGCACTATGAAGATGTGATAGTGAAATTTGAAAATTGGAGAAGTGAAACAACTCTATGCTATATTTTCTGAACTAAATACACAAACTCTATTCAAAAGATACAATAGGTCCCTGGAGCACTGTTTGGAGCTAAAAAGCTACCAGGAGAGTTACGGTTTCGCTGTTGCGGACCCCCCACCATAACTTCTCGCGTAGCATTTTATCTTCAAACAGTGATCCAGGGACCACATTTTCCTCTGACGACAGTTTGTGTATAGAGTTATGAACATATACCACCGAATCTGTACACTTCTTCAACTTTCACATTTCTCTACCAAAACTCCATAGTGCACCTTTAAAGTCAATGTTTTTGACTGAATGGGAGAGCGTGTGGAAGTCTGTGCAAAGTGTCAGATTGGTTTGGAGATTGTTGCATTATTTAATGGCTTTAAAAGACAAAGCTGATTGTGCAAAAGCAGAGCCACGCCTAGGGATACTACTATCTCTGCTGGAGGCAGACATTTGGATATTTGTTTTATTTGCCTGTTTTCTCAGATATTTTTGCACCTGCTTTGATGTCCTCTTGTGGATTTTAGGTCTTGTTTTATCACTTTAATGTAAAGCAATAATGAAAGTGCTTTATAAAGAATGCTTACAATCATTATTATAAGTATTATAAAGACAATATGTTGTAAAAAAACAAACAGTGACTGCTCTCCTTGCATGAAGCCTGCAGCGGCTTTGGAATACCCCTTTAACTAAATGACTTTATTAAATTCATGCTGTGACTGATTGTTTTGACTGTGAAAATGATCTCAGATTACTGTGACCACTGAGATTAAATCAAACACATTACCATAACTGATTACACTGATGTGATGATTGTCTGTTGGAACATGTCACACTAACTGCTCTCTTGTTGTTGTGCTCCGAGGTCACACACTGACTGATGAGAGCGAGTGAAGTCGAGTCATTGACGATAACGATACACGTCGATCGTTCATCAGAGCCTAATGACCTCGGGTGTCTCTGGATGATCAGGCCGAACCACCTGGAGAAACAGACTCCAAACACCAGATGATCGACCGGTCAATGTCAACCGATCAATGAGGAGACATTCAGCCTTTTTTAGGACCCATCACACTTCATCCAATTCTTCTCTCTGTGACAGCAAATTAGCTGGATCAGAGATTATCTCAGCAGCGGTAATTCCCTCCGCGACGTGACGAATCTGAGTTTAATCCTCTTTACGGCGACGACAAGTGGGAGTGTGATAGGATCAGGCCCTCACAAAAAAAGTACATTTCTGTTGTTTGGGCACAGAGCTCTCCGCGGAGATGACACAATGAAACATAAGACCCATGTGAAATGGCTTTTAAATTAGCATTGAACAAACACACTGTTTGGATGATGACGGCGCTATCAGATTAGTCACAGACTGGGATTACACCAGTGTGTCCTCGACACAAACATCATTTCCCCCGGACGTGTTGTAGCACAGTACAAACACTTTGGACTGAATTACACACACACTGTGAAATTAAGAAGGGAGCTGGACTCATGCTCAAAGCCTGTTAACCTTTAACTGTAAGGGAACCCCAGACGCCTTTGTTACTCCACTGCCTCAGAGTTTACATCACTTACAGCTCACTCAGCACACTCCTCAGCAGTGTACAATACATCTGCATTATGAATTGACTAACAACCAAGAAACTGGTGTAGTTTATTTCCCTTTGATAACTGCATCTTCCATTTTTTCTAGGTTATTTCAGGTAAAGGTCCATGATGACTCTCTGTACTAACTCATTAGCTGACTACACAAGCCTGGCTCTGGATATTATATGCTCATTTCTTTAAGGTAATTTTGATTTCGAAATCTGAATAACTTAATTAGGGGATAGATGAGATCCGTATTGAGTTCCATATTGAGGACACAGGAGGACAATTGTGCAAACTGAAGACTCTTGACTAAAGTGACATGATTGGAAATAGCTAGGTGGGCCCATTGTCGTGAGATTAGAATATTTGAGGCAAGAAAAGAAAAGAAAAAGAACAAAGCAAAAAACTGCAGGCATGTAGTGATTAAAGATGCACCAATTGTGAAAAATACGGTCCAATATCGATACGGGAGATTAAACTAAAAATGTAATTGTTGATTGCCGATACCCATACCAATGTTATTTTCATTACTTCTTTTGGTTTGTGACTCTCACGATGCCCACACTTTCTCTCATGTTCGACCATCAAAACAGACCAGAGGTTGTCCAACAGGTGACTTCTTCTGCCCATTAAAAAACCTCTTCTCTGAATCAGTAGTTAGGTGTACTATAGCATTAAATTGATGCAACACAACAGATACAAATCCATTACTCATTTTTTGGACTTATCTCCAGGATAGTCTCACAGTAGTAAAACTACGACTCTGTATGCAACATGACTGTAAAACACAAACAAGCACACACTATTGGATTCTCACTTAAACTAAAGATCAGAACTATTGAGGCAGATTTACTCACGTGCTTGTCGGGAACGAGACAAGACAGAGACTAATGTGGGAGGGGTTTAAGGGTCCACCTCTGCTGCTGTTAGCTAGTAGGCTAAGCATATTCCACAATTTGACAAATATTGTCACCTTTGATCAGAAACCTTCCAATTATCCATTTCAAGTTGTATTAACAGTCCCTGTCTTTAACCTCCCTGAAACCATGCTGCACACTTTCCATGTGCACTCTTTCACAATGCCGTTTTATCAACAAGAACACCAACGATCAATGAACACCAACTAAGAGGTCAATGTTATTTTCTCTTAAACTGCAGCCTTTTAAAAGGGTCATTCTGATTACAGAGATCGATGAAGGCAGCTTGAGAGGTGAAGGACAACTGACTTACTCTTTCTTGGAAAAGAAAGAAAAACACACAAAAAAAGAATGATCCCTTTCTCACAGTCAGACAGATTGGGAGTCAAGTGACTTTTGGAGGATGTGATCTGAAAGTTTGAAATTAAACTAACCAACCACACACATATAATGAGTATGTATTTGTTTCCCTATTGAACAAAGTAGGTGTTTTGATTCTTGGAGCTCCTGTTTGGTGATACATTTCCCTTTCCTGTCTGTGTCTTGTATGCTTCAAAAGTAAAGCTAAATTTTCAATTCTATTCATTTTTGTGTCCTCTGTTACTCCACAAATACATATTCACTGGGTCACTGAGCAAAACGTCTGCCAGCTGTCTGCTCTATTTGCATAAATGTTTGGCTAATAGATTAGATTGCTGCTCTCAAAAGCCCACCTGCTTTTAATGGTATTGTAGACAGTTCACACTGTAAATGTGGTGGGTTCAGTTTGCATGAATAAACCAGTGTGAGATTCTACCTGGAACACTCTGTGGATAACGTCTGATACAGGAGAAATAGACAAAGAATCATAACACCTTCAGTTATACATGTTGATATTTAAAGCACTAAAGATGTAGCTGCAAATAGAATAAAGCATGAAGCATATTTTAGCATACAAAGTGAAAGAAAGACGTCTGCACTGGACCGCTGCGCTGTCTTTGTGTGTTTGTTTTTGATTTCTCACCTAAAGAGACAATCACTCCAGCTGTGTGGACACAGGAAGTGTCTTTTCTGATAGTATCTTCATAATGCTGAGTCTGTGGCTCGCAGAGGTCCAGAGACAGTGTGCCAGATTCAACGATAAAGATGCTACCATATAAAAAAGGAACAATACAGAAGGATGAGCCAACAGACATTTTTAAGGGCAGAAAGGTGGTCCTACCAACTGAGTACAATAACGACATTGTTTCCTCTTTGTGTTTGACAAGCTATAATCTCTGAATCTAATCATAGGTCTGCCATGACTGCGCACTAGTTCAGGCCAGCTGCACTGATTTCACACTGTGTCATTCTACACGATCACCTGATAAATGCATCCTCCCACTCCAAGATTTTGGCTATGTCCCTCTGCTCTGTCGTACTTTTAACCACACCAACACCCTAGCATCCGCTCGCAGGCTCTGACTAGGAGTTTAAGATACGATGTCCGTCACTTCTCAAATTCTGCCTTTCGAATGATCTGCGAGGAGTGATGAGGTCGGAGCCTTGACACAGTTTGTTTTGCCTTTACAAAAAAACATTTCAAACAACAACAAAAGTTAGATTTCTGACTGAACTACTGTATTTTTGAGAACATATTCTGCTGTCAAAACTTGACAATAAGACATTTTAAAGCAAATATAAGAGTTTGCAAGACGGTGTCGTAAATGAAAGCAGTGAGATATTTGTTCTTTGATTTTCAAAGGCTCAAAAACCTGACATAGAACTGACGACAGAGGCATCAGACCAGAAGATGTCCTTTATTTTACTCATCTTACCTTGTTTTGTAAATGTATTTGAGTGACCCTTGAAACAGAGAGTTTAGCTAAAGCAACTTCAAAGAACTTTCTGATTATGTTGCTTTTGTCGCCCCCCTGTGGACAAAGTGAACATCTTACGTCTTTGCTTGTATTGTCCTGTGCACGCATACGTCCTGTTTCCTGACAAATAATCCTCATTCGTCTTTATTTGAAATGTCTAACATGCAACTCACAATCAATTCACGATTCTATTATTAATTGAGCACTTAATGTATAAGACTACAAAGTAACTCAGGAAAAAATCCTCTAATAAAACATGCATCTGCAATACAGGTTAGTTTTCAATTTGCACGACTGCATCGGTCTGTTTCTTCCTTAAACAATCTTTTCAGCTCTAGTCTTTTCCACAGTGCTCTCATTGCTATTCAATATGTAAACACACACACTTTAACAGACTGGATGAGCCACTATGGATTGAAGTGTTTTACAATCAGCTAACATAACCGACAAAGCACAAACCCATCCAAGGCCCTTCCATCTGCTTTTGTTGATAATCTCCCCCCTGAGCGTCCTGCTCTCTGGGTTTCCATGATCAAAGTTCGGATTTGCTTTAATTATTTCAGATCAATGCTGGCTGCTCCTACTTTGGAGAGCCCGTGTCCAATGCTGAGGCAGCAAAGAAGAAGAAAAACAGCTGAGTCGTCCCTTGCCGGTGTCTAATATGCACGCAGCAAGGAGAGGGGAAAAGCGAGAGTGAGAGCGAGGTGTGGGCTAATGCAAGGCTCCGATCATTAGCCCTAAGTGTTCCTCATTATGTTCCTCAAGCCTCTGAAGACCTGAATCCCTAATTGATCTCATCCTGGCATTTAGTAACAAGGAAAGGAAAGGACTGCTCGCTTCTCTGGCACTAACAGATAGGCTGCTTGGCTCCTGCAGCAAACAGCCACTCATCACAACAAAAGAAGCTCTGATACTCAGATGGCTGAGCTCCGTCACACACAATGCTGTTTTAATACCATCAGAACCCACAACAAAATAAAGTCTCATTTTCACATCCACAGAGTAAAAAAAAAGCAAAGTTAAAGGCATTTTTCTCCGTTCAGGACAGATATTACAGAACTATGTGCAGTGCAGTTTATCAGGTCAACACTCAGTTGTGCTCCCGTTGCTGCAGAGGTTTGTGTTGACCTGAGTCTTCTGCTCTTACTGAGTGTTTAGTGCCAACATTTCAACCTGCTGCAGACTCTGTTGTTCGGCATTGGAAAAGTTCCACGTTGGCTCAAGTGAAGCCACAGTGTCCTGTAGGGGGGATTCAAAATGCATCGATATGTGTGCATTTAATGAGAAATTTAATCTAATTATACCATATGGCTAGCCTAATTTTTCAAGAGAGCCGTAGCCAAAATGAGCTGTCTGGCCACAGTAATGATTGTTTCCTCTGACTGCTGTCTTCAGTTCAGTATAAACATACTACCAGGCTGTGTGGTCAAACACATTGATTTAGGAATATACCAAATTTGAGCACAAAACTTGCCATACAAGAATTTTGAACTTTGATATGATACCACAACAGTATGGGGTAATTTCTTGTTTTCAGTTACCAAAAATTGGAACCATCACATGTATGCTGTCTAAATTGAACAGATAAGTTTGCAATGTTTTGGTAATGAAACATTACCAACATATTTGTGCAATTTAGAGAGTTTGCAGTTGACCGCTTGCAATGTATAATGTCTTTATTTAGTGCACTCTGTCTTATAATGTAGATGTAGTTTTTTTAATGCGTTGGTTCTTTTCACTACTATCGATAATTAAAATAACAAATATTGTATAATTTTTAAACATGTATCAAAAAGTATCGAAGTCTCACTGTTTACCCCTGCTTCCAGGACTAATGCTAAGCTAGGCTAATTGCCTCCTGACTCCTGCTGATGCAAAGACATATAAATGAATCTTTTCGTCTAACTCTTGGATAGAAAGCAGATACTTTAAACCCAATCTCATATCTCTCTTTACTCTTCAAACTCATCGACCATTTTTTTTTACATTTCCTTTTTCCCCTTTCTGTTTCTTTCTTTTTTCTGTTTTGTTTTATTGAAAATGTGTTTGTTTAATATCAGCTTTGACTATGAATATGCTTTTCCCCCAACTATCTTAACTGTCGTCCAACACTATCTTTTGTATGCGTTGCATTCTCTAGCACTTTTATTGTTTTCACAATTTTGCACAATAAAAAATAAATGTTGAGCAATGCATCTATGGCCTTTGTCATGTCAGCTGATATTATGTGTTAGCAGCACACATTCACACACATGTTAACACAAACTACTTGAGACACAAAGAGCTTGAAGCTACTTGGAACCTTGACGTGTAATAATCCAGCCTGCTTCCTCATTGTTGACCACTTTGAGCATTTAGCCAAGTTTGACTCCCAGTGACAAGGCGAGGACGTGTGTCACTTTGACAGAACACCGGGCTGCTGATGGACGCAGTATGAGTCCTTGTTGGGACTGAACCTGTGAACTTCAGTCACTAAGTCCTGCTGTCGTCTCTAAAGGTCAAACTATGTCCTCTAGTATACTGTTTGAACATTTTTGTGATTCAGCTGAATCTCTGAGGCTGAGAATACTTCATGAGCTACTTTATACACTCACATGAGCTGTTTTGCATATATATGGTGTAGCCCAGTCTGAATAAAAGCACAAACATTGTGAGGTTTTTGGTTCCATTCCCATTTGGACCAGCTGTGTTTATAAAATGATAGTGCTGAGAGACTCTCTGGACACTACATCATTTGTATTTGGTATTAAAGCTTCTAAAATAATCAAATAAAAACTTTGAGGGCAAAATAAATATATCCATCTCTCATGGCTAGCACAGAAATGATTCCTCAGCATTTAGGTGTCCAAACTGAAATCTAATTAAACAAGTGATATCCAGGAAAAACAAGAATATTCTTTCAAATATAATCATTTTCTTTGCTCTGATTCTGGGCTAATCTGAATTGTTTGATTCTGTGAATGACTTTAGTGGTTTTATATTTAAAATGCAGATATCTATTTTTTACTTTAATTACTTTACAATTAAACACATTTGGTAATAAACATAAACATTAATATCACATTGTCCCTTTTTGGGGCATACAGGAATTCCAAAATAACAAATTACAGCTAACCAGAGCAGGTAAAACTGTGAGTTCCTGCAGCCCTTTTACTACCACTCATGTAACACATCTGATCACTGATTAGAAAGCGCTAAAGCTATTCATTCAAGCAGGTATATCATCGGGATTAAACTCTTAAACTATGTTTGGACTTAAAGGGAAAAGCACATGTTTCTTTGCACTGAGTTGTACGTAAATGCCCAACACGTACATTTCTCTTCACTTTAGGACAAACCTTCAGAAGTGAAGATATTTATGTGCAGAAATAAGTTTGATACATTTCTCATATCTGTTTAAGTATTAAACAGTGTCAGGATAAACTACTCGATCATGACCTGATTTTTCATATCCGGGCTTCCCATGCAAAGAACAGAAACGACACTCAAAATCAGTGCATTTTAAATATAAATGTTGCGCGATGGTGTGATTCTGAACAAACAGGCATGTCTCATTAGGCTGGGTTGTATTCTATAAGAAAACAGTGTAACTGTACAAACACAGTAAAAAACGTCCCCTCTCTCTCTCTTTCTAAACAGCTTCTGTAACAGAAACTCAACATTTGTCTTCTGCTGCTCTCTCACTGCACTTCACTGACACAGACCTACATGTACTGTAGCTAAAACAGAATCATTTCATGGAACTTTCCTCCACTGTAACCGAGTTTCAGCACTGAGAGTGCTTTAATAATACACTCCGATATTTATGGTGCAAATCTGTCTCTGTCTGCTGATCAATAATGTATTATCATAGATCAAGTTTTGGAAATGGACCTGCCCAGAAGTTAATTATCATAGAGATGGTAGCAAACTCCACCACAGCAGTCGATTGTTTTTCATTAGAGGAGCTGGGAAATTGATCACAGAAAAAATATATATATGTTATGATTTGTTATGATGGGAGATGTGAGTGATAAATATGGGCCGAGTACCTGCAGAACAAATGAAAGAGCCCGAGGGCAGCTTCATAAATAACACAGTGGCTTTAATTTGGCTGAAGCAGGGCTGTATGCTAACTGACAGCAGATGATTTCTGAGAGGGGCAGCTGGCAGGGGAGTGTGCTGAGCTCTCCATCTTTCCGTAGTGTCCTTGAGCAACACAATAAATCCCAGCAAGCTCCGAAGACTCTGCTGTGCAGCCGACCCTGATCCTTCAACACTGACCCCCGACTCTCGTGTTCAACACAGCAAGAAAAAAAGACAGATACGACCCTCAGGGGATCGAAAAAATTATTACTGAGGGTGGAATTAAGAGCAGCTCAGATCTTTATATTCTGTGTTGATCCATACACTGTAAAAGCCAAAGACCTGCTTTGTTTGTTTTGATAGCTTTTTCTCACTTTGTCACATCTGCCTCTAGTTACATCAACACAGGCATCCAGCCAGCATGTTTGAATCAAGAACCTTATACTGCCTTCTCATCTCTTACATTAGTCTGATGTTACTACATCAGGATTTATTTGTATAGGTTTACAGATTCCTTATTAGACTTAAAGTTAGAGATGCACTGATGGTGAAAATCAGGGACGGTATGGTTACTAATGTTTAAAATAACAATGTGTCCGGTTGACGATTCTGATTTGGATGTGTTTTTCATTACTTCTTTGTAATCATTTTTGTTAACATTTTTTTTAAATGAGCTATGAGATTTTATGTATTTAAATTGTTAGTCTTCCCTCTTGAAACGTCACTGGAACATGTCTTACAAACTCTATGCCGCTGACTTCTCTCAGAAACTGCGTAAGACTCGCACACTGCTGACATTGTCTTTCATGTTCGACTTTGAAAACAAATCAGTTTGTCCAACAGGTGACTTCTTCTGCCCAATAAGAAACCTTTTCTCTAAATGAACAGTTCATTAGCTTGCCAGCATTAAATTGATGCGACACAACAGATGTAATCGGCTACTGACATCATTGCAGGCAACATGCTGATTGGCCGATGTCTGTCAGCAGGGCCGATATTGGCCAATGCTTCAGGTTTAAATCCAGGTTAACACTATATGTATTCATTCTGGGTAAATAATCTGGAAGAAGAAGTGAAAATGAAATGTCTCATATCAAGATCACACGCACTTTAATCAAACGCTTCCAGCTTTTGGTGACTTCAGTCATTATGGTCTTCAGTTCTCAGTCAAAGTAAGGTCAGAAAACTTACTACAACCTCTGTACTTTTTCAGTGAAAGTTTTTTGGTAAACAAAGTATGATTTACAAGAACATTTTTGAATTCAAACTAGTGTTTTTATTATTAATTATTTTAAGCCCCTGTGAGGAGTTTGTAGCTGGCTGTGAAACAAAGTGAAATTATTAGAAATGACTCTTTATGAGCTGCAAAGGCTCGACTTTTTTTTTTAGTTATTTTTGAATGACTTTAACCGCTGACGCAGGGTAGGTGTCACATGAGTTGATTATCAGAAGGCTGCCTAAACAGAATAATTTCTTGTAGTGTTATTTTCCACAGCAGAGGTCCATCAGAAAACACTACTCTAACATGTACAGGACAAAATGAATAGAAACAGTAAGAGGTACTGCTTCGTCCACAGGCGACACAAACCAAAAGATCCTCACAAGGAGCTTTAGAAATACTAAGACAACTTAAAGCAATGTTTTTGTAAATGTAATACTTTTTTCTTCTCTAAGATGTTTTTGTGCACAGAAGTTTGACTTTGTCTGACTTATCATCTGTTTGTCTTTACACATGCACTTACTGTTTAATATGAGACAGTTTGATTGCAAAAAGACAAAGGATGTCTCTTCAATGAAGTCTAGGTCATATCTTAAGTGTTCAATTTCCCATCTCAGGTAGACTCGAGTCCACGTCTCAAGGGTGCAGTCTCGGCCTTTACAATAACTCTGATATGACATTAAAGGAGCAACAGTTCTTTATATACCCCAGTGAACAAAGCGAAAGAGGAAAATGTTTTTTCCTCTCATTTAGCACTTCAAGTTTGACCTTCCTCTTTGCCAGAACAACCACAACAGAGACTATTTTTCTGTTCGACAAGTTCTCGGTCATACCTACAATCCGACCGTAAGAAAAAATAAATAAAAGTCAAGCCTGAGTTTTGACTGTGAATTCAGCTGACAGCAAACACTGACTCACAACACTTTAAAGCTAATGAATGCCACGACCAGAAACGGTTCACCGAAGTTAAATATCACTCAAGGTAACATGACATTCCATTAAGTCATTGTGTCTCAGCTCTGTTTCGTCTGACTCTCTACACCGAGGCTAA
Source organism: Tautogolabrus adspersus (assembly GCA_020745685.1). NCBI lineage: Eukaryota > Metazoa > Chordata > Actinopteri > Labriformes > Labridae > Tautogolabrus > Tautogolabrus adspersus. The sequence goes on along the minus strand of CM036540.1, from coordinate 26,255,114 downwards.
CCTTTTACTTAATGAACACAGCGCCCGCAAACTCAGGCTTTTCTAAGTCACTCTGTTCTCTGGGAAAAAAAGTCACTTATGTCCAAATTTTAATGCTGCCAGTTCACAAGGAGGACTTTTATTCAATATTGTGACTCAACTGACATCCACGGCTCTTTTTTAACTTCACATAATAAAAGGAAGAAGACGAATGACCTTCTCTGAATTGCCAAATTTCAACATCAATTCATTTAATGAACTGGTAGAGTCGACTTTAGCCTGTAATGTGATGACGGTATGTGTGTGTGTGTGTGTGCGTGTGTGTGTGTGTGTGTGTGTGTGTGTGTGTGTGTGTGTTTGTTTGCCGAGATCCCCACATGCAGCCGTGTTTTCAAGGCCAGCTCAAGGTTACCCTCCAGCAGCCGACAGGTACGCGGCTACAGGCTCGGCTGAATATTCTCCACGCTAATAGGAATTATAGATTACACTATCCCTATAGATCGAGCATACATTTTCCACTTGAACGGCTTCTTGATGGTGTTGCATATAAAGATCTGTGAAAGCAGCAGCCATATTTCAGCCAGGAGGTGAATCGTTTAGATTACGTGTTTATATGGACTGCCTGTTGTTTCTGCTTGAGAGAATCCAGAGTTTTATTGAATAAGAAATCCATAGAGGAAAAGGTCACTCTCTGCACTCTTGGCCTATGTTAAGATGAACAGTTTGCATGCTCCTGTGCATAGTAACAATCTGTGCAAGCACCCGGAAATGAGAGAGGTGATCAATCTGCGTTATCACAGAGAAGAGGATGTTAAATGAGCAAAACGTCTGATGAAGAGAGGGAGAGATCTTTGCTTTTTTTTTTTTTTTTTCAGTGGAGAAGCTGAGAAACCTTGAGGTGCTTTATTTATTACACTGCGACAAACAAAGTTGTAAAAAAACCCACATGGGCCTTGCTGAAATCACTCCTGCTGCCGACTTTTTTTTAACACAAAAAAGCCTCTCTGCCTCCACTCCTGCAGCAGTGTGAGATAATAAATTAAGTCCATAATTATGTCTAAATCAGTGAATACAAATTTCCCTCGAGAGGAATCTGTAGCTAACTGTACATACGCTCCACTTTTAGCATTAACCTCTTTTCCTGAACGTGTAAAACACATTCAGCACAAAACACTCACAACATAAACACACTCTACAATGCTCAAATCAATGCATTCATGAACACACACATCTCAAACTATCCAGGAAAAAAAACCCACACACAAACACCATGTTTCAGAGAAGAGTGTTCCCCAAAGCTTACTGATCTAACCTCAAAAAATTCTGCTGTTCAAACATCAACCTCCTCCTGCCTGGAAGAAAAAGCAATACAGCAGAGATGTCAATCACTGTTCAAAGGCCTGTCAGTCATTCCGACTGACTGATTGGTTTTCCCTGATGGTCATGGTTTGTGCATTGGCATTCTTGAAACGCAACACTGGCTGGTTTGATTAATCATTGCTGCCTGAGCGGTCGATACAAGAGGCTGATGTGGCCCGAGGAGAACGACATGTTCACCGTGTGCACTTTAAGTCTCTTCCTCAGCTCGACTCAGGCTCAGATATGTTCTTAATAAATACTGTTATGGTTCTGAAAGTTTCCAGTTGTCCTGGATTTTGTTGTTGTCCGAAAAACATACAGTCAAGTTAGAAATAAAAAATAAGAAATGTCCACTTAGATGTTCAGAACACAGCTTGTAAGCTTAGTAAAATTTGCATTATAGGAGATTTAGATGTGTAGGTATTCTAACCATAGGCTGTATAAAAAATGGACATAGTCTTAGTGAAAACATCCATCAGTTTTGAGGCCCAACAATGGCGATCCTCGTATTGGAAATACTGTCTCAAGCTAACCTTCTGTCAACCTGGAAACAGGCAAAGAGGTGGCTTCATTTTTCAACACCAAAGATTGCTGCTTTATTATAACATGGATTAACATTCAGTTTGGGTAAGTCTAGGCATCAAGCTAACTTGGTTATGTCAAGGACTGAAATATCATAGTTCAGATCCTGGTCTGGGTTTAAGGAAGTCAAAGTGCAACAAAGGGCTACATTGACGCCCTGTCTCATGGATAAACATCCACTGTTATGTATTCCAGTCCACAGTCCCTTACATCTGCCCAAACTCTCATGCTGTTTTATCAGACTTGAACAGCACAACAAATAAAAAAGGTAGAGGGAAACGTCCACAAAGGACTCTAGTTTGGTATTACATTTTAAAGCACTATGTCTCCCCCCAAGCTGCTGTATTTAAATACTTATAATAAGGAGTGAGAACGCGTTGCAGCAGAAGCTCAGTATCATAAACAGTTGTTTCATGCTAAGTCACATTTTTTGTGCTCTAGATGCTGCAACATCATCGTTTTGTGTCCAAAATGACTTCCTTGTTCAATTTGCAAGACTATGAAAGTATATAAAGGCCACTGTTTGCAATCCTTTATGTGCACTGTGTGAATGGTAGTCTTTTTGTCTATATAACTGTGAATGTACGGGCTACATTTTAACAACTGAAGCTCTTGTTTTGGCTCTTCACTGTGTCCTCTTTTTTTTAGCTATTCTTGCTCTTTGTTGCTGTAACACTGAACATTTCTCCGTTGTGGGATAAATAAAGGTTTATGTACTATTATCTTTTCTTACCTTTTCTTATCTTATCCGTTGTGACAAACACCATGCATTTCCTGTTTCCAAACCTTTGATGAGATTCTTAGTTTTTAATGTGACGTAAGAACAGTAAGAAATAATGCCTAAGAATCTGCAGTTATTTCACACAACCAGGGAAATCTGGATTCATGTCAAGGCCAGCATTTTGATTGGTATACAGAGTAGTCTAGTATTACGACAGCAGCATATGATTATTTCTTAGGTCATCCAGAATGCAAAATAGGTCAAGAATTAGTTTCACCTTTACAACTGGTGTTCTTAAAACTACTGAAAGTGCTTCGAATATGGATCGTCACTTTGCTGGAAAAGTTGAACTACTTAATTGAAAAACTTCAGTAAATAGAAGTTGAGGCAGATGGCAACAAGGGAAATTATCTCACTTCCTTGCCACTTTCTTTTACCTGTCTTGACAGAATTCACAGATTTAAACCTGAATACAAGATTAAAGGTTCTGTTGAGATAAATGTCCTCAGGGGCCAATCTCAATCTTAAGTCTCAGCTCTCCTCTACTGCTACTTTGACGAATACTAGGAGCAGGGACAGAGGGAGAGGGGAGAGATATGTGCGAGCATTAAATGTGTATTCATCAGGACTGGCCCCAGCCATTGACAGGCTAATCAATGTTTAGTAATAAGGCTGAATGTGGAATGAGGTGTGGGGGGTCTGGGTCGGGACGGAGGGGAAAGAGATATCAATTAAGCAGGGAACTGCAGAGTCTGGGCCCGAGGAGCTGAGACGGCAATATCCAGACTCTGGTTCATTAACTAAACAGTGTGTGCTGAATGCAAAACTCCCGTGGCCACCCTCCCTTCCTCCAAACAGCACCAGCCAAGGCGCCCATCCCAAATGTAAACGGCTGCCTTACTCATTGGAAATAAGGTGGTCTCTGCAGCAGGTAGAAAAACGCCTTTGATAGCTCACATAATGAAATACCTCGGAGGCCGTGCAGGGAAATAATATCCACACATGATGCAATAAAGCGAAATGTGCAGAGCGCCTGCAGGTTTGACATGCAAAACAACAGCCGAACGTATTAGCAAATTATATTGTGAGATATTTGCATACAATATGCATTCTGTGTAAATTAACAGAAACAGTGGGTAAAAGTAAATAGACTCATTGCCAGCTCACACTTTGTTCCCAGTGTGGAAAACAAGCCAAAGAAAAAATGATGTTGTTTTTCAAAAATATGGAGTTTATGTATCGGTGCGTCTTGAAACAATGACTGCCTATATATCCCTTTTACAAACTTCAAAGGCACTCCTCCAAGTCCAATGGTCCAGTTCTATAATATTCAAATATGTATGGATTCTTTGTTACTACTTTAATTGGGAAAAAATACATTTGTTTAGTTTTTCTGAGGCGGATGTGCTATTAACGCATCATTGTTGGTCTGATCAGATCTAAGGTTGGATGGTTTCTACCCCAGGATTCTTCTCCAGGTGTAGCTCAAATGTGTTGCACATGGGCTGATTGGGATACTTGAGGCCCAACCTGTTTTGTCTTTAGTTACATGGGTTAGCCAGTATAAGTTGAAGAAGGGCACTTGATGTGTTCCACACAGGGCTCTGATGGGTAGATTATCTAATTGGTATGCACATCTTAAGCACATACATATTTTTCTGCTTGCCAAAGAAGGCCCAAATACCAGCCCAATTAAAAACTTGCTCTGAGCCAAAGCCCAATTGAAGCCCACCTCACCAAGTGAAACCAAGGTGGGCCACACTTTGAGTTGTTGGCTGGTGTCCATACTACAACTCTACACTTAGTTTAAAAAGAAAATAGTACTTCTTGGTTTTTGTCACAATACTGTTGACAAAAACACTGCAACCCCCTTGTCAGAGGTAAAATGACTATTTACTGTCAGTTTGCATTAATAAAAGTATCTGATTAATACAGCTCTTGTTGCATGACATTTTCCCAGTCACACCAACAGCTTGATGTACTGGCCATTTTACTGAGCTCCCAGCACTCCCTTTATTTCTATCAAGGTACACTATACCCTCCTAGAGTTAATAAATACTCCAGGAAATAACTGTCACCATAACACACATCTCATATCAACAGATGGCAGTAATGCAAAAACTGAATTATCTAATAATACAATATGATTTCCAATGATACTTCCAAAGGGCTATTTGCAAAAGTTCTAGGGCTTAAAATGGATGAGTAAATCTAACTGATGTTCAGGATTCAGGACCTACCCTCGTTTGAGCACGTCTACATTGCCATTTTGAAACTTTAACTGAATTAGAGTCCTAATACTGAAAATCATCATGTACAAATTGAAGTTGAGAAAGTGACTCATCTTGTAGCAACAAGGTTCTTCATGAAAAAATGTTGTGGACTTGTTGCCTGAACTTTTGGAGCTCAATAAACCTCAAACCTGCAGCTGTTACTCACGATCCCAGGAGAGCAATTTACAGCCTGTGGAGGGCACTGACACCTGATACTTTCTCACTCTGTATTAAGTGCATTCACCTTGTTGATGATGCATTAGGCATCTCAAAGTGGCCTAAAGCCAAATACCTCTAGAATCCAAATTCCCCTCGACTGCCCATCTCATTTATCCACCACACAGTCTTCCAAGGGTGTGGAGAAGTCTTCAATAAACCTTACAAAATCATTCTCTTATCCTATTTTGTGGTTTAGATGAACTTTGTCACATGTTCTTATATACTTTAAGTGTAATTTGTTTATTTTGGGCTGCAACTAACATGTACTTTCATTGTTTAGTCTTCTGTGGGTTGTTTTCTTTACCAAACAATGAGCTGTTTGGTCACTGAGGTAAAAAAAAAAAATATGGTGAAAACATGTTGAGCATCTTTTTTCTAGAGCCAAAGATGAAGTCCTCAAATATCTTGTATGTCCTGAACTCAAAGAGCTCAGTATTACTGCAAGGCTTGAGACAATCATTTTTACTTTACTCACTTAAAAATCATTCAAACCTATTAATCAAGCCTCAGAGTAGAAAGTGGAATATTTAAAAGTTGACAGCTTAACTATTGATCATCCGAAATTACCAGCCCAAGTTAGACCTGAGCAAAACTGCTGTTGGTCATATTATCATATACTCTTACTATATGTACCATATGACAATACAGAGGTTAAAATTAAATATTCCTGTGAGGAACATGCAAATATAATGGAATTAAATAAGCCTACATCCTTGAAAGAAACTCTTTGCATGTCAACTATAAATTTAAAACCTATTTTTTAAGAATCAATACAGCATCCCAAAACAAGGCATAAATACAGATATACTCATGTGTATCTGTATTTTTTTACACTCTATTGAACACCAATGCTAACATTAACGAGCACTACAACCAACAACCATAAGACTCAGCTGACCTTCATGTTCACAGTAATTGTACTGTACGATCAACACAATGGTAGAAACCAAATCTAATCAACACAATTCCACTCCAAACAACAAAGAATACAACAAACATTATCCTCATTTGTTACCATGGCTGAAGCAGTTTTACAAAATACTCTGTCTCTAATGCTGCAAGGATGACAGGAGGATTTGGATGCTGGCGGGCTCTGCATGCGAGAAGGGCCTTGATGAATAGGCAACTTTGGAGGCAGCAGGGATGAGTAAATGTTGCTTCCAGCAGAGAGAGGGACCGGAGCTGACCTCAAACTCAACATGGGTGCACACAAGAAGGGGGGAAAAAAAGGAAAACACGTAGAAGAATGGCCATCTGTAGCTGCTGTTATTCCTTACAGTTTGATGCATCTAGCAAAGGAAAACATTTTGAAATGAAAGGAATGATTGTTGAATTGATCGTTGTTTTGTTGTTTTCTTTGTCTTTGTGTTTTGTAGGTTAGGTTGGAAGTACAAGCCGTGCAGCAGCAGCAGAATGACTTGCTAATAATCGATGAATGGATCGCTGGAAATGAAAGAAGAAATTACAACCAGATCATCACAACAAATGATTGTCTTATTGAACCGATGAGACTAATGAGAGGAAGCTTTTCCAGTAAAAAAAAGAGCACAGTTAATCTGGAGCTACGGAATGACTGAAATTGTTCACATTTTCTCTCTTTTTAGATGAAAAAGACATCAAGCGGTCAGAAAAGCTTACTTCTTCCTGACTGACTGACATGACAAAGACAGGCTTAAACATCTGTGTGTGTGTGTGTGTGTGTGTGTGTGTGTGTGTGTGTGTGTGTGTGTGTGTGTGTGTGTGTGTGTGCAGTTGTTTCCTGATAAGGGCTTCAGGAGTCATACATAAGAGAATCATCTAAATGTCACAACACACAGAGCCCTCAGAGTCTTCTTTTGTCTCCACATGCCTGTTGACACTCTGGAGAAGCACTCAGACCGCCCACTAGTGGTCGCTGTTTGTCCCCCCCTTGCGTGGATTCAGTGCGACTTAATTTAACACACTTGTACGTGCCTGCTTCACGTGCACATGAGCAACAACGCACTCAACCCAAAGGCAACTTTCACAAGCTACACCTGGATTCCTTTTCGCCCCATACAGACTTCTGAAGGGAGCTCTTATTTTCATGCACGTCCCAAACGGCACTAAAGCAATAAAAATGCAAATTGCAATTTGCTCAAATTACACACACATAAGTATTTTCACTCAAGTCCACTCCATGCCTTTGCTTACCTGATAAACACTATCGTTTCCCACAAATAGATCCCCAGCGCGTTTAGTCGGCACATTTTTGCCAGTCTCATTTTGGTTTTGGAGGAGGGGGGGTGAAGGTGTTGCTGAAGGGAAGGGAGGGGGGTCACACTCTTGAGAGGATGACAAATTCCCCTCCAGAGAGAAAAAAAAAAGATCCTTTAGTGGTGAAAGAGGAGGAGGAAGAGGAGGAGAGGGAAGGGGGGGGTTGTGGTTATGGTTTATGACCTCCAAGGTGAGCCGGCAATGTTCCGCTTCTTTTATTTTTTTGGGTTCCCTCAGATCCCGGAGTCGCCGGTGCTGAGCCGCGGGATGCTCATGACCTCACCGGCCGTGAAATCATGTTTGTGTCACTCCCTCCAGCGGGGAAAATCCACAAAATCCAACCCGAATTATTTTCAGGACCACGGACAGAGGCGTGCAGAGGTACCGGTGGAGCTGCAGGAGGAAGCTCGTCCAGGTTATGGTTCCGGGGGGGACAGAGAGGGGAGGAGGAAGGAGGGGGGTTCTCGAGAAAAGGTTAGTCGCTCACAGGCTGCTGTTAATTGACACACAATTACACCCTCTTAAGTCCAGTCTGTGCGATCCGCAGCGCGTAAATGGGAAATAAGACATAATCCTTCAAAAAGAGCTGTTTGGCTTGCGTGAAGCTGCGTCTTAATGTCTCCCGAGGTCTTATAAACTGTGCATGTGCGTAAAATCCACAAATTCCACGAAAACAGAGTAGTGCCACACAGAGGAGTTCGTCTCTTAGATTTGCAGGTTTTCTCTCACATGCATCCCACAGGCAGACGGATCGTCGCTCTGGATCCGTGCGTATCGGCTGTTGCGGGAGTCCCGGCGCTGCTGCTGCTGCTCAGAGAGGGAGATCTGCTGGTACAACTAGTCTGACTCCCCTTCTTCTTCTCCCTGTCCTTCTTCTTTACCTCCTCCTGCTGCTGTTCCTTCTTCTTCTTCTCGTAGTTGTCTCCCAGGGGCGAGTAGTAGTAGTAGTAGTAGTACTTGGCGCTGAGGCAGCACGGCTCAGCTACTCCCATTGTCTGCTGGTGGTCAAGTTGGAGACGCACCGGCGACCGCTGCTGCTGCTGCTGCGCTCCGCATCCGCTCCCATCCGGGCACCGCGTCCGTCAAAAAGATGAAAAATGTATTTATCCCCCAGTTGACAGTGTTATAACGTAGAGAGCTGCGTATCGGACTGATGTGGACTCTCTTCCATTGCAGGAGATCGGCAACGACACTGGCCCTTGCCCCGGCGCACTCACATGCACTCACGCACACACACAAGGAGGTACAGTATAGACGGATCAGCCAGCCTCAGCGCGCTCCGACACAGTATTTTCTTGCTGCAGTCATTTAGCAAACTCCAAAAAACGCACCTCGCAGTGGACAGACACGCCCACAAGATGATCTCATTGGCCAAGGCAGCCTTGAAGGCGTCAATGATTGGCTCACAGAGTTGTCACTAGCTGGATATGAGCTCTGCCCCTCATGCACAGATCCCCCTGAGGAGAAATCACTGAAAGAAGAACTTATGATGAGTTTAAATTGACCTAATCAACAAATTCTCATAAAAAGATAGTGTTTCTGTGGTTCAGTAGGCCTAGTTGTTTTTAAGTGAAAGAAAGTCTTAATTATTTTCATGCCGTTTTTAAAATACCAACATGAGTCATTTACATTCCAGAAATAACATACAATCATTTTAAAAATAAATAAATATGGAAAAAAGGAACTAAAATAAAGCCTCAGAAAATGAAGTTCATAAATAATGAAAAATAAGTTCAAGCTGAAGCAGAGGTTCAGTAAGTGATAAATTGCTCAAAATTTAACAAATAAATAAATAACTAACTTTACTTATATAGCACCTTCAAAAATATGGGGTTTACAAAAAATGGGCTTTTCTGCCATTAATCTATGCAAAACATTCTGCAAAAAAGTGGTTAAGCATTGGCATTACTGTGTTAGGTTTAGAAAAAGATTATGCTTTGAGCTCAATTTAAATAACAATGCAGGCTCCTTGACCTTCACACAGCACACAAACAAGGGCGTCCTGAGTAAAGGCATACATACATCATTGGATACACTCATACCGAGATGGTCACAGAGTTTGTTAAATTGTATACTGCTACATCCTGCAAAAACACACCCATCCAGGTTAAAAAAACAACTACAAAAACAACGGCAATAACGTTACCACTTTGTCTTTATCACTCCGTGCAAATACCTTCTACAAAACGTAATTGGAACATATCTCCAGTCACCGTTTTCATTATTAGCAGGCTAATCTCCTCTGCTCTGGTATCATCACAACAATATGTGCTAACAGGGTTAGCAAATGATGTGATGCAAGGCTCTCCGCGGTGTTCTCCTTGTGCTTTAAGTGCATGTGGTTAAGCATCAAACTAGCATTTCTATGCTGTTGTTCTGTTTTTTTGTCAAAGTACTTCCAGACATCACTTTCCCTGCTCACAGCTGACATGGTGCATGAAAGGCTAACTGAGTTGAACCATTTAAACAAGGTGTGGGCAGGCATACCACCAGTGAAACATTACTGGAATAATGATATCAATAAATGAGTCCTTGAGTTATCATACCCATCCTTGGTCATCAGTGGACAAATACTTATCTGGTGATTTTGTCAGCAGAAACTATCACTAGAGTTTGAACAGACATTCCTTATCCTAAGAGGATGAATACTTAGATTTTAATGCTGCTCCATCTTCAGCACCATTAGGCAAAAACATAATTTGTACACTTGAAATTTGCACTTAGAGCAAAATGGCTTCGGTTTGGATACGTTATGTTTGTTTCTATTCTGAAAGTGATTTTAATTATCCAGTTTGTCACATTGTGGTCAAGTCTTTGCAGCATTATCTCTGGAAATGCTCCATCATTTGCATATTGATGGTTTGTAATTCTAAAGAGGATTACACAAACTAATCCGATAATTTTACCACAGGACTTTACACTGTACTTATACTACTTACTGGAGTGCTCGGATTAACTGAGCGATACTTTACAATATTATCAAAGTTGTATGGTATCACTGAAACATTGATATCCTGACAATGACTTCTGTGATATTACTAAGCACTTTCTATTTCTGCACACAAACAGAAACACACACACACACACACAATCTTCTTCCTCCTCCGGACTGTTTTGTTCGAAGTGTCCACTGGAACGTGACTCTGGTTCTTAGCCTGCAGGCACTGAACGAATCACAAAGCAGAGGGATAGGGACTAGAGAGCACATAAAACACAATCTAACAAAGAGTCACACACACACACACACACACAGGCGAGCTGCTGAATATGGATATGACGGCTTCATTAGTGTAAAGGGAAGTTGTTTTTACCTCAGACTCAGAGTAAATAATGGAAATCCTTTTTTGCAATGTTTGGCAGAATCTTTTCACAGTGAAATGCTTTATTCAGAAACCACTGAAATGTTTGCTGTACACATTTGGACTTCTGTTCTACATAACCCTAGGTTGCCCCATATCATTTTGATTATTCTTAATTTGAGTTCATATTGTTGCCAAATTGTTTTTAATATATTTGATCAACCTTTAATAAAGATAGGATTCCATTTGTATTGAAATGAAACATAGCAAAAATGTTATGCTGTGAAAAATGTTCCTTAACTTGTACTATCATTGTTAAGCTTCCTTTGTAGGTGACCGTAACAGAACCAGATTGGCTTTGCAACCAGACAATTTTCTTCTTAGGATTCAGCGGGAAGTGGAAAGTGGAATGTAAAAGAGGCATGATGAATATTTAAACCATTACACAGCCATTATAGCTATTTATGTAAATGCAGAGTAAAGTGCTGTGGTGGTTATTTATAGTCGCAGCAGGCTGTAATTGGCTTCGGTCGTTGTTTGGAGTGGGTCTCCTAACCCAGCTGACCCTCCACCACAGACGGTGGGACTAATGGAGGAGGGTGGGAAAACATCGAACAGCTGTGTGATCGGAAAGTTCCAGGTTCAATCATTGATGGAGAAATTATCCACAGCAAAAAGTGAAAAAGGCTCTACCCTGAAAACCACTGTCATTTTGTATGCAAGCAGCCACAATATTCTTTATATGATTTAATTTGATGTTCTCCAAGTTTTTCTGGATACAATTCTAGAAAAAAAAAGACTGTTCAGTCACAGAAAGTGTGTTCAGTGCCACGCTTCCCCGTTCATGAGACCAGTTTCACCAAATATTCTATCCATTAGATAAATATAAACTCTACAAGGGACTGGAAGGGTTTGCAGTTTGACCCAGATGGGAAGAGAGTCAGCACCACCAGGTTCAAGGCCACTTGTTCTCTTCTCAAAATGATGGATAGGTCACCAGAGAAGGGGAATGGGTTACTCCTCAAGCAAAAGGATGTAAAGTATCTCAGGGTATTTAAGAAGGCAAAGCTATGAGTTGACCAGGTTAGCTACCTTCCAACTGCTCACCTGGTTGTTTTACGCTTTGGGTAGTGCTTGTAAGCAGATAAATCTGGGTGAAATCCTTTGCAGGGGTCTGACCTCAGCCTTGAAATAGGTTAAAGAGGGAAATGTATGGTAGGCCTAGAGCTGCCTGAATGGAATATGTATCCCATCTGGCCCGGGAATCCCCTTTGGGATCTTTGAGGAGGAGCAGGGAAATGCTGCTGGGGATTGAAATGTCTCTGCCTTTTGCTAACACTGTTGCCAATGTGACCTGGCTTTAGATAAGCAAAAGTTCTCTGCTTGTTTGACTGATCCATCTACCCTTACCTTCTCTCTTCAAGCAAGATCCTGCTTTTGATACTAAGTCGAGACCTGTCCTGTGTCTTGTTAAAACACAACTTAAACTTATATGACATACATCAGTGTGACATTTAACACCATTACATTTCATCTGTTTGGTTTAAGGTAGGTACGTAACTGAAATACTGTAACACCCCTCACGTGTATTTTAGCCCATTTTCCTATATCTCACAATATAGTGTTGGTGCATACACCTGAGCACAATACCTGACCAAACTGACTGTTTCACATTGTTACCACATGTTTTTTGTTAACACAGAGACAAAAATCAAATAACGAAGATCACGTGATTATTTCTTCAAGTCAAAACGTACAATGTATTGGTGTTAAATAACACTACTTTGCCATCATGATTACAAGGTTATGCCTGGTATTGAGAATTACATGTTACCTTACTTACATGAATATGTTAGAATTGGCATATCACGCATGTACATGTTTTGTTTTATGCTTTATGCACAGCAATTTCAGGGTGTAAAGTTGTGCCATTTGTATGCAGAATTGTAAGTCTGGGTCTTACGTTTTCAGTTATTTTTAATGGGTAAAGACTCCTTCATATTATTTTTCATCATTGATGCTTCCAAAATCAAAAGGTTTTCCTCTCTTCAGTAGCCCATTCTCCAGTCATTGCGTGTATTCTTTTCTCATGTTTTAAATTAAAGATGTACACTTCTGGATGATTTCAGTTTTAACCGTACTGTGTGGAAATGTTTGGCTTCAGACAAACTTTTTGCAAACTTTCTCAATCAACAAGCTGGCTGCATTTCTGTAAATGGATTCCATTGGTTTGTTGATTGTGTTGCTCAGATTGTGGATGCAGGATGCCATCTGCCTGAGATTGTTTTTAATTTGATACTTTATTGATCTCTGCAGAGGTGGTTTTGTTCTCAAGAAGCAGACCTCCTTCAGCACACATCAGTAACAGAGACACAAAAGTAATATTATTGTGCCTGATGGGGTTCAAACTGAAGACGCTCAAGTTTGTGGCCGGTTGTATAGTAGTGTTTCAGAGGTTTGAGGTCCAAGGTAAAAAACAAATAATTCACAAAGAACAATTAAACAGACTTACTAAAAAGCAAGTGTCCCTGTCTTAAAGACATCTTTTAGTAACACCTTCCAAAGTTGCCACAACTGTGTAAGGATATGAGACCTCTTTGGATAAGCTGAGTTCATGAAGGTTATAGTTAGGGACAAGATGTTGATTGCAGCATGTCCAAGATATGAAATGTGAAATATTGAATCTTTGGAACGACATAGGACAAGACTGCATCGATTGTTCAATGCATGCAGTCATGCACAGTATGAAACAGCAACCATAACTGTTCACCCTGCAAAGAAAAAGCTAGAAGATTGATAATATCCTAGTAAAGTGGGTCAGGGTTCAGTATATTTGTTGAAAAGAAAAGCAGTACATGCCATTTTCCTACATTCATTCTGCTTAGCAGTTTCCCAAGGACTACCACCCTATTAGACAGTTCCACGCCTCACAATGTACAAACGCTCCTAACATTCAGTGCCACTGCAGACACATGAAGTTATTTAAATTCTGGTCCTTTCTAGTCATTGTGTGATATGTGAAAAAGTATTCAATGTGCAAGTCCAATGTTGATAAATTCAAAAACAATCTAAAGTGCCATAAATAATTATTGAAGAGTGCATATTAGTTATGACTTGAAGTTTTATGTCAATCTGCTGTTCCTCATGTTTTACACAATACCTGAGTTTGCTAATTGTCTCTTCTGAATCCATAAAAAATAATCCAGGAAGATTTTTATCACCAATTAAGTGTCATCAATTAATCTGAGACTAGCTGATAGCTTTATGCCCAACATGCCCATTCATAAAATCATTTATATAATTACATTCATTCATCAATTTTCTTCCGCTTATACAAGGTCGAGCCATGGTGGCAGCGAGCGCAGTAAGTCAACCCAGAGTTCCCTCTCCCCAGCAACGTTTTCCAGCTCCTCCTGGGGGATTCTGGGGCTTTCTCAGGCTAGATGGGATATATAATCCCTCCAGCAAACTATTGGTCTACCCGGGGGTCCCCTCCCAGTTGGGAATGCCCAGAAAACCTCCAAAGGGAGACGTCCAGGAGGTATCCTAATCAGATGCCCTTACCACCTCAAATAGCTCATTCGATGCAAAGGAGTAGCGGCTCTCCTCCGAGCTCCCCCCGAATGTCTGAAATCCTCACCCTATCTCTAAGATTGAGCCCAGCCGCCCTCCTGAAACTCATTTCAGCCGCTTGTATCCGCGATCTTATTCTTTCGGTCACTACCCATAGCTCATGACCATAGGTGAATGTTGGAACGACTACGACCGGTAAATCGAAAGCTTTGACTATTTTTTTGCGATAAATTCAGACAGTTGCGATGTTTTCATTACATGTACAAATGCTCGTTTTGCGATAACAAAGACATATTAATTTATTGTGCAGCCCATGTCCATTCTTTCTCTACAACATAAATGCGCAACTATTTCAAGACCTGCCTTGAGAACAGGATAGTCACACAGACCTGAGTCCTGTACAGTACGATTCAAACAGGAAATGACCCTCACCAAACTCAGCACCTGGGCTGACTACATCTCGACAAGCTGACTGGTGAGTTTTCAGGAGAACTACAAAAGAATTTGAAATTCTTCATGCAAAAAAAGAGAGTGCCGAAGTTCACAGTTAAGTGTAGAGTTCGGATCAGCATCCAAGAGTTGTTATAGTTCAAAGCAGAAAGGCAGTTTCTGAAGAATCTGACAGCAGCAACACAAGAGACTTACTCTACTACAGTATGTGTTCTGTGTGCATTTAACCCACATGTTGATGTTAACTGTGTACATTTTTTTGTTTGCTATTCACTCAGTATTATAATTTACTCTTATCAGAAGCTGCTGTTGATCAGTTTACTTGCTCAGTTTGCTGCTGAAGGTGAGGACACGCTTCAGGTAAAGACGATGTTCAGCAGCAGGCCTGCATGACGATCAATAGCAACAGTCTCCCAATCAAAGCAGCGTCTTAGTAACATTTATCTATTTCTAAAGGTCATCATGTCCACTCTCAGTCCTCACAGGAAGACTTGAGGAGAGGCCTGAACAGGAGCATTTTTCATATCAGAGCAGATAATCGATGGCTGCTACAGGAAGTAGTGCTGTGGAAGTCAGAGTTACAGGAAGAGTAGAAGATATCTGAAATGGATCGGACATGCTGAGATGTAGCTACAGCATGACGATGACACAACAAGCAACTTGTCTCTCTCTCTCTTACTGCAGTAGAAATGAGTGAGCTATTGTAAATAAATCCTGCTATAGTCCACCGGACTTCCATTCAACTTTGAAATGTAACTTCCAGTGAAAGTTTAAAAAAAGGCCTTTTTCACAAATGCACTCCTGAAAATGTCTTCATAATTTCAAGACAGCCTGCCCAAGAAATCTTCCTGATCTTCAGACGGGAGGGAGGACATGACGTCAAAAGGACAATGTGGAAATGGCTCATTAAGCAACAGAGTCCAACACTTTAATGACAGTTTTTGCCTTCGTAACAATACTGCACGTTATTGGACATATTCAAAGCATTAACAAAATACACAACATACCTGCACGCAGAAATGAATGAAGTAGCTTCACTATCTGCACTATTTTGCACTGGTCGCTAGACGTTGGCTTAATATTTAGTCATCCTCCTGCCCCCTTGTTTCCCGGTAAATTTTCATTTTGCATTATGAGTTGCAAAATGGCTGACTACCTAGCCAACTGGCAAATCTACTATGTAACATGTTTCCAGTTGGTCTAATTGGTTGAAAGAGACCACTCTGATAGTTTTGCACACAAAGTGACTTCAGTGTTAGAAATTGCAGTTTGTTTAACCATGAGACTTTCACAAAAAAATACATTCTAGTAGATCTAGTTAATGTGCATCTGACAATACATTTAAAAAAGGATACTGCAGCTGTGTTCATTCTGACAAATGGGGACGTTCTCAATGCTAATGGCCAGTTTTGCTTTTAATGAAAGAGGACGTGTTGTTCAAAACATTGCCTGCATCTACATTTAAAAAGGCGATGACAATTACTTTTATCTGTATGTATGAGATATTTGTGTGATTTGGGCAGCGAACAAACAAAAAACCAGGGGAAAAAGTGCAACTAAGAATAGAGCAAGGAAGAGCAGGATGAAAGAAGTGACAATGTTTTTTTACCATTCGTCTTATTGAGAGTGTCTATGGCTGTGTGTGCTCGTCCTTTTGAGGAAGCTTTTGGAAACACAGCGTTGTTAAAATGCCCGCAGTCTGACAAAACAGAGTTTTCTTGTCAAACAGAAGGCAGGCACGACCCGATCAACATCGCTCATTAAAGGCTAGTGTTGGTTTTCCTCTGCTCTTGTGTTTTTAAGACCCTCTCCTCACATTCGCAGACAGGCTGGGCTGCTTTCCTGAAACATTCTGTTTGGTTCTCTTTCTATACACTAACGAGACAGGGCCTCATTGTAGTTTTGTTGTGTGTGAATATCACAGCCACCGTCATCTGCAAGTTATTAAGTGTTTAATGGGAAGATGCAAACCAAACTCAAGGCATTAGTATCAAACCATAAGGGGCTTTGTTCCCCATACTTTTTTGAGCCTATTCTTTAGTTTTGTTTTCTTCCTGTAGATAATTGGCCAAATAAGTTACGTGATATTATATTAATGTTGGGGCGCCGATGGTCTAGCGGTTAGTTTGCACGCCCCATGTACAGAGACTGCATTCCTCGAAGCAGCCGGCATCAAATCCGGACCTGTGGCTCCTTTCTCGCATGTAACTCCCCACTCTCTCTGTCCCTGATTTCTGACTAATCGCTGTCTCCACACTAAAGAAACGAGCTATGGGATGCGGCGATGTTTGAAGACTGCTAAATGGAAAAGAAAATGTCAACATAATCCAACATGACAAGGCAGAAAAACTCAGTCAGGTGTACGCTGATACATGCAGACCTCTTCTCTCTCACCGTCAGTGGAAATGTGCAGTTTAATGTGAGTAATTAGAGTTTAGCTCATTTCATGGTGACTACAGAGTTGACAGCCGATAAGGGCGAAGGTCTAACTGTAGATTAAGAAGGACTATTTGTTTAGCGGATTATATAAGTCATTTTTAAGTCATTTCCCACTTTAATTTTGTTTCAAATGATTGGTTTCCAATGTAAGTTGCTGTCTAATAAGTGGGATTGCTCATTGGAGGAACCCCTTCAAGATGAGCAAGATACCTCGGGGTCCCGTTCACTCCTCTCTGGGATCCATTCCGCCATAACAACCTGCTCACTGTGATATCCCTTACATGTAGTTTCATACAAACATGCTGTCAGCATTTGGTGGAAATATTCTGAATATTATCTCTCAAGTTCCTGGTCAACTGACTTCTGTGTATAAAGGGAGAAGCCTGAAGGTATCAGAGTGTGAACGCAGCACTGGAGGCTTCAGACATCACAGATGTACTACAGACTTTCGTGCAGAGGTGCAGATTGCATCATGACCACTGTACCTGCACAACCTCCCCCATGGATCACCACTCACTGTGCAGCTTTCAACTTGGTCTAGAAGTTTCCACACCTTTTCTTTTCTGTTTCAATTCACTCAAGATTCAAGGAATTTCATTAAATGACAATATGCTATGATGCAAATAACCTGCAACGTGAACAAAGACGCAAAGACAACTCTCTCTTCACATTCAGTCAACTTTAAGTGGGCAGCCCTAAAAATACAAACTTCATTTCACATATAGTCTGACAAACTGTCAGACTAAGCAGGTCTAAGTGCTGTTCTTTATATCGTGTTAGCAAAAAGACACTTCGAGAAGCGAGTGCTGTTAGCTGTTAGATCGACTCTCTGGCCTGCTCTGCATCTGACAAGGTGAAGCTGCTGACTGGTCTGAACTTCTGCTCTCCTTGATGCTCGCCTGGCATCATCACATTGTAAATGTCCTCGTATACCCCCCACCACCACCACCACCACCCACCGAACACACAACACCCACACACACACACACACACACACACACAGGCGCTCACATCATCCAACCTCAACCTTGAGTTATGGCATGGCCGCCACTGGCAATCACATTAAGAGGCACATTTCTTCATATCCACACAGGGGACCACATTGAGCAATCTGCTTAATTTAGCCAGACTGATGAATTGTACCGCTGGACTCTCTCTCTCTTCACTCTCAGTCTACCTCTCTCACCTCTCTCTCTTTCTCCACCACCAAACTTCTCCTTCCCTCTCTTTATCCTTTGTCCCTCGGCCCCTGCCCGTCTTTCTCTCTTACGTGCGTCAGCCCTGCCGTCCTTGAGACGGCCCTGGATGGTTCTGTCCTGGGTTGATAGAAATGTCAGACAGCAAGAATAACCTGCAGCAACACCTGCCTTGTGCGACCTGCTCCCCATCAGCTGACCAGAAAACTCCTCAGGTGTGGAGCTTGAAATGGAGCAACAAGCCCACTACAGACGAGCTGCTTAACTTTGAAAATATACAACAAAGCTTACGAGGAGTTTTGATGGAATCAAAATAAGAAACAAACTATGATTTAAGAAAAAGAGGCTGACTCAGGAGCCAATAGGTAAATTAATAAAGAAGTTATCTGCAAAGCAAAAGTCAACTTTATATTAAAGTCGCCATGAAAGGAAAAATACATTTCCTGGTTTTAATCCAGCGTTTCTGTGTTGAATGTTCTTTTATCTGCCAAATATATTTCAATAAAGGATCTTTACATAACTGTTTTTTCTCTTCCTTTAAAATTGTTGAAAACTCCACCTGCACTCAGGGGGCGTTTACTTACTTTTTGACCCAATAAAGAGCGGTCGAATCACAGTCATCCCAACGTTGTGTCACACCTTCTATCTTGTAATTGGTTCAATACTATTTCAGTTGGAAATGCATCACGGCAGTCGGATACTCTCAGTTAGATACTCTCACAGTTCTGTTTCATGGGAACACAAACTTTGTTCATCAGATGTTATCCAGCACTCAGGCTCTAGCGCTGTAGCTGCAAACTTTTCAACCTAAGTGTTTTGGAAAGTTCACATGGACATTTGTTCATAAAGTGAATGTATGCTTCTGAGTTGCCTCGCAGCACCAAGCAGAGCGGATTAATCAAACTTTCATTTTCACAAACCATATGAAAATAAATATATCAAGTGATCTGTCACTCCTCATATTAAGGCTACTGTTACTGATCATGTGAATGTAGAATGAATAAAAAGTTCACTCTCTTTATTACTGATAAAATACTGGGCCAACATGCTGTACATTACGCAGCATGAATTCATATCGGGCACTTTTGATTAGGTTGGCAGATATTTCCATCCCAATGTTCTATCAGATTTGAAAGACTAAAAAAATAAACTAGAAAGAGATAGACAGACATGAGATGCAAGAATCAAGTTCTTCAAAGTTAGCAGAGATTATTTTTTATCTTGTATGTGCGTAAAGCTTTGTAATCCATAATCCTCTGCACATTTGCATAAATATGACACAGCTTCTATATCCAGGACAGGAGATGTATGAGGAGGTTTACAAAAGTGGTAAAAAGTAGAATTCATGGAGTCATACCTCCTATTAATTATTCAGGTTATAGTTGTGTGCAGGACCACATTAGTTAGTTACAAGCTGGGCATCTTTCGTCAGGCAAAACCGATCTCTATTACAAGCATCATTTTGCCCGGGGAGGTTTAGAGGCAAGTATGAAGCAAGTAAACTGATGCCAAAAACAAAAACAACACTTATAGCCTCAGCTAATTTGCAATGCCCACTCCTATGGGCCTTTGAAATACACGTTCACTTACTTACCTACTTTCCCATCCAACATAACATCTGTTCTAAAGTAAGCTTCTTCTCAAATCAGGTAGCGTTAAGTCCCCACAAGGTCCCATCAGCCCACTGAGGAGTTCATATCATTGAAATGCTGAGACTGTCCTCTTTTAAGGTACAACAAGAACAGCAGCTACAGTCACAGCAGCATGATTGGTGAAAAACAAAATGTCCTCTGGAGGGGACAGAAAACAATGTCTCTGTGGAGGACAGCACAGTGTGGTCCTGTTGTTTAAGACAGAACGCTCTGCACTGGGAACCATGGCTGGAGCAGAATGTAAATGTTTTGGCTCAGGTGTAGAAAACTTCTCATTCACTGAATCCATGGCCTCATTGTTTTCTATTCTGAGATGCTCCAAAGTGTATACCAACCCACAAAGCCACTACGGAGTAACCTCACCGATCTAGAAAATATAAATAAAATAAACAGTCAATATCAGTGTATAGTTACACTATGTCTACATCAAGGACATACTCCTTTAACGATTTAAAACATGGACTTTATATTAGAAGTGGACGTAGCTGCCATGATGTGATCCATTGGTTTTTGGACCACCTTCTTTTAAGAATTTTGTTTGTTACTGTCTTTGTCTTTTGTGGGTGGCCCAAGGCTGTTTGGACCGTCACCAATGGACAGAAAAGGAAGTCCAACAGTTCCTTAACGCCACTGCTGCCTTTACTTAAAGACTAAAAAAAGGTTGGCCTCCTAGAGTCCAATACCGTAACACATCAGATTGAAGTTGATTCTACTTAAGATTGAGTACAACCAGAAGTTGAACAAGGCCTTTTTGACCTTACAAGCAATTTGGAAACCCCCAAGTACCCCCAAGTTTCTTATGAACTGCCTATAGTTTGCACAGAATGGATGGATGTACTGTATCTCATGTGCTACACTGAAGTCAAATAGAGACAGCCTAGAGTTCAAAGTTAACTAGTACACTTGAAGCATATTCAGTTGGAAGTAAAAATCCCACATGATACTTAGCTCACTTTTCCTGAAACAGCACTTTTCCCACAGACACATTTTTCATCTCCTGTGTTCAGATCTGCGACATACAAAAAATAATTTGTGACCTTTACATCGTTGTGATACAACCTTTAAGGGCTGCTGACCCAGTTTTAAGTCTATTTCCTCCCAGAAAAATAACACAACCTCTCTGATCTTCACCCTCATTTGTAGGTTAAAAGAACACAGGCGACCGCACAGCAGCGCCAAGCTCAGCAGGAAACCATCCGTTCATTACATCAGTCGAAACCTCCATTGAGATTAATACCAACGGGTCGTGCCATTTTATTCCTGAGGAGAAAAATGCAGTTGTCAGTCGACCTAATTGCGCTCTCATGGTGCATGAGGGCCCGCTGAGTTATTGAGAGCTCTACCAGCAAAATCATGATCGACGAGCAGCAGGAGGGCCTGACATCGCACTTCACACACTGGCTGCTCCGTCAGGACGAGGGGAGGGTGGAGCAGAGAGGAACAGAGAGATAGAAGGATAGTGTCACATCACAGAGACACAATCCATACAAGTGTGTGAATGCAAATGAGGCCAGATAACTTCATTGTTTCTGATGAAATTTGCTCCGTTAGATTGCTTTGTTGTGCTGATAATGTCCACGAGTTATTACACCTGCACAATCAGATCTGCAGAGCTTTCTGGCTTCTTCCATTGCCGTGACAAATGGTGATAAGATGAGGATATCAATCTAATCTCCTACAAATCATGATCAAATGCAACTTTTTTTATTTGAAGTGCGCAGCTGAACTGGCAGTATTTCGCAGCATATCAGACTGAAAGATCAATATAAAGTATCTGGAAAATGGAATGATATTCATGAGTTTTTTCCTGCAATTTTCACTCAAGGAAACTAAATTATGGCCATTATTATGGATGACTGCAACAATAAATCAGTGTGTGCATTTGCATATGAAGAAAGTGTGAATGTTGTGTGTTTCTGCATGTGCATATTTAAGACCTTTATCACCAAAAGTAAAGTTAAAATGCTAAGGAGATGCATATTTGATATTTAAGTTAAGAGTTTTACTTAAATCTGAGAGAAAAATATACTTTCATAACTACAAAAATCCTAGTTCAAAATCTCAGCTCATTTAGCTAAGACCATTTATCAAGACTGAGTAGGTGTGATTGATCATATTCTGACCGACACCTGCCTGGCTACGTATATACAAATGGTGCATGTGGCAATCAGTGCAGACCTAAACAGTATGTTTGAGTCAGAATCAGAGGAAAAAGTAGAATCCCTGCTTACTGTAATTCATTCGTTGAAATTAGTCACTTAATTGTAGTTACTTGGGACATGCGTGATGAGCCAACTAAATGTCATCCTGCTAGTTGGCACAACTAATGAATGTAATGCCAGTTACATCTGGGTTTTTTTAAGTTAAAACACAGCCACCTTCCACAGCAGGCGATGTAGCTATCTGTCATATCTGAAATTTAGATTGAAACTAATTTATTTTAAATACTTTTTAAACACTTTTATTTTGTGGATTGATTGATTGATTGAATTTATGTTCATGTCATGCACACAAAGTGCCCAACCCTCATGGGCTTATAAGACACCAGAAAATTCAGTTGCAGTGGTTTGCATTAACTGGACATTCGTCCCTGTATTAAATATTTAGAAATCTATTGTGGATTTAGGTGTCCAGGAGCTTTGAGGTACTTGCAGCCTGTGGGGACTGCTTGTTGAGCTTTGGGTTCTTTTGAGTCTCGGAGGTGAAATACTTGGGTTTTAAACAGATCCTGTCAAACAGCACTATGTATACTCTGTAAACTGTACCTGTGCTTGTGGAGTTCAAGAGTCAAACTTGAACTGCTTGAATAATTTATCGGAGCAAGATTCAAATCTGAGACCCCACAGGAAAAGCTGCTGCCCTGCCAAGTGAGCCGGAACAGCCGAGCGTCTGCAGCATGAATGTACAGGTGTGTTTATCCGTATGTCCTGCAGCGCTGCATGTTCACCGCTGTGGTTTCACTTTTCAGTACTGACAGAGAGACATACAGCTATCCTACCAACTGCAAAGAGCTTGACAGCATGTGTGTGATTTCATGCAGAGAGGAAGATTCGAGTGTACAAGCACGTCAGATTTTGTGTGTGTTTATCTGTGAGCTGGTGTGAAAGTGCGTACCAGAATGGATGTGAAGTGCACAGCTACTAAAATGAGAAAAGCATGGACACAGCAGGAAATACATGACTAAGTGTCTGACAACATGCCAGCGGCGCTGTGAGGTGGAACTTGTTTTGTAAGACTGCTTCTCCCAAGTTGTGAAAAGAAAAACTTTTAAGCTCCATGTGAATTAATTAATAATAATAATTCATGATAAAAGATAGAAAATATGTCATAGTTTTTTTATCATAGGATGTAAAAAACTGGACGTTCTAAATAATCAGACAAAAACTAGAAATAGTACTTTAATTACTTTAATTAGTGTATCGAAAATACAAACGCTACTTTTTCTGTGAAACTGACGCAAATATAATATATTGAGGTGAGGGGTTGTAGTGCACAGCACGCACCAGCAGGGGTCAGGTCCTATGTAGACCCCTGTTACCGTAGCCACTATGACTGCCGAGCTGATAGCTCTGGGAAGGTAAACGGCGGGCTAACAGAGTGGAGGAGGAAGACTTCTTCACATGTTTTCTTCCTCACAAGGTCATAATCATGCATTTACAGAAACCGGGGGCATATTGTTCCGTAAATAAACCTTGTTGAGTGCTCTTTTGATTGAAAGAGTACTGTATTATAGTTAAAGAGTGACCAGCGGAGTTGGGCAGAGAGCTCGCTGGCTATCGGGTCTGTGCCTCTGCTTGCCTTCACAACTTCACTGCAGGCTGAGAGCTCAACTACCATACTAGTAGGAGTGCAAACTCCCGAAAGTAAAAACAAACGGAACTAAAAGAGCGACGGAGCTGCACAGAAACTGCACATTGTTGACGTTACTGAACACAATAGAAATCGTCAAGCGGGAAGACAGTTTAAACTTTATTTTCTCTCTGAGAGACCTTCAAAAACAAGGTGAGTCTTGTCCGGTGCGACAGATATTTTGGATTTTACGGTAAATGAAACTCCCCACATTACAACTTCCAGGAGGGACTTTTGAACGATCAAATAAAGAAGACATCACTTCTGTTTTTTTCCCCACAACATCATAAAGGACATCCTCGTTGTTCCCGTATTTTGTCCATATGTTTCTGGTCGGACTGGACAGATTAGCAGAACAGCGACCTGATGATGCCCTAATAGGAGTCAGGGCACAGAGATGTGCTGCTAGGGGCAAATATCATGAACATTTTAGGCAGAAAGCAGAGAGGTATGCTTTATCCTACCAGGGAGATGACAGATATCACACACACACACACACACACACACACACACACACACACACACACACACACACACACACACACACACACACACTCACACACACACCTCCACACACTCTCTCACACACACTCAGACACATATCCTACATTATACAGCTAAGCTCTTAGATACTTATGCATACACTTAGAGGAAAGACACTCCAACACACACTCACTCAAGGATAGACATGCACACAAGTGCACAGACTGATTTATGCAGCTGTACAAATGCATATAATGTAGATTAACACGCACAAACACACACAGAAACACGGAAACATAGATCATGTGGAGCAGGTAATTCCCTCAACGTCCCGAGCCAGAACACAAGATGACCTCTAATTTAAAAATCCAACTCACCACGTTAGACAGCATGAATAAAACATGAGTGAAGTCTGCTTATGTTATTGCCAAGAGGAGGATGCAATTACATTTCCCTCAGGTGCTCAAGAGCAGGATAGCAAGGGAGGAGGGGGAAGGGGGGACATGAAGGGGGGAAAAAATCATTTTGGGAGCATGTAGCAAAGGTTTGGTGGTCGTCTGGGGAGCAGATCGGTAACAATATGTCGTAATTGTGGCTGTTTTCTTGCTTACTAACCCAGCGTCTGCAGGGGGAAGTTATTGCACAGCTCGATAAGGACTTAATTAAAATAGATTGGAACCTTTGTATATTGTATTCTGTAAAGATTGTAATGTTTTGGTACTTATTTGGAACACAATAACAATGGTGTTTGTGTTTTTTTTAGATTTTTAATACATAATCTGATACAGTAAAGTTAACTTTTCTGAGCAGGGCTGAAAGGGGTTTATAGGCATGATCAAATACAGGATCAGTGATTCCTTCTCCGCTCCATCGTGGTACAAAGGGGCGGACATGTCTAAAAGGGCATTCCTACTTTCTCCATAACTCCACCAGTTTCCCAACCTTGTACACAGTCTAATAGAACCACAGTGTCTTCCCCTCCCTGTTGGTTTACTAGTTTGCAGCTTCCTGTTTGATGCTGGTGAGACCGCTCCTATTGGTTGTTGACAAATTGTCACGTTAATGAACATCATTTGCACAACACAAGACTAAAGATCTGAAACATCAACATGTTTGATTTAATCGCAACACCAAGACAAGAAAGAGACTGCTTTGAAACAGCTCGGATTGAGATTTATGACCACCTCACACCGAACAACAGAGATGGCAGAAGTGTTTCCTGACTTTAGAGAAACTCTCATCTTCTTTTCCGACTTTTGAAATGTGTCGGTGACTTGAAATATTGTTTGGTTATGCTGCAAAATGTAACAATATCACTCCAGCTTCAGCCCTGCACTTACAGCGTTTGGCAGTTAGTTAAAAAATGTGCAATGTCGAGTTTGACCGTCAGAATAAAACAGTCAAGCAAGTCTTGATTTAGTTTTTTTTACTTTTGGAAGTGTAGTAAAAACATATGCTTTATATTGCATTTCATAGATAATAAATCAAATATTGATAAGAATGACTTGTGTATTCTAATATATATTGCAATGCTAATGACATGAGTGTTGAAACATCCTAACTGGATACTAAACTAGATTTTCAGAGAAAAAAACAACATGAGGATCAGCCCCAGGAACATTACTGAAAGCATTTCATTGTGTGGATGGAAAATAATGACAAATGACAGAACAATGTGAACTGATCTTTGACCTTGTCAGAGTCACAGCGGCTGCCTGTGCACACTAACTTCCTGCCCCAGGGTTGCATGCAAACCTGCCCATGATTGCAAACACGGAAAGGGTCAATGTTCCTCACAGGCACTTTGAGTTTGAATGTACAGCAAACCGCTCATATACAGTGTGAGTCACATCATATTACAAAAATATCACTTCGCTCTGTTTGCATGATTTGCTTTGGCTGAAATCCGATGAGATGCTGATCAAACCTGACACAAGTACAGAGTGAAGAATGTTCATCCTGACATCAGGCCTGTAAATGTTTGTTTCAGAATCAGAAATCAATCGTAATAACTCAACTTCCATAATAACGTGCTTCCCCTCTTCTTCCTCTTGTGTGTTTCTCTCAATGGGCAGGCCAGGTTTTCTTCCTTGAGGCTCATCCGAAATAGCACAGCGAGGAGTTACATCAGATCCAGTGGACTCTGAAGCCTCAGTCCGGCCAAACTCTGCAGCTTAAAGTGGACAACAGATAGTCAGCATCTTGTCTGATCGCACATATTCTAATTAAAAAGTGCTTGTAGATGGGAACCTTGGTGGATGCTGGTACTTTGAGATGGATTATCCTCTTTTAAAAGATCCATTTATGCTGCTTTATAGGTGTTAGAGTGGTGTTGCTGCCTCCTGTGCAGGAACTAAGGAATAGTTGAGCATTGGACTTCACCTGTTCATTTTTTGTACACCAACAGGCTGCACTGTAAATTCAATACATACCCTGAAGCCATTCACAGGATTTCGTTTAGAAGGTCTGCAATAAAGATTGCTTTGCTAGGTGTGAATGATCAATTTGAATGTTGTCTAAATGAACACTGCAGAATTCTATATCCAATTTTTGTCCTTACACCTGCGAAATATAATGCGCTATATATTGCAAACAACCCACACAATGGTGTGCTGCCATTGGAGATACATCTAAAGCCCTATTCAGAGTGCCTTTTCCTGTGATTTTAGCCCCTGTGATTTTCGCCTTCAATTTCAATGACACGGGCACGTAATGGGGGGACGAAGGGATCCCTTTCTGTATCGTCTTCAGAGGTAGTAACAGAGGCGTTTTGGAGGTGAGGCGGTTTCAGCAGAGCCATCAGGGGAGCGCAGCTTTGTGTGTGCGTGCATGTCTGACTGTGTGTCTATGTGGAGTTCCCGCTGTGCCGTGCTTCTGCAAAGCCGAAACGCAATGTGAATACACAGACTGGGACACCAATATTATGCTGTTGTGGTATCAATATGAATGTGAAAAGATGTGCAGACGTCTGAGCATAGTTACTGCAATTTAGCGAGAAAAAAAGCAGTCTGAAAAAGGCTACAGGGACCTGAAGGAGCCATTGTTGATTGTACCTTCTGCTTCATGGTTTGTTTACGGCTTTACTCATTGGTGGCTGTCTTACTATTGGTGACGGGCGTCTTCACCTGAACGTCCCTGATGATAGTGATGATGAAATGGATTACATTCACTTGCAGAAGGACCTGCAACTTTTCACAAAGAGAGGGTTTTTTCTATGGTGAATTAAAATATTTTTCAGGCATTAGATACTAGGAAAGAGTGAGCAGTATTAAAACACCTTAACAATTAGGCTAAAATCGTACTTGACTTTTTTAAATAATTGAGAATGGACATATTTTTTAGGGGGACTGTGGGAAGGTGGACAACTCAAAAGTTAAGTTTCAAGACAACTTCATGCAAATTGTCAGGTATGTGGAGCAGGCAGTGACACCTGGAATACCAGGTGTCTGTTTGATTGACGTCTACTTACAAAACAATCCTGTCCAACTGCTGCCTGTCTCACAGAGGAGAAAAACATAATGGAGGAGAAATTGATCCGGGCTGTCTCCACATTTCTCATTATCTGAGTGCATCTGAATGGAAGGACGTTTAAAACGTCACAGGAAGAGGGAAAAAACACCTGATAGTGCATTGTACTTTGACATTAGCTGTTCAACACTTGTTATCTCTACCCAAGAAGAGTTTGATTGAACACATGGCTACGCAAAACACCTGCAGGAAGACTTCAATTAAAGGCAGGGTTGGTCATTTTCTCCAGATACACGTTTTAAGATTTTGGTTGAGTTGTCTTTAGGTCCTGACAGAAATTAATAACTCAGTTGTAAGCCTGTAAAAACTTTGATCAATGTCTGCCACAAGGTACCAATCTGATGAACCAATCACGCCTCCCTGTCTCCCTGCTCGTTCTCTACCCCATGCATGCACTAGCCCACACTCAAAGCATGAGCTGAGGTCCGCTTCTGGACCAATGGCGCTCATGCATCTAAGTGAGGGGCGTGGCATTTGAGGGAGAACAGAGGGGAGGGGGTGGTTGCAGACGGAGCACTGAGGAAATGCTACTCTCAAAATCATGCTAGTTTTTGAAAATGACCAACCCTGCCTTTAAAAAAATACATAGAAAGCTCACAAATATGGCTCTTTGTGGAGTTCAGACTTTTACACATTAACTTTAAGAAACCACGACTTTGTGAACTCCTGACCTAATGCATAATCTTTGTAAAAGAGCAGCAGCTGCTCTTGTCTGTTCGCAATATGTCTAAAGTTTGCTGTTTGAGAGAATGAGGCAACAAAGCAGAAATCTTTGTTCTGGCTCGTACGGTGATAGAAGGATAATGGTTTATATGTTGAAGTTGCAAGAGCTGGACAAGAGTGCCCTGGACTACAATCTATAACAGTTATAAGTGTTCTGGAGCACTGACTGCACCACCAAATGTAACTTTATCTTGAGGAGAATCAGTTCAAACATGTAAAAAAAAATCAACAACTAATGGGCTGAAGATGCAACCCATGTATCTCTAAACTTAAAACATATCTCACATATTTTAGGGTGTAAATGACTCATTGTTACAAAATAAAATGGAATTGCTTCAGTAGACTGCTTCATCCTGCAGCCTCATAACGGGCTGCAGTGGCTGCTAAAGTTGCATAGAAATCCATATAAAGTGCCCGTTCCTAACAATATTGTGGAAAGTATTCATAAATAGACTTTTTGTGAAGGAAACGGCTGGTCTGCCGGTGCCTCAATAGTTAGTTTGTTTGTGTTCTTGTGTAACCTTGTTTTGCGACCTTGTTTGGAACCCAATTTTTGTGATACACAAAAAAATACAAACTACCCAATCGAGGCAGAGGCAGGTCAGCAACTCCTGTCTGTAACTTACAATGATTGTTTGTATCCATGGAGACGGGTGGCTTTTAGTGCATGTACGTTTAAATGTAGTGTAATAACTTCTTTGGTTTGAAAGAGGATCTCACCTCGACGATCCTAACATTGTCAGACACTTATACTACTTTAAGTAAAAAAAAGCTTTGTTCTCAAAATAGTGCTGAAACACAACATTGCAGTCATTACAGCCCTTCATGCAGCAATTTACAATTTGATGCAGTTCCTATACTTTTAAAACCTATTTGTCATTAAGCATGAAAGACAGATGTTGAAAAAATGGGCTAAGGATTAAAATTCAGTACACCTCTTGAATTGGTAATCACAGCCCTGCACGTAGGAGCTACGTTTTTATTCTACAGGAACTTTATCTGGCAGGAATTAAAAAAAAAAAAAAAAGTCTTCCTATTGTATGCACTGCAGTCAAACATCTGAAGCATTTGTAAATAATTCAAAAAGGGAAAGGCCTTTCAGGATGGATGTGAGGATCTGATTGATCCTAGGTCACTTCAGTTCATCTTCAACCAGCTGACAACTGCTGATGTCAGACAAACTGCAACCTCTGAGGTAAGACATCGATCAGAATATGCACGGCTGCTGACTTCAGGTGAAACACGGCTGGTTCTGCCTTTTCTTTTTTCTTTCTTCCTCTCGTGTCAGTCTTTTGGTTTTCTCACTCTTTCAAGTTTTTCGGTTCATTCCGGGACAATCAGAATACAGATGTGACCTTATTCCTATTATGTGTCCTGAACATTAACATCTTACAATAAAACTGCATGATAAGCCAAAATTTCACACTGAAATATTTAGTTTGAACTGAATCTCTATGTATAGAGCCTGTTACTTGCCCGACTGCACATTTTTTGACAACACATTGAAGTGCAACTGATTCATTACGGAGTCAGAAAAGAAAGTCTAAACAAGATGAAATAAAGAAATTAACTAACTTCTCTTAATCAGCATTAAATAAGGTTAATGATGGTGTGACATAGGAAAAACAGAAACTTGTGTAAGTATGTATGTACTCTCTTTAAACTCTTCCACATGCCGTCATGTCATTATTGCAGATTTAAATGGATTTCATCAGAGTTGTTTGTTGTGCATTGACACTAAAAATGTGCTTTATTTTGATGTGGGAGGGGGCATATTGCATAACTTAAAATGTGTTTTTTGCAAATACAACATGAAAGCTTTGAGTGCTCTGCTGTGAAACATTTAACTGAGATCAGGTGCAAGGGAGTGCCTTCAGGTGAACTCGTGCGCCCGACAGATGATGCTTTTTGGAACGCGGCTCGTTTGTAAATCAAGAGGTAAAAAGCCCCCCGAAAAAGTCAGTTTGAATTCCAGGTTGTGGCAAAGTAAAAAGTCTACTAAAAGTCAAAGAGAGTTCCTCAATGTGTCATTAAAATTCATCTTACTGGAATGTAGTTGTTTTGAAATACTGGTGTGTGGGCCTTTAGACTCTACACTGGACTTCTCTTCACTGTATGCTTCAACACTTTGTTTTTGGTATTTTGCGCTCTCATTAATGCCATTATCTACTCGCTCGGCTACACAATTCTGCCAAAGTGAGTAGACATTTGTAATCCTGCTTTGCATGGCTATGATTGTCAAACTTTGTCTGGTTTTTTAGGGGCGTTTTAGGGTTTTTCTCTTCCTTAAAATAAGTGCACTGAACAGCGTTTATCTTTGCAAACATCTGCACAGACGATCCTCCGGCACTGTGGTGTATTCATTAACATTACCACAACATTAATTCTCTGACTTCTGGGACTGTGTGCAAGACATGTGGAGTTTATGAAAGCAGAAATGATTCCTTTTTCCGCCTCCTCCTCACCCAGCCTCTGTCTGTCTCTCTCTCTCATTCATTCTCTGCCTCGCTCTCTCTTCCCTCTCCTCTGTATTGTCCTATGAAAGTCGAAGCAGCTGTATTCCCGCGGGGCAGACAGAACAGATGTAGTCGGCGTAGAGGAAAAGGGCCGAGATGAGCAACCACAGCTCGGCTGCCCTCTGCAAATTTGACTCTCAAATGTTACACAAAAAAAGGAAATGAGGAGACATATAAAAACAAATCTGCATGTCACTTTGTTAGTCATCAGGACTGTAATGCCTCCCTCCTCCTCCGTCTCTTCTTCATGCTTCAGAAGACATTTTCTATGTTTGAATATTTTGTTTCATATGTTAATATTAGTCCATGGAAAGTCAGACATTATTTCCCCGGGGAGACTTGTTCTCTTACTAATTCAACAGTAAAGACTGAATTCTAAATTTGACTGTTTAATGTAGGGATGTTAATATTTATTTGTCCAGAGGCGTTTTTGTAAAGAAGCGCATCGTTGTGGCTGTACTTAGTGATGTAGGAAAAATCTGGATAGTGTGTTTAATAATGTATGACACACAAACACACACACACAGACACACACAGGACTAATACTGCTGTGTATAACATCAATAAAATGTTAACCAGATAAGGCACATGTCGGTTTGTGTGCCCGTAGTATGTTAATGTTTACACCTTCAGAACTTGCACAAGTATTATTTGTAAGTAAATCTATTTATTTACATGTGCTTGTTTGCAAACATACAGGGGCGGCTGTGGCTCAGTTGGTAGAGTCGGTCGTCTCCCAACCTGGAAGGTCGGGGGTTGGACCCCCAGCTACATGTCTGATGTGTCCTTGGACAAGACACTTAACCCCAAGTTGCTGCTCCGTTAGTGGCGTATGAATGTGTTTGTATGTGATTAATTACATCTGATGGTCACTTTACATTGCAACCTCTGCCATCAGTGTGTGAATGGGTGTGAATGGGTAGGTGTGACCTGCAGTGTGAAAGCACTTTTGAGTAGAAAAGCTCATTGCAAGCTCAAGTCCATTAAACATTTACTATTTATCACCAACAAATGTACTAATTAATTACTACTGTGCATCCCTTATTTTTAACTATAGAGGATAAAAATGATTAATTATAAGGATGAACCTCATGTGTACTGGTCTAGCTAAAAAACATGACGTGGAGATGTTGTAGAACGTAAAGTGTCTCGAATAAAGACGATGTAGTTGTGTAAAATAGTGCGTAACGTTTTGGGAGTTATCACATAGACCTGTGTGTGAGGATGGGTTGAATAGTGTGAGGTAAATGTAGAGCAGTAGATAGCAAACAGGAAGTCTCCTTGGACTCAGCTGTTTGTTTATCTTGGTTAAAATGACAAACTGATCTGAGTCACTCTGAAGTGAATGATGTCAGCGTAGAGCAAACAAGGAGCTGTGTGTGTGTATGTGTGTGTGTGTATGTGTGTGTGTGTGTGTGTGTGTCAGAGTTTGAGCACATTCTATGCATGTGCGTTTGATCTGAAAGATCCTGAAAAACATGTGTGTGTGTGTGTGTGTGTGTGTGTGTGTGTGTGTGTGTTTGTGTGCGTGTGTGTGTGTCTAATTATAGTGAGTGCTTTGTGGTGCATCTCAGTGTGATCGGTCCTCACTGAGTCTGACATTCACATCAATAGGAGCCTGACGATGATGGATTCCCCTCTGCTGCAACGCCAAAACACTCTCACACACACACACACACACACACACACACTCCTGCACTTTACAAACGCACTGCGCACATGTGCATTCACTGTCCCTCATTCTGGATCTCTCAGTTACTCACTCACTCACTTTCTCACACACGATTTGTTCGTGCACATGCATGCAGAGAAGCATGCAGCATTTGCTCTTTTCTACTTTACTCACTCACACGTATTTACAAACACCTTCAGAGGCTTCACCTTTATGATCATTCGGTTCTGTTGATGCACAGAGGATGGATGGTGATTGCTGAATGGTTAGGGATGTAGAAAAACAGGGCAGTCACGCAACTGAAAAATTGCACACACACACACCATGTTTACAGTAGCAGGAGAAAAACTGTACCGTAAGCCTCTCACAGGCTAAAGATAGTTTTGCTGAATAGCCTGGATGTGTTACCGGCAGAATCATTTGGAGTTTGTTTTCAGGTGCTTTACAACTCACGCAGTACTCCCCCCCTCCTCGCCCCCCTCGCCTGCTGAAACATCTGGATTTTTCCAACCTTTTAATCTATACTTTTTCAGCTGCTGCTTTCACAAAAGAAATGTGTATTTTTTCCCAGTATTCTGAAATGAGATAAACTAATCACTAAACTGCCACAGCGATGTTTTTAGACCTCAGGTAAGTTTCAGTAGTCTTAAAGCATAATACTGTATAATCTGGGCCTATCACAGCTTTGTCATTAGTCAGAACTGAACTAGTGGAAATGTGCGTTTAAGTTTTCTGCTCCCTATACTTGGAAAGAATTACAAAAAGACTTGAAACTTAATAAGCTGCTCTCGTTGGACACTTTTAAGTGGATGTTAAATGACTTGGCTGTAGATATTCTGCCCGATATGTTTAAGATTTTAGGCGTTCTTGTCTAATATTTGTTCTACTGTTTCTATTAATGTTTATAATTACAGTATGTATCTTATGGTTGCATGTATGACTGCTCATTGCCGTTATCATGCAAACACACAACAGAAGTGTGGTACTAGAAAAGAGAGGAATATGAGTAAAGCTAGAAAAATGTCTGCAACCAGTGTTTTTCCAGCAATAGTTAGCTTTTTTCCAAGTCCTGCTGATATCCAAGGTGTGATCACAAGCTGTAACAGGAAGGAAAAAAGCATATCTATTTTTTATTTCTGATACAAAGCAGGTGCACAATTCACAGAGAAGTTAGGTCTATTTTTATTCCAGCTCAGAACTATTACCATTTAGGGGTGCCGGTAGCCTAGGGGTTAGTGCATGCGCCCCATGCACAAAGGCATGGTCATCTAGGTGGGCGGCCTGGGTTCAAATCCAGCCTGTGGCTCCTTTCACGCATGTCATTACCCAATTATCTCTCACATGTCTGACTTTATCCACTGTCCTTTCTCTAAAATATCATGGAATGAAAAGCACAAAAAATGTACCTTTCAATAAAAAAACAATAAAATGTAAAGTTATATAGCTATCAACCACAAAAATGGAAAAATGATTGGACTCTCAAACACAGCTTTGGAAAATAACAACGAACACAAAAAAGGGAAACAGAAAAAAAATGACTAGCTAGCTGTAAAGTCTATTAATAAGAAGCTGTTTTGATTTATAATCTAAAGTGAAAATGTCAAGCTCATCACTCACTGAATCTACACATTAACCAACAGCCACAAGTCACCACGCCATGTTCCGGCTTTACAGAAAGAAGTCGTTAAGTGAAACCCTTCACTCTGGCAGCTGTACAGCATGTTTTAGCACCTCTCACTGACACATACACACATATAACACAGTCTGAGGGATGTGTTTTACTTTGTTAATGAACAGTTAGATGAGTACACTGTGTCTTACGGCTATTATCTTGCAGTCCCACCCCGAGCTGTTCTTCAGAGGAGAGGACGGGTGAGCAGTTTGTTAAACCAAATGATACAATCCTTTTTGAATATTAAGTACCGCTGTCAGGGGCAAAAGTGTCCCACATCTGCTTTGTTTTTTAAAATATGAAAAAAGGACCCGTGTGTCCTGCTTTGCAGATTTAAAACGTGTGGAGTTTATGAAAGCAGAAATGATTCCTTTTTCCGCCTCCTCCTCACCCAGCCTCTGTCTGTCTCTCTCTCTCATTCATTCTCTGCCTGTAACAAAAGACTGGCACACACCAGGAAACAGTGAGTAAACGTGTTGTGTAATTCTTGCTGTCTGCTCAGCTTAAGCAGAGGAAGATTTTGACTAATAGCCATATGTTGCTCAGAGAAAGATGAGGCATGCTTCTAAAGAAAAATGCACTCTGTGTGGCTTCCCGCAGTGAAAAAATAACTATTTTCTCCTGACCTGGAAACCCCTTTAAGCTCTCTTTATTTTAATGGTAAAGGAAGACGTAACGCTGCGTGATTTCTAATGTAGAGCAGCCCGCGTGGTGATGCTGATGACAGATGACGGATGATGTGGACTCTTATTAAATGTTCCTGTTGAGGTGCCCTTGAGCAACGCGTTCAGCCCCTGGGCTCTCGTGAAACATACTGTATGAAGCGTTTTTTATGTCCATCACAACATGAGAACGAGTCCATGTCAGTCTGTTGAGCTGCAGCCACAGAGATTACCACGAATCACAACAAAGAGCTTCATCTGTCAGTTCATGTGAGCGATATGCATCGGTGGAAAAGAAATCTATTTCTGTTTGCATTGAGGGCATGGAACTTTACCAGAATGGTTCAATATGACAAACAGTAAAAGAAAAACTCAACTGAGGGTCGTACTGGTCAGAGAAACACAAAAATAAAGATTTTTTTAATTTTTCCATTTTTTTTTAAATTATGCACCAATTATATTAGACTTACAATTAATGAACAACCACTTTAATTTATGTCTTGGTTAAAGGATAGTAGTTTTTTTTATCAGTAAATTGTGTTGGTGGTGAGTGGTGAATGAGCTGAAAAGTCATGATTAACAGGTATAGGTTTAGGACGTTTTGCAAGTGGGTGGCATGTCTTCCAATGGGGGGCCCCAGACATTGTCAAGTCAAGTCACATTTATTTATAAAGCACATTTAAAAACAGAAACAACTGACCAAAGTGCTGTACAATGCATTAAAGAAACAATTTACAGGGGATCACAACATCCATGAAAAAACACAAAAGAAAATATGATAGAATAAATAGAAGAGATAATGAAAGCAACAACTGGAACCTGAAAGGTCCGTCTATTCAAGACCAGAAGACTTAAATGCTAACGTATAAAAAAACTTGAGACGGGAGCTTAACCCCCCACTCACGACTCAAACTCAAAGGAGATCGTGCTTTTTCAGCCAGCAGGCCTATGTCTGACGATCTTAGGGGCCTAGATGAGGTGTACGGCCTGAGGAGGTTGGTAATGTACAGGCGGGCCAGGCCATTCAGGCCATTTTTTTTTTTTTTAAATACTTTATTAATCCCTGAGGGAAATTCTGGTTTACACTCTGTCATTGAGAGACATGCTTCTCACACACATGCACAAACAGGACCTGTGGACAATGCATTAGAGGAGAGATGTCGGAGTGGGGCTGCTACACACTGCTACGCAGGGAGCGCACCAGATCGGTTGGGGGTTCGGGGCCTTGCTCAAGGGCACCTCGGCAGTACTCGGGAAGTGCCCTGGCACCTCTCCAGCTACCAGAACAACTTCCGTATTTTGGTCCGCACCGGTACTTGAACCGGCGACCCTCCAGTTCACAACCCAAGTCCCTACGGACTGAGCTAATGCTGATATTGCACAATTGAGCTGCTGTTATTGTGATATAGCACAAAGCTAATGGCATATAAATTCAGCTTGGACCTCAAAAAGCAGACAATACTGTAACCTGATGTCATAGGTGTGCATTCCTATGTAGAAAACAATGGTTATACGACTTTAACCATTGCCTTTTAAACATATACATTTAATTTCGGCTTCCTGTTCAGACTTAGTTGCGGTATAAAACATTAAACCAGTGTGGAGGCATAGAGAGGTTTTTAAGAAAGCACTGGCTTCACTACTGCCACAGTAATGTCACTAATCATCCAGAAAGCACTTTTCAATAATACATAAACAAATAACAAATGACTTTCCAAAGTGGAAGTCTGTGCCACTGGAAACACAATTCCAGAGTTGTAAAACCTCGTCTGGGAGTATTGAACATGACAGTGCGGTGTTGTTGTGTCATCTGAGAAGCCTTTCACAGATCTGTCACTCAAACTAGACGTCAGATTTCATATCTCACAAGAGCCTGAAGCACAGAACCAAAGTTAAACCAAGTGGTGTGAAGATGGATCACAAGTGTCTGCTGTCACGAAGAGACTTTGAACTTTTTCTCTACATTTCTGGTCTTTCCAATCCAGTTTTTTGTATGTTTAAATTCAAAAATCCACACCAAGAAACCAGCTGGCCATATCTCAAGAAAAGAGTGATCCAGTATAATCAGATGTTGCCAGACACTAATCCAGAGATAAAACAGTACCACCTCAGGTTCCACTGGGTATAAAAGTTTGCTGTTTCTGCTTAGAATGTCCCCCCCCCCATCATATCATTCTAAAGCAACAATGGGTCGATTATAAGTTTTGCATACATTTTTTAACGGCACTCATAAAATGCTTGAGACCTATTTTTTCAAAGGATAAAGTCGAGGTGAAGGTGACAGACAAAGTCAAAAGGAACTGATTTAGCAGAGGGACAGATGTGAATTTATGGAGGCGATTGGCTCCAGCTCCTTCTTATCAACACAGTTTTACAGCGAATGACACTGTATCATCGGCTCTGCCAAGTGTGTACCCTTCAGTATGACTGTCACTTGTCTTGTTGTATAAGCAGCATGCACGTACCATGACAGTTTGCCTCTGAAACTCCAACTTCAAGAAGAGGAAGCGTCTTCCTGCGCTGTCAAACCCAGGAGAGAAGGGATGAATTCCCCTGATGAGAGGTAGGAGTTCACCTTCAAGAAAGACAAAAGAATATAGAAAATATGATAGAAATGCTTATTGAATTAATTTTAGTCACAGGATGTGTTCAGGAAAAAAACATGTCTTAAGGTATTACTATTTGAAGGTACATGAGCTGGAATCCTAGCCCTCAGTTTGCTATGAATGTAGGATGTGTAACTATAGTCCCGTTGAAACCTCAATGGCATATTTATAAGATGTTGCGGTTTGGAGAACCAATCGTGCGTGAAACCAGAGGAAAGAAGAGACACCACAAACCACATGAGAGAGAGAGAGACTATTTTACAACACTGCTGCAAATCTTTGGTAAAATGAAAATTGTATAGAACACATTTATTTGAAAAGGGTCAAGGCAAAATACATTTATCAACCTTATATAAGATGAAAAGGCACCTCTGGGTTCATACAAATGATACAAGTAGAAAAGTAAAAAACAATGACTTATTAAACTCCTGAAAATATATCGGTCAAACTACCGTGACAGCAGACAAAGTCCAAACAGCCAACCACCGAGCAGAAGATACTCCAACAGTCATTTTAAAGTCAGATTAGCATGACTGTGTACATTACTGCTGAGGAGTAAGCCATTGCTTAACATGGCACTGAAATGCATAATATATGTTTTGGAGATTCTATGATATTAAAAATGTATTTTGATTTTTTCTCACAAGCTTTAAAGTCCAGTTTCTCTCCACTCAGGACAAAACAAATGTACTTTTGAGAGCAGTAAAATGATTTTGGCACAGCAGCTACATTTGAATGAATATGCTCCGAGGCGGTTCCCTCTGCAGGACTCTTTGGTCCTCTGGTTGGGCATACTAACTGTGTCTCCTTGAAACTCTGGTTATAAACCTTGTTAATAGGATGTGGTCAACAAGATACTTCCATCTGGATTACATTTCACATCGATAATATCAGGAAATATGTCTAAGTAATTTATCTGGTGGGTAAAAAAAACCTAATGCTGAACAGATGGGTATGTATTTGTTAAGTTAGATTGTTATACACAAGAGCTAAAGTGTGAACCTTTACTGCTCAGTTGAGACATTCACAGCGTTCAGCAGGGAAATGTTGTCATCCTAATTAAATATTTAACATGCCAACTTTATGCAAAGAAGATGAAATCTATTTAATTATTAATAAAAAAAACCATTTATTTTCCCCAACTTTAACCTTCAATGTTCAAGAATTTATAAAACTACCAAAGTAAAGTATGTTTTTGTCTCACAAGACAAGAAGGTGTCCATTGCAGTGTTTGTTGTCAGTCTTAAAATGTGATTATTTACCACATTTTCCTGGAAAACATTGAATCCTGGCTGCATTTTTATTTCCCGAAGAATACATTTTGTATCAAATAAGAAGAAAACAAAAAAGGGATTTCCAGAAGTTGGGTGTTTTGGTCCCTGCATTGTTCTTTTTTCCCATCGACATCTAATTGCTAAAATAAAGAAAAAGATCACCTATGACCCCTAAAATGCTTTATTGGGAAATGGATGCTCAGTATTGGTCACACATTATGGTTAAGAATGTTTTCTAAAGTGTTTTCTTCTGAAGGATCTTTACATGTGAGTCTCAGTGCAAACATTTAAGGAGTATCTCAGGGGTGGCTGCCTATGGAGCTGTCCATGGTGCTGAAACTAAAGACAAGGATATTTATTGTATACTATTAACTTTACAGAATAGTATTTTAATTTTTAAAGCATCTATAAAAAGAAGAATACACTTTGAAAGAGTACACTGAGAACATTTTAGCCTAAGATGTTTCAAATTAGATTAATTTATTACCATAAGCCTGTACGTCTACACACAATGGTGATTGAGCTCTGTCCTACTGGTTTAATCACATAATAACACTACTATTCATTGGTGTTATCAACATGTTCAGCATCTAAGCCTTAGCAGTCAATAGTCGTCTCAGAGAGTACATACACACAGGACTGTGTTCTCTGTTCTCTGCTAGCTTAGGAAACCGTTAGTATGGATGAACAAAGACAATTGATGACTAAAGATGATGACATTTTGTAAAGAAAACCTCAACATTTAGATCGAAAAATACATTAAAAACGATCAGTGAGGAAGCAGTTTGGATCTCTGCTAGAGTGAAATCCAAAAAACAAAACAGCAATAACAGTTTCACACCACAGGTGCAACCAAAAAGGCAAAACTTTGATTTAAAATACTGGTACTTAAATGTGAAGTGAATTATATTTTTAAAACAGTAATATGAGTGGACAAAGTGAAAAGGTACAAACAGTTTTAGGTAGAAAAAGTTTTAGCACAGCCACTTTTGCCATCCTTAAAAAACTCAGCCAAGTCAGAAGACCACACCAAAAAGTAAACTCCAAAAATCATTTGTTGTTTAGATATTTCAGTCTGGATCTAAGAGGTATGATGTCAGAAACTACTGCAAGTAGTACGAGAAGTATGAGAAGATTCATTCATGTAGGAAGATATAATTCACATTTAGTCTGAGCCCGTAGTTGTGTTAAATTCCCAACACTGCTACTTAGGTTGGTCTGTCGGCCCAAAGCTAATGTTACTCTTCTTCTACCAGACCGCTTTACCTCCCCTCAGTCCTGTCATCACCACAGTACAGAACATCTTCCCACGTCAGCAGGAGTTCTGTCAATGGAGCCATCAC
This sequence comes from Tautogolabrus adspersus, assembly GCA_020745685.1. NCBI lineage: Eukaryota > Metazoa > Chordata > Actinopteri > Labriformes > Labridae > Tautogolabrus > Tautogolabrus adspersus. The sequence continues at coordinate 26,214,809 of CM036540.1, read as the reverse complement.
GCTCCTTAGTGTTGGATCTCTGAAATGTGCCTCCTCATTTGTTTCCACACAGGGAGTGATGGACAGAATGACGCTGCAGAGTTGCTGCGCTCAGAGCTGCCAAATGAGGACGCACCCCGGGAACACAGTGACATCTGCTGTGTTGTAAAATGCTGTTATTGCTCTCTTTTTATGGTGCTGGATTTGCTTTTCAGAGCACATAAAAGCGAGGGATAGAAGGCTGACAACATGAAGGGGGAGGAAGGAGGGAGAAATGATAGCACACAAGGCCGTTTTGTTGAGAATCCCTCAGAACGACTTAGTCACAACACCTCCTCCAAGGGATTTCACTTCATTCCTCTCTAAGTATCTCTGCTGAAAGAGGCCTCGCGGATGCAATTCTGCACTCAGCATTTGTATTTTTTTCCCCCTGTTCTACTTCCATGTGACACGGCTGGAAACAGTAACATGCTCTGTACTGTGACTGTCCTGTGTCATTACTGCAGGCGGCTATTACGTGAAGGTTTGGGACAATTCAGGCAACACTGAACTGCCTTCATTTCAGTCCCATTTCAGAGAATTTTAATACTGTATATATTTTATTCATATATTTTTGGTCTATTTTCTAATAATGAACAGTGTTTGAATTGTGTGCTGAAAGTTAAAAAAAAGGTAGCTTGAATCTAGTATGGTGAAAGTTGCAAATCATGTCATCACTGTCCTGATTCGATGTTATTAGGCCTAGGATAATCACTTTTCACAGATTCTACACATAAATAATTACTTTTAGAAAATACACAATTTTGGGTATGGAATTGTATGCAGTAAAAACAGTCCGTGGAACACATTTGGCGAAAAGCAAACCTGGATCCCATTGGCCATCATCTGGTGACGATTTAGTATTTTTATTAAACAAGATAGAGAAACATCTGCATGCTTACAATCTGCTAAGATTTTACCTCCCGACTCCAACTTCATTCTCTTTTCTACAGCTGCCAAGTCAGACTGCAAACAATCGTAACACACAGAATATTATGTTTTTTCTCTGTTTTTTTCTTAGATCTCTTCCAGCTGCTATGCCTAAACGGATGTGTGCTTGTTGCTGTTGATGTTAGCTAGTTAGCTAAGTACCTGCCAGGACTTCAAGCTCTGAGCACCAGAGGAGTGTTACTGGGCTAGCATAGGGCTAGCAAAGGAGCTTTGAACCCCAAGAAGAGGGCAGTATAAGCGCCAAAACTAAGCAGGCGGACAACAAAACAGCACACAGTAACCACCAAGTCAACACAGCCGGAACTGGGGAAATGGAGACAAGTTTGACGACAGGAAAGTACTGTTTTTTTGTACCCGAATCCTGGGTTGTCTGTATGTTTTATTGGTTTCACCTGGCTGCAAAACAAAATTCCCATCAGGGACAATAAAGTGAAGTTGATGTTTAAGTTGTTTTACAGTGGCTCCAACCGGGATTGCGACTCCTGGGAAGCCAGGTCCAGGGGTGCCAGAAGCCCAATGCAGCAAGAGATCCACCTCAAATCTAAGAAAGTGCATTTTTAGAACAGCAATCAGGTTTCATGATTAAAATCCACCCATTAACCACACTCTCATGGCCTCTTATAAAAACACCCGCTGCAGTGAGACTGAGAGAAGTTGATTTCAAACTGCATGTCTGAAATACTGAACAGACTAAAACAAATCTGAATTCTGACGATCAGAACAATTTATAGTCAACTATTTTCAATTTAAAAATGTCCAAAAGTTCCATTGGACAACATATTTGAGGACAGCATTTGAAAGTGAACCTCTTCATTTCTGGTTGCATCAAAGAGCTGTGGTGGATATGAAGACATTTATGTTCATCTGGCACCCACACAATGCTTCACAATGACTCGATTACAGGAATAGCTCTCATTTGGTGCTTAAGTTAAAATGCTAATAAAGAAAACTGCATTTGTCACCATGGCAACACCATCATTTGGCCCCGGACTCAGGCAGCAGTTGGGTGATTAAACTTCCAACAGTTTTGTTTCTCCTTCTCTTCCTGTTTAACATCCATCTGCTGCTGTCTTCGCAGGAACAACAGTCCATGAACAAAGACAAACACACACACACACTTACACAGTTTGTGTTGTTTTGTTTCATGCAGTGAAGACAAAACATGAAAGTGATCCAGAGAAGAAGAGTTTAAGAGTTGTAAAGGGATGAAAGCAGTAACAAAATAGCAGAAGACAAAGGCGACTGTCATCCTCCTCCTTCATCAAACAGAGACAGATGAAGTAAAATCATCCTGAGGGTGAGAATCAACTCCATTACACAGAGAGGCATCAGTTTCCTTCAGCAGAAGAAGATTAAATAGAAGTAGCAGCAAAAAACAGTTATCTCCTTTTGAATTTCCGCACTGAATTCTTATTAAAATAAAACAAATAAAAACGGTGCTTACATTACCCTACAAAGTGATAACCAACACGTTATCAGGTTGTGTTGTACTGTTAGCAGCTACTGTACCCTCGAGGAGACGAAGATGCTACATTCAAACTTCTTCGCGGCAGCAACTATGTCTGCAGTGTTCTTTTAAGCAATGATGATGACATCTTTTCAACCCAGAAAGGCGACATATAAAGGGGGCTTTACCTTAGAGGTTTTAATAGAATACATAAGACCACTGTGTGCAGAGTGGATGCTTTACAAAATCAATCAATCAAAAATCAACGTACTGTATGTGGTGTAATAATGTTAATAAGCATATGACGTAAAGTAGAGCTATTTCCTGCCAGGGCGATTGATGCTTTTAATTATATTTGCCAATGTAGATGTTTACCCGCATTTGGCACGTGTCGGGATCGAATTATGGCATTTGACTTTCTCTTGTTGTTGGTTTTTTTTTCTGTTTTTTGAAACAATTCTTACTACCTTAAAACTTCAATAATACTCTGGCCTTTTATTGAATTCAGTCAATGAACTGACCATGCCTTCATACGGGACAGGCCTTCAATACGAGATGGACCTTTAATTCTTTTCAAACAAAACTTGTGCACAGAAACGATGGGAAATACATTAACATTGTAAATGTACACTTTTACATTTGATACATTTTACTGTGTACACAAATATGTTTCAGTAAACTCATTAAGATTCTAAAAGTAGCTTTTGCACAGTTTGCACTTTGAAGGTTAACAATGTATTGATTTTTTTAATTGCTTTTCAAAAGGGATTAATCAGCACCTCATCTGCATTTTCTTCACATTTCTCTCTTCTCTTTTCGTAGTGCTAGACAAACCAGGATGTCATTTATCTCACATTGTTGGGGACACTGTTGTCTGGTATTTTAAAGAAACAACATCTGGGACTTTAACTATGTTCCAAAAATACATTTTCGTTTGGAAATGGTTTCAAACTGAAATCTCTGACTCTAAGGTTTACTAAAAGTCCTTCTTTTAAGTACAATGCATAAATATTAAATCATTAGTTAATTGGAGGGTGTTGTTAGTTTAAAAAAAGAGCTTTAGAAGACGACGGCCTGAAGCGATGTGACGACAGTTCATGAAGTCAGTGGAAGAACATGTTTCTCTGATACACTGTATTAAACAAGACAAGGACTTCTTCCATCTTTCCTCATGTTTGTTATTCAATCAGACCACACGGACTCTCCAGAAATAGACCAACAAACATGCAGCTTCACTTTGACTTTAACCTTGAGATGACGCTCTGAACTCATCACTGAAGTTAACTGTGCTCTCTCTTTTTGATTTTTAGCTGTGATGATTCCAACCTGCCTCACAAGTTTTTCATCTTTGGGCAAAACACAAAGATATTTTTGGGTCATCCCATCTCTGATTAATGAGCTCTATCTCTCACACATTGCCGTCTTTGTGTTTTTTACAAACACATATTGTTTGATATGTACAACAAGCACAATGCTGACACACATTGTCACACTGACTGTGAGTGTACAGCATGTGGGACACAGTCACAGCCCCTTTTAGTGAAATTCACTTTTTAGTTCAGCAACAAATCTTAAAGGAACATTTTTCCTATTTGTTTTCTATTTATCTAGAAATGTACAGTATGTTGAGATTAATATTATTTTAATGTCTTGCTACAAATAAAGTTTGAAAATAAACATTTGCAGGGTATCAGCAGTTGTCAAACCTGAAGTTTGTTGTGTGTGCACTACACCACAGCTGTCACAGAAAACAGCACTTTGACTGTTGCTCTGCAGCTTGCCAACGCTGTATTTTCTTTAAAGGTAGGGTAGGTCATTTCCTCCAGATACACTTTTAAAGATTTTGGTTGAAACTGTCTTTAGGTCCTGACAGAAATTAATAATTCATGTGCTCTGAACAAGAAACAAAGAAAATCCGTCATCTGTAGCAGTTGTAAACACGTAAAAACTTCGACCAATGTCTGCACTCAGTTCGAGTTTTATAAACCAATCATGCCTCCCTGTCTCCCTGCTCGTTCTCTACCCCATGCATGCACGAGCCCACACTCAAAGCATGAGCTGAAATCTGCTTCTGGACCAATGGCGCTAGTGCATGTAAGTGAGGGGCGTGGCTTTTGAGGGAGCACTGAGGGGAGGGGGTGGGTGAAGACGGAGCACAGAGAGAATGCTACTTTCAAAATCATGCAAGTTTTCAAAAATTACCAGCCCTGCCTTTAACCTTCACCATAGGTTGTGGTTCTTGCCTTGACTCAGACGTTTAAGATAGCTGAATTTAACCAAAGCTTACCCTCATAAGGCATCAAATGGGTTCTGATTCTGTAGGAAGACTCGTCTAACTGTTCAACGTTAATTTAAAGTAATCAACTTATTACTTGTTTTCTACATCAGAAACCTGGGATTGAAAGTGTTCATGATTTATTTTACGGGATTAGTAAGGTTGTCAAAATCTTTCCACACTTTGCTACTTTTCAATATCGTGTTTGAAAACGATACAATCTCTGTTATTTTAATGCAAAAATGCAGCTGCAGATAAAAAGCCAGGGTGGTTGAGTGGTTAGGTGGATTATTACTAAAACATTATAACTCCCTAACACCAATGCTTTCAGCTCATTTCACAGTGCTATGCTGAGGCTAACATTTGCCACATGCTCTCACGGCCAATCCTGTCTGTGCTGGATGCAGAGAAATGAAAATATTGATTTTTTTTCCTCCTGACTCTGGATGAGACACCCAACTAATTGATTCCCCAAAAATATAGAGCTGTGCCTTTAGAATTCTTCTTCAAACAACTTGAAATCTGACTCTTTATCGTCATCTCCTTTTTAATTGTTAGAGCTTTAATGAGAGATATCTATTAGGAATAATGGCTCATACCTGACTCTTCCTCATCAGTGCACTTAATGAACTAAGTGTCTCTAATATTTTATATGGCTGTGAATCATCTTTAGCATCTCAGTATTTTATATTAAGACCGTCATATTTGATATCCACGCAGATTTATTAAAGGAAATCAATAAAGTGATGATGGCTTTTACGTGGACTCAACTCATCAGTGTCAGAAAGTGCTTCTCACAGTTTATACTTTGTGATATTACTTTACACACACACACACACACTTTCACACACAGAGACACTTACACAGAAACATGCTGTGTACACTTAAAAACAGAGAAAGCGCCTCGTCAGCAGCCTGGATGAGGGACTCTGCTTGTATGTGAGAGCTTAAATCTGAACTCCTGCCGTGTATGAAGTCTAGTATATGAGTGGACGCCTCAGAGTGTTAATGTAACCTTGTACAGGGTGATAGTTGGCTGATGATTTGGCTCGGGTTGAAGGGGAGGCTCCACATGGCGCAGGCGTCGCGCTGCTTCAGCCCTGCAGGGGGAAGAGCAGGAAGCGCGTATTAAGATGGTGCTTTTGGCTGCTGACCAGTTCCCCCTTTAAACACACTCTCTCTCTCTCTCTCTCTCTCTCTCTCTCTCTCTCTCTCTCTCTCTCTCTCTCTCTCTCTCTCTCTCTCTCTCTCTCTCTCTCTCTCTCTCTCTCTCTCTCTCTCTCTCTCTCTCTCTCTCTCTCTCTCTCTCTCTCTCTCTCTCTCTCTCTCTCTGTCTCTCTCTCTCTCTCTCTCTCTCTCTCTCTCTCTCTCACACACACACAGGCCCACACACAAAGCGCCATAGGTGGCTCTTAATCATATTATCCCTGCGAATGGAGAGAGCAGCATGTCGCCTTCAGTACACTTCGACGAGGTCTGTTGCAATCAAACACACACCAGGTTAGACCACACAAATACACACACACACACCTTTACACAGCAGACACAAACACACTCACAGGCTAAAATACACACATATTGGCTGCACAAACATCAGATGTCAACATATGAGAATACACACTTACAAATACACTCACACACAGTAAAAGTTAAAGGCAGGAGTCAATGTCAAGGTGACCTGCAGGTACAGTCGAGAATCAAATCCACCTTCAGTCACTACACAAACCTGCCTCCCCTTGAACAATGTTTTTCTTTACAAAACATGACCTTATGAAATAGGATTTAAACGTCTTTATGAACATTTTCCACATAAGCTCCTAATTAGAAAATAAAAAAGTGAAAAAAGCTTAAAGAGCTTTTTCATTCTATTTCCATTTTGAAATGTATTATCAACAACAGCACACATCGTAATATTATAATTTGTGAAGATAATTAGAGAAGTAAATTTGAAATGAATGTGATTGTCCTTAGAGTAAGACTATGCAATTTGCAGAGCAGATATTCAGACCAAAACAATGCTCTCCTTGGACACACCTGAGACTCGGTCTTCCCTCAGCTACCCCCCTCCCCTCCTGACTCCAAACTTCCCCTGCCCCTCCCTTCCCGTTTCACCAGCAAGTTTCTGTGAGACGTAGAGTGGCAGACAAGTGCTGATAAAAATCGTAAAATCAAGTGTCCAGATTTGTTTTCTTCGGTTTGTAAAGACTAATTCTCATTTGGTTGGATTCTAACAACGACAATAAGTCATTATGTCCCTATAGACACAGCATGTCCTGAACCCATGTAGTGGCAGGGCCAACGATTGGAAAGGGAGGGTTTCATATGGGGGAAAAACATGTTGGAGCCTTGGAATGACACAAACAAGTTATATTTATATGGTTCATTTGATTTTTGCGATATTATTATTCAGTATGTAAACTAAGCCTTAAAGATTACTTCCTCCAGTGGGTTAGTTGTTGTTGAGAAGACAGCAGACCTCTGAGCAGATCCCACTACTTTCCCTGCATCCCAAGAGATTTCCTCACACACATGAACAAACAATAAAGGTGTTCAATGTTTTCCAACGTGCTGCAGCTTGAAAGATGCCAGCAGACAGCTTGCGTATGTGGAGAAGAACAGCAGGAATTCGATCATCACTTCAGGGAGAAAACTCAATAGTCAATTCACCAGCTCAGCCTATTCCCAGGTCTAGGTCCTCACTGTGAAATCAATATGTAATTTATCGGCTATAAAGCTGAGCATTGCCTCTGGCTGGTTAGTGCATGTTGGTATGTGTATTTTCGTGTGTGTGTGAGTGTCACTGGACAGCACATACACACAAAAACTCTGTGACCTGGTTAGCAGGTTGATGTCTTGTAGTCCCGGTGGGTAAGGATGAGGGCTGATCCACCTGAACTTGAACCTTGTTTTTGTTGCTGTAAAAAAAGAATTAAACTAAGAAAAGTATAAGAAATGTATCTACTTTCCTTTCTGTGCAATACTCTCGTAAACTGTAAATCGAGAGGAACGTGGATTTATTTTGCCTTAAACACTTAAAAGTTAAGACGTTGTGTTAAATAATGTAAAACATTAAAACCCCATATTTAATTCAGGACGACATGATCATGACTATCACCCTGTAGCATCACCTCTTCTTTTAACAACACTGACAAGAGGAGATTTTGTATCTTTGAAAGTGTTAAAACATTTTCTACATTTGGTATAAAAAGTAAAGCCCGACTGATTAATCAGCCAGCCCATAATATCGGACGATATTAGCATATCAAGTGATTATCGGTATCGGCTGATTTGATCACAGATATGTGCCGATTTTATAAGATTTATTTTCACCAGTCAAATAGCATTTCATTCGAGTGTCGTTGAATCACACTAACAGTTCTCTTTCACCAGCAGAGGGCGCTATATGGATAACAACAAGCATTATCCCCCTTCAGAGTGCTTGCACGTACATGCGCAATTACTTTCCAGATGATTGATGTGTCTTTATTGTATATCTTTTCCACAAGTCTTTGATAACTGCATTTAAGGGATCAACGTAATGTGTATATCTATATCTATCTATTTCTACAGAAGATAGATCTAAGAGAGATATCAGCCGATATATTGATAGCTGATTTTTTCTCTCCCTAATATCGATATCATTATCGGCCCCAAAAATCGGTCAGGCCCTAATAAAAAGAGCTTCTCTGGGATGCTTTTTTTTATACCAAATCTTGCCACTGATCTTGTGACTGTTAACCTTATTAAAAGTGAGATATTCCAACAGATGTTTTTTTTTTTGCATTTTACATCATAACCCATTTTTATTAGCACTGTCCCAACTTTTGAGGAACATGTTTCCATCAAAATGGACATATAATTTTTCAAAAACAATAAATACAAACAAATAATCATTCCTCAGTTTAAACATTAGAGATTTTGTCTTTGTGCTATTTTCATTTTAACCTGGGATTTCAATGTTTTGAAAATCATCACACCCCCTTTTATTTACATTTTACATAGTGACCCATCTTAAAAATTGTAAATCAGGCTGTAATTCTCATCAAGTCAAATTAAATATCACCTAAGCATTTTTAATAATGTAAATGACTGAAATCAATTTGAACTTAAAAAAGAAGCTTGTGTGAGTGTAAATAGCCTGAGTTCCTCGAGCTGCTTTGACACGCTTGAGATGAGAGATCAAGAATCACTCATTTTTCTCCGATTTCGTATTCTGGCTCTGAAAGTTACTTTTTTGCTTCAAAACCGGAAAAAACAAACACCTTTTTTTTTCTCTCTGGTTCTGCATCTCTCCCTCTCTGTCTCTGTCAGGCATCAGACTCCATCAGGATGTTTGTTGTGTTTGTATTATTGGAGGAACCCCTCTCACCTCAGCATCGGGCTGGGCTGTGTGGTGCGTGCCATGGCGACCTGCCGGGCAGTGTGTGTGATTGATTGCACCGTCTCGAGGAGGATTACTATGCCATGATGCAGAGGCATATTAATCATTCTGACGCCGTGGCTGACATGTAATTTTTCCCCCGTGGAAGGCACAAATATGAGCAATGTTTACCCCGTGGAGGTGGAGTTGTATTCAGGCTTTAGTTATTTAAATGCAGCATTAGCATTATTTAATTGACTTTTTTGTAAAAGATGTCTCCTGAGCTTCACCGCTGAAATGACACCGTTACATGAGGTGTTATCAGGAGGTACACCTCGGGTAATTTACTTCTCTTTTCTATGAAATTAAAAGGTATGCATTGTAGAAAAAATATATAAAAACTTAGAGTTGATTCATTGAGCAGCTGGAATAGTTAAGGGACATATTCTTTAGAGAAATGTTCTATGTAAACTGTCTGTCCTGTTACAATTAGAAATGCCAAATACATAACTCAGTTTTCTAGTTTAGTTATTTAGAATAAAGTTATTTAAAAAAAAATCAGTAAAATTATTGTGAAGCAATAAAATGTTTTAGATTTTATTTATCATATCAAAACACACACCTAATTATGCATCATATGTTTACTTTTACTATTCCTGTTGAATATTGATGAGACCGAAGCAGCAGGACATGCTGCTAGTCTCTGTCCCACTTTGTTTTGTCATAGTAAGTAAAATACTTGACTGACTTTCTTTGTGATCCCTTAAGGACATCCAATAACTTACACATGTTAAATAAAAGCATGTCCCATGGAGCTACTGATAGATGTTGGCAGGGTCAAAGGGACATTTAGAAACAATCAAAAGTGATGTTTTCTTGTGTCTGTCACACACTTCAGAGAACAACCTTCAGAGGCTAGAGATGGAAATCTAATTGTATGTTGGCATTGATACTGGTTAAATCAAGTGTTTAGCATCAACACTATTTGAGGAAAAATAAATCCTCATATTTTTCTTCAGTTGTAAAGATGACGGCTGGCCAAATTGTGCATGGGAATAAATCCAGACTGCAGTCATTGTATATGACAGATGTTTTATCCAGTTAATGCAGCAAACAGAATACACGTCCCTTTAAACAACCACTACAGCAGATGTTACCAACAAGGCCACCTTCTTTAAATGGAATGGGATTGTCTAATGACAGCATAGATAGGTTCAACAGATACACATACAAGTATGAGCTTTTATAAGGGAAAACTGAGAAAAAAACACCTCGGTCAACTGTGACCATACTTATCATTGTAAGGTCTGGTTGACTCTTTAGGGGCAGGCTGGCAGCTCCCACAGTTGGTTGTGACTTGAGACTTGACTTGAAAAGTTTGTGTGGAGCCGAAAAATAAAGATTCACCATTCGAGCAACCAACTAGCATCACACACTCAAGTAACCAAGGAGATAATTAGCTTCTACCAAACCGCTGAACATGCACTAAGCCAATCAGCCTTCCAGTAAACCCAACCAACCAACACAGCATGTCATCAAGCTAATCAGTCAATAATCTTATCCATAGACATGCCAATCAAAGGAATTGAAACTCTGCATTAACCACTCAGGCAGGCAGGAAACCAACAATCGAGCCATAAACCAGCTACCCGTTTCATTGCTGTAGCTTTTGCCAAGAGTTTTAAATGAAAACACAAGAAACAAAGTGATTATTAAAAAATGTAATAAATATGAATTAATTAATCGTCTCTTCAGTTTCTTTTTCATTTTTCTCTACAATAAGACCTGCAATAAAAAGGCTTCCACAGTAGATTGAAACTATAACATCTTTTTACCAGTGCTTTCTCTTTCTTTGGTATAAATACTAACATTGAACAAGAATGTCTGCCCTGGTAACCAAGAGTGGAAGTTGGTAGCCAAACCAAAGCTCAACTGGCAAGCATACACTTTCTGTTCAATTCTCTCTGAATAATAAAGAAAATCGTTTTTACAAAGCAAAAGAAATTTCAAGGGCATCCGTTGAACTATTTCAGACCACTTTAGATTAGCAGTTCCTTCGCTCATCTTTTTCAAACTTTGCCCATTTATCTCTCCTGTCTCTTTGAGTCAGTCTCTTATCTTCTCTTTTTTATCTCAAAAGATTGCCTCAACACGAACACTTTTTCGATCATCTTTCTGGTGCCGTCTCCCTCCCTGTCTCTGTGATACATCAGCATCCCTGAGAGAGGCAGCAGAGCCCCCAAAGTAATTTATAGATGCATAGAGTCCTTCCTGCCAGCGCTGAATACATATACCCCTCATAAACCAACTTCCATTAGCATACTGTTACAGTATTTCTTACTTTATATTTGTATTCAAATCTTACTTTGGCCGCATGTACCGCAGCTGAATTGCAAATGAACACATGCAGACCAATATTGTGTGTGAGTCTTGAACTCACATACCACACACATGCATGCATGAAGGGTTCATTCAGTGAGGAGTACTCGCATATAAATGCAAACATCCACACAAACACACACAAATACCCATCAATAAGTAATTACACTGCAAGAAGATTTTAGATCATTATCCAATCCATTTCTTTCTAAAATGTTACCTGGTGTGGGTACAAATGTCTCATAAAAATGGATCGTTCTGTGAGACAGCCAGCAGGCAAAAACTGTTGAAGGCGTGATGGATAAACATCACAATGAGTTTAGCACCTCTGCAGTCTTATGGTCTCAATCACATTTACAACTAAAATCCAATCTCCATTTTTAAAGGGACCTTTTGTCCCTTAAATGTCTCCATATCATTAGGGATTTGGTCATCATTGCAGACTTGATAAACAATCAGTGGCTGCTGATTTAGGGCACATTTGGATTACTATTTGTCAACCTTAAATTATTTTTTAAATTACTGCTCAACACAAAATAGTTAGCAAGCTAAGATATGGGCTCTTAAATGTTTAGCCTGGTCATGTTTACCCTTATACACAACCTCTTTTTGTTTGTAATGTTGATTAGAATCGGTGCAGATAGTACATTTTATCTATCAGGTGATATGAAAGAGTAAAACTTGTGTTTTTCCTGAGCTCTAGAAGTAGTACTTCAAGACGGTACATGTGAAACAGCACAGTTCCTAAAATACCCCAAAATCATGCTGGGGTTATTTAGAGGCAGAGCAGATGACACAATTGGTTATAACTTTTTTAAAGATAAAAACCCCAGCCAAAGGTTTAGGTCATGCCAGAATACAAATACTGTTCCATGCAAAAGTATGTAAATTAAGTAGGAGATGCATGGATGCTCATCATTTTTTGATATTTCTCCTGTAATCTACATGTGTGCGTTTTGACATAAGTGGAAAATGAAAGTGAAATGTGTCTGCAGACTTGCCCCTAGGTCTGACTGAACTGCAGACTAATTGGCTGGCTGCTGAGCTCCCCGCCTGGCTGCAGGCTGGTTGGTTGGTTGTCTGGTTCCTGTTTGAGTCAGAGATGATGAACAGTGTTCCAAGACAAGAATCTGGCAGCTCTCTGGGTACAAGACAGAGCAATTTGACAAACCTGCATCATGAAGGAAACGCATGTCTCTCAACTGTCTGTAACCCTGCCTGTCATTTCACAGTCTCTCTCTCTCTAAAGTTCATGAGGGTAGCAATGCGGATTGGTTTCCATATTTTTTCCTGGTGACTCAGAGTCTCTCCAAGAAACAGTACTGAAAATTTGAATGCGAGTCAAAAAATATTTCTTGCTCTGATTGGATTACTCTTACGCTGATGAAGGTCTAGTGCCGAAACGCATCTGTTGTGTTGTTTTTGCTGCTCTTACCCGGATAAAGAAACCTGAAACGTCATTTGTGTGCTGACTTTTCTGTTTTCTTCTAGTCTTTTTGCGGCTGTGCACCTTTTACTGAGGTTTCTTCTGTTTTAGAGAAGTTAATTTCTACTTTAAAACTAAAATGTGTTGTTTTCATTTCAAGCAATGCTTTGATTTCAGTTTAAAAATATTCAATAAATAACCACAAAATGGTTCATCAGATATGCACTCTATCATTAGAAAATATATCCCAGCTTTAATAGTTGAGCATATTTACAGTAGAGAGCATGTCAGTGAACTATGAGGGCAAAAAACAAAAACAAAATAATCATTCATTAATCGTAATCGAGGTAAAATGTTCAATTAATTGTAATATTGATTTGAGGTATAATCGCCCAGCCCTACGTTTAAGGTGCAGAAGTCAGCACTGTTTTTAGATTAATTAAGCAACTCTAAAACTGCTACTACCAACTGGTATGTACTAGACCTGTAAACAGATTGTAGGATCCTTCAATCTGTCTCTGTTATTCTTAACATTTAAGAACAGCTGTTGAAGTGATTCTTTGTAGGACATGGTCATCAGCCAAAATCAACGAATATTGAGATACATATCGTATCGTATCGTGGCCTCTGTGACTTGATACGTATCGTATCATGAGGTTGTTGGAAATACCCAGACCTCGTATTTCACTGAATGATGTGTAACAAAGGGATCTAGAGATTTCTGACACAAAGACTTTAGTTTGTCATTCCTAAAATCTAATGAACAGTGGTTTTAATAAAACTGTGACAATTAATACGTCATTTATAGCCATTATTATTCAAAGTAATGTCAGAGTTTTTTTTAGCTTAAACCTTACATAAGGCAGCGCTGTGAAAATTGCATCATGAAGCGTAACCTTTGAGCATGACATATTATTTACTCTCCAATAAAGAAACACAGCATCAAAACCAAGTCACAACTTTAACCTCAGATGTTGAATCATTTGATCAGTGCAAAACCTTGAATGTTTTATAACTTTGTGACACTGAGCTGCCAGTCTAATAGTAAATTGATCTCATGTATCAGTAGAGTGTGACAGTTATAGTAGAATGATTTTCAGCCTCTAGATTGCAATCGCTTTAAGGGTTATAGGAGAAAGATCTAAATAAATGATTTGGAAAAGAGTATAGACAAGCCAAGAAATGGTTCTTTAAGACATCTTCACTTAAACCCAAACTTTAATCTTGCAGATTGACTCATCAACTCTATAAAAAAACATAAAAAACCAATCTTATTTGCAGGTTTAAATTGCAGCTGAAGTATCAACACATCCTTAAATTAAAATCCCTAAATTAGGCTCATTTTACCCCAAAAGTTTAATTCTGTAGATCCTTTAACTTCTTTCATTGCACCACTCTCAGCCTTGGAACATAACAGCCTCATTTCTGCCAACAACTACAAACATTATTTCCCCATTTGCATGCTTTAACCTCGTGGGCCCATGACCAATTAGGTGTGTATCCGGGTCACATCCTGAAGGGCGCAAACAGAGCAAAGTGCTGACATATATACATGTCAGGAACCACGAGCCCAAGGCCCCAGGTTGGCTGCAGATGAGGCCCTGGGCCCCCGCAGGCGCTCAGGCAGGTTGTAGAAAGTTAACGAGAGGTTAAAAGGAGTTATTACGAGCATCTTACATCACCTTTCCCAGCAGGCCTGGCTGATGCCACGAGGCATCGTCTGGCCTCTTCTACCGTGGACACACACACACCTCTGCTCTGTTTCCAATTTCCAAAACCTCCAGCTGAACTCCACCTTCTGTTCAAGTCAGAAAGGTTTTAAAAGTGCAAAATAAATTCATCTGCACGACAAAAAAAGAGAGATTCATGGAGAAATCAAGAAGTTTCCCAAACAGTTTCCACAATGGATGCCTGTAGAATATTTAAATTTTGACCTTTCAGCCTGTACACTATTTTAAAAATGCTACACCTGCTGTAGAATGTGGGCTTCATTGAAGGCAGTGTTCCTGATTTTTTTCATAACTTGAAGTGACGTGTTCTGAATCGCCTAAGATCTCCTATAATACAGTGCACAGACTCTATGATGCCCTTGAGTTAATGTTTGAGCCTTGTTTTAGTTATGCTCAAAGTATAGACCACATATAAGAAGTTGATGTAGCCATCAGGATTATACTTAATGGTTTATGACCCAAGAATCTGAAGCTTACAGTTTCATTTTGGTTCTTTTCACGTTGTCTTTTTTGACCATATTTGGATGAGAGCACGGAGATAGAGAGGAGTGAGTGATTTGTAAACACCAATTTATAATTTTATGCTATACTGCAATCTTCAGCATTCAAAGCAGAAGACATTCCTATACATGTAGCTGATTTACAAATTAGTGCAAAGTTAATGTTCATTGTTTTCAGTAAGAAAGAATGATATATTGGGATGCTGGCTTAGCTCGATACAATTTTTTATCAACAACCTTTTTTTTCCTTGACGGAGACGAGAAGGCGGGATGTAAAGAGCTAAAAAAAAATCTTTGATAGGGCCGACCGATATGGGATTTAGTGGCCGATACCAATATAAAAATTGGGAAAAGAAAACAATCTGATACCGATATATTTGCTGATATCTTTCTCAGATCTATGATCGATCTGTAGAGATAGATACACATTTAATGCGCTGATCCCTCTAATGCAGTTATCAAACACTTGTGGAAAAGACAGAATAACGTAGACAAGATGGTCACTCAACTGGAAAGTAACTGTGCATGTACGTACATCACCGCTTGACACTCTGGAGAGTGATAATGCTTGTTGTAATCCATATAGCGCCCTCTGCTGGAGACAACCAGAGAGAGAACTGCTAGTGTAACGATGAAATCAAATAAAATGCTTTTTGACTGGTAAATAAATGTCGAAATATCGGCGCATATCTGCGATAAAATTAGCCGATACCAATCGTCACTTGATATGCTAATAACAGCTGAGTAATCGCTCGGGCTCTAATCTTTGATAACAAAGACTCACTTAACCAAATATTCTATTATTTATCTATCATTTATCTGTACTTGAATTTATATGCTGACCTGACAGCATTCATTAATACAGCAAGTCATTTGTTTTCCTTTCATTTGGTTACAGAAGCTTGTCTTGTCATTTGTAAATGTGACACATATGCATCACTCTAACCATCTAACGACCATTCACATTCATTGTGTCTTCTTAATCATTTCATTTATTCAGTGTAGTTTATTCCGTCCATTAATCAAACACTATCAATCATTGACCTAATGCAGTACAATGTCTAGCTTGCTTACTTAAAGCATGCAGTACTTTATTAATGCACACATTCATACATTTACTGAATCATTAAGTCGCTAATTCCAGACCATGCACACTCCTCCATTCATTCATTTAAATCAGTCATACCGGAGTTCATTCAGTCATACATCCTTTGTGATTTCTTAATCATTTTCTACCTCAATCATTCAGTTATTAATATCCATTATTAAGAGTCAGTGTTCGTTAATTCATTCAGACATCTTGCTGTTAATCCTTTCATCCCTGTAGCAGAGACTTGTTGTCATATCTGTGGATGTAATGTTCGGTTTTCTGCTCCGTTTACACTCAGACGGCCAAACAGACTGCAGCTCAAAGCCCCATCAGTTAACATGTATCCATGTGTACTAAATAAACCGAGTGTGTGTGTATGTAGCCTCAGAGAGTATGTGAGCAGTGTACCAACAACAGCTTGCCTTGTCTTTCGTCCATGATGAGCTAATGAAGAAAATGGAGCGAACCAAGACGCGCTTCTGGATGTTTACACAGACAGACAGAATTATTCCGCCATCCATAGCTCTCAGGTCACATTTTTAGATGTTCAAAGACATTTTGATGGAATTAAGATGCTAAATTAAACCAAACGAAATAAATAAAAACAACTCCATGTCCAACTGTATTTGTTTTTCTGTTCAGAAGATATATTTGTCACATTGTATATCAAGGTTGGCAGTTAAGTCATTTGAAATTTGAATTACTGAATGACCCCCTAATCTTTTCTTAGATAACTTCATCACTTTTCCCATTTTCTTTTGTTCTTCATCACACTTATCCTTGGTAATAGTGCCACGCACTCGAACCCCTGTACCACATAATTTTCCTCCTCCTCCCCCCACTTGGAGTTCATTGATGTACATGTATACAAAATGCAATCACACTGAACAGCTTTCACACCATCAATACATAGCAGCTAGGGCTGGTTAATATGTCAAGTTTTTAAGATATGTCAATATATTTTCAAACAAGATATAGGGTAAGACAATATCCTTATCATCAATATAGTTTACTTTGCATTAAAATGACGTTATACGCGTCTTCTGTAAAGCTGCCAGTTCTCCTTTTTCTCATCTCACTGTCTGTCCCTCTTTACTCTGCTCGTCCTCTCTCCCTCTCTGAGCCATACTAAAAAATTATAACAAAACACACAGCTGTGTTTATTTTGTTATGCAGAAAGGACCATTTTTTTGATTAAATGATATTGTATACATTTTCATGAAAAAAATTCAGAATCCTGATCCAATAGTCTACCCTGCTGTCTATGCAGTAACAACATAAACAGACCACAGCGCCCCCAGTGGAGCTGTTTGCTGCATTATAAGAACAGCTAGGATGTGGTTTCAGCTCCTTTAAGTTTGCAGAAGACACAGACATGGTGGACTCTGACGCACGTTCAAAATGCATCATGCCTATTCTTACAGACTGGACTCTACTGACATACAGATTAGTAGAACATCAATATTTGTTAGATGAAATTATTGAAAAGGATGGATATGTTAAGTCAAAATGTACAAAATGCAGTAGAGACGGTAAGTATGTGAGGCCTAGGTTGCTGTTATTTGATATTCACACCCTTCATTTTTAGAATAAATCCAGACGATCTAATTTAGAACTTGAAAGAGTCAATGATCAAATTAAAGTCTCTCTTCCTCCCATTGGTCTGTCTTTCTCTCTCATTGTGTCCTCTACCTCTTTTGCTTTTCTCACTTCTCTGCATCATCACTCTTCTCCCTTTCCTGTCTTTACTCTTTAACTCCCCTCCTTTCCCATGCCTCCTCTCTTCTTCCATCTCTTTCTGTTTCTTTTTTTTTGTATCATAAATGGGGTTCTTCAGCTGACCCTAGATGTCCTCAATGTCCTTTCTTTTTGTCCTTTTACTAAGTTCTTTTTCACATGGCTTGTAAATGACAACCCCTTTTGTTTTCACTTTTATTCTCTCTCTTTTCTTGTCCATTTGTCTTTCTCCCTGGTTAACATCTCCTCTTTCCCCTAACTCTCTCCTCAATGACGGACCATCTGGCCTCAGCCAGGCATTTTTAATGGCTTCATCCAGGGCCGGGGGGTGCTGCTAAAGCAAAAGCAGGGATTGGCTGAGAGGCCAGGCCGGCCCCTAACCCTGAGAATTTGGGCAGTCCTCCTCAGAGAGACAACATGTTACAGTCCAGAGCTGTGCAACAGCACAACAGGCAGTACAGAATCAGCTCAACAAAGAGACATTGTACTGTATGGCATCTACACTGCTCTCTGCCAACTGATAGTCGCATATTACAATTTTTTATTTAGCTTAAAAGCTCCAAACCACACTTGGAACTGACCTCACAAGAGGTGTACATTTTGACAGTATTGCTTCTAGTGTCTCGGGTTATGATCTCTTTAACCCACAGGAGCTGATTCATGTGGCACGGATTCTGTGAGACAGTATTTTATATGTTAATTAAAAAGGTTATTTTTGATGCTTTGTAATTATGGCTGTGTTCCTGTTTGGAATTATATATTTGTAGGTTTGATTTAATAGAAGAACACCATCCTTTTTCGACCATTTTCAAAGAACTGAAAAGGGTTAGGGCTGAATGATCACATTATATATAGGTATTGCAGGCGCACTTGAAAGCATCATGCGATCACTAGAAAGTATTTTGTTTGCACCTCAGAGTTTCAGCCATTCAGCCTCATAGGATGACCTGAATGGTCTTTTGACACCTCTGTGAGCCAGGATAATGTCAAGAGATTAACATGTGCAGACATTTTTTCTGGTATATACTTTCTGTACGTTTCTGGCGACACCAAAACCTTATTTTTCAGTTCATGTGTCTTTAGGTGTTGATTATTGATCAAAATAGGATTTGACCCCGTTTTCATTTATATAAGTGTTGTATTTGTTTTGGCATCCATCACCTGAAAACCCAACCCCAAGCAGACATTCATGCTCTTAAGATTAAGTCACAGGACATCAATGCCACATCAAAACAATACACAAGTAGACAGCGTTCAGAGTTGACACTTGAGAGTCATATTTTGATGAGGTGGATTCACTAAACTTTATTTTTGACAGCCTGGGATTGAGAACGAACTGTTGATACATCATGGCACTGCAGCACCAAACTCCAAACTGAACAAATGTCTAATAATTGAGGGCAACTAAAAGACCTGTGTTGGCGTTCACAGCTTTTCAGGGTCACATACAGTGTACTGTGAGTAATTGGACACTGTCAGATATGTGTGTTGGCTCAGTACACGTACACCAACAGATTTGATTGAAATTGGAAAAGAAAACTGTGGTGAAATTGCTCATGTTTTTTAACATGTGCTGGTCAAAGATAGTTCAATATGCTGTTTGCCAAGCCAACACATCACTGCAGGTGCACAGCAGTATGCTAACAGATTATTAGCTACCTGGGGTGTTCCTAGCACCACAGGATCTGCAGGTGAACCAACACGTTTTCTGCATCTTCAGCTAAATGGAGTGAACTGAAAATGACCTACAGGCAGCAGAGGAGCTGGTAATGAAGAAGGGCAGAGCCAAGGAGATAACCACAGTTCTAATTAAGGACAATGGCCCTCTGGAGATGGGCACTGATATCTCACACTGTACTTTGTTCTGAAGCATGTACTGCATCAGGGACAGAAATTAACAGGGTCTCTGGGCAAAAATCTCCTTGAAAGTTTATCAGACGTCTGTGAAATTAGAGAAATGGAGAACAGTTCATTATGTTAACAACATGGCAGATATGGAAAATGTCTTCTGAAGCTTTATGTATGTTTACAGGAGGGGGACGAGTATTTTCTACCTCATAAAACATTTCCAAAATATTGGAGAACTATGTAATATTTTCATAGGATGCCTGTGTCCTTGTCTTTGGTGCATTGGAACCTTTCACGTTGCATTATCACCACTGTCCATCAACATGTCGTCACGCCTACGAGTCCACCAGCCTAAAACCTCCAACATACGAGTCGACTCTAACATACAACACTTAAGGGTGGATGGAGAGTTTGCAACCTGTAAAATGTGGAAGAGCGAGGCAAGCTAAAACCTGAATGAACCGGATCCTAATCCATTACTCACAGATTTTACTACAACACTACTACACTACACACATTTTGTAGTAAAGGGGTAAAAGGTTTTCCCTTGGACTTGTGTTGTAGCTGTGTGTCATGTCAGCGGCACATTTTTAGAAAGTGCAGGATCTGTGTGACTCAGCTGAGTCATTAAAATCATCCACGAGGGACTAACATGTTATATCATCAGTTTGGCATGAGCAAGATTCTCTCTCCCTTTCTCCCTCCCTCCCCCTCACTTCATTTTCTGTTCTTATAAATATTTCTCTTTCCCATCTTGCTGTTTCCTAAAGAATCCTGTCTCTCTTGGTTTTCTTCAAATCCCCCCCTTTTGGGAATTACTCACAGACACCGAAGGGACGCTGAAATTCACATATCCCCAAAAAGACATTTGCCTGTGTTTCTGAACTGTATGAGTACAATATAAGTAACAAATAAGTTTAAAATGTTTTATAAATAGGACATATTACACCCCTTGAAAACTCAAACTTACTCATGCATTTGAACAATAATGATATGTGTTGGCACATGCTACGGACATTCTCTGCAACTTTTCTGGAGGCAAGTGACATCAATCTATTCAGCAATCACTTAAGAGAACATCACGCTACACCCCAAGTTATGTATTTTTAACTACGTATACGGATGATAAAAGCTGGCCATATGTTAAGAAAAAGATCGTAAATGTTGGTCTTATGAGTGCGAGAAGAGTCATTGCCTCTAACTGGAAGATTACTAACAATATCAATGAGAAATCATGGTTACAAACCTTTGAAATATGACTTAGCTTAGAACAAATGTAAAACTCCAAATTTACTCTCCCTCTTATGAAACCTGGAACCAGATAAATTTCATCCATCCATTATCTTTTACCGCTTTTTTCCCCCATTCGGGTAGCGGTGGGGCAAGAGCCGATACCAGCTGTCAATGGGCGAGAGGCGGGGTACACCCTGGACTGTTCGCCAGTCAGTCACACTGATATAAAGGGACAGACAAGCAGCCACACTCACATTCACACCTACGGGCAATGTAGAGTCCCCAATTAACCTAATGAGCATGTCTTTGGACTGTGGGAGGAAGCTGGAGTACCCGCAGAGAACCCACGCATGCACAGGGAGAACATGCAAACTCCACACAGAGAGGCCTTGTCCAACGGGGCTTTGAACCAGGAACCTCCTCGCTGAGAGGCAACAGCGCTTACCAGTATACCACCGTGCAGCCCCCAGATAAATTCACAATTATAATATTACTTGTCCTAAATAACAGGATAAACACAATCATCTTTATTTCCTCTCTTCCCCAACCCTGTCTCTGAGTAGCTTCATGAGGATTCCACGTTCTCTACAGTCTCTGAATGCTCCTTTAGTTTGGCTTTTCTTATCATGTAATACAACTTATGTCTATGTATACATTTGATCATCACTACATATGAATTGTGCAGATATTGGCAGATGCCTGACTGTACATCAGCTTATTATCTGCTATTTCCAGGTTATGATTAACCACCATCCTTGACCATCTATAGTCCTTTCTTTCTCTACATTCTGTTTTCTTTGTAACTCACCATATATTACGCTACTTTATTTGAATGTAAGTTTCCCCTGAGCAGGAAATACAAAATAATAAAGGACAAATATCTCGAATGGTGCAAAATTTTACAAAATAGAACAACATTATTCCGACATTTTGAAAACTTTTACAAGTTAACTTGGTCTGTACTGGAGATTTATTTTCAACTCTCATATTGCAGTATTGCCCTCCCACACTGGAAGGAAACTGTAATAGTGAGTCTCGTACCATATTTGCAAAATGCACCTGATTTACATTTACCTACATTGGAAAGTATGTGACATTAACTCGAAGACAACCGGCTATATTTTCCTGCAGAAAGAGAGAAACACAGAGAGAGGAGAGAAAGTGGAGCAGAGAGAGAGAGAGAGAGAGAGAGGGAAGCTATAAATCATCCTCCACCTTCTGAGTTTGGGTTTTGTTGTTGCCCTCCTCCATCCTGATGAGTCGCCATCCTCCGAGAAAAGAACTTATAAAAACTGGAAAATGAAAGTAATAAAATAAAAGAATGAAACAGATGGCTATCTCACTCTCTCCTTCTTTATCGAGAAAAGAAAGAGGAAACCTCTCGGTCAGGCAGGATGGCGGCCTATCCGAGGGATGATGGGATGGAGAGAGTGTGAAACAGAGAGACGTTTTCAGTTCTTCCCCTGAGTTTATGAGCCGTGAAGAGTTTTCAGGGAAGCTGAAAATATTGCTGCAGCCGTTCATCAGACACTTTCAAGGATCCTGGAGTCTCCCCTCTCCATTTTCATCTCTCCCCTTTGCTACCACTTGGATTCAGATACCCCCATAGTTTTAAGTTCATATTTGGTCCACTGAACTCCTTGAAATTCCAGTGTTGTGACCACATTTGATCAAAAGATAGTCACAGTTTAATGCTGGAAAATCAACCCCAAACCCTGTGAATCAAATTTGTATTATACTGCAGGGGAGAGTATACATTTCCTGTGTTCTACTCAGTGGTATATTACTCAGCCATTTTATCTTAACCTAGTCTAATTGAATTGATATTGAGCTTTGCATGTGTCATTGTCTGGCATTGTTTACAACATTTGTTGAATATTTGATCTCCAGTTCAAATGTTGTAACTCTTGCTAATATAAGAAAAGGTTGTGTTATACACAAGTGTCAAAAATGCAGTACATGGGAGATCAACAAATCTCATAAAGCTAAAATACTTATGTTAAAACATAATCCCATTCTCAAACTGCCGGTGAGGCCAAACTGGCAATGGCAGCTGCGTCTACAATGACACACGCCTGTTCAATGTTCCATAGGCAGGTATAGAAGTTGTTGAAAAGGTTTAGTCTAGACAAAGAACTAGCTGGGACGGCAGTACCACCCTGCTGCACACTGAACGAGAGGAGAAAGAGCTGCTGACTGTCATCACTTCAAGCAGCATGCATGGAAATCAATGCATGGAAATTAATTATAATACTGTTTTAAAAAAATTAACAACCGAGGTCCGGGCCTCACTGATATGATCGCCTCCCTCTGTTTCATAACGTCGTTTAATTCTCCTTTCCGTTCTCATCACAGGTGAACTTAGGGTGGAGAGGCTTGTTAGTAACTTCTAAAAAATAATAAAAATAAGAGAGCAGAATAACACAAGCAGCAACCATTTAAACAAACTATGCAGCTGTTTCTTGCGCCCTGTCGTTTTGGAAAAAATCTCAAACAGTTGTGTACAACCGGGATGGAGTTCTTTTAACGGACTAACTCTTAAGTTTCATTTTAATTTTCAGCGATGAATCCCGCTCGGCTGCGGAGCAAAATGGGAGGGGGAGAAGTGTCTGTGTATAGGAGCATAAACTGCAGCATGATAGAAAGAACATTGTAGCCTGGTTGTACGATCTCTCTGCTTTGGCAGATCGTCAACACATTCCAATCCTTCACGATCTAAGATCGTCTTATCGCACACTACTGGAAGGTCACCAGTTCAAATCCCTGTGCGGACCAAGCCTAGAATTTAGTCTGGTAGCTGGAGAGGTGCCAAATCACTTCCTGAGCACTTCTTAGATGCCCTTGAGCATGCCTGCTAAACACTCATCTGTAACCTTTCCAATTCCACCTGACAAATTGAACTCAAACTCCGGAGAGGAAATACTCTCAGAGTAAAATATTTGTTATTGACCATGTTTAAGCCTTCAAGGCCCAGTTTCTATACCGAAGAGGAAGAGGTTCTGTAATGTGATTAGATCAGTGTGGCTTTCCTCTCAGTCAGAGCGCCTGGTTTAAAATGAAGATCTAGATTACAAGCGTTTCGATGACATCAAATATGCCACGCTCTCTAACAGGATAATGGAGATTATGGGAAGCTTAAGGCATCCCTGATTTTTTTACAGTGATGAAACAGCACACAAACTGTACTTCAGGTGTAAAACTGTCACCAAGAAGAGACTCATCAAACCACAGCCAGCAGAGGAAGGAAACCTCTGAGGTGTTGACACATAAAAATGTTCCTTTTGTTCTCACCAGTTTCAAATGACGGGGAACTTTAAAGGGCAATTTAGTTCAATCTGAGTTCATGGTGTTAATCCAATCATAGAAGGGGAGGATTTAAAACCCAAATGCACTTGAAGTGATAATTAGAGCTCTTAATTGAAGTTGAGCACAGGCTGCAGGCTGCAGATTAAGAAGCACTTGAAGAATCTGCATTTTACCACCACCACAACTCCGAAAATCATTTAGTTTTCAATGTCTCTGTCTACAAACTTCATCTGGGTCAGGTCGGCCTACGAAACGTGGGCAAGACCATCACTGACTACTGAAAAAAGTGACGTTAACCACTTCTTTTATTTGCTGTTTTAAATGATTTGAGAGAAAACATTAAAACAAAAAAGGCAAAGGTCTACATTGAAGTAAGACTATGCAACTTTCAGTATAGATTATTAGACAGAAGCTAATGCTCTCTTTGGACACACCTCCTTCATCCCTCGGCTCCTCCAGACTTCCCCCGTCCCTACATACCTGTTTCATCCAGTGTCTGTGAAACGTTATTTTTCGACCAATTTCAAATGACCATAATGCATCTCAAAGTTGATTCGGTTATGTTTTTGACCAAAGGAAAAGTTTTCTCTATAGTTTGGAAAGTCTGTTGGTTTTCCTTCATTATGTCCCTAGAAACAGCGCCCATGATTGGGCGGGGTCGTCTCAGGAGAGGGAGGGGTTCACATGGGGAAAATAAAAACATGTACAAAAATGTATGAGACTCTAGGTGAAACATAAACGAGCAGCGTATCAAGAAAAAGTGCTCAGCCGGAGGGCTGTAAACACAAATCTCAGAACAACAAACAGAAGGAGTTTGACTTCACTCTCATTTTAGGAAGTCATTACTCTGTAATATATTAGCTTTTTGCTACATTAATATACATTATGTAGCATATTAAACCTTTAAACAGGTGAGGGTACAACAAACTAATTTGCAAGAGGGACATTACAATACAACAAAACATCTGTTTCTCAGCAGAGCGTGTGATTGTCAGCACACTGATCTGAAAACAGCACAGTGATCAGATACCAGGCAGTGGGCGAGGAGAGATTATCCACTACTCAATCTTTAATGGCTTTGTTCACTCTTGTAGCGATACAAAGAGAAAAAAAAATCAAACTCTAAAAATATTCTCCTGGTAATGACCAGATATCACATTAAACAGGAATGTAAGTGATGTGGAATCACAGTTACTGTAATGTCCAGGCTTTGACCACAAAATTCTACTCAGTTCGTCTTTGAATCCGTGTGAATGTTTGTGTCAACTATGACGACACTCCCTATATTGTGTTCACAGTCTGGCACAGAAATAAATGGCAAGGAGGTGTTCTTGTTTTCGCAGGAAACGTTGATGCTACAGGGAAGTTCCCTTTAAAATGTTCTGTAAAATTGTCATCATATCAACATTTAGTAGACATTTGTTCAACATTAAGTCCTATGAATTCTTTATTTTTCCTTTTTTTAAAACCTTACATTTTATTTCTTTTGTATTGTTATTGAGAACAAAATACTAAAAAAAAATGTCAATTGATCATAATTCTTCTAGTTAAGAAGCTAGAAAATGTGTCACCCTCTTACAGCAGCCTCAGTGTCTTTATGCAGGTTGTTTCCCAAAGCTCCCTTGTACTGTGAAACATACAAGTCTGTATTACTGTATAATATTTTGTCATCCATCTCTGTTACTGTTGACTGCCTCTCATCTACCTCATGCACTGCTTTATGTTGTTTTTTTTCTGAGTAACTTACTTGTCAAACCTGTTGTTCTGTCACAGAACATCGCTGCTCTGGTAAAGCCATTTTGACAGCTCTATATGTTTTATTTCAATCCTATAATACCACTTCTGACATCCTTTATTTGATACGTTTTTGTCTGCTCATTTATGCACACAGTGTGGTATGTTTTCTTTGTTTTTTTTGTAAGCGAAGGTGATGGTGGTGGGGGGCTGCTTTGATCAAATGTGACAGTTGAAACAAGCAATATAGACTTAATACTAAAAAATAAACAGGAGGGCTTGTGTTCTAGCCCTGATTACTTGAGCAACACTTTGCATACAGATTCGACATAATAAACCTGCAGAGTAATGCACGTCGCAAAGTGCCACACATTTTAGTAGCATTTAAATCACAGTCAATATTGTCCTTGAAGGATGTCACGACGTGTCAGGGTACAGGGAATATGGTTATGGACACTGTTTAGCTGTGTTAAGTAAATTGTGCTCAGTTCTGACTGTTTTCTTTTTTTGCTTCTGACTGGTCGACTAGTCTGAATGTTAATTTCTGTTTAATCGACAGGGGAATTAGTAACAGGCAACATCCCAGGTTTCAAGGTGCCTTAGTGTCTGTAAAAGTCTGTAAGATTTCTTTCTAACACCTGGTTGATGTGAAATGGTCTTTTAG
The DNA here is from genome assembly GCA_020745685.1 of Tautogolabrus adspersus. Classification (NCBI taxonomy): domain Eukaryota; kingdom Metazoa; phylum Chordata; class Actinopteri; order Labriformes; family Labridae; genus Tautogolabrus; species Tautogolabrus adspersus. Next base: position 26,188,111 of record CM036540.1, on the reverse strand, counting down.
GTTAGGCACAAAATCTACCAGGTAAAGTTCAGGGCCTTCATATATCAACAGTGTGTAACTAAGCATGGATGTGTGCATAATGAGAACGTAAGAACATTCCTACACAAAAGGTTGGATTTATCAGCTTGTACTTTTACTTAGAAATGTGTGTAAATGTAAGCACAGCTCTGAGCAAGCTTACGCACACAATCTAGCGGTAGACCCCTGAAACTACAAATAAAAAGCACCGCGAGTGTCACAGCGCGCATGAATCAATCTCAACATCGCACTGATGTTTGGTCCAGCTTGTTCTGTTGGTGAAGCGTCACTGCGTGATTTTTCCAGGGAGAGCTATGCCCCAGATGACGCTGAAAAGGCGCTGTCCAGTTGCAAATACTTCTCACTTTTGTGCTGTGATGCTTTTTTTTTTTTTGCAGTGAGATTAATATCAAACCTCTTCTTCTTGTTTTCTCTAAGTGTCTTCTCCTCTGACCAGCAGACCTTCTCTCATGCAGTATTTTCTTTTGTTAGTAACTTCCCCACTAAGTGCAAACAAATAATGTATTTGGTTCATTTAGCACAAGAGTTACTCACCTTATTGATTGCTTTATTTATAAATTTCCATTTTTTCTTCAACCTCATCCTACTTCCATTTCTGTTGCTATGAAGCTCCTTTTATTTGCTCTCTTTGTCATTATTCCAGGGAATTTCTTTTAAAGAGGTTTGTTGTTACTATATTTTCTTTATTGAAGGCATTTCTGAATGCAAATGTCCCTGAATGTGCATGAGCCTCCCGGGTAAGAACATGTGGGAATTATCAACACTGATTACCGATGTGCGTATGATCCCCGTCCGAATGTAACACAGATTTGTTTGTACTTTTTTTTTTCACATTCAAAATGAAGAATTTAAAACACTTGATAAAATTAGGGCCCAGGATTCCATCAAATAATAATTCAATGTTGACTCTGTTTCATGCAGGACTTAAACTTTGACAGGTGCTCTTTCTGTTAAAAAACATTATGTAACAGCAGTTTGTCCCTGCAGACAGGCATGCTAACTTTCAGGACTCCAGGGTTACAGTTCAATACTTTGGACAAACTCTGCCAATGTAATTGTGATACAGAATTGAAAATATCATGTCCAACTCATCTACGCTTAAGTAAATCTGTTCCCACCGTATTATTAGTCATTACATGTCATTTAGGTATTGGAGTTGAGAACTAGGCATTGCAACAATTCTCAATAAAATATTGAACCGTTCGGTACGGCATCCACGGTTCAATACTGACTTGTGAATTGCGGTTTTTACGGTCAGTTTCCGCGCATTGTATTTCTCTCTAAATTGGCTCTGCCTGTGTGTGGACACTTTACACTGGAAACACTTAAACAGTCCGGGCCGTCAGAAACGTACCGAACCGTGAACCGTGACCAAAAAACCAAGGTACGTATTGAACCGTGGGCTGTATTGTTGCATCCCTATTGAGAACCATTACATAATTTTCAGGGCTGCCTCTTCCAGCCTTTTCTTCCTGACAGTAATGGCTCATTTTCAGCTGCATACTTTGATGGCAAAGCATGACAAATAACACAAACAAAACAGAGAAAAACTACATAATGGAAGAAAAAAAACTGTGGAGGACAAATGTCGTATTTGTGGAGAGGTCTGAAAGAGCGTGTTTTTTAGCAGCTTTGCACCTTCCCCTCATTTAATGCAGGCAGGAGGCTGGAGAACAGCCGCCGCCGACGGGCTCAGGTGAATGCTCGCCGCAAGGGAAATAACACTCGTCTAAATCATGGAGCAGAGAGGGATGACAGGGAGAGGAGGAGGATGAGGGATGGAGATAGAAGGAGGGAGAGGAAGGCAAAATGAGAGAGATTAGATGGGAGATGGAGGAATGCACAAGAGACAAGAAAAAGAGAGAAAATGTAGAATAATAGTGAATAGCAAGGCAGGGAGGGAAACATGTTACAAAGAGAATAAATAGGACAAAAAGAAAGAGAATGATGAAGAGCGTGTGCAAGAGAGGAGAAAACAAGAAAAAAGCAAACAGGAAAACAGAGACTGAACAAGTGAGATGAAAAAGTGCACAGACACAAAGATACAGAGGGGGGGCGAAGACAAGAAATAAGAATTGAATTCACAAAGAAGAGAGAGCAAAATAATATGAGAAAGGTCAGGACGCAGAGGAATGAAACCGCAGAAGAGTGGAGATGAATGAGTAACGATGGAAAAAAAGCAAAAACAAGTTCACAATTAAGATTGAGGAGTCGGAGAAAAATGTATATGGGACAGCAGAGAGAAGAGGCTGACAGTAATAGAGATGGACAGAGGAAAGCATGCAGCAGTGGAGGAAAATCAGATAAAAAATGAAGAAAGCAACTAAAGAAACAGAGAGAATTGGATCGAGAAAAGAGGGCAGTGACTGATAGGGAGAGGAAGATGTGGAGATGGAAACAGCAATAGCAGAAATAAAGAGCTAAAAAGAGAGAGCCGATGCATCAGTGAACTTTACTAAATTAGGAGAAATCCTGCAGCTAATCATAAAAACATGATAAAAAAAGAGGGGGACTGAATTTAGAAGAGCTGAAGGCTGCAGAAAGAGAAAAAATGGAGATGAAAAAAAAGTAGAGAAAACGTGTGAGCAGAGAAGGGAAGTGTAACATCTCACAGGTGATCACTGCAGGGAGCAGAAGCGTTTCTTAATGATGGTGTTAATTAACAGTGTGTGTGTGTGTGTGATGTGCTGATGTGGCATCTGTCAGGGCTGTTTATCATCGCCTTGTCCTCAGCTACTGCTCATTTTGTGCATTTGTCTCATGCACATGAGCCTCTTGTATATTGCTGAGCTAATGGTTTATCATAATTACTATTTCACCTGGTAATCCACAGTAAAAACAAGAGGCCATGATGTGATTGAGCTGCTAATTATAACCACAAATCCAAAAATCTTACCCTTACATTAATCATGCAGCAGTTAGTTCAAGAGTAATCTGATGTAAATAGGGAGCTGATTTAGGGTCTGTGTCCACTCACGGGGATTGTTGTGCTTGCAGCGCCCACGACCTCCATTTCAGAGCGTTTTTTTATCAGCACTTACTCTTGCTAGATTACAAAAGTTGTCTCTTGGCACTTCCACCTCCGTTGCAGTATCTGATACGTTGGTTTTGAATTGCTCTATGCTTAATTTTGCTCCTACTCAAGGAAAATTTAGAAAGAAAATCTAAATACAATAAAGAGGAGGAAAGGTTTCCTGGTATTAGCAGCAGCTTTAGACCAAGAATTCTGAAATGCTAAAAATCACCTATAGGTACAGGCCTTACACTTAAGCAGCAGACCAAGAACCCAGAGAGAGCAGAGAGATCTTTTTGCAGAGCCATAAACTGACAAATGGGATACGACACATCTCTGCTATAAAATATCAACTTTGATTTTCTGCTTTTGGTTTCCACTTTAAATCACTTTAAAACAAGCTGACAAGCAGAAAATAAATCCTGAATTTAAATTGCTACCAGCCTGCCAGTCTTTACATGTGACCTTTTCTATGTCATGAACACTGTACATCCTGAGGATCCGTGTCTGTATAATCTGAGGTCTTAATAGACTCCCACTGTGGGTGATTCAGCTTTTTCTCCTGCGTAACATGGCCTCTGGTCATCGCTATGTTCTCCTCTTTTGTGAGATCTGGAAGAATCACTGGTCTAAGAGGCTGGGGGTCGACTGAATGCTCTCAGAGAGACCAAGCTGAGGGCCACACATTCACTGTGTGCTGTCAAAAGGACACACGTGAAACATGCATGTGCGGACTTTATGTTGCATGCAGCTCTTTTATGTGAAGCTTTACATTCTCTTGCACGTCTTACAGCATTAGGATGTGTCATGTGTAGCCTGTTTCACTTTCTCTTTTACGTCTTTGGTTTCTCTGTTTGAATATTTGTTTCTGTCTTGAACCTGACCACCACACAACTAGTGGATGTCATCCAATCAAATCAGACCATTACAAGACAAAATAATACAGAATTACAAAAAAAACTATATTCTATACCAGACAGAACTATTGTTTTCCTTTGCAAAGTTTTTTTGCCTTACCTCCCCCCAAAATTGACCACATATAGTAAACATGAATTTAACACATTATTTGGTTGCATAGGCTACATAATGTTGAATACATGTAGTGGATTTTGTTGTCTGCAAGAAAAGCAATCACTGGGTGCTGCTCTAAACAACCAATGATGCAGGGGTTGATTGATATAGGCCTAGTTAATAAGGCTATATCTAACTTTAATGTTTTGTTATAAGAAATGCCTTCCAAAGATTAAGAAATAAAATAAAAAACATTACATCTTTAAAGTATTGCACAGCATTTCAATCGTACAAAAACACAAGTTTAACACCACGCCAACAAGCCATGACCAACAGCCATATAGCACAACAGCCTTCAGCAGCCTTCCTCTGTAAAGCATCTCCAGAAGTAAACAAAAACACAAGAAAAACTCACAATTACAGAAAAATCTCCAACAATGAACAGAGCGACAAGAGATAACTGCCACATCAACAGCAGAATAAAATATCACCAAAGCAGACAACGCAGATATGCAAACAAAACCTTAACAAAATAAACACACGCCAGCAAAAGCTGCGTTGCTTGGCAACGCTGATACAGTCGACATCTGTCTGTGTAGTTGATGTAGGCTACTCACCTGTTTGTCTGCATGGCATCCTGTTAGCTTTGTCTTCTTCTCCTCCTGCTTTAACTTCCTTCACTTGAACCGTCTTCAGTTCATATTGTAAAAAAAACGCCATCTCTGTTCCCCTAAATCCAGTTTACTTAGCCTCTCATTCCCAACAAGTCCGACGTGCTCCACTGCGCTCCTCAAAGTTTTGAAATAGTTTTGGCTAAAAACTTCTCCTCAGTCGAAGATGCAGCTGAGACAGAAAACACAAACGCCACACTGAAAGTAAAAGTTCATGAGCAATGTTTAGAAATCAAAGACTATATTAAGGTAGAAATCAGTACAGGAGGATCCAATGTTAACTGTTAGCAATTAAGCCACACCCAGCGCGCACCTGTTGCTGACGTAACATCTTGGGTGTGTTTGATTTGTCTCACGTGGCACTCCGACCAGGTGGTGCAATATAAATTATATAGGCCTTCATTTTTATTTATTACTGTTGATGCAACTTTTTAAAAATGCCTGTCAGATATAAAGTAACATAATTAATACCAGACATATTTTTTTGTTATTTTCTGGAAAGTAGTTCGAGTTTTTATTTGTTAATTTGATTAACTTGGCAACATTTTATCAAATATAAAAAGTTCTTTATGTATAAAAAATGTGCCTCAAAAGAAAAGCTCAACTCAAACACTGTGCAGTGTAAAACGTATATTCATATTTGTTTCCCATCATTAACTATTGTCTACCTTTATGTAAAGTCGTACAACGAGTAAAGGAAGTTTAAACAAAGATACTAATCCATTACCCTCTCTGATATGTAAGCCACAGAAGCACTAAGCAGACATGCGTCCATACATTTGATTTATTCTATTCACTATAGTGAGTCATTTCCTGTTGTTTTATCAACACCAGCAGCTTCATCTCTGCTTATTTGGCTCTTTTGTCTTTTTCAGTATACTGATGCAGTTTATTGGAAATCTTCTTCTTCTGTATTTAAAGTAATTCAAAATGTAGCAAAAGTAGATGTTCATTATAGTACTTAAATTGAAGTTAAAATTACTGATTTAAAAAACAACAACTTTGTTACATGCAAAAGTGAAAATAATCTGTCACCTCTAATGCTCATTACATTTACAAAACCCTTTGAAAACAATTGGTTTGTCTTACAGTACGTGCACACAGTTAGTTGAACTTCTTTACTGTGCATCTAAAATGTTTAATCTCACTTCATGCAATTAGCATTGACAACACTGGGCCACTTGCTCCTGTGTTAAATCTACAGGAAGGCTTTCAGCATTTGTTCAAGTGTTCTGTTCTGTTCCTTTCTGTCTGGCGCGACATGAAGCAGTAGAGTGACTGCTGTCTGCGCACGAGATAATTAAGACTAGAAGTCTAACGCAGGAGAGGCTCTAGTATAATACACAATGTAAGATTTAGTGATATACAGACTTTGCACACTTTAAATAAGCCAAGTTTGAGATGACGATTTTAGCATTACTGTGACAATAGTGGCACTGTTTCAACATAGTGAACCCACTGCAAGTTGTCTCAGTTTTACCTTGAAATGACAGTGTTTTGAAGTAATTCTACCCTAAAATAATCCACAGGCTGGTGATATAAATAGTCTGCCTAATACGGAAACTAAAGATGAAAAAGCCTCGGTTACACGTGTGCATGTGCTCCAACTAATTAAACCAAATGCATGCACAAAGTTAATTTGGTGAACAGCTAATTATTCACCTGAATGGATGATTATAATTATACAAACAGGACAATGAATACTTGCTGTGATTAATAGAATTACATTTAAACAAAAAGGAGAGTCTTCTAATCAAATATGATCATGGCCTGACTTAATGTCATATGCTGACCAAAAACCTTCAAACTGTTCAAAATATATTTAAAATAGGACTGTCATTTGACTTTAAAAACCAAGGAAAGTGTATAAAACATGGACAAGTCTCTGTGACTCCCCCCATTGGTTGTGAAAAGGCGCCATGAAGCCAAACAATGGTGGAAATCTTAACTTTAGTCCAGTAACAGACAAAGAGGTGGAGTCAAGGTGAGCATTTGCTTATTTATTTTTCACTGGAGGTTGCCGCTTAACCAGCACACATGGAAAACTCTGATAAGTGATGTACTAAAGATGAAATAATTCAGAGAAATTGCAGCAAATTGTATTTGTTAACAGGTATTTGCATCAAGAGGTACAACCAAACTCAGGGAGTCAAGTGAGATAAGACAACTATAGTATTGCATCAAGGCCCATGCTGGTTATTAGCTCCATTCATAAGATTAAAAGCTAGCAGCAGTGGAGGACACTGAAGGACGAATAGTCACTCAGTGGAGCCCCTCCACAGCTTTTCTTTGGTTCCGCTGCAGAAATCTGCCTTGATGGCTTCATTAGTTGGAGTGACTTGTGTGACTCGACCTGGATAAGCCTCATGCAGATGCACCACAGGTCATGGTTTCTGCAGCTGCTGCAGAACGCCCCGTATCAATCTCAATAAAGAAGACACCTTAGTCAGAGCCCCGCCATTCTGCATCTGCTGGTAACAGGCGTTTTAAAAGCCGAGCAGCTGTCCTCGCCCTAGAGCAGGCATGAAGGAAAAAGTCTAAATGGACTCTAGGGATAACTTAAAAAGTGTAACCTTTGTAAACTATTTTTCATGCTGCTTTATAATAAAATGTATTGGTCTATAAAATGCAATATTTGCCAACTTTAATGAAAAAAAAAACTTTTTTTTTTAGATATCCTTACGTCTTAACAGCTCTCTTACCATAACATTGAATGTGGACAGATAATTATATATAAACATAACACAACAGGTAAGGAAATCTGTGTTTGGTAGATTATTTCTTAAACGGTGCCACATTTGTAAGGAACATGCATTTGTGGGATGAGCAGCAAGGCTGAGTGTGCGGGTTGCGCCCATGAAAAATGTGCCAAATCTTCTCTTCTTCTGCACAAGCAAAACATCGGTAAATGTCACATTCATTCATAAACATCAACAACATACTGTCTCAGACCTCAGGGTGTGTAAAATGCAAATCTACAAATATATAAATGAAATCCAAAAATGCCATTTTGATTCAAAGTAAAAACTGAATTCCTCAACGTTTATTGGAAAGTTGAACATTTTAGCATCACATTTATGTGCTTTTCATGTATTTGTGAATCAATTTAATTAAACAGCATTCACATTTTTGTCAAGTGTAATCATATAAGTCCTTCAAACACACTTTGACACAGATTACACAATTGTCCATACACAGTTTAAAAAACTAATTAATTAGCCATGCTACAGCTTTGATAATACCCGATTATAAACAAAAAAAATGAGCTTTAGTTTTAAAACTTACAAAGGGTTAACATAGTACAGATCAGAATCAGAATCAGAATTTTATTGCCAAGTACATTTACACATACAAGGAATTTGACTTGGTGTATTGGTGCAAAGAGATCCATTTTAATAATACAATCATCTTAAAATAGTGAACAAGTAACTACAAGTTGGTGAATTGCAGCACGAATGCCAAGACATTTGTGCTGAGAAGGATTCTTTTCATGAATAATTCAGAGCAGATAAATTGAATTAATTCCCTGCTTGTGAAGCTGTGTTGTACTAAGTGTGTGTGGGCCGGGTCAATGGGTCTTACTATTTATTCAGCAACACTCCTCAAACAGGAGGAGAGAGAGAGAGAGAGAGAGAGAGAGAGAGAGAGAGAGAGAGAGAGAGAGAGAGAGAGAGAGAGAGAGAGAGAGAGAGAGAGAGAGAGAGAGAGAGAGACTCCAAGCAGCAGGGAAGGAGATCTTTGTTGACAAAACACATGCTTTATTCAAAAGTTCAACTTTTCACACCTACATCATTTATCTGCATATAAAATGTTCAACTATAACCGTGAAATTTAAGGGAAAAACCTGCACCCAATGTTTTAAACATCTTGAGGTTTCAATGATGAATGAGTACTCATATATTTGAAGTATCATTCAGTTGACAGCTGCAGAAACGCCCTGCATCCGCTGCATCGTAATCCCTGCTGGCTACTGCGTCCCCTCCACTAAGAATGCTTGGTGTAAGACCCCGAAAGTTTCAGATTGCTTTTGAGGTTTCTGATAACATATCAAGAAAGACCTTTTTGTGAAGGTAAGAGACTTTTGGTAACCAAAAACACAAGCTCTCTTCAAAGTCAACAGACTCCATTGACAAAAAACAGTGATTTTACTTTAAGGGAGTTGCTGGTCTGCTGCTGCATGCCACCATGTATTAGTAAGTGAATGTTAGTGACTTAAGTGTTTTAAAATCTTAGTAGGGATCCAATAAAACACAAACATACTAGCTTAGGTTTTGGTTTTGTTTGAAGCCAAAAGCAGAGACTGACGCAGGTAGGTACATTTAAAAATAATTTACTGAACAAAAATAAGCAAAGGAGCAGGCAGTGGAGGCAGGGAACTGGCTGGCTCGTAGAATAATCACCGGTGAGGAGAGAACTGATTACCAGAGATTAAATGAGGGCTGAGCACATGGAAAAAATGTAGGCACTGAATACAGTAAGACAAGCGGGAAGTGAGGCACACAGGATTGAGCACATAGAAAAAAAACACTGGTAAGTACTTAAAACTACAAGTTACACAAGAAACACTGGCAGCTTAAACACCACAAGGAAATAAGTCACTCACAAAACACTGACTCAAAGTGCACAGCGCACTACTGAATTATCCAGCAGAGTTAGTGGAGTCAAGGCCAGGCTTTTATAGTCAGGTTGATGAGTTGAGTGGCAACAGGTGTGCTTCATCTGCTGCTGTGGGAAATGAAGTTAGCAACAGCAACACCCCCGCCACACACATAACCTGCAGGAGAAAGACAACAGAAAGAGGGGGGTGGACCAAAACCGAAACAGCGAACCGCTGTTAAACCCCACAGAAGAAGAAAACCAAAACAGAATTTCTCTTTCAACTCTTTAACAACAAGGACTTCTTACTTAGGTAACGTTATCATATTAGCATTGATAAAAACAAGCACTCTTAGTTGACGTGCTTTGATGAAGTGTATGTGCCCTGAAAGATTGTTTTTGCAGCCATTACAGCCAATCACATGACGATGGCTGAAGCATTGTACAAATTAAATCAAGGCCTTGGCTCTATAAGAGTCCTTGAGGATCTCCCTGTGGCTTCCCTTCCTATTTTTTTTATCTTCAAGAGCACCTGTTGTTACCAGGAGTTCAGCACCCTGCTCCCAAAGGTACAGCTTTTCGTTCCTTTTAGACACTCAAAATATGTCAACCAAAACAAAACAGAAAGGCTTTAAATGGCAGAACACCCCTTTAAATCTTGAAGCTGGAAAGAGAGCTTACAGATCAGTGAATGTTTGTTTTTTAACTCCTGGATCAGTTTAAAGACGTATTTTGGGTACCATGATGAAGTTATTTCATTTAAAATGGACGGCTCTGTGTGTGTGTTGTGTGTGTCTTCATCTTTTGAGGCCTACAGGGTAAAATAAAGACAAGTGTTCACCAGAGACTTGTCAGCTGACTCTTTGATCAAGAGATGACCGTTTTCTTGACTGTAGATTCTCCAAATACTTAATTATACCCAGGGAGCTAAGGCTGTGTGTATGAGTGTGTGTTGTATGTTTATTTATGTATGTGTGTGTTTGTTTGTGTGTGTATATTTGTGTATATGCTTGCAGTTAGGGAGTTATGAGGAGTGAGTATAGAGACTCTGAGCCAAATGGGAGCTTCCTCTGAGCCCCGAGGCAACTGTTGACTGTGGCGGAAAATATTGGACTCTCAGAAATAGCTGACGTTTCAGTGTGTCTTCAGCAGGCGCACACACACACACACACACACACACACACACACACACACACACACACACACACACACACACACACACACACACACACACACACACACACACACACACACACACACACACACACACACACACACACGCACACACACACACACACACTCGAATTTTCTTTCTCTCTCTATTACCCTTTTTACGCTTGCGGCCACATGAGAAGTGCTCTTATGTCATACAGCCAAATCTTTGTTTTTGCACAAAACTGCAGAATCAAAAACACATCAACACACACACACACACACACACACACACACACACACACACACACACACAAACACACAGTTGTTGTTTTTTTAATCACCTTGGAGGCCTTTATTTAAATGACATTAAAATGTTTCTCCAGAGGTTAATCGTCTGTACACACGAGGCAGCTGCATTCACCGTGAGATGGAGCGCAGATCAAAGGGTGCGAGGGAAGCGAGGATAAAATTGTCACCCGTTTACATAAGGTAGCATAGAAAACAAAATGTTGTGACTTTTTTAAGGGTTGGGCAGATCAGATGAAATGGTCGTGATGATAAAAATGAGCATTTGATGGCAATTAAGGCTCATTATAGGGAGCCAGATCTTAAAGCAGGATACACACTACAAGATCATCCGGCTAATTCCCCCCTTCCAACAATCCCAATCAGAGTCTTCATTTTTTAATGGTTCAAAAGATTATCCTTCCAGATTGTTATGTGGTGGCAGGTGTGTTAAGTTTGATCTGATCTGGATGGACGGCGGGGCTGTCTGGATTGCATATCATAAATATTATACATGCTCAAATTTTAATTTTATTTCTGAGAGCAGCTTCAACATCGTTGTGTTTTATAGGCAAGGGTTTATAATAGGGTGTTAGTGTCATGCAGTCTAAAAAATGTGAAGCTGACATCTCCGTCTGTTTTTTCAATTCAAAACTACACAAAATGCGATCAACTTTCTTCTTCTTCTCTTCTAGTGCTTATTGGTAGTAGGCAAAACCAGGAAAGAGGGGCATTAGCACCACCAACTGGACTGGAGTAGAACAAGGGGATCGAGGCCTTAAAGTTTTGGTCTGAAGGATCATTTGGATTGATTTAGAGCAAGGTCATTAAACTTAACTTTTAAGCCCAGAGCAAACAAAATTAAAGAATTTTCTGAAATATCAAGACACGAAAAAGCCATCTTGACTGACATTAATGACTACCTCACACCAAAAATTTGTTTTACACCAATGCAAGACGTTTTCGAATGAATTGTACAATTTGAGAGTTGACAGTGAGATTCTGCTTCCCATAAGACTGAAGAGAAATGCCTCCTCTGGAAAACAGCATCATTAAAAGGCAGTAGTTTGAATTTTAACTCTTAAATTTAGTCTATTTAAATAAGGCAACATCTATCTTATAATAAAATAATATAACTGCAGCCCCATTGATGCATAGTGACACATATGTTTTCTTTATTGCAGAAGTATGTGGACTAAAATGTTGCTGTTACCTAAAGGTTGGTTTGTACAGTTCAAATGTATATAAATTCTTTTTTTTGTTTTTTGTGTACTGTGCAAAATACAGGAAGATTTCAATCAACACTCACAAACACATAAACCGCCTGTATAATGGTCTACTTACTCATGCACACACACCTCAAACACCCTGCAACCTCAGATAAAACATTACAATCTGTCTTTGTCTCTTTGTCTTTTTTCTCTACACACACAGGCCGGGGCATCAGGTGTGCAGGATGTGGGTTATCCATCTGTGGGTGTGTATGTAGGTTGCCAGGCCGAAGAAACAAACGAACATGGTGAATAATCCTGACAGCGACCACATGTTACGCAAGAAAACTTCCTGTCTCTTTTCCACTCCACCAATTAGGGATGTCCACTCCTTCTCTCCTCTCCTCTCCTTTCTTCCTATTTTTCTGTCTTCTAACATTTTTTCACTTTTCTTGTTGTCTCTGTTGTCATGTTTTGCTTCGCTGAAAAGCAACATACATGTGTGCTATCACTAGTAAAGCATTGGTTTGTAGATCTTCCTGAGAAAAATCCTCCTGAAGTAATTTACTCAGGGTTATACTGCACATGTTCGGGGATTATTTCTCAGATTCTGATTTCCAAGAATCGGCAGAAAAAGAGGAGAAATGTTACTGTAGGAGATAAGGTTAACCCTTGTTGCACTTTTATTTCATAACCACATTGTATGCCAATCAGCTGGGATAACCTTTACAAGAAAGATACCATTGACAAAATGTGTTGTACCTTTTCATTTGAAGGTTATGGATGGATTTTTTCTGGGGTTTATATTTCTGTTTGACTTTAAAAGTTATTATGTAAGATCTAAGGATATGGTAACAATAATTGAACTTGCTTTATGTCTTAGAGCTGTAGAATTGATGGTTGTAATAAAACATGAGTTGCTTTTATCATTAAAATAAATGCCTTGTCAAAAAATTATATATAAATTATGGAGTAGCACAGGGAACTATTCTAGGTCCTCCCTTATTTGCAGTCAGCCCCATTCTTTCTCGACCATATCCCTTTTTTTTCATTTAAAACTTGAAACTTGAAGACGTTTTGCCTTTAGTTACTTTAAATCTTTCTTGCAAGTTTCAATGTGAATTTTCAGCAGCAGTTTCCTTAAAGGTACAGTATGTAAGATTGCATGCTAATGTTTACATTAAAATATAACTAACTTAAATAAAAAATGGTCTAAACCCATGTTATATATATTTTTTTAGTTGAGTACTTACATCATCTCAAATATTTCCAAAAGTTATCAAAGCCAGAGAAATCTGTAATTTTTTAGTTGTAACGGTATGTGTCTGGTAGGCGGCCGCCATGATGAGCCGCCATGACAGACACAAAATGTTGATCGTTGTCAAGGAAACACTGGATGTTACGTCAAAGAACGCTGCATTAGCTAGCGCTAGCTGCTACTGAAAGCTGCCGTTCTGTGGCTGTATGTGCTGCTGTGATAAAAAACGTCATGTAAATTATACTTGGATACATCGTCAGTACACATATTGTCTTTCTCAGGTCGGTTTTGCCCGTTCGTATTGATTCAATACAGTTTCAATTCAGTTTGTTCATTTTCACGGGGGGGGGGGGGGGGGGGGTATCCCATGAGACCCTGCGATGGGCGACGTCATCTCTTTTGTTATTGTTTTGATTGAGAGCCCCCTTGCGGCAGATTTTACATACTGTACGTTTAATTTGGTGTTTAACAAGTGACACAGCATCAGTCTGCTAGACAGAAATCCATTCAAAAGAAACAGCGCTACTCAGAAAGTCAGATGATTGTAAAGGGAAGAGGTAGGGACACTGCTTACATTATCTTAGTGCTTTAAGTCTAATTTGTATTTTATTTGACATATACATTATTTTCTGAATGTCATGAAAAGCCCTTTTGGTTTGAAGCTGTTCTGACTCAATGATGGGAATAAAAAACTGAATAATAAAGTGAAGTAAATGTTAAAAAGCCATGAGTCCTCATCCCAGAAAGCCGTTTAACATTAAGATGTCTACGCTGTTGTTTTTCCCTCTGAATTATTCAAATGAACTTTGCATAATTGCAACTAGGAATACTTTGGTTCCTTGAATAATTAATGATTAATGAATCCTGCGTTTAACTAAAATTCCTAATGATGTTATGTACAAACAGCAGATGGGGCAGCACAGCAGGAGTTGCATTAACAAAGACAGACACGCCAAAGTTAACTTTTAATTGGATTCCTCCTGAACTGCGACCACACTGCAGACTCATCACTAGGGGAATCTTTTAGGCATGTTTCTTTACCCAGAGTTGTTTCAAACTCATGTCAATACTAAAGGAACTCTTAACTGCACACCTATGTTTTTTATTTAACCAGGAAAAGTCTCATTGAGATTAAGAATCTCTTTTACAAGAGCGTCCTGGCCAAGACAGGCAGCAGCACAATTTACAGGGTTTCAGACATTAAACACTTAACAACAATTTACATAAATAAAGGAATCACAAATTATAAGAAATATTCCTCAAGATTTGTCATAAATCATCACCAACAAGGGATCAAACAGGGACACTATGAGTCAGTTAAAACATCTACAGCCAGATATGCCTGTCTCCAGATCATTAAGAAGTCCTTTAAAAACATCCAAGGAAACCAGCTCCGAAGATTTAGAGTATTTTGCAACGGATTCCAAGAAGAGGGAGCAGATACTTGAACGCCTTTTTTCCCAATTTAGTACGTGATTTCAGTCAACCTAACAACAGGGTAAGAGCTGGAGCTGAGGCAGGTTTTAAGCCTCCTCAAACACGCACACCCATCAATGAGGTCAGCTATGCACCTTATTGTTAGTAATGCACATCCTTCACAAAATCCAAAAGGATGAGTTATCAAACCCCCCCTACAGTGTGTGCCGATTGAGACATGATCTAATCAGACCAATTACGTTCTTTGAACCAGGCTGTAAACATGTTAATTTTTGCTGTAAAAAATACTTATTTTTTTCTTTTGTACTTCTGGTGCTTCTGCAGCGGCTGGCTGGCTGAGGCTGTCAAGAGGACATCCGATGAACTGCAGGATTTTCCAACACTGGAGGTTGCCGCTCAAAGCTAGCTAACACGGCAGTAGTGTGCTTTGGAGAACAAAGATGGAGGAACAACAAAGTGAACAAGTATCTCGTACATTAATTTAGACATACCCTAAGGGCTCTGCAGTTAATATTCAAGAATAGAGAAGCACAGGCAGTATTAATGCTGGTCAGAAGCAGGAGGAATAATTGAAAGAAGGCTTTTATACTAGTCTCCAGCATGCAACTCATATTAATTAACCCAGACAGCTGGGAAAAGAGCATAAACGGCTGTGAATTACCTGTGTGGAGGTCACACTGTGACAGACAATAAAGATATCATCGGCGCAGTGTCAGGTGAGCCGGCTGCTGGATGAATGCTGATGAGAGGCACTGTGTTAAAAGGCTGATCCAAGGTGAGCATTTACATTTTGTAAATGGCTCCGTCTGTCTCAGGTGTTTAACGGTTACTCTGAATCATGATGAGTGCAACAGTAAAACATGTTGAACTTTCTAGATTAGCAATATTACAAGCTGCCAGGTGTGAGAAGGTCAGAGGCCAAAGCCATGACATCTAACTCTCCCCAGGTGACTCCTGAATTATTCAATATGGCGGGTATGTGCTGGGCTGCAGGAGGTGAAGGTAGAGAAGCTTTTCTTGCTCCTTTTTTAGAGAGGAACAAAAAAGTTCTCAATTTATGAGTTGTGTACGGAGGCCATAAGTGGCCATGCATCTAAACACTTTGCTTGCTCTGTTTCGATCAGAAAACGAAAAAGACGAACTGGCACAGAAGTAGGCCAACACAGAGACTATACACTGAAGGGAGACACTGGGGGAAGGGCAGGAATGATCAGACCTGTAACGGGAAAGAGTAAGGCTGTTTCTGAAACCACATACTACATACTGCCTACTATATATTCAAAATATAAATACTGCATACCAACCCAACATTAGCAAAATATAAACAGGGGTCACGCGACATATTTCCTGTCCGAGCTCCGTTCGATGAGCTAGCATCAAACTAACGCGACCGTACATTAAATGTATGTGCCGCGATTGGACAGACTGAGAGCCCACTTGTTGCGCAACAGTATGCTCCTGTTTCATACTTTGAAATTCTGGCAGATCTAGTGATCATCTGGGTATTTCTCTCATACACACAGTTGCATACTATGATTTGGTATCATACTACATACTCGTAGTATGAAAGTATGCGGTTTCAGACACAGCCCATGTAACCAAAATAAAACAGGAAACACAAGACGTGAGGCATGAATAAACAAAATAAAATACACATAACTAGCCTGAAGCTGTGACAAATAATTGGTACAAACAGGAATCCCAGCTAATTTAAAATGTATGCCAATGTAATGAGCCAATATTCACGTCTCATATAGACTCAGCTGTATTTCACTGTTCTCCCATCTCACACTGATTAAAGCATCCAAATTCAACAGGAAATAATCCAGAATAATGAGAGAGGTTATCTGTTGGCTGGACTATCCTGTTGAATAAACATCCTTCTGATCCTGAGGTGCAGCTCTGATAAGCATGGCTTTGCATAAAAACATCTGTAATTTGTACTCATTGGACCAGAATTTGACAAAAGCAGTTTTGTGTGTGTGTGTGTGTGTGTGTGTGTGTGTGTGTGTGTGTGTGTGTGTGTGTGTGTGTGTGTGTGTTTACCTTATATATTTGCGATGGGAAAGTGGTTTAAATGTATTCTCTTCGTGCCAGCAGACATCAAAACACCATTCAGCTGACGAGCCGTGCTTCCATTGATACCGCTGTTTTTTTAAGAGAACAACGGCTGTCAGCCGTGTCTCCCTGTGTTTGTATGTGTCTGTTTGTGCTCGTCTGGGTGTAAAGGCTTCTCTCAATATAATTTCACAGACTTGCCAAGTTGCTCGTGTTGCTGCTGCCATTCAGAGAGACGAGGAGAGTCTGGGCTTCACATCAGTGAGAGCGTGTTTCTGTGTGTGTGAGTGTGTGAGTGAGTGAGTGGGAGACTAAGTTTTGACAATGAAACTCACCATGCGTTTCACCTTTTTGTGGCCTTTTCTTTAACTTCTTCCAAGTGTTGAGACCCTGGGCTGCAGTCCAAGATGAAAGCACACACACTATCACAAAAAACAGACACACAAATAAACACACAGCATGTACACTCATGGAGACATTCCGTTCACATACGTGTTAAGTAGTTTTATGCAGACAGAAACAGCAGCATGCAAGCTGGATAAATTCAAGCATTGACAATTTTGTGCAGAAACACAAACCAATCACATATATCATGTTTTGTATGCAATATTCTGCTATTTAACTCGTTTGAAGTGCAAAGTAAATGGACGTAGAAATTCAAAATGTAAGGAACATTTAAAAAAGTATGCATTGTGCAGGAGAAGCTGCAGCCTAAACCCCACATTTCAAGAATTTCCTTCAGATTGACACATTTCCATCTTATCTTAGTAAAAGCCGCCTCAAGTCAGGACAACAACTCAGAGAGTCTGACAAAAATGTGCTCCTTCACTTTCCAAGTTGACAGGCTTGTCATCGTAGAAACTGGGTGGGTTAGAGTGGATTAAAGTGTTAAATATAAGTCAGTAGAGTGAGCAGAGTGACCTACATTAAAACCACTTTATATCATGAAAATAACCAAGCCAGAGGAAGGACTCGGACATGGTTCCATCAGACGAGCATGTGAATACTGTTTTGATTTGCCTATGTTTCATTTCTGAAGGCCACCTACTTAAGTTTAAATGAATTCAGCTGATTGTCAGTCAGCAAAAACATTGTGAATGTATCCTCATCCTCTGTTCATGGCAAAACTTTCTAGCTAGTTTGCAAGACAAGCACAATGGTCTGCGGTTCTTCTGGGTAAAAAAAAAAATCAAAAGTAAAATGTTTTTGTGCAAGAAAAACAAGAGAAGAGCTTTTGAAGCCTGCACCTTGGTGCCCCCAAGAGTAACTGCAGGCAATTCTTATATCAAAACACGTTTGCAGTAGGTAGAGATAAGGTTGAACATCGAGAGCAATCAGCAACTTCAAATCAAAAGTTCTCAAGATTAATGCTGAGCTCATATTGTATGCTAAAGAGTTTCAGCATTATCCAGAACCCACTTATTAACCTCATGCATAAAGCTGTAAAGGCCTTCAAACTCATACATAAATACATTAATACATTCAAATATAATCTTACAAGTTGCAAAACAAATGCTTGCATGAATATAAAACATTTGCATATGCACATGCACAGCTGTAAATTTAGTTGCACACACATTCACACCAAATACACAGAAAGAAAAACGGCACAGGGCAAAACCGTACACACATACAGTCGCTCTCAGATCAGAACATTATCTTATGTGCAAGTACATAATGAAACACATGTAGACACTCAGAGGGACGCAGGGATGTAGGCTGTGCTGCAGCGAGGACATATTCTCCTCCACACTGATGCTGCAGCACTCTGAAGCTGACGGCTCAGAGATTTAAAGCTCGCTGCTGCACTCAGCTGCCTGCACAGGATTTTCTAATTAGAGTTGGCGACTTGGCTTCAGCTTTGACTCGCAATAAATCACAGAGCCTCTCAGGTGCATTCCCTGCAGCCCTGCTCAGTGGCATTTCACTATCAACACGCCGATTGAGTTCCCCTGATATTTCCATCCAAGAGAAAGAAGAGGAAAATAGAAATGCTGCGCTTGTGTGTATGAGGGAGCATCCTCAACACAAGACACAGCCAAACGGGTTTGTTCGAGGACGTAAGAGGGTGAAAATGGGTTAAACATGTGCAGCATGTGTGACAAATCCTAAACTGTTGACTTTTTTTTTTTCATCAACCAAAATGCTCACTTGCTTTAGGACACAGTGTGAGTGCCAGCCATATTGCAAGTGAAAGGAAGAGAGTAAAAGTGGCAGGTTTATTGTTTGTGTGTTTTGCCTGAGTAAGGCTTCTGCAAATTTAATTCCCTTAACACCTTATTGCAACGATTTGGAGGCCAGTGTATATCCAATTTCCCCTGTTTTTCTCTGTGGTGCAGAATTAGAGTTTGGTCATGCAGAAAGAAGCCAATTCCATTTTTTTGACCAAAATTTAGGCGCCAGGATATTGGTCTTTAAACAACATTCATGTGCTTGCTCTAATGTGAGAACGTTTTCATTTTCAGAGTTTCTGTTGGTATGGATTCCTTAAATGACTAAACTTGCAAGAAATACAGGACAGTCCTATTGACCTTGAACTTTTTAAAATGTGTTTGAAAGTTACTCTCAAGCTAATTGATGATTTCAGCCAAGCTAGCCCGGTATCACAGCCCAGTATACCCATGAATAACATTCTCTTTGAGACACTTATGCACCCTGGGATTTATGTCCAATGTCAATGTTCTGCGCAAATGCATGAATAAGGGCGTCCTTTATATAGGGCAAGAAACTAGGAAGAAGTTATATAATGCCTGAGCTCATGGCACTGAAATACACATGAAAGACTCTTTATCTTATATCCTTAGATCCAACAGATACAAGACCACAATCTAGCCATGCCTTGATTGACCTTTGTTAGCTACTAATGCACAAGAAAACAAAATAAGTATGTATAACAATTTGCCCAAATTTTTTTAAATATTAGCATGTTGTCTTTAGCTCAGAGTTTGCCTCATCTTACAGTCCTGCCAGTTCTCCTTGTTGTGTTACCTCAGACTTGTCCTAACCATTGGTACCACAGATACTATGTCCAGACATAGTTTAATAATGTTAGAAAAAAATAGATTTATTTCAACATAAACTTGGGTTACACAGAATTGCCCAATAGCATTATCTCAACTGATGCAAGTCTTGCCGTTCTCTACTTTGAACAGTTGCATGTGGGTTAACAGCAGACCTTCCCCCAAAAACAAAAACCTACCTGGGAGATCAAGGACAAATTCCTCTGCTGCAGTAAAGCAAGAACTAGCATATCCACACTTGAGAGGCGGACACAAAGGAGAAACAATGAACTCAAAACACTTCATTTGCAAACTTGTGAGTCTTAAGGTGCCAGATCATTTACACTGGGATATTAATAAAATAATGTAACAACAAATTTAAATTGTGTTAATAATGTCCATATGAGTGCAAAGTTAAACCCAGTTGTTGTATCCTATAGGCTCATAGCTCCGTGGTTTATGTCTGTAACTTGTTCATGGTGCTGCTGCCTGTCTTGGCCAGGACTCTCTTGTCTTAATCTCAATGAGGTTTTCCTTAGTAAATACATTTTTAATAAAAAAAAATAATGTTTTCTGATATGTGCTGATGGAAAATAATATATAAATCGAAAAATGGGATGATTAAGCTTACACCAAAAAACATTTCTAGCGATTTAAAAGCCAAAGATACCAGCTCAGTAGTTCAGTTTATGAACTGCCATTTTGGCAGCCGGTGAATGTTTTCTCCTTTTGAAATGATGTTGATATCAGTGAGGGTCTAGCTTTTTGGTAAACACAAGGAAATAGGTATTGTCTTAGAAGGGAGAACTGATATTTCCATAATTGCAAAAGGGGAAATCGATGAAATCCATTTAATATAGAGTTACTGTACATGCTTTATATATCCAGTGGACATGACTACCACCTGCTGTGTGCGAGCATGCTGCTGCAGAAATGCCAAGCTGTGCTGCAGACGAGACCAGAGTGCAGAATGACCAGAAAGCTCTCTCTGCTGCCAAATGTCCACATAACTGAAAAATGACCGCTTTCACAACTAATTCTGTCTGCCTGAATGGTGACACAACTGCACTGCACTTACGTCTTATAAAGATGATAAAAGTGTGGAGAGAAAAGAAAACAGAGAGGCAGAGGGAGATAACGTTCGTATCGGCCTACACACACTTCCTCGCACACTCTGTACTGTATTGACGAGTAAAATGCTTCAGTAATAAAGTGAAAGCTAAATGGACGTGTTGTGCTGACAGTCACTCACTGAGGTCTCTGTGAATCTTTGAATCTCTTCTCTGTTAACTACGTGAACTGTAATTTCACCTCTGATCTCAGCAGGTCGCTGAGGATTATAACAGATTTCATCAGTTTGCTGATTGGAGAGCAGGACTGTTTTATGCCATTATAGGATTTGCATTATCTTTGCATCAATGTGATTAAGCCCCTTGATTTTGTCTGTATTTAATTGACTGGATTAACTCAAAGCTGGAAGATTCCCATTTCCATTTTTTTCTTATCTATAAAGAAATTGTTAATTGAGTTTCCAGAAAATGACTTTTTCTTTATGAATTTTTCAGCAGTATTGTTGCTGTCCTGAGAAATCCATTTATCTCAGAAATGTCATCTTGTCCTGAGCTAAGAAAAAGCCCTTTTCTGTGTTTAGTGAAACCGTACATTGACCAACTGATTTGTATTTATTATCTAAAAAAGATGGAGAGTTTTCTATAACTATACAGGAACACTGACAGCCTTACTCAAGACTTTCACAGGACGTCTTTTAAGAGACTGAGGGCCGACGGCCTCTCATATCTAATGACGTTTATGTCACACAACATAATGCTGGCCTGACACCAAACGACGCTTCAAGCGATTTAAAGTCACAGACACATTTCCAAAGTCTGAATAAAATCAGCAGAGTTATGCGTCATGTGGCTGCAGGAGCTGAGGGATCGAACCCCAGACGACCAACTCTACCACTGAGCCACAGTGGCCCATTTTGACATCACCTGTATTTTTAACATGGGATGCTCAAGACATATTAGTCATATCAACTTTGAAAAAAATTACTGAAAGTACAAAACAAGCGTTAGTAACAGAGAGTAGTGCCAAAACGTATTTTAAGATTGACACACTTATTTAAAAAAAATAGTTAGGGTCTGTTTTTCAGCTGTGTGAAAAAAACCTGTTAACATTTAAATTCAAACACTCAGCTATTACCTTACGGTGTTCACATCCTCATTAAGTATTTCACTGTTCATCCTGACAACTTTACCTCCAAAGAATACTAATTGGACATGAGGGAACAGTGAAAATAAAACTTCATTTTGAATATTCAGAGCCATGTTTACGGCCCCCTGTCTGACTGAATTACTTTAATTAACAGTTTAAACTATAAAACTGTGTGATTTGCACATTTTTAAACAAGTGTCAAAGTTTTGGGAAAATGAATTTTAAACCACTTTATTTGGGTTAAGACATATAAAACTGCAAAGTACTATAAAGTTCAAATCCTGGGTTAATTCAGTCATAAAACACAGAGGGTTAAACGGCTTCACATGAGAGTACGTCTATTAACTGGATTAATGACAGGGATTAACACGCAGTTTAAACTCCTCAGGTCGTTTCGAAGACTATCAAAGGCCAAATTATTGACTGTCAAGAATATCAGACTTAATAAATTAACTAATAGCTACAAAATAAAGAGTCTACACATTTATTTTCATCCAAATGGAAAACTTAAAGCTTTTGTGTTTGCTTCTTCCTGCCTCTCTGTGTTAGCATGGAGGTTAAAATGATCTATACTCATGCATATCTGCACCACATATTGTATTAAAAAGCTTTTTGCAGTGATGTCCCATATTGTTATGGGGCCAAATGCACTTTTTGTCCGAGCCTTTCACATTGTTTAAGAAATATAATTCACTTCAGCTGCATCATGCACTCAAATTCAGGGTAAACAGCGGCTTTATTAGCTCGAGCGAACACTAAAAGCTCTGCAAATTGTTTAAAAGCAGGAACAGATTAGGGGACGTGGAAGGTGGTCTGAATGGAGCGCACATTAAACTCCAGGTAGGCCGGTTAAAACATTTTGTTCAGACGATGTGCAGCTTGTATTTTCCCCCCTGTGATCTAAATAAAAAAGGATCCCTTTCCTCTGTGTTAGGCTGGTAGTTTTTCAGGTTAGATCGTGGTGTTAGATGTCCAGACGTTTTTTAGCTTTGATGCTGCAACAGATGGAACTAACTCTCTGATGATCGCAAATGCTCCACAATATAAACGTCTATAAAATCTCCCCTTAAAGTTCTGTTGTTCCCCTGCAGCCTTTTTATTGTATCACTAGTATAGCAACTTTAATGTTATTATCTTTGTTGTATATAAGCAGCTACTAAAATAATGTCCCAGTAATGAGATGTGCAATATTATTCAGTATCTATTTGGTTTGAATTGTTTCTACTTTCACTTATTTTCTGTTCCAAAGCCCTGTATGGATTCTCTTTCCTTTTTTGTTTTCCTTTTATAACTCCGTGAGCTGTCTTTGTTCCATTTATCATGATACGATTTCCATTTCATTCAAAATCCATTTTTACATATAGACTAGAAGCCCACTGATATGGTAAAGTCTGGTGATATTCTTTTTCCCTTAATGTCACCATAAGATTAATTGTACCAACAAGTATTCCCAGTGTGTCCTCTGACATATTTTGGTCCAGTCCTACTACCCTAGCAACAATGCATTTTTTAAATTTCAACATTTTTGGTTGAGTAAAAAACAACTTGAAGACTAAAGTGTGATAAAAAGCTCCACACACAAAGTTCAATCATTGGTAATCTTTAAACGATAATTTCCAATCTGTTAAAGTGGCAGGTTATTTCTAGAAAGCGTTGCAAACGAAACAAACTGAAATCACACTTTGACTCCTCACACTGTCGCAAATGCATTGGAGCCTTTTACTATTCCCCTCGTCACGCCTCAATCCCATCATGCTTTTCTCTCCACACTGAAGACACCACATCAAACTTCATCATTTCCTCAGGTAACAGAAAACTTACTCTTCATACAGACCACCTTAAAGCGCCATGACTTCACACACTTTTTATCATTCAGGAAAGTGAATGGAAATAAAACTCAGACAGAGTTCGAATTCAGTCCAGCCAAACTTGGTGTGAATTTATAGCTTATGGAGTCTGTAAGTCACCTTTATTTGGGTGTGTGACGTTTTGAATTCACTGCTTTATCAATCCACATCCAAACCCTTCAGCTCAAATATTACAAACACTTCTCTACAGCGAGAACAGCATCTGTGTTTTAGATTTTTTCACTGAAAGCTGCTAAATTAATGATCAATTAATGTGACAGAAGACACAGAAGAAATGCCTTTTCTTTAAGCACCGACTAACCTGGTTTAGCAGTGCAGTGGTGATGAGGCTTGACGGTGCTCGACAGTGGATCATTGAATCAGCAGTTCTGGACGGGAAGGACACTAACTCAAAAGCTTTGACTCCTGGCTAATTGTATGGATCTGCCCTGATCAATCCAATGTATTACTGCAACAGGAGCAGGGGGTGGGAGTGAGGAGGGGTCCCAGGGGGATGAGAGAGAACATCTTATCAGGAGGGGGAGGGAGAAAATGGTCGCACGTGTGCAGAACCCGGAGAATTGGTAGGGAGGGAAAACGATGAGGCTCGTGAAACTGGTGCATTTGTTATCTGAGAGTGCAGAAGAGAATAACATGATGGACCATCACAAATCCATTAATTTGAGGATTTGAGGTCTACAACAGGGAGAAACAGAATGTGTATCACTGATAACGTATTCAAATTCACAACTGGTGTTGTTAAAACAAAGAGCATGCCGAGGACAATTTCTGAATATTCTCCGTTAAATAACACATTGAAATGGTAAAGTCTTGTTCAGACGTGTGCACAAATCAAACCCGTTTAATTTACATTGTAATTGTCTTTTTTAATGCTCAATCCTGATCATTTGACTGCTTCAGTCACAGTGGTTTAAGTCATTTCCCAGCGGAGGTCAGTAAAGTAAAGCCCTCTGGGACACATTTGTATTGATTATTTTGGGTTATATAAATGAAACTCCATTGACTTAAAGTTCCTGATTATCTTATGTTGTATTTTAGCAAGAACAACATGGAGTGAACAATTGGCATTAATGTTCAAGGAAGCTACAGCAGTGAACCATCATGCTCTACTGTACAGCATTAATAGGATTCAGCCATCATCACTGTCAGAGGTAGTCCCTGTAGTTTCCCTGCTGTCAGTGTTAAATCATTCAAAATGTATTATTGATATTTTATCTTATGGTCTCTTAAATTATGAAATCTATCTTACCTTTTAAATGTACTTGCTTACAGTATAAAAGGAATATGGTTACAAGCACAGGTAGAGCTACAAGGAACATCCACACACATGAAAGCAGGGGTGAGAAAATCAACCTGGCACTGAAACCAGGGGTAGACAAATAATAGATACACTGGATGTAATCAGAAACAGGTGAAACGATGCAGGACGGACATAAAAATTGTAAGGGTATAGGGCACACAATAGCTGAGTCCCAAAATTCACAGGGTGCATCCTCCGGAGGGCGCATATGAAGAGAGATTGCGTCACAGCTGCATATGAAATGATGACCTCAAAGGCTCCTTCTAATGTCCTGTCCCCAGCAAACAGAGGATCTAGCCATCCAGGTTCATTGTGCGCCAAATCAATCAAAGAAATGCACTTTTAAATGTTAAGTCACTGCATGGTTTCATCGCACTCCAAAAGCTATCAATACTGAAGTCAAACAATGAAAGAGGCCTTGAAACTTCAAATCATGTTTCAAATATTTGGCAGGCATATTAGACAAATCCAGGGAAAAACGGAAGTTGACTAGCCGCCATTACTGCTTTGGCTACCCCCTAAATTTGGCACACAGCTCATTAGGGCGGAGGTCAAATAAATTAGGGCGAGACATGAAAGGAAAAGTCGGAAAATACACAAAGGCAGGAAGGGCAGGAAGTTCAGCCCCAGAGAGGGGAGTATGAAGACAAAATTAAAACAGGAAATGATAACCGAACAAGCAAATATGACATAAAAAAAACAACTAACAAGAGTACTACATGACACTGTGAGCATCTGATTTCATCACTTTTTGAGCACAGTGCATCAAGGCTCTGAAACAGAGGAGTTCAAAAGAGTTAAAAAATACAAACTAAAGTGGTAAAGTGATGTTCCAGCTCACTTTCAGATTTCACGCACAGTCCCAAACTTTCAGAACTCTGAAAAGGCTTAAGGGAATTAACTGTCAATCTTGCCCGAATGACTCCCAGTTTGAATTTCACTTTGTCAAATTGATGTCTCCTCACTGTTTGCCTGCCACTGATAAGCTCCATCAACCTTCATAAATCAAACCATCCTTGCTCTGTCTCGACTATTTTTCTGTACTCCTTTCTTCTCTCTGTTAACGATTAGATATCTTTTCCCCAGCATGTCCAATCCTTGTTTTTGTAACGTTGCGATAGCAAAGTTGACAAGATTTGCAAGTGCGAGGGTCCCAGCGCGGGGAAATCGTTCTGACTTCTCCTCCTTGGGGTTGTCACAGCACGGCATCTTTGATTCTCTGGAAGCCGGCGGGTTTGCTTTGCTGGCGGGATTCTTTCCAGAAGCTTTGTGCCTTTGCAAAGATCTCAGCCATCAACTTACTCACAGCCTTCAAGACGCATTAGAGTTCCTCTGTGAGCGTGAGTCTGTCTTCTGTTTGTCTCCTCTGAAGAGAAATCGCTCACAGTCATCCACTATATTTGCACTAAGATGTGATTGTTGATTTCTTGTCAATGCACATAAGCGTACAGTTTGATGGCTTGTTGCTGCACTCGACTGTCTGAATTTGATTGAAATGCAGTGAAAAGGGACAGAGACAAGACTTCAGGAAGGTTCAAAATCATAGTTCAATCATGATAGTAGTGTAATGACACAGTCACATTGTGTTTAATATAAGTAACATAAGCTTAAACATTTAGTTCATGTACTGCTCTGTTCCCTACATCGGACGGCGTGCACACTGCCCCAACGAGTCCGTTTCTGGAGTGCGAGTGCAGCCATGAGCAGCTGTACACACATCACAGGAAGAATACAAGATCACGCAGGAATAAAGAGAAAAACATACAAACATGTTGCTTTGTCTTTCTGACAATGATTTGTCGTTCATTCAGTGCCTGTTTTGATGATCGTGAGTCTGAATATATTGTTTTATTTTGAAATTGACCACATGCTCTTTGCGTTTGCTTGTCTGACTTCCTGTCCTGGGTGGATCTATTCTGCCCAGCTTGACGCATGCTTGAAGTATGCTTGCGTGCTTGCAGTGTGCTCGAAAATACACTTGCAGCATATTTCAAACTGAGCACGCTCCGGAGACTGAGGGCGGAGCTTGCTGTGGAAACAGGAGCACGGTGCTGTAGTGCTGACGGGCCACGGAGCACAGACAATGTGAAAATTAGCAGTTAATTCATCAAGGGTCTTTTCACCCCTTTTTTTATGCTTTAAAAAGTCATAATTCAAAATGAAATGCATTACAGATGTCATTAAATATGTTTCTACACACATTCATTATGAAATTTGAAAAAGAAAGTCCCAACATCTTTGACTTTTTCTTTAGGAAATGTTGGGAAGAGAGAGTAGGGGATGACATGCAGCAAAGGGCCGAGGTCGGACTCGAACCCACGGATGCTGCGACGAGGACTACAGCCTCGCTAGGCTTTACGAAACATCCAACATCTTCTTACTCTATTGAGATCAGTTATAATCTAATGAGCTCACTGTGCTGCAGTGTGTGCAGGCATTTCTGTCAACAAAAGATCACATTAGCTGAAGGGAATTTACACTACTCGACTTCACTCTATGTCACTTGGCTGTCACTGCACTGAATGCAGCTTTGCCCACCTCCTCACCCCGCCTCTCACCCCTCCTGTCACCCCTACACCATCAGTGTCACGGCCTGCTCAAGGCTCCAGGAGGAAGGAGCTCTGCGATTTATAGGATCTCTTCCAAAAGCATTGATTTTATCGACACAGTCAACCCCAAAGATCTTTAATATATTAAAATAAACATCTGCAATCTGCTAAGGTCTGGTGTCCTCATTGATTGAATGAAACGGCTTTATATTGTGCTGTAAGGGAACAGCTTTATTCCTTGACTTTCAGTTAAATTCAGAGTGCTTCATTGAATTAAAATGCAGAACGTCAAAGCAAAAGATGAAAATCTCTGCATGAAATCCCTTTCCCATCTCTCTATAGCTGTCCTTTTCTGTCACACGTGGCCTTTTCTCTTACAGTCAAACACACATTTTGACTACACACATGCACACAATCGCTCTCTGTCTCTCTCGCGGGTCACACGACTTGTCCCCAGAGAAGCATCTGTCATTGCCTGACATTGTATGGTACATTGTTATTCAGCTCCATGT
Organism: Tautogolabrus adspersus; assembly: GCA_020745685.1. NCBI lineage: Eukaryota > Metazoa > Chordata > Actinopteri > Labriformes > Labridae > Tautogolabrus > Tautogolabrus adspersus. The sequence continues at coordinate 26,159,932 of CM036540.1, read as the reverse complement.
TCCATTCACATGACAAGATATTCTGGCCCTGATGAAACTGCGTCGTATCTACTGTGGCTCATTTTACGAGCGGCTGCAGACGCAGTAGGGATGCCGGTCTGCAGGAGAGCCATCTGTTTTTATGGCGACGAGCTGTGGGAGCAGAGAGAGGTCTCACAGAGGAGGAGAAAACTGAAACGCTCCCAAATGAACGTTGGAAATTTGAATCTTCCTGCAGATGCAAGACGAATAAAATGGTACATAATGTAAAAAGACAGGGACAGATGTCAGCAGAGTGAATTTTAATTGCAGCAGACTTGAGCCACGTTATCCCTACAGTATCTGCTTGACATTTGTTATGAAATTTAAGTGATAAAAATTCCATCTGAAAACCACTTAGAGGGACTTCCATCAACGCTGTCCCTGTGTGTTTTTATGCTAAACTACTCAACTGCAGATTTTTAACAACTAACATAAAACACACATCAGCCTCCTCATCCTTTGTAACATAATATGTTGTGCATCAGTTTATACCTGTAGAGCACCAAAGACACACTAAAAGAAGCATGCCAGCTTGCAGAAGATCAATCAATCTCAATCTGTGATTTGAGTATTATTGAGTCTATAGCGGAACAACTCAACATGGATTTTGGTGAGTAGACTGATAATGACATTGTGCATTTCAATATAACTACATCTCAGTTTAGGATAATTTGTAACCCAGTACAGTAATGGGTATAAAGTGTGTTATTCTAGCTATTCCTCTTCAACAACGGACTCATACAGTATTGTGTTTTGATCAAGTAAACATATCGCGTAAACATGGGTTGTGTCATTATGCAATAAAATAGCAGTGTAAGCCTAAAACTTTCTTTGTAGACAAACTTCCATTTGGCTCTTCTGATTTTTTGTATTTAATTTGTGAAAATTGAAAAAAATATCCACAAATCATCATCGTTCAGTACGTCAGGGAGCGCTGGATGGTGAGTGACACAGACTGCAGGCCTATGTGAGCTGCTGGTATCCTCTGAAATGTCCTGAAGAACTGTTTTGCCAAGTCCCACCTGAGCTCTCCAGGTCCGTGGATATGAGCTCACATTTAGCACACCCTCACCAGGTAACTTTGGATCTCTCCTGTCCTCCTCTGATATTTAATACTCCCATGGGAGCGCTCTAGTGGCCAGATGGGCTCTAAGCAGCTGCTTAGTTCACTAAAGCTTGTGCTAGTGTAGTTCAGCGTATCAGGTTATACTTTTTATTTTTTTTCGCAAACGACACAAATTCTTTATATTGCTGTAATTATGGTTATGGACCAAATTATTAAACAACGTTTTTTTTTCCTTTAGACTGATGATGCCCCTGATATATTTCAGTCCAAACAGAGGTGACAAACAAACATGCTGAAATCAATAAATCCACATGATGTGTGGATCTAAACATTGAAATAACCTTTATATATTTTTTTATTATTTATAGAGCAAAATATGTTGTTCTTGATTTTTTCCTTTTTTATGTGTTTGCATACAAATAATGAACAATGAGCTTGTCTTCATGACCTGGATTTTATTCATCTTATTAACTACTGCAGAAGTTCATGAAAAATACCCTGAAATGTTGAAAATGTTCCCTGCATCTGTGGTTAGAAATTGTTTGAGAAATCCTTTAAATCCAACCAAAGATGATTCATCAGGAGGCAAACAGAAAATCATATCTAAATTGGTCTCTACTGACATATCTCATCAACTGTTGTCTGAGTTGTAATGAATATTTGTAAGGACATTTCTGAGCGAGTCATCCATCCTCTGTCAGGAAGAATGGTTACAGCTTTACTTGGACCTCTGACCTTTGACCCTTGGCATCCTTTAAGCATAGTTCATAGAAATGTACTGATAAAATGCTCTGCAAACTAATACAGAGTTGAACAACCTCTATGGCATAGATCATAAAAACACAAAGAAGTAGTGGTGGTAAAGTTGAATATAAAAGTTTATGTGTTGTTCTGGCTTTTTCTAAGAGTTTTGAAAGTCCTGAGGGGAAGCGCCGTGAAAGGCCCAGAGCTCATTAAGGTTTCATCTGCAAAATTCAGGAATCAGCAAACAAATTAGCAGCTGAGCTGCAGAATAATGAGAGCAAATAACAATTTATCAATTAGCATGCACGGCTATGCTCAGGAGCTTGATGGAGAGTTTGTCAGAAGGGTTCTTCATGTAAAGTCAGCAGCTCAGTCATGGATTTGATCATCACGAGGGCTGAAACGATATGTGTGATAAAAGAAAAAAAGTTGTGTGTGTAGGTGAGGGAGTATAGAGCTGCTGTTAAGCTCTTCCCGCTCTGGTGTAGCACATCATTAACATGTTGTCACCCGTCTTTGCAGAGATACGCATGTCAAACAGCAGCTGAGAGGGGTGTGGGGTGAATCAGGGGTCAGCACTGCAGGTCAGCTGGTAACTAGCGTCACTTTTCATTAGTGAGTTTTTTTAAACGGTGCATCAGCTCTAACCAGTGGCATCTCTGCTGCAGAAGCGACAGATTAAAGCAGTGAAGGGATGAAGGCTTGTGCAATTTTATTTATTCTGTATTCCCTCTACGTTCTTCATGTTTCATTTTCACTTGCATACAGCTCGTCAAACATATATGAGAGCAGGATTCTGACAACATTTGAATGAACATGTCAAAATGTCAGTGTGATTCTATAACAAACACAAATAGTGGTGCAACCTGATTTTTTTAACCCATTAAGTATAAATGCTACAGCTGAACATTTCAAGGTCACTAACATGGTGTTTTCTTTTTTTCATTTTTTACATCTTCCCTCATAGCTGTGTCTAACTAACAACTCGTCAAAAACAGCCACTCAGTGGCTCAACAATTCAAAATAAGTCTCATTAGCTTCCCCTCTATCTTTTATTTATTACGTCTAATTTACAAATCAACTAGCAGAGACTAGAAATTTGCAAATTTCTAACTTCTAAATGTCATTTTCCCTTTTACTACTGCTGAAATAAACTTGTCTGGGGAAATGTGCAGCTGAAACAGAAACACAACAAAATAACAGCAAGGTGAAATAAAGAGGCGATTAGGCCACGATAGGGTCTGTATGGGCTTATATTCTTCTGAAAGTAAAGATGGCTTTGAAAAAGTTACTTGAACACACACAAGCATTCATGTTTGTTGTGATGTAATCCATTTCAAACTGAAACTATTATTAGAAAACGTGAAGAGAAGCGACTGGCTGGCTGAAAGGTAAAATAATAAGATCAACACTACACAAAATCACTCAACACTACAAAGTGCATGATAATCCAAAGGACACACTGACATGTGGCTGCCATGTTTCTGCGTAATATGACTTTAAATCACCAACAATTTCTTAGACTTCCAGAGTTGTTCCAAATTTAGGAAAACTTCACTAAAAGTTATTTTTCAGATTATACCGACACCATGTGATGCAGGATTAGAGCTTGTCCACATTCATTTATTTAACAGGTGTTTCCTGGTCTATGCTCTAGACCTGCCACACCTCCAGCGGTGTCCACCTGTTAGCTGCGGGGCCATCAGCTAGAGATCACCGCTCAACTTCTCCTGGTGGAGGGGCAGTGAACAGGGACGTCTCCATGACACAGATTCAAATATCTACATTATTTACTGTCTAAATAAAGCATTATGATATACCGTATTTGACATGTTCTTGTGGTGTGATCCTAAACAAAATATGAGCTCTGGTTTCCCTTAGGGAGTAATTGTGCCATGTCAAACTTGCAGTTCAGTTCCCTCATGTTGCAACATAATTAGGTCTTTAATCATATTCATTAAACTTGTTGTTGTGATGTGGTATCCAGCTTAAACAGCTGGATACCACATCACTCTTGTGCTTCATGATGGCTGAGGGATCAGAAGTGACTTCTTCAACATCTCTCCTTGATGTTAGGCCAAAAGCTCAGCGAGCGTTCATTAAGACATGGGACTTCTATCATAGCAGTGTGAGTTACAGATCCATTTCTGTATTAGTGCCACCAGAGGACTTTCCCGTAGAGTTGTTATGAATCCGACAGCAGTGTGCGACTTTGTCATGGGAGATTTCCCAATCCAAAGAACATAATCCCTTTCTGGCATGAACACCTTCCTGTGTGAGTTTCTCTGAGTACACTTCTTCTATCACACGTGTGGACATGTGCATAATCCATTCAGCATCTTAGTCATGTATGACCGCAGTCATGAAAAAACACATGACTGTGAGTCCTGTTAAAGCCCCCGCAGACACACACTCTGCAGCAGAAAGTCTTTCTCTCAGCTCTGTCATGCATGTTCATGGATCTGCATAATCCGTCCGCTGGATCACACTACTTGATGCGAGTTCTAAAACACACTGAGGATTCCGCCGCCGCTGTCGCTCAGCTGCAGCCGCGGCTTTGTGCAGCAGCTAGTTAGCTCTGAGTTCTGACTTCTTAATCAACTGTTCCATTCTGTGTATCCGTCATGGAAGCTCATGACTGAAGCGAACGGCTTTTGACAGCGACTGCCAGCTCATAAAACTACTTCTTTACCTGGAGACATACATATCCACCAGATTTACTTGAACTGTTTTTTAAAGCTCAATATGATGTCAGTTATTTTGACAGCAGCCTTGTAATTGTTAATTAACTGTTCCAAGTAGGCCAAACATCACTTTTATGATTCATGTTGGATCTGAAAATTTGACTGCAGTGTCAACCTTCAAATATCAACCCTTCATACGTCAGAAAACTAGATTAAATCACTCAGATTGGTTTATTTTATGGATCATTTTCTCAGAAGTGGCGTTTTGATAACTAAAGCCTCAAACTACTGTTTTTGATATTGACTCCTGCCAAGTGTGATGATGGTAAATGGTAATTGGACTTGAGCTTGTATAGCGCTTTTCTAGTCTTCTGACTACTCAAAGCACTTAAGACCACAGGTCACACCTATCCAAGCACAAACTGATGGCAGAGGCTGCTATGTAAAGTGTCCATTGGTATTCACTGCTGACAAAGCAACGGGAGCAACTTTGGGTTAAGTGTCTTGCCCAAGGACACATGCAGGAGCTGGAGATCAAACCCCGACCTTCGGGTTGAGAGGCGACCCACTCCACCACTGATCCACAGCCAGCCCTGATCTGTAAGCTAGTTCTCCAGTGAGTGTTATTTCCATTGTTTCAAGTCACGTGTGCTGCAATCTGGCTTACTGCAAAAAAAGCTAAATCATGATTCAATCAAGACAAAAGACAAAATGTCTCTAGTCTTTAATGAAGGTCAGTTCACCTGTTTCTGACAGCACCTTTATGATGACAGGATTAAAAAAAGGCTATTGCATGCTCTACATCTCCTGGTGTAAAATACTGTCTTTGCATTGACTTTGTTATCCTGCTGCACAAAACCCTTGCTTTACAGTAGACAACCAAAGGTTAACAGTCAGAGACAAATGTGTCTTTCTCATGTTTGCTTCACAACAAACAGTTGAGCTAAACATTTAAGTTCTGTTTCTAAGTTATTATAAAGATGTAGTATAATAAAATATCTATTGCCAATGTAAAATTGTTAACGTTTTTTTCTCCTTAGAAGAGGTACAAGCAAGTGTGTGACACTTCTATACAGGTGTGACTCAATTGGTAGAGGAGCTTCGGAAGCAGAGTTAGATTCCAGTCTTTAGCCATTTGCTGCACACTGTAAAGCATGTAGAGCGTGCACAATCAAAAATCATTATAAAGCCTCTATTTACTGCTGTATATTGTGTATGTAGTAAATAACAGCCTGAAGATAAAAATGCAACATGAATGCAGGATGGATGCTGATATGTTCTGTGATGCCTCTGAGTTCAATGACTTTTACTGTGGAGATAACAAGCTGAATTTTTTTTCTCCAGCATAACAGCCTGCAGCTAGCTGGCAGACTTAACACCACCACCCCAACTATTGTGATGTATGAGGTGTTACAACAAATACAATCTTATCTCCTGACTCGCAGCTCTGCAGCCTGCAAAGTCACAGCCAACCAGTGCAGTGTTTGAGAATGTGTGAGTGTGTTTGCTGCTGCTGCTGCTGCTGCCTCGCGGCCGCTCTGCCCCAGTGTGTCACAGCGAGAGCATGACATTGGGGACGGAGCGTTTTGGCATTGAGTCACAGGGGGAATCCTCTCCTCTCTTCCTGCAAACACTCCCCCTTTGGAGGAGAGTCGTCTGCCACCCAGTCCCCTATTGTCAGCACCAGAGGGCTGCAGCTCTGCAGTCCTATTTATAGGCCTATCCCATCCACCTCTGCTGCCACGGCCAATCTGCGTGACTGTGGCCCGGCGGTGGCGGATTTAGCTGTGTTTTCCTGATGGGATTAGCAGTGACATCACGTTTGGAATCCCTCGAAGCAGCCAGGCAGACCCGCTTTACTTCTCCTCCTCCTTCTCCTCCTCCTCGCACATTGGACATAGATGCCCGTGTAAGAGAAAGCTTGCCATCTGCTCCCTACACACTCATGGAGCGAGGCCCATTAATAAAGAGCTAACTGTAGCTACACCGTGTGTTACAGCAGATGACGCCGTGGCTCAGACGACTGGCAGAGATGCGGACTGTGTTTTGACACACATTCAGCAGCTCCATCGGCCTTTCTCTCTTTTCCTGAGGTTCCTCGTTTGCATTTCAAAGTCATTTCTTCAGCGTCTGATCATTCCATTGCCGGTAACAAAACAGGACAAACGTCGATGTTGTGAAGCTAATTGAGTCTCGTGTCATTAGTCAGTGTCATATTTGCACTCTGCTGCTCTTACTGAGTGGTGTTCGTGAACACTCCCCCTTCATGTACTAAGGGATCCCCCGAGTCCAAACTGTCATATCAAAGTAACCGTGATTAGCTCTGCCCTTTCACCACTTTCATCAATCATGACTCAACGAACAGCTGCACGACACGTGACATGACGCACTCTTGTCAGGCTAACTTACCCCCCTCGAAACTACTTCTTAAAGACAAACCCAATCTGACTGATGAATCAGATCCTTGCTGTGCTGTACCGCCTTTCCTCTGACATCTCGGTGAATCTGTAGTCACGACTGCATGAGCTGGGTTTGTGGTGAAAGCTTGTCATATCGTTGTTAGTTTCTGCCGGGTGTGAAGGCTTGTAAGACTCTGATTTTCTTATACATGATAAAAGGAGTTGTCTAGCCGATCAAAAGGTTACATCATTTGAAAAGCATTTTGGAAAATGTATAGCCCAGACAGTTAAAGTAGAAGAAAGAGAAAAGGAGGAGTCACACAGTAAGTAGACCTTTATAGCATTTAGAGGTTTACTGACTCTATAAATCATTTGTAACTTAACTCCTGCACACGTTTTTCCAAGCTGATCAGATCAATCTTAACACACGGAGGGCGAGGAGCCAAGGGCCAACTAGTCAAGCTGCAGCAACAACCAAACAAGGACTTCTTTCAAACATTAAAACCACATCAAAACAAGCAAGCTGTACATTGAATCAAGGCTGTACCTACCAGCAGCAACACCAAACGCAAATGGCAGGCAGGAGCAAGAGGCCTCTACCAGGCCTCCAGGTGCCTTAAATAAGCTCACCTGATTAGTGAGTGGGGGAGGGGACAGGTGAGAGGCTGCATTCAAGACCTCCATATTGTGTTGTGAAAACACGGCTCCGACAACAGTACACTTGGCGCTTCTCACTCATTGTAGACAGTCATGACTCAGAGAGACATTTACACCGGATATACTTGATTTCTGCTGTATTTATGTGTAAAATGTCGCACATTCTTCCTTTATCAAAACTTGGTTTTACTTTCCGTTTGGCATACACATTAATTTGGCTTACTTAATAAGCCAAAGCTAATTAATCCCACGGGGGGAAATTACTATCCATAAGTGTGTGACGTCACATGAGCGCTATGAATACTATGATACACAAACACACCTGCCTTAAGGAAGAATCACTATAAATCCAGTATACAGTATTGATGTGTATGCAGAGAACAAGAGGCCAGAGGACAAAATCGTCTGCCGCTTCATTAAAAGACATTAAATTATTACATGTGAACAGTGAAACACATAATGGAATCTCATTTACATTTTACATCTAGGATGTAGGAACAGAACAAAAAAAAAACAAATTATGCTCATGGCCCCTGGTGCAACATTTCCCAGCATCCTCCCTGCCTCCCTTGGTTTGTTGCATGGCAACATCAGCTTATTGAGCAGACTGTGGTGAAACACTGAGACTTATTGCTCCTTTGCTGATTTCATTGATATAACTCTCTGAGATAGATGGCTCTGCTGCGTCCACCGCAGAGAGGCTCCCTGATGGGGGGCTTGAGGTTGGAGGGTGGAGGGTGGTGTGATTCAGTGTTCATCTTTCTCCATGCAGACATAGATCTCCGTTTTTTTTTTTATATCACTGAGCTCCATTTGCATTTTAATGGTGTGTGTCGGGGCGGCCGCCGGAGCCCGCTGGCTATTCTATTACTGCTAAAGTCCTTCAATCAATTATGCAGAATGTAACGCATCACAAAGGGGGCGGAGCATCAGAGCTGCAATTAGAGGCCGAAGAAATGGATCCTACAGCATTATAGGAGGGAGGAGGGGCTTTTAGGGTGCAGACTTTTCTATGCAAAAATATATTAACTGTGTAAATGCATTTATTTTTTTTCATATTTAGAGATTAAGATTTCCACTGCAGCGAACAGAGTGGGGATAGTTTTTAATTAACTTAGCATATAATCACAGTAGATTGTTTTTTCTGCCGATAACACTCATCCCCCCGCAATTAAGCTGGCAGCACGTTTTGATCCCTCTCAGCGATAAGGTTTGGAAGCAGTGTGGGTCACGAATGAACGAGCTGCTAATCCAGTGAACTTTAGCGGTCCTGATGGTATTTACCCAGTCAACACTCCAGCAAATGGATGAGGTGTTTCTGCTAAGTGTAATAATGTGCTGCAGTCACTTCATTAATGAGAGATATTCAGATAATCACTCTCACCTTTTTGCATAGGTTTGCTAGGTGTTCTGTTGCCATTTAGAAATGTACATTGTATTTTGCACAAGTGTTATAATTGCTTGTAATTACAGGAGCGATTAATGCAAGTACTATCCTGTATGGTAATTCACCTTTAGATCAACCAGCAATAGAAAAAGTAATGAAATGGTGAAAGCAATAAATACTAACATTATCAGTTTTACCCATATTATTGTCACTATAGATGTGAATCTTAATGTTAGAATGGCTGGTCTATTCTTCTTTGCTGTTCCTGCTAATACCATACTTGTACCATTGTTACTTGCATAGAAGCCTTAATTGTTCGATTCGTTGTTGTTATTGGTTGTTCTGTTTATTTGTCTTGTTCTATTTTTTCTGTAAGCCTAAATAGTCTCAGAAGATGGCTGTTCAACATGAGCCTGGTTTTATTTTTATTTTATTTTATTTGTTTATTTTGACAGGGACAGTGTACAGCCTATTAGCTGTACCAGAGTTAGCTATAAGCTAATTTACATCTGTAGTCCCTGGGTTAGGGTTAGGGTTAGTCTGCTCGAGGTTTCTGCCTGTTAAGAATCAGTTTTTATTTGCCCCTGTTGCTTTGCTAAATGTTGCTTAGTGCTCATTAAGGATTAAGGTTGTGCCTTCATAAGAGTACAGTACCTGCTCTTTTTGTAAAGTGTCTTGAACCATTTGTTATGAATTCGCCGATACAAATACGGGTTAATGATGGATACTTCTTGCTTAAGCACTAGAGAATCTTGAAATGTTCTTGCACAACACTTAAAATGGGAAATGTATACTTTTCTAACACTTTGATTTTTCCTGAATACTTTTTACTCAAAGCTTTGCAGAGCAGCCTTTTATACACAGAAACATACAAACTGTTTATTAAAAAAAACTTGTTGGAGTTGAATGCTCCCACAGTAATTAAGTGGCAGCTAGTAGTGCATGCATCTCCTACACATCCAGTGTTTTTACAATTATAAGTTCAAGATGAAACAGCATGAAACGAAAAACAAGTTATTGTTACTTCAGGTAAATCTTGAGAAATTACATATTAATTCCAACTGGATGTGATGTGTGGATTTGTTGTGTAATTACCTCCTTCCAAACAATGAAGAGTGCAAATACATTCAAGTTCACTGTTTAGTTGCTGAAAATCAATAGCAGCACACAATTTAAAAATGTTTCAATGATACTGTTTTAAAATGTGAAAAATGTTTGTGATGATGTACCTGTTTCAATACATACTTAACTGATACAATTTACTGAGGCTACCTGCGACAAATTTGTGCAAATGTGGGTCTCATATTCTATTTTTCTTTTACTTAAAGGAGCAATATGTAAGCTATAAGTCATAAAATGACCTTACTATATCATCAGACATTAAGGAAACATGCTATGTTGAAGTGCTGGCTTCTCTTGACAACAATGCAGCAGTCAGTATGTCCTCCTAAATTTAGATTCTAGTCTGTAATAGTCTGTTTTTGTTTTGACCGGAGAAGGTAGTTTTAAGGCATCCCCACAAGGCCGGTTTGGAAACTTTAATTTAGGGTCTGAATTCACTTGTGTGCTTCTATAAGTGGGCTTTGGACTTAGCTTCTTGGACCAGGCCCCTAAGGTTCCTACATTCATTTTGTGCTGCTTGTTGTGAATTGAGTCATGACAAATGTGTTTGGAAACAGACCTGGTCCTGTATAAATTATTTGCAGCCATTTGTTTTGGTGTTGCTTTTTGAAGAAAGAAACTGAATCTGTAGTCCATGGTTACCTTTTGTTATTATCCCTGTCACTTGAAGTATGTACACTGAACAAGTGTGGTTTTGTTTTTTGGAGAGGACTTTTTGCCGCAGGGTTGATATGCAGTGAGGATATTTTGCCAGTTTTGTTAGGGAGCATCTGTTAGGTTGGCCATTAAAGTTTTGAACGCCTCTGCTGCCAAGTGTTGTAATTAATTGGAAGTAAAGAGAAAAAGGCTGGACCAAAGCAGAATGATGTTTTCCTACTTCATTTGCTAAGCAAGTAAACAATTCTTTAAATTCATAACTTGATTCAATGTGGTTGACGTGGAGCAAAGAAAATGTTCTTTAAAGACATTTGGAGAGTTTTTTTGTGAAGAGTTGTTTGGGGCTTAATATGTAATTTACAAGTTATATGATGATATCCAATATTGGCTTTAATAATGATCCGAAAATGATGAATCGTGTGCTGTAAGGAAACATCTGATGTCTAAAGAACAAGCACACAACACTGAATCAGTGATAACTCTGCAGATTAAAAGATCAACCTTTTTTCTTCCTCCTGCAGCAGAGATCTCAGTCTGTTTACAAATGAGTTTATTTATAAAGCTCCATTATAGTTCACCCTAATATCTCTTTCTCTTTGTGGTCTAATTAAGATAAAACGATGCAGCTGTTTAATGGGGTTTGGCGATAGAGTGAAGAATGAGACTGGAAGACACTGTGCAGATCTTTCATGGCCTGTATTAAAATAAACATGACGTGGGGCATTTTTTCACATGAACATCATTAAAGCATTTTATTTGTGCTGATGTTTCTTTTGCTTTAATGGTTAAAGTTTGCATAATAAGGGGTGTGGTCATGATGAAGACAGGTTGGAGCTGCTGGCTTTCTGCGGGAGGTCTCCTCAGCTTCAAGCCTCTGAGCCTGACACCCTGGCTGTGTTTGTGTTGTATTTTGGATACTTTTTTCATGCAAATAGCTTAAATATTATTGTGCAAACTATCCAAGAAGTCTCCGTTTAAAATGTTATGGAGGGTGTGGGGAAAAGTGATATTTTATTGATATGTTGCCAATAATCAGTACCTCTGCTAAGATAACCTTGATAGCTCATCACGTGTTTCTCACACATTGATTGCCAATTTTGAAAAGCTTGTCAAATAAACAAATGAACCATTTTCGTTAGCTTCCACAACAATCTAATAAAATGTTGACAATTTGCTGATGAGCTGAAAAAGAATTGGCCTTAGGTGTATAAATGCAGCTACTAATGCATTTGTGAAAGCCATATACTCCTCTCTACCTCCACGTTCTTGCCCACATATGTTCGGTGTGCCTTATAAATAAGAAAAACAACATGAGGCAGCAACACTTGCATACTTGATGCTTCAAAACAGCTATCCACTAACCTAAGGGCTGCTTCGAGCTGGGTATGTCCATTTTGTTATGCACAGCACAGTCTGAGATATAGACATATCAGGGAACATCTTTGCATGGAGACATGGAATTGAGGTAATGCTACAACACTTGTGTAGAAGAGTGCAAATAGAGAGGATGACTGACACAACTATATATACACACATATCTTCAGAGAGTCTTTAAAATAAATTTATGAGCAGGTTTTTTTTTTTTTTTTCTTGTAAAGACGTACACAATGATAGTTTACATCATAGTTCTTTGTTGTAACACTAAACAGCAAGTCAGCTAGTCTTTCTCTCCTTTTGAGGGGATTTTATTGTCACCTGGTCCTTGTGTGACATTGTGATCTTAACTGGCCTCCAGGATGCGTCTGGAGCTGGTTCTGGACCTGATCTGGACCTCCAGGCCTTCTCTGCTCCTCAGGCGGCTCTGTGGCTCAGACTCCGCAGTGAACGCACTCAGTATTCAGCTCAGAGTCCACAGCGGACAGCCGGGGAAAGAAATACGACTCCACTGTCACACTTGGCTGATGTCCCCGTGCTCTCCTACTCCCTCGCTCATCCCCCACCCCCTCAACCCCCCTCTCCCCCGCTCGATATCTAACTCATGTCCTGTACGAATGGGCCAGTGGGGAGTGTTTCTGTGCGTGTGAGGTGCAGATGAGAGGCCGTTTATTGTGTGTTAGCTCCAAGGAGGATCAGAGAGGGGGGGAAAGAGATGAAAAGGATGCAGGAGGTGGAGGAAAACAAAGATAGACACAGAAGAAATTATAGCTGGAGTGGGGGGTGTGACAGATGGAGAGAAATTAGGCCCCGCTTCGAAGTATAACCAGTTTTCCTATGAGCCATGCTTCCCTTCAACAGCCCACATCCATTGTGCTTTTCTGTGAAGGTGAAGCAGGAAATGAAGCCTTCAGACACTGCGGCTGGATATAACAGACCTCTAAGTGCATTTATGTTATTGAATCACCGGTGACATATCGAAATTTCTTTTAAAATTAACTCCATAAACTGCAACCTTCCATAAAGGGCTCATATGTGAATGGCCGCCGCACTGAAAATTCAATTTCAGCCAGTGCAGAGAATTAGCTCTATCTCACTCACAGATGCACCACCTTTAATTTATTTCCTCGTATCACTTAGTATCTTTTTTACTCTTTTGCTCTCCATCACACTCCTCTATATTCTTCTCCCGCCATTATGACCCAAATTCTCCCTGAGGGATCAACAGAGTTCACTTTATCTGTATTTGCTGGGGCTCCTGAGTAGAGCTGATAAGTGCAGACAGAGACTGTGACTGTCAACAGTCAGGAAGAGAAAGAGGTTTTATATGGGGCTAGACGCAGGAAAAATAGGCTGCTGGAGATATTGATGCATATCTCCAATTACTTCTGGCGTATTACGCAACAGTCAAAAAAAAAATGTCTCAGACTGAGTGTGAAAATGTGTTTGTTGTGAATTCTAAATTTCACACATTTTTGCATTTTGAGAACCTCAGCACTTGTTTCTATGTCACAGTCTTGACAGTCAAGTAATTAGAGTTTAAAAAATGTAGTTTCTAAATGTTGGATTCCAAGTGCGGTGGTCTTTTATTTTCATTCCAAATGAACTCAATGTGTTCCAGCTCTTCACACTGTTCAATCTGCAGTCAGATCAGACCACCAGCCTTTGCAGGGTTAAGAGATAAATGTCAGTATAAATTACGTGGACACTTGTGACATCCTGAATTCTCATAAAACCACGATGTGTGGTAATGAAGAGATGACACTCTCAAAATCAATCAAAAATCCTCACTGCCATTTATTTCACAACCTCACTTTAGAGACCTTGGACCATTGATCTGTATCATCGCTGCAACATGTCCGTATAGTTACACTTCTCATCTTTTGACATTTAAGGCTTTTTGTTCTTGCATTGTAACAGCATTCATTCACTCTACTAGAGGCTGTGTGCATCAAAAATACAACTATGTCGTCTGTGCAACAGCTTGTTGTGACCCATATCAAAGATTAAAACTAAGCGAGAGCCTGTTGTGGCCATATAAATGATGACGATAGAAAAGCCAGAAGTCTGCTGACAGAGAATGAAGAGTTTTAAAGTCAATTTAGGGTGGAGGTCAGAGGCTACAGATGGTCAAACAAACAACTATCAGGGTCCAATTCCTGTGTGAAGCATGAAGTCAATGTTGACTTTTATTACAGTAACAAACATAGTATCATGTTTTATACGTAACATAACCAAGGGATCTTATATTTTGGGATAATTGACCTATGTTGTCATATCAGGTTGGCGGACATGTTGATCTTACAGTTCAGTCCTCTTAAATAGTTGAGCTACAAAGTATTTAATGTCCTTAAATTCAAGAGGATGAATGTTGAAAGGCAGAAATCTGTAAATCTCAACAGCTGGCAATAAGAAACTGCTGAGTCACTGCTGTTGATTGAAATCACATCAGGCCTTCAGCTACAATATACTGTGGTCATTTGTACAAGAGAGTCGGGAAAAATATGACCTAATTTCCATTTAAATATTCTTTGAAGTGTTCACACATTGATTTATGGAAGTGCTGTGCATTTATGAATGAGCCCAATCAGCCTCCTCTAGCAGGAGTCTCAATGTAACAACAAACACAGAAGCTCCTTTTTTAATCTCTTTTCTTGTCTTAACTTCACCACAAGATAACAGAGCAGGAAGTCGCCTCCCACCGAGAAGTCTTCATAGAGACAGGAAATGTTTAAATCTTGCCCTCACATTTCCCCCCTCCTTGCTGCTGCAGTCTGAAGTTGGAGCCTCAGCAACAAATCCAGGCTTTCTGCCCATTTTCAGCCTCCCTCTCTGCCTCCCTGGCCGAATCTCAGGGGCCGATGATAGATTGCTCTCTCTGCCTTTGTGCTGGGAAATTGCTTTGTTTTGTTAACAGTCTGCCTCTGTTCCAGCCCAGACAGCAGAGATAGGGCGCCTCCTTTCTTCACTTATCTGCCCCAATATGTTTGAGACTACGGTGAAAATGAATTACAGTTGAATTTGTAAAGGTGGGAGAAGGGCTAAGGGTGACACAGGAACCACCTGCATGTTAAAAGAAAGGTACTTTTCTTTTTGTAACAGGGTTCAGAGAAGATGATACATGATATATCATTAAAAACGAAGGTGAAATTACAACATACACATGCAACATGCCCACATTACATACAAATAACGCCCATAAAAAGGTAGGCCTATGCATAACTATGGCCCACCATCAATTACCTGACAAGCTGTACCAAACTTATGCAGGCTATCGCAGGGTCAGGAGAACACATTCAGCTACAGTTCAAACGGCCATATTACATATTACAAAGCTCTTCCATACAACACTTTCTTGTCTGGGTGACACACTCATAAAACACACATGAAATCTATGTATTCCCACAATATTGGAAACTTTAACTAGAAAAAGAAGAGTTTTATAGTCTACCTTTCAGAGGTGTACATGGCGAGTTTTCTTCGAAGCAAATACCTGTATTTCAATCAATCAAACTTTATTTATATAGCACCTTTCAGACAAATTCAATAGCAGTTCAAAGTGCTTTACATTTTGCGTATATCAATTTGCTGTGCCAGTTCATGTTCTAAGGGGGTCATTGACAGTGCATGTCTCTCTGTAGCTTCATACGGAGGTAGCTTTTCAGAAAATGACTTGTGAATTGGCGTTAGAGTGGTCGTATCAACGCCAACCGAATGCGTTTGTGGTTGCTGTAGTTGCGACAGATGTTGAACACAGAAAGTGTGCTGAAAAATCTGAAATACTTCTCAGCTATGTATTTAGTGAAAACTAAATATTGAGAAATTCGTTAGGACACGTTCCATAAACAATGGACTTTGTGCCATCGCCATCTTGTTTGGCTGAGTTATCTTTGCTAACACGATCAGGATCAATGTTTGCCTTTCTTCAAAATAAACCTCTCAGTTTCTTAAGTCCTTTCTTCTTCAGTAGTCTTCTCTTTTATACTCACATCCAGATCACTTTCTTCGTTTAAACATGCAGTTGTTTACTCTTAGAGACAAACAAAAAGTTGGTGTCGGAAGACTCGGCTGCCATTGGCACGTGAGAGTTGGGGAGGTGGGAGGCGAGGGTATGAAGCGCCTTCAGGAGCAGATTGATTGACATATTTCTCAGCAATTCACTTACGCTACTGTGCTGGGAGAACTGCATTTGGTTACTTCGCAATTTTCCTCATGTTGAGATGGTCCCTAACCACAGTGCCTCTCTTGGCAATCACCTAGTTAACCTTTGGACGTGTTGGCCCTGGCTGAGGGGCTATTTAATTCAAGTGAGTCTCAAATACTGTAGAATATTTTGTTTCTCTGAATATCTGCGGTTTCCTGTTGGAGAAATAATGGCTGCTAACACAGATTCCTTTAAACACAGAGAACCTTTTGAAATTTAACAGCCTTTAATTGTCGTGAATTTTGTGTGAATGGAAATACTCAATTACTACTACTGTTGTACGTCTGACCTTTCATTTTCAGGGGTTTTATTCTCTTTTTGTCTTTTTCTTTCTTCCAGTAGGTCAAAACAGCTACAAATGTGAAGGCAGTTTTTTATTTAATTGACTTTTATATTGTACACATGGCTGAATGTGTTCTTTTACTTGTGTTGTTGTTCAAGTTTCATGTGAGCCTCTTGTAAATATCTTTATTTTTCAACTTGTTTAATCGGACAAGAGTTCAGCACCATGGACAGCGCTTCTTCTGACTATGTTGTCTTTTCTTCTACAAATGACAAACAATGTGGAAAGTATAAGGGTGTAGGTGAGGCAGTTAGTGGTGTATTGTGATGACTGTAACATGGTTAACCTACATATTCAATCAATCATTAAATCAGAATGTATTTGTTTATCACTTTGTAAATATTTTAAAACAACACATGTAGTTCAAACTATGTGCCCAAAACGCCAACACAGGCATACATAAAGCAATACGTAGATAACTGACTGAGCACTCAGTAATAGCAGCATTTATTAAAAACAAGAACTCTGGAAACACTTCCATGGATCTCATTAGTTTACAGTGAGGAAACACCTCAGACGTAGTGAGAAATACATGTAGATTAAAACTCGATCTCGGTATGAACTTGCAAACACACATGGAAATTAATCAGAGAGAAATTTTAGATACATGGATATATAAATAAATAAAACCAATTAAAAACTAGACTCACAGGCTAAAATTAAATAAATCAAACTCTGAACTTAAAGGTAACATGAAACAAATGATGTATTATGTATTATCAGTATTCTGACTAAATATGCGCAATTAACAAAATGCACATTTGCATCTTAAAGTTTGCAGTCTTTGCTGAGTCATGTTAAATGTGCACTGCCTCAAAGCAGACAGTGTCTAACCAGATCAGTGCTGCTGTGCAGCTGGTTTACATTAGTCTCAATGTATGCATGTAATTTCAATGTGTGTATAGGTCTTATTTACTTTTCTTTTTTATCACAGGTTGAATTTAAATTCTTGATATTTTGGGGTATTTGAAAAGAACTCCCTGACACAGATACATAAACAAAGGTCAGTAAAAAAGTAGGGCTTGAATTTGTTTTGAAAAGAAAAAATGTGTCAGAGATTTACAATATTGTTCCTGATCAGACACGGGATGAGGAACAAAGATATACAATTGCCTGGATGGGCCGATTATTTTAAACAAATGTGTTCAAATTGATGTTTTTTTCCAGAGCACTGTCACATGTTGATTCTGATTAATAGTACAGCGACGTCCAGTCCAGTCATCCACCAGGCCTCTGATATGTTACCCTGGTTTTTCCATATGTATATTTCATATCTTAATTGATCAATAATCTGTTAATGTATCAGTGTTTGTGATGTATGTGTGTGTGTGTGTGTGTGTGTGTGTGTGTGTGTGTGTGTGTGTGTTTGTGTGTGTGTGTGTGTGTGTGTGTGAGCTTAGAAGCCTTGAGGCTGATGGCAGCTCTCCTGAATTTAACTGACGATAGAGACACTGTAGTGAGTGTGTGTGTGTGTGTGTGTGTGTGTGTGTGTGTGTGTGTGTGTTTAACATATTGGCTTCCCTTGTTCTCAGTGTTTCGTGAGACTGAAGCTGCTGCTGGGAGGCCCAACTGTCAGATCAGATCCTGGGTGGAGGCTGTGATAACAGGTGCACACACACACACACGCACGCACGCACGCACGCACGCACACACACACACACACACAAACACACACACTAGAGGATAGAACAGTGGGATACTCACTGTGGCCAGAAATTGCCAGAGGCTATAACACAAACACACACACACACACACGCACACACACGCACACACACACACGCACACACACACACACACACACACACACACACACACACACACACACACACACACACATACACACATCCTGCCTAATATCACGTTGGCACTTGGTACACAAAATGTATCTGTTGTCGGCCTACTTGTGTGTGTTTCACGTGTGGAGAGTAATTTCAGTGTGCTTGCATGTACACAATATATTTTGTGTGTGCTATATCTTCTTAACTTTATTAGTGTGTATGTGTGTGTAACCTGTTTCAACAAAATATGCAAAAGCTGCAGGAGTCTCACTTTCTCTGCTTTTTTAGTTTTTTTTAGATATGTGGTGGGTTTTGAAGAAAAAAGTGAGGAGTTGTCACTTTAGGTTAAGTTGATCTGCTGAAAAAAATCCAAAACCAGAGATAAGAAAAAAAAGACTGTACTGCTGAGCATATATAAGAGATCTTTTTCCAGGTCTAACATGATAATGATATCAAACAGTCTGAAAGGTTGGGTACAAAAACTAAGAAAACCTAAAAACGTTTTGGTTGGATAAGCGATCACACCGTGTAGATAGTTGTGTAGAGCGCAGATAAACCCAATTTTAAGGAAACATTTATGTTTTTTTTTTTTTCAATTTCAAATGTTAGTTTTGCTTCCTTTGGTTTAAGTTTTTGCAAATATCAATCAGGTTTAGAAGTCTGTAAGTTTTGTCTTACCGAAACTAACCACAGAAGCCTGATGTGTGTGATCAAACACAAGCAGAGAAAAAGTATGTGACAGTTTGTTCACGTCTGCGTGTGCAAAGCCAGAACAATGAGATACTGTGTGTAAGCACACACAGTATCTCATTGTGTCAGTGTGTGTGCTTGTGTGTGTGCGTGTTTGTGTGTTAAACAAAGAAAGATCATTTCAGATAGATTGAGCCTCTGTGATTTCTGTCTCAAGGGACACAACATGGAGCTACAGTGCAGCACATTGATATTTGGTCCTCAGTTTAGTTTTGAGCACAGACAGAATCAATACGACAAACATGGATGAGTAAAACAACAAACACAGTCGGACGACATCAGGGACTCGTTCACAAACAGCACATGGATTAAAAATGTGCTCACATAAATTAAAAGAGACCTAAAATCATTTCTGAATCCACAGAAAGCAGCTCGGGACCGTAAACAACAATGAAGTCAATTAATTGGTTTCACGGCAGGAAGCTGTGTAATACTTTAACTACAGTCCACTGAGATGTATTGGAAGCAGATTATAAAACCATTACAGGCTATTCATTTTTATGTATACTATCTTCAGGCTAACAACACAGAAATATCTACAATTCAATACATTATTATTCACTTAACTTTAATGCTTTAATATTGTAAGATAATCTTATTACAATGTCATTCATCCACTGAGCATTTATCACTGACTGAGATTTGAATCTGCTTAAAATATCGACAGG
This sequence comes from Tautogolabrus adspersus, assembly GCA_020745685.1. Taxonomy (NCBI): domain Eukaryota; kingdom Metazoa; phylum Chordata; class Actinopteri; order Labriformes; family Labridae; genus Tautogolabrus; species Tautogolabrus adspersus. The sequence continues at coordinate 26,140,078 of CM036540.1, read as the reverse complement.
ATACGAGAAAGAAATGATGGATACATGAAGTCAACACAAGACGGATGGAACCAAGAATGAATAAACAAATATCCATTACTCTTGATACCTAAAAAGTTATCACAACAAGGACTGAGTTTAAGAAACAGGCCCATATCTTTGGCTTCAAAATCAAGTTAATGTGGCGAGCAGGACTAATCTCCACTTGTTGCAAAAATAATTTCAATCAGGAGAGACAAATGAATAAAGAAAACGTTTTATTAGATAACGTGGAAATGTGACTTGACAGAAGGTTTTTGGCGCTTTCGACTCCATGGGGTGGTTGATGTGTTTCGAGAATGTTAGTTTCAAGCAGCAACATAATAATCCCCCCATGGAGTCCAGACTCTGGTGGCGGTGACGCTGATGACTTGTTGAGACCAGATGGGTGAAGATTTGATGGATGATGTTTCTGTGAAGACAGGCGGTGATGGGGAGTTGGAACTAAAGGCAGAGATAGATTCATTTTTAAAAAGGGAACAGAACGATGATAGGCTATGAGGGAGGAACGCCATGGTTCAATGAGTACTGCTGACGAGACAGTTGATTGCCCAATGACAGCACCAGAAAATGACAGCTCGAGGGAACGAAAGTGGAAATGTGGGTGAGCGTACGTGAGAGGGAACTAGAGGGGAACATGAGCTTACTTCTCTGTGAATACATGCAAATATGTATATCTAAAAATATGTGATCTTAAGGCCGCCATGGGAACATGACAGTAAAATACTGTGATCCAAAAACTTCTATAACAGCAGGAAACACACTAAGAATTAAAGAGTCTCAGTGATTAGTGAGGTCCAAGAGCAAAAGAGGAGCGATGTTTTGCTGTCTGAAAGTATTTGTTGATGAAGGTCGCATTCATTAAATTACCCGAGTGTAAAATATCGCTCTTTGATGGGTTGAAAACACGAAGACAAATAACCACTTTTCCCTTTTCCTTCAGTCCCACTCAGTGTGGTTCCAGAAACCCCCGCCGAGTTCAGGGAGGAGAGATAAAAACCAACCGCTAATTACAGTGACCTCTGAAATCTACAGTGACAGTCATGTTCCATCTGATTTGTTCGCCTTTTTTAGAAAGATTTTCTTCCATTAGGACTCAATATAACCCAAAAAGCTAGTGTTAGTTTTGCTATGAAGAAATTGAGTGGACTTTAAACTTTGTGCGTCAGATCAGAGAGGAAAAATGTTTTCACTGAAGTTACAGAAACTGTACAAAAACTAAATTTTTGTTCAGCATTTAGCTGTCAAAAGAGATGCAACTTACTATTTACTTGGACTTTGACTTCTGTGATTCGATTATGCATTTTAGTTTTAACCTTTTATCACTTGCCAGTGTCAACAACAACCAGGCACAGACTGCTGAATGCGCAGAAGCTTTCTTAAGTCTCTTTTTTATAAATAGTGACCAATCTAATTGGCAGATTTCACAGGATCTGTGTGTGCCGCTGTGCACTCGCTAGCTGATTACGGCCACTCTAGTCAATACTAATGTTTCCACAGGACCCACCACAGCCCGTCTCCGGCACGTGACAGAAGCTACCTGGACAGGAAGTCAGACACGGGAACGCATAGAGAATCCGCTCAGTTAAAAAAAAACACACACAATGTACAGCATGCCGATTGCATATCCCATCACTTTATCAAAATGATGTCAAAACGGGCACCAAATGAATAGCATTTGGAAAGACAAGGTAACCTATTTGCGTTGTGATCTTGCCAACCCGCAAATCCAGCTGCTCATGGCCATTCTCCGCTGCGCTTATGCTTCTGAAAAAACCCGGTGGGTAAGGGCACATGCCATTGGAGGGTAAAAAAGACAAGGCGGAGATGGACACTCGTGTGTAAGTTGTACACCACTTCTTCTTTGACATATTTCCTTCTGTGAGAAGTAGTCAAAAAATCTCTTCACCCATGTCCACATAAGAAACTAAGACAATTGACTCAAATAGCACTCATGTGATGTCAAGGATATAGAACCTGTACTCTGCTATGTCCTACATTGTATACTTAGCTGCTTTCTAAGTTGTCTTCTACTGTGCTGGATATTATTTCCATCATACAGTGCAACATTTAATCATTCAACAAATCAGTTGTTTCACTAGCTTAGAATATGTATCTTTGTTTTAAATCAGCTCTTAACCCAGGGCTCACTGGAGATCACTTAATTATATTGTGCCAGGAAATAGCTTTAATCCCATTAAACATATTGGTTAACTAAAAGCACACATAGTGATCCCTTGACACACTACCTGACACAAATGACTAAGGTGCCATTCAGAGAGCGTATTCCACACACTCTGGGTTCAGGTGTTCTTCACCTGGGTCACCAGTCACTCAGCATGAGGTGAATTTACTCTCCAACCTATTTTTTCTACAAGACACCGATCCATCCATCAGCCCCTCACCTCCACACACCCGACCATCCATCTATCTATCATCCTAACACACGACCTTCCATCAGGCACCCTTCAACACACTGGTGCAGAAAAAATGGTACTGTGGTTAAAATAATGTACAGGAGCAGAAATTTAGTTTATTAGGGGAATTGCTGAATGAAATACTTCAGAATTAATCTATTCTGTATCTCTTTTGAGATTTGATGTGGCTGTAGCTCAGGAACAAAGGTGACTCATTTAATAATTGGTAGATTGGCAGTTCTATCTCTGGTCCCTGGAGTTCCTCTCACTTTGGGATTTGTTCAAAGTCATGAGTAGCTCTCAAAGAAAAAAACAGGCCACAACAGTGCAGTGGGAAGAAAAAAAAGTCACTTTATATCATCAGACAATGAGCAACACATCACATTTTATTGAGGTATTTGCAAGGTTTCATAATGCAGCCCTTCATGACAGATAGGATTATAAATCAGTGTGCAGTAGAAAGCGAGCGGGCTGAACAGCCACTTCACAGACCAATGTTTCAGCAACAAATTGCTCCATCAGAATGGCAGGGGGTTTAGGGCAAAGGTGATGGGACCAAATGGAAAGCCAACTCATGACTTTAAAAATGAAAATGGTCTTGCACCATGGTATATAAGGCGAAACTAAATACATCTCTACTGGAGCCGTGACTTCTTTATCTTTATCGTGTTCTCTGTATTGTGTAAAATGAGGACAAAGACCGTCAGCAAAGCTGCTTTTAGCGTCTGGTCACAGACGCTAAAAGACCGCTCACAGACCGCAGGGCTTTATCTTTATTTTGCTTTATCTCTTTGATTTTAAGGTGGCAGTGCAAGTTAAAGTACAAGAACATGTCCAGAATTGAAATCTAGTTACTCTCCCTGCAGGTGAAGACACCAAAAAGAAATGAAATAAAACGTAAATATTATAGATTCTGAAAAAAAAGCAGGATGACAGAGCTGAAGGTCTTTAGCTGCTTTCCTGATGATCTTATTAATCAAATTTCCTTTCACATACCCTCACAAAAATCAAGCAACTCATTTTCATATTTGTATAGTCTAGTAAATCTAGATTTCATGTATGATATCTGTATACATTCTAAAAATGTGACCTAAACAATTTATCAGCATCACCTACAGTATATATACATACACTTCTGCAACCATTCATGCATTCATCCATTCATGCATTCGGTCCACATGTATGCTTTTCCTCAGGTCACTTCACTCTTTAATGCTCATGGACCTGGAACAAGACCAAAGAAGTGCCGGTCTAGACAGTCTCACATCTGCTGCTCTAATAGCTTCAGTGTTGTCATGCTGCACAGTCTCTGATTCACTGAAAATAAACTAGGGTCTTCACACAGTGTAAAGCTATCAGTTTAGGGTGTGAGCTTAACTCACAGTATTTTAGAAGGAATTTGTTCCGTCTGCAAGTTTGGAGTCAGAGAGTTTTCGGGGACAGCCGTGTTGATTAACTGGATGAGATCTGAGCAACACCTTGCCACCTCAGAAGAATTTAATATTTTTCACATATTTGCTGTTGTTGAGTAATAAAAAGATAAACTTACTGCCATCAGAAGCTTTTTCTTCTTCAGCAATAACAGAAAATGTTGCTTGATTTGCAAAGGTTAAACATGAAAGAGTTGGTATACCAATATAACTTAAGCAGAGAATCTGCTGACAGTAGCAACACACACATTTACTTCCATGTCAGCTTGCTTTGACAGACACTAATAGTTAATGGCCCTACATTTCAAAATAAGACACTTAGGTGAATGGATGAACATAGAAGTTCATAGGTCGTGGCATTCAAGTGACTTTCAACCAGGAGAACAGGGTTCAACTGTGAAACCAGTAGGAAATGTAGACTGTATATGAATGTTACATACCTCACATACTTACATTAGTAATGATTTAAACACAAATCTAAATCTTTAAAACGTAATAGATCAAGTACAGCTCCTTTTATTTTGACAAGGTCTCTCTTGAAAAATAAGAGCCTTTGATTTAATAGGATTATCTCTGAACATTAAAATTTAAAAAAATGTAATTCCGCTTCTGTCAAACTAATGCATTCAAAATCACATTAACCATAACGGCAGGACATATCCCTTCCAGATGTCCCTGTTTGAGTGTAATTTCCTTATACATAAACATGAACCTACATCCTTTATGTTTTTTTTTCCTCATGTTGTGGTATCCACATGTTTGTCCTATGAGATGATGATAATTTGTGAAATCATTAGTAATGCTTTGATTTGCATGTGTGTCCCCCTCACCCATCTACCTGTGTTCACATGCATGACAAGCGGACGGTGCAGAGGGACAACCTCCACACAGCCATCTGTGACTCTGAGGCAGCCTGCCAGCCCCTAACACTGATCAATCTATCTATTTATAGACAACGATTATTTTAGGATATTTATTTCTCATTTACTTTGATTTTTATATTAGTATTATTATTTTTTTCAATCAAAGTGTGTGTGCAGACAACAACATATCGTTTCTGTTTTGACGGTTGCATGTTAGCAGGTGCAAAATTAAAGGATTGCAACCCAGCTAACCATTTTGTGTGTGTGTGCGTGTGTGTACTGTATCTGTGTTTGCATACTGGGTTTAGGTCTGACAAACCTTACCTCTTTCATGCTTAATTTTCACAATTTTTTGGGGATGTATGCTGTGTTGGGCTTTAACTATTTGAGGAAGGACATTTGATGCATGGTTTCCATCTCTAAATATAAAACTACAGAATTATTCCTTTACTGAAACCTCCGACAAGAGAAGATCTATGCAAAAATGCAAACAGGCAAATGTTGCGTATACATCTATCACACATAACATATCCCCTCTGTCCCCCTTCCCACACTGTTGTATGATACATGAGGTACTTCATCAGATCAAAATGCCCCTACCAGCACGAGAAAAGAGAACGTATTGCCAGTGTTGCCTTGGGCATAACCTCAAGGTTTCTCAGAACTCAATCAGCTCGATTGAACAAGCGCGGTGAGTGGCGTTTGCTTTAATCAACGCAGACAGCACAGTTTATAAAAAAGTGAAATATATATAGTCATCAGCCAGCTGCGCACTGAGAGGCTCTTTACGCTCGGAGAAGCTGACACATTATAATTATCGTCTGACCCAGTGGTGGGAAAAGAACTGATATAACAAAGTGTATTAATGAGAGAGTATGACAGTGACGACAGCACGTGTGTTTTTAAAAGGGTTTGTGTCAGCGTTTTGTCTGGTATCTGTGCTGTATGTGTATTTGTATTTGTAATTGTACCTGTCTCCAACATGCACATTGGTGTTTTTACGTTTAAATTTAAACCAACGAAACAATTCATCTTATTAAGGCAAAGTCATTTCAAGCTAAAAATGATTGTGTCATTCTATCTGGAATCCAACGCAACAGCTCTACCATGAATGCTGTTTTTCCATTAGAAAGGTAAACTGTGTACTTTAAGTGTATCATTTAGATCTTAGTCTGTGGTGGTATTTGTAATGAACTGCATTAAAAAGGTCTCTACAAAGGAGGTGGAGATTGTTTTATTGGGTGGCTTTACCTTGTAGAGGCGAAAGGCTTAATTCAAATTTTAAAAACACAGGTCAGAAAACTGAAAATGATTACTCTAATCTAGAAATGACAACAAACCCCCATAGTGATGAAGGTGAGTTGTTTTTAAAAGTTAATGGTTTTTGTTCTTGATGTGAAAAACGTTCAAAGTTGATCAGAATTGGAAAAAAGAACTCAGTTGTAAGATCACAAGGATATAATTTAAAGAACAACTTAAAGTGTCTTTGCAAGTTATCATGCCACCATGTGCTTCACTGTGCATTGTCATTGGTTCTAAACATGAACTTTACTGGAGGGGCGAAAACTTTTTCTCTCATTTATGTTCTGACGATAGTTTTGCAGAGCGCTATCAAACATGTAGGTCCAAAATCCTGGAAAAGGCAGCTCCCTAAAACTGTTTGGTTTTTATTTGTGGCTGGTCTGGTCTGGTCTCTAGTCTGATCTAGAATGGTCTGGTCTCTAGTCTGATCTGGTCTAGTCTAGTCTAGTCTAGTCTAGTCTATCTAGTCGACTCAGTCTAGTCTAATCTGGTATGTGGTCTGGTCTGGTTGCATGGTCTGGTTTTTGGTTGACAAGGACCATACACAACACAACTTTTTGCCAGAGTTAGCTATAAAACAACAAAACATTCTACTTCACAAACTATATTCCATTACAAATAAATAAAACTTCATTACTTTCTCTAATGAAGACAGATCCACATTGAGGTTAAAATCAGTGATGACATGATGTTTGACTTAAGCCATGTTTTAAAGTTTTGAAAACACTTAAAACTGTACAGTATCTGGTATGGGCGGGAATTGAGTTCCACTTTTCTTGGGCTTTCACTGAACATGCTGATTATCTGACAATAGTTCTCTTAAATTTAACCAAACTGTCACCTCTTGCTGATGCCCTGGTCTCCCTAACATTGTTCTTTCAGAGTGACACATATTGTGATGGAGGTGCCTGTTCAAATTAAATTGTACATCAGACAAATATCTATAAAACAAAGAAAAACTATCAACATAATCATTTGCAACAACTTTGTATTGATTTGAAGTGACATTTACCTCTTTAGGGGACAAGTGGACCTAAACCATGACAGCAAAAAGTCCCTTCAGTATAACAGAGCCACCAGACCTGTTAACCTTTACTTGACCCGTACAGTGAGGGCAGTGTAGGGGTTAAGCATCAGGATTTCAGTTTTTTGTCACCCATCTGTTTAAGCACATGCTGTGTGTTTGTCATTGTCTGCTTATGCATGAAAGAGGGACTGACTGCAATCCTCCAAGTTGAGAGCGACACAAAGAAAATGAATGAATTCTGATTGCGTGTGTGAAAGAGAGAGAGAGAGAGAGAGAGAGAGAGAGTGAGAAAGATCAAGAGAGTCAGAGAGCGAGTGAGTGTATGAGACGGAGTATCAGAGTGACAATAGCATTTGACAGGTTTAGCCCCATGGTGTTTGAATATAATGGCCTCTGTGTCGCTGGCTGCTGGCTCACTATCTCACCTTTTGCTCTCATACATACCAATGGGTAGCTATTCTCATTCATGGCCTGTGCAAACGGACTGAGTCAAGGGCAAACATGCTTATGCAGGGGAGAGGAAAATAATTAATCTAAAAAAGCAAGAAGAGTCTGGTTACAGCTGAGTGCATTTAATGAGTATTTATGCCACCTAATGGAATGCAGTGTGATGAATGCAGGGAAGGTTTTTAGGGAATTCTGCTAGCATAAACACAGAGCTAGATTGGCACTGAAGCTGGACTTACTAACAACCCTGGCTAGTTGTTGCAACAGATAAGTTTAGGGATGTCAATATTGCTTTTTAAGGAAGAGATTTCAGGATTTTTTTTTTGAGGGGAAGAACCAAGCTTTGAAGAAATACAATTATCACTAGAAAACGATGAAAGACTAATGAAGTCCCACCTGCATCACCTGTATCAAATATTAAAGAAGGACAGAGCAAGGTTATCTATCTCATCTGTTCTTCTTTCTGGTGGCGTTCCTCAAGGCTCAATCTTAGGTCCTCCTATATTCTCCATTTATGTGTTCCCATGCAGACAGGTTACAAGAAGTTTTGTTTGCATTTTTCATTCCATTGTAATGCGGAAAATATCCAACTGTGTTATTTTTATTTGTGATAAAAAAATACTATCATACTCCAAGGACTTGATTCACCTCAAATACATCAGCCAATCATCAATTATTTTTTCATGTGAATTTAAAATATTCCAAAATTGTATAACAGTATTGAGTCAAATGATGGGTCTTATAATACTGAATTATCATAACTATCACTTTAACTAAGTGTAACACTTTACTTTACAGGTCCGCAAATTTCGTCGTAATTAGGTGATAATTAGACAAACTTTTTTATTATTTCTTTAAAATTACCCCCGAATTTCATGACAATTGGGTGAAAATTAGCACCTAACTTCTTTGAAATAATTAATTTCATGAAGAAAATCATAGAATATCTTCAATATGACTTTGTGAACAGCAGCTGATGTGATTTAGGATTCATTAATAAATGTCTGAGTTAGAATGACAGCTGAGTTCATTTAGTTTTATAGGAGTTCCGGTGTTAATCTTTTTTTGGTTAATCATATAAAGCTGATCTCAGTCATTTATTACCAAAAGATGTAATCATTATTGCTTACAATTAAATTCGGGCATTATTTCAAATAAGTTAAGTGCTAATTTTCACCCAATTGTCATGAAATTCGGGGTAATTATTGTCTAATTATCACCTAATTACGACGAAATTTGCGGACCTGTAAAGTAAAGTGTTACCCTAAGTTAACCGAATAGTTGGAAAATGACAGGCAACTAGATTAAAACATTTCATTTTTTTCCAAAAGGGATCTTTCGTAAAACCAGATCCAGAGAATACATCTATTCATTTTCTGGTGCTGAGGTAAGGTATGGAGTGTTTCAACTTTTTCAAAGTGCAAAACAGCCCATTGATAAAAATAACAACATCAAAAAACAGCTCAAAATAATTAATTAATTAAATTATATTGGACATGTTAGAGAAATTCTCCTTTTGAAGTTAATTCTCTGAAGAAGTTTAATCCATAATAGTAAATAATTCATAATAAATCTCAAACCTATACATTAATTGCCTTTGAGCAACCTACCAATCCTCTGTTTGGTCTCACATGGCATTACTTTCAACTCTCTTGTGTAAACCTATCTTCTCGGGTTATAAAGATTGGTTAGTTGACAGCTGCAAGACAGCTGGCTGACATGCAGGTATCTCTAATGGGCCAGACGTTGGCTGCTGTGATGTTTCATACTTCAGCAGACCATTAAGTGAGTCTGAGTTTGTCTTTCTTTGCTCTCTTTTTCCACAGTATTCTTTCTTTTAGGCAACAAACTTTGTGAATGCTGTTCTTCTACAAAAGTGTTTCAGACATACACACTCAAAAGCAACCAGCCATGTTTTGATGCAAACTACGTGTCAATGCTAACTTCCTCCTTTGCATCATAGAGAAACTACAATACTTTTGTTCTGACTAATAAAGTTATATTTCAAACCCTAAAGTGTTTAATTTCCCAAGCTGTCTCACAAGCTGCACCACACTGACTTGAATTATTCCTCTGAGGAAATGATCATTCATCATGAGCATCTTATTCCGGCTGAGAGAAGGCTGTAATATGAAACATCTGGATATGCAAATGACTAACTACAGCTTTGACATTAAGTGAGGTAGCAGCGCGTACAGAACAAGCCATCCAGCCTCCCTGAACTGTGTTTCTCACACTTATCGGCTGTCGTGCCTGTTAAATAACATCCATAGTTCAGGCTGCGTGTATCAGGGTGACAAATCTTCATAATGTGGTAAACACAGATCTACGTAAACCTGAATGTGCTAAATGCATTCATGAACACATCCTGTGCTGCACTTGTAAACAAATATACGGAAAAGAAGAAATGTATCTCTAAATACCTGCTGAAAAAATATCTGTAAAAATCTTGTAAATTTAACAGTTTATTATTGTGGCAGATGGCTGTTCAACATGAGTCTGGTTCTGCTTGAGGTTTCTGCCTCTGCAGTGTTTTTGCCACTGTATCTTTGCTAAATGTTGCTTAGTGCTGTGCTTCTGGTGCATTAATGTTGGGTCTTTGTAAATAATATGACAAAAAGCACGGTGTAGACCTGTGTCTTGATATATCATTTGTTGTGAATTTGAGCTAACACATTAAGACTGATTGATTGATCGGTTGAGTGATTGATTGCGGATAAAAGTTTCTAACAAATATTTCAACTCTGACTATTCTGGCTTTTCTCTTTCACTGTTTTTTTCTTCTCCTGCCTGTAATAATCAAGTTTAGCGGCAAAGCAACCCTAACCTTGAACTATTCAACATTCACAAGAAATTAAGAGCAACAAACATAACCTTTGTTTTCTATGGTTAGCCTTTTGGTTTTTCTAGTATGTTTTACCTCAAAATGTTGCCCCATGTTCCATCAGATTTTCCACATTGTCTTTCCAGTTGCTGATCAATCAGGAAGCAGAGTAATGATAAAGATTTGGAAACTCACAAGGTTACACAACTTGCTCTGAAACGCAGCAGTGCAACATTAGAAGATAACACCTTTTTGTCCGTCGGCATTTCAAGCTCATCAAACCTCACATCACAATCATCATCAAATGTAAAACACTTAACATAAAATCAATGTATAGGGTACATTGAAAAAAACACTGTAAATTCACAGTCCATGTGTCTGTTTGTTAGAAGCATTTAAGATTTCCACTCAGAGCACAACGTCAAAGGAAAATGGCCACCATGAGAATACATTGAATTGCATCACTGAGTCTGAGCTTACAACCCACACAAACCAATTTCTCAAGGAAACCCTGAGAGTGCAAGGTTTATTACTGCACACTGGGGATAACCATAGAGAAAATATCCCTGCTTGATGCTGTCTCGCCTGTTAATACATGTAACAGACAAGACATACTAGACCCTTTATCTGCAAGCTTGCTCCTGCTAAATGCATCTTCTGTGTTTCTACCAGCATGTGATCCTGCCATATGTGTAAATTGCCTACAATATTTCCTATGACTCTTTGCGTTTGGCCCTAAAAGCTAATGGTAAATATTGCAGCAGCTTAAGGAGAGAGAACTTTGGAGGGTTGAGGGATATATTAAATTAAGTGGGTTAAAAACAATCCGGAGAAGCAGATCAGCGAGCACTGAGTGTGCCTTCTCTTTTCACTCTCCACATGCAAGTAGATACTTGGCATGGCGCAACATTTTAAAATATGATCTACAATTCCCCAGTTTGGCATCAATAAAGGCTTTCAATCTGTCTGTGACATAATCTGTTATGTTGAATGTCGGTATAGGACATCAGACATAGGCTCTAGTAAGTCATTCATCTTCTGGAACCACGTTCTGGAAAATTCTCAGCAATTCATCTTAATTCCATTTTGAGTTTATTTTAACCTAAAACAGTACTTCCTGACTTACTTTGCAATCCATAGAGCTTGGCAGGTTAGTGAATATTATTTAAACCTGTAAACAAAAGCACATAAAACACTACTTCCTTCAGTTTTTCAAAAACCCATGAAGATATGCATACAACATGTTGTTAAACGGGAGGATTGTATTCCTGTTGGGAATGCAAAACAAGCTAGACGTTGCCATTTATGTGACCTTTAGTAAGGCAGTGTATTTAACTGTCTTTATTTAGAGTGGATGGTTCCCAGTGGCCGGGCGTCAAACTGCATGACATCTTTGTTGACACTTTACCTTTGGAGAGGTGAAAAACGACCACTCAGTCCATCTTCCCCGTGCTAAACCACAGTACAAGCGCTGATTGACAGGTCCCCGGGATAGCGTCCTCATTTGCTGCTGTCATAATGTTTTCTTCTCTCCATCCGATTCAGCCGGTTAAAGTCAGGGAGTCTGGGAGACAATGGGAGATAATGTCTGCAGGGTTCCAGTTTTGATTGACAGTTGGTGGTAACTGCTGTGCAAAGCGTGGGCGACCAGCTGGACGCACACTCAAGATGAGGTATAGCAGAGGAGCTGGTGTGTGTATGTGTGTGTGTGTAGGAATGACTGTGCACAACCAAGCAACCAACCACCCAAACGGGATCTCGGTGTGTGTAGATGTCTTGATGTATTGTGCTGTGATAGTATTGAAATCTCCTTAAAACACTCACTGCAGCTGTTGGCTCTATGATGTATTATTTTTCCAAGCATTGTCTATTGTTGTGTTATTGTAGCTGTATTAAATTTGTTATTTACTATCTCTGAATGGAGACCCTTACAAGAACAAAATGCCCTATTGGTATCCACCAATTATTAGACCTTCTGTGAATCTGTTTCTGAAAATGTAACAGAGGCTAAAAGTTTTTCCTTTAACTTTCTTTCCTGCTGCCTGTTTTTACTTTGGGCTATATCATGGTTAACCAACCCTTGCAAATTGATCTATACAAGGATGCAGTTTCTGGGGTAACAAGAAGAATACATAAAAGAGTGCTTTTTCTAAGAGTGTTGGTGGCTGAAAGGAATTACTACCTGTAAAAGACTGTAAAAGCTGATAAGGTGAGTAAAGGTGAAAACTTGTGTAAATTTCAGACAGAACAGAAAAACAGAAAAAAGTAAAAGGAAGAAAGTTTGTTTTCTACATGTACTGCCTCCATGTTTTGAGTTTTCAATTTGAAAGAGAAAATTCCAATCTACCCAGTTTCGGAAATCCCAGACTGGCTTGTAGCCTTTCACAAGTGGAGCTGCAAGTGTGATAACATCTTTTCCAAGGAAATTTGACACTTCTCATTTTGTTTGACATTTATGTATTAACTTAAGTTCGGGAGCAGGACAACGCCTAAACCACACCTTCAATCGTCTGACAAGCGTACTTATGCCCGGTCAGCTCTGTGACTCTGTCACAGTTCCTTCGACCCGCCCTCCCTTCCCTCCTTCTCATCCAGTCACCCCCTTCATCATCCCTTATAATTCAAGTTGGGCAAACCACAGCACAGACAGAACTAACTAATAAAGCTGAATTTTTTTTATCAGGAGGTCAGACAGAAAAACAACGACAAAAGCAATAACAGAAAATAGAACAGTTGTTTGGCCCACCAAGGCAAGGCCCAGTCTACCAGATGGCCAGTGCAGCCCTGTTGGGCCAAATGTGAGCCCAGCTGGTTATTATCATAATATCAAACTCATTTCAGCCTGCAGTCTGACCTGCAAACATCACTGTGTTTCCTTTTCTTACACACACCGCTCTGAATAATTATTCAACCTCCTTGGACTTTTCCACATTTTACAGTGTGATTTGTTTGATTGCTAAAGCATGCATAATACTTTGAAGGTGCAAATGAATTATGTGATCTTTAATTTTTTACAGGAAAACTAATCACATTTTTGGATGCCAGACGCTATCTTAATTTCAGGCCTGGTGAAATAAGCTGCAGGAAGCTACAATTATCAATAATAGTAATAAATAATAATGCTAGTTAAAGTCTTGACCCTAACCAAGAGCTCTGCTATTACCTTTTTCCCACCAAGAAATAGATTTATTTCTAAATTGCACACAGTGAAACAAAGATGCTTAGTGAAAATTGTTTTAGTAAAACAGAGTTCAGAGAGAGGGTTGCAGGGTAAGCTGAACTGTACTTGAGCTGCCCTCCACTGTATTCTGCAGCTAAAACACTTAACCAGCAGCTCGGCCCAACGCTTTTCATTTCACAGGCCATTTCAGCTGAGTGCATTAACCAATCAGACCCTTTATAGAATATTATTGCCCTTGCAAATAACCACTGAGGTACTCCAGCTTTATCACAAATCGTCTAACAACCAACAGCTGAAGGCATAGGTCTCATGGAGAGCCTGGGGTAAATAGAAATAACACACAGATAAAAGAAGACACAAATGCAAATTAAATTACAAAAAGGTATTGGTAAAATGAAGGAAAACACCCTTGAAAAGAAAGAAAGAACAAATTAAAGAAACAATTAAAATCAAGGCAAGTTGCAAGCAATCCCCAGTTAGAAAAGAGAGAGATAAGTCAACAGATTTTAACTGATGAGAAAGGTATCATTTTGAGCTGAAGGCAGAAAAGTCCACTCTAACACCAGAAAACACAAGTGAGAAACAGCAAACAATAAAGGTTCTGCCTTGAGAGCAATCAGTGAATAAATTCGGAGAAAAGAATGAGCCTGCAGTAACAACAGAGAAACAAAACAACTCGTGCTGTGTGGGTGCAAATCTGTATGGGAGGATATTTGGTTGGTAAGAAAGAAAGGCATGAAAGACACAAGACAAATCCAGAGATAGAACACAAAGCAAAGACAATTGGAGCAAACATAATTCAACACCACAGAAAAATAATAATATGCACAATACTCACTCAGCATTACATTTTTAACTTACTCGTGTTATTAAACACTCTTAGGAAAAAATCAGAAGAACTGACATTTTATTCTCAGGAGTTTGTGGAGATCAAGCCACAGCTAGAAGGATAGTCTTACTTTCATCAGTTGTGACCAAATTGTATGTCCTCATTTGCATTCCAACAAGAAAAGTGTCTTAGGGCGCGATCACACTGGCAATCCGTACCGTGCCATACTCGAGCACGATTGGCCCCCCGCTGCGTCATTCCCGCGGTCACACTGCACCAGGACTAACCGTGCCTAAGCACGATTAACTCTTGTACATAACGTCGTAATACAGTACATGCATGCTTTATGTTATTATGAAGCGTGCTCAGTTTACAAACAGGCGTAGTCGAGAATTAAAAAAAAAAAAAGGGACGCACAGTCGAGTCCGCGTCCGCACATCGGAGAACAACACGGAGAACATGACAGCTACTTTGCGACTTATTTTGAGTCATTTTAGTCAGATACAGCTAGAAAACTCTGGATTTCTCCATAATGAAGGCTGTCAGCGTGTGTACCCGCGTGCCTGAGCACAGTACGGAGCGGTTACACTGGCGGTTACACTGGCCAAACGAACTGGACTTTAGGGTTGAAGCGTGCTTGGGCACGGTACGGATTGCCAGTTTGACCGCGCCCTTATTGCATGTCTGATTCACCCTTGGCAATGTTCTCCAAAAATGTGAGATCTCAAAGAGGGACTTCTGATAATGTGGCTGGTGGTCTTTAACTTTTATGTCCTCGAGGAAAAGTCTTCAACTGACATCAGACATTTATTGAATTAGTACTGTGTTGACCTCAGCATTTAAAGTCAGACTATGCAAATTTCAAGGCAGATTTTCAGACCAAAACAACCCCTCTCTTTGGACACACCTCCTTCATCCCTCAGCTCCCGCCTCCACACTTCCCCCGCCTCTCCAGCTGTGTTTCACCAGCAAGTTTCTGTGAGACAAAGAGTTGCAGAAAACTGCTAATACACATCTGAAAACAAGAATCTGCAATACATTTTAAATTACCATATTCATCTCAAAGAAAATGTGGTAGTTAACCGTTTGTCTTCTTCTCTACTCTTGCAACAACACTGTTATTATGACTCTAAAAAAACAGCATCTCTGAGTCATTGGGGCCACCTCTCCTGTCCACGTGGTGGCAGGGTAATGGTTGGAGAGACATATGAATCATGTTTGAGCCTCTGACTGAAACATAAACAAGCTAAAGGAAGCACCTTCCTTTCAGTTTGAACAGGGGGAACAGAGAGCTAAGAAAAACCAGTCTAGAGAGTGTCAGACTTCACTCTCTTTTTAGGAAGTCATTTACATTTTCCTGTATTAATATTCAGAATGTTGCATATTTAGCCTTAATAAATGTATCTCAACAATTTATACTAAACTATACTTTGTTTCAATGTCAAGTTACTTCTGTTTGTGTTTTTATGTGTTTCACCCCCTCATCCCAGCTTGTGAGACACGTTCTACTGTCTTTGTAAACTCTACCTTATTTGCCTTTCAGACTCTCGGCTTATTTCAATGAAAGACAAGAAAAGAGAAACAGAGGGGACCCTGACAGCAATTGGAAAACTCTATCAGAATACAAAATATGTATGTGTGTGTGTGTGTGTATGAGAGAGAAAGTGAGAGAGAGAGAGGTATGGAAACAGAGTGTCAGAGGTTGTGGAGGTGACTCCACTGTCGACTTTAATTACAGCACAGAGCCGAGCTGTTAGCTGGACTCATATGCTGCACTGACTAAACCATTACTACCACCATTAATCACAGCCTCACGTCCACTTATATCACCGGCCACTCTGGACAGCTACGGAGGAGGAGCCAAACACAGAATTCAAAGTTAGAGCTTGGCTTTGTCTTTGAGAGCTAAAAACAATCAACATTCTGATTTAGGGCTTGGGTGTGTTGACGTGTTCCTGACTTCTTAAAGAGATAGGCACACAAACATTAAGAAGCAACAAGGCCCTTTCACACACTCCTGAAATTTCTCAAAATCGTTATGGTGGGGCGCATGTGTGAATGCAAATGGCAGAAGTTTTCATTGTCACATCATGCACTTCCTGAGACCCCCCCTCCCCTTGTAACAAGGAGAATCTCTCACAGTGAGGGACACCTGACATCCGTCAGGACTACATGTGCGAAAGCGGCTATAAAGTGCATTACATTTAGATCCAATTTTCTACATTTTTTTGCAAATGAATAAAGGTGAATCCAATATAAATTCATGCTGAGCACAACGGGATATCTTAAACATGTCTAGAACACACTGACACTGAGTTGGCAATGATTGCATGAACATGGTCTCAGGGAAGTATGTTAAAATAGGAAGACTGAAAATGCAAAATTTGGTCATTATTTATACATTCAAAAAATGATGGTGGACTTCCTTTTGGGTTTTGACAATGGGCACTGCGGCATTTTATGTAAGTCCTGACATGGTTAATATGCAGAAAAAATGTCATGCATGTCAGGGAAAAAACCTCTGGGGGGGGGCTTTTGGAAGAATTTCATGGGAGTGCACGAGACATCAAAGTTTGACAGCACGCCATGGCCACGCCCTTTGACGAAATAACGTACAGAGCACAACGGGAGATCTTCAACATGTGTAGAACACACTGACACTGAGATTGCATCAATGGGATGAACGCTTTCGAAGAAGTTCGTTCAAATAGGTAACCTGTGAAATGCAAAATTAAGGCATTTTTTTACACACAAAAAAAATTATGGCGGACTTCCTGTAATGTTTTGACTATGGGTGCCAGAGGATTTTTTGTAGGTCCTGACATGGTTAATGTGCTTGAAAATTGTTATGCATGTACGTGAAAAAATTTCTATGGAGAGGCCTTTTGGAAAGGTTAAAAGTGGCACGACGAGACATCAAAGTTTGACCGCACGCCACGGCCACGCCCTTTAAGTTTTGGAAGAGTAGAGCACAATTTAATATGTTGAACATGTCTAGAACACAGTAACACTGAGTTTTTGTCAATCGGATGAGCGCTTTCGAACAAGTTAATTCAAATAGGTGTCCTGTAAACGATCGAAAATCGCGTTTTTTTGACTTTCAAAGAATCCTACTGGACTTCCTGTTGGATTTCGAGCATGGGTGCAAGAGGGTTTTTTGTTGGTCTTGGCAAGATGGATATGCATAGAAAAATTCAGAATTGTAGGTTCTACGTGCCGCTGGGGCTGAGTGTTTGAAAGATTATAGGGGGCGCCACTGAGCCATTAAGCCACGCCCACTCATTTTAATAATACAAAAAGTTTGACTTCACCACCAGGATTATATGTATGACGTTTCGGGAGTGTAGGACAATGTTAAGCCTGTGAAAAAACTACTTCCTGTTTGATGGCGAACGATACGTCCGTAGAACGACAGCGTTGGACGTAGGCGTTTGAGCTTGAAAGTCTTGTATGGCCAAGGTGTTAGCATGGTCCACAACAATTTTGAGGGGGAATTGAGCTACTGTGCAGCAATGGCTAGTGGTAATTGAAAAGTAGTGACTTCCTGTTGTCAACAGGTGGCGCTGTGACTTATCAAAAAATATCAATCATGGATATGTTCAGGGCAGGCTATATATCATGCATGATTTTTTTGGTGATGATTGATGACTCCCCATTAGAGTTATAAGCATTTAAGTTTTTGGCAATGTGCCAAAACGCACGTTAAACTTTGAACGCACGCCACGGCCACGCCCTTTGAGTTTTGGAAGAGTAGAGCACAATTTAATATGTTGAACATGTCTAGAACACAGTAACACTGAGTTTTCGTCGATCGGATAAACGCTTTCGAACAAGTTAATTCAAATAGGTGACCTGTGAAAGGCCAATTTGAGCCATTTTGAAGCATTTTTTTAAAATTCAAAAAAATATGGCCGACTTCCTGTAATGTTTTGACTATGGGTGTAAGAGGATTTTATGTAGCTCCTGACATGGTTAATGTGCATACACATTTTCATGCATGTACAACAAAAAAACATCTATGGGGAGGCCTTTTTGAAAATTACAAGAGGGCGCCACTGAGCCATTTTGCGAACTTATTTTACGAAAATGCGAAAATATCAAATTTTTCGCCAGACCTGATGACCTTGCACATTTTGGTGAGTTTTCATTCACGTTCAGGCCCTCAAAAGTGGCTGCAAAGAGGAGGAACAAAAAAAAAAGAAAAATAATCACAAGGGATCCAATAGGGTCCTACGCACTTGTCAGTGCTTCGGGCCCTAAATATCCATGGAGCAAACATGCAGAAGACTTCATAACAGCCGAGCATAAACAGCCTGCAGTTAAAATAATTTACACATCATTGAGGATCTCATAATACAAAGTCGGTAATCAATCTGCAATTCCTCCCATTTGTGTTTGTTCACTCCCTGCTGGAGGAATTTTTCAACATCACAAGTTTCCCTCCTAGCCTTAGACCAAAATCAAAGTCACTGGATAACTTATTTGAGACATATTGTGTTTATTAACTATAGGTTAATAAACACAAAACACAGGGAGAAACAAAGGAAGGGTACGTAAGTTAGTCTGGAGTGGTGGCCAGTTGCTAGACAGTTGGACATGGGACTTTCACCAAAGAGACAACATTTGAGTCCAAAAGTCACTGTGGACTTCTTTTGAGTTCTGAAATCTAGCAACGTATGTCATTATTTAACATCTACATACATCATTAGATAATTAAACTTAAGTAAAAATCAGTTTTAACTTAAAATTCTGAGAGTTGAGGTGACAAGACGTGCTCAGAAAACATCATACTGTAGCTCGGTGCTTTCAGTTCAGCTTCTTTTCCCCTGTAGTTCCTTTATATATTTGATGTGTTTGTTTTCAAGATTTCAGTCTTTCCACGTTTTCTACATCAATAACCTCATTTTATTTTCTCTCTCAGCATGCCACAGTGTTTGCTTTTGTTTGCGGTACACAGCTTGAATAGATAACATGCCTTTTTTCCTTATACCTATACACGGATCTGATGGATCTCCCACTGAGTCTATTATTTCTGTTTCTACTTGATGGTATAGCACTGAGATGGTTTTTTTCCCTGTAACGTACAGACTGTAATGAGTTTGAGCTATCCAGCAGTGTGAGGTGGAGGTTGGAGGTAATGCCTGATACCTTCATTTTTGCTAACTCACTACAGGTTCACAAGTCCCTGCATATACACGGCAACAATGTGAATGTGCTCATTTTAAAATCAACCAACCTCAAAAGAACATTTAGAGACTTACTGAAGACCTAAAGAAGGGCATTGAGCTATTTTTTGGTTGTGATAGTGATGTTTAAAAAAACAACAACACATCAACAATGGAGACAATTTAACATTGTGTGGGGTGCTTTTGACTGTCCACACCTTAAATAAAATCATACAGGTTGTTAAAGGTTGCTGTAACCAAGCAGCAACCTACAGTGTTCAGGCAATGTGGAAGTGCATACAACTGCAGTTCTTCGAGTGTCCACTTGAGGCTGGCTGCAAGGCCACACAACCTGATTCAGTCTCATTTAAAAATGTAATTCTCATTTTTTTAAGCAGAAATAAACATATTTACATCCTGGTCCTTCAAAACACATTTGATATCAATTGTACATTTCAAGATTGATAGAAAGTAAGTTAGAGTAAGCATTTTTTTTATATGGTGACCGCCATCATTGGGCCTCAGAAACCAATGAACAGCATCACTGGGACTAAGTTCATGTTTTATATGGTCTTTGATTATGACCCATACTCAGGTATAGTTAGGCTTCTAACAAAATCTCACGGTTTTAGTAGTTATTCAACACAAAAGGAAAAAGTCAGATGATGTCTTATGAAGAATGATTAAGTTTGTTTGTGATGATGGGGGATAAGGGCGATTGACGGGCGCAAACATACACAGGAATTTTGTGTGAAAGCAGAGTCTCTGATGGCTTTTGATGCCTGCTGCTGGCTTCCTTTGTTTGCTTTCCTCAATCAGGAGCCAATGCAATGAATGGAGGAAGAACATCAGAAAAGTGTCTACACCTCGGTTAACTGAGCCTCAGCATTTCAGATGGCTTCTGTCTAACGTCTTATTTTCTGTCCTCTCCAAGCTTTTCATCAGCTGGTTTGTTTTAGCTTTTGTCTTTTGTTTTGCCATGCACTTACTGCAGTCATCCATTCACTGCATCTATTACTGGCCTACTTATGATCTTTATTTTTTAAATTGCCTTTGTGCTTTTTGTGCCTTTCTTGTACAGATAGGACAGTAGTTAGAGTCAGAAATCAGGGAAAGAGTTAGAATGGGAATGACATGCCGTAAAGGAGACACAAGTCAGATTCGAACCCGGGCTGCCCACTTGGAGGACGATAGTCTCCGTACATGGGGCGTGCACTAACCACTTCGCTTCTAGTGCCCCTATAATGAAAATTTTCAAGTTTGCAAAACTCTTTTGTTCTTAATATTCCATTTGTCGCTGACTTTTGTTTGACTGAAGTTTGTTACATCATATCATACCAACACATAATGCAATGTCACTAATTTTAAGGAACTAATTCAACCATTGTAGATATTTAACCAACATTAGGAGCAAAAATATTTCAACCAACAAAATGCATTTTATTTCTAAACCTTGCGAAAAAGATTTGTTGCCTAAAATTAACCAAACTGAGACTGTTTCACAAAGTTATCATGTCTTCAATGTGTTTGCAGGAAAATGTGGACATGATGGAGTGTTGCCTGACATCATTATTATTATTATTATTATTAGGCATTGATTTAGAAAAGCTCTTCGGGCTGTGATAAAAAGTAGGGACAGTCTTTAAAGTCATATGGGTTTGAAGCCTTAGGTTCACTTAACTGAAGAAAAAAAAGTTTGAATCATTGTAACAAATGTAGATACAAAAATATTAAAAGTATTTGCTGAGGACATTTTTGACAAGCCATGCCTGTCTCTCTTTTCTGCCTCTGTCCTGAAGAAAAGTACTTGAAAAGTGACCTTGTATTAAGAGTTTTAGAATTGTTCTTGCTTTTAATGGGTAAGACGAGAAAGCATCTTTGAAATTAAACATTAAATAGACAAATAAATGGAAAGAAGAAAATCAGAAGTATGAAGACGTCCTTGATCACAGTTACATTTACTTTTTATAAAACAGCAAATCTGAATCTGTCAGTTACCAGTCGCTGTAGTTTTTAGATAAAAGTGCTGCTGCTTCTGAAGTTCTATGAGAACTATGAGCGTCAGATCTGGGGGGATGAACTACTGAGCCATCAAAAGATAAACCGATCTCAAGGGGTTAGAAATCAGTAATGTTCTGTGTGTTCCATGGTTGTTCTGCAGCCGTCGTGTCGGGTCTGAGATCCGTCTGACTCACCCTGACTCACAGCGAGACTCTGCAGCTGTAGACAGAGTTTCCCTCAGGGAGCGCCCAGCCTGTCAAACGGCTGCTTCTCGTGTCAAAAAACAGACACTTTTCATCCTCTAGTGAGCTTTCATGTTCTTCTTCAATGCTTGGAAATCAATCGCAGATGTTTTTTCATGGGACACCAATCATCCAGCAAAAATGTTTCTACCCCAAACATGGTCGGATTTGTTTGTTTCCCTCTTCAGAGTTCCAACACGAACCTTGATCAGATGTCATGTTAAGGAGGATGTTACTTTTAAAACGATTTTTCTTTTTGCACACAAGTTTATGACAGAAGCACATGCTGTGTACTCTGTCACACAGGTTAGCCCACATGGCAGTGAGGTGGGTGACACTATAATGATGCAAGAGAATGTGTTCCCATATATAGGAGCAGTGTGACCAGAGCTGCCTCTATATACTGTACGCCTTAAAGCTGAAATAAACCCTAGAGACAAAATGCAGCATTCTAAGAAACAGAGTTACACTAAGAAAAATGGTAGCATAACATCAGAATCTTTATCACTGGAACAAAATTACATAGTGTTTCTGTCAGGACAGCCTACTGCTTATGGTGGCATGTTTAATATAATTAAACTAGTGTATTTTAACTGCTGCTATTTTTCCCGATGTAGTGAGGGCCTGACTCACTGAAGGATTGCATGGCTTTTGCCAAACTCTAATCCTGTGCAAATGAATCACAAAGACATTAAATTCACGAAACACATATGAGGATCATTTGGAAACAAATTCTGACTATGATAGTGAATTTGAAGATAGGCTTAACTCAGAGCATGCACCGGAAGGAACAGCAGAACACACCGTAGGAGGAGTCTCAAAGTCAACCGTCGGAAGAGCCCGACAGCGCAGCCGCAGGAGGAGCTCCACAGCCACCTGCAGAAAGAGCCCCAGCAGCTGGCTCATGTTCATGATATCATGCCGTCATTCAAAAAAGAATGACAATTTAATTGTTAAATGTCATCTAGTGATTGCAGAGATTATCACACATGTTATCTATATTGTTTGGAATTGAGATAAGACAATAAAGGAGCTTTTATAACCCCAATAATATCTCAATATGTCGATATGTTCTGAACAGTACCAAAGGGTCTAAAAAGTGAACATAATACAAGGGTTATTTAATACATTCTATCTCAAAGATTTCCCTTTTCCCTTTAATGAAAATCAAAAACACTTTCTAAAGGGCTGCTTGACCTTTACACTTTCTAATGGAAGCTTGTAGAAAAGTCATCTCCAGCGTCAGCACATAAGTGTGACAACTACTCACTTATTCTTAGACTCCGTTTGTCTACAAAAGGGTGAAGGAAACCACAATGCGTGTACCTGCTCCCCAAATTACAGAATGATAGACTGCGCGAGGCCGTGAAACAATGCCTCACTTTCAGATTAATTATCACAAACACGAACGGTGTGAGAACCAGCCCATGTGCTTTATTCAAGATTCATCAAACTCTAATTACCAAACTCCATGTAAAAACTAATCAGACTATAATTAAAACATCAATCTTGAGAGGCGTTCCCCAATGCAGTCTATCAGTGACACAGCACCATCTATGGATGGAGGTGATTACTCAGTCTGGATTATCTGGAGCAGGAATTCAATCAGGGTGCTTTAAAAAACAGTGCTTAATTTGAGCTGCTGAAAGGATAATGTTAATGTACTTCATCTCTTTCAGTAGTTTACTGTATGTTGACTAATATAGACACTTTCAAAATATCATGGACAGCTCCCTGATATTGATTTTGATATGTAAACCCAGCAACTCTTCTGCTTGTGCCGTACGTGTTTGTTCTTTGAGACCACAGCTAAGGAAGCCCTGAGAGGAAAAATTAGAATCAAATATCTTGTTACACATTTATTGAGTTCTGTCCTCTCCTGTGCACTCTGCTTAAAGGTGTGATATGCAATTTCCAGAGTAGATGTCCATTAGATGTTGCAATTTCGCTCCAGTCTTTCAGATCAATCCAAAGCTGCCCCTTCAGAGCACAGCTTCCAATCTTCCTTGCACCACTCCTTCGGTGTTTCAACCAAGTGCAGCCATTTCTATGAATGATCTCCATTTAGATATGCAGTCCCTGAGTGGGCGGGACTATCTCTCTTCCCCCACGTGCTGTCAGGGCTAACAGTTGTCATTAATATGTTTGAGCCTCTGAGTGAAACAGAAACAAGCTGATGGAAGCGCTGCCGGTCCTGTAAGAACATAGATCTTAAACAAAAAAGGCCCACTGGGAGTTTGACTTTCATCTTTTTTGGAAAGGCATTACACACCAATATATTTATTTAGGATATATATTTGATATCTACTTCATAATTTTTTTTAAATGCTGTATGTTATACAATTGGGAATGAGGGTAAAAAAAAGAAAGAAAGTGCTGTACAGGAACAAAAACAGCAGTAGCAATGACAAAAAACAACTACATAAGCTCAAAACAAAGAAACAACATTTAATGAGTAATTAGCATAGACTGTACATATTAATGGAAGAAGCCTGAGTGACGTCATCAATCTGTTACTGCAGGGGGGTCTGGCGTCCCATCGATGGCGGTCGACATGCTGGAAATGCTGACTCAGCCTAACTTTCAGTCAACCTAACGACAGGCTGAGAGCTGGAGCTGAGGAGGGTTTTAAACATTCTTGACAAACTGTTACACCGTGCCCACCTGTCAATCAGGTCAGCTTTGCACCTTATTGTGAATAACACTTATCCTATGAAATCTAAACAGACGAGTTGTGAAAAAATTCCACCCCCTTACAGTGTGTGCCGATCGCAACATGAGCTAATCAGATCTATATTGTTTTTTGAACCAGGCTGTAAACATGTTAGTTTCTGCTGTAAATAATAGCTTTTTTAAATGGGGTGTGTATGTGACTTCCTGTGCTTCTGCAGCCAGCCTCAAGCAGACACCCGACAAACTGCACTTCCACATTGGCTTAATTTTTCAACACCGGAGGACACCGCTTGTTCTTTTTAGTTTAAATGACTGATTGAACAACAGGAGGTCCATGAGTATTAAAAAGGTGAAAACAAAGATCATGAACTAGGGTTGAGCACATCTCACAAGTCAAATGAGAAATTACAGATGTTTTAATGAATTGAATTGGGAAAGTACATTTCGACTCTTAACTTTTTACCTGGCACTACAACTGATTTTAGGCTACAATTTATATTCTTCCTCACACTTGGCTCCGTTTTTTTTCTTCTTTCATTCGTGCCAATACTGAGTCATTTTGGATTTTGTACTTGTAATTCCCTCTAGTTCTGCTTAAGTCCAAATTCATCAGTGATTCACAGCTATGTTTTTTCAACTGACAAATTATAGATTATTCTGTTTAACGAGTTAGAAATCTGTATCTTAATCTCCAAGTCAGTCTAATTGTGTTCCTTACAGAAAATTGATGGTAAAAAATGTGTGTTACTCTTCGTTTGTGGATGTAAATACTAAACACCCAAATCTGTGCTTAGTTTTCTTCCAGGCCTGCCCAGAATCTACAATTGACTCAAATTAAATCAAGCCCGTTTGATGTGTTGTTCAAACGTCTTCAGCCTGATGAAGCACGCCTCCTGGATGATAAATCGAGCTGCTGAAAACATCTAATTTGTGAAGCGGCTGGCTCCCCAATTGAAAAGCAATCAATACACCCATTAGCTCCACTGCCATTAGTTTCCAAACATGTGAGCACTTTCCAAACGCCCTGAGAGCAAAAAGTCATTCAGGCAAATATTTGTAGACAACCATCGTCTTCCACTCACCAGCAACATGCTGCAGGCTAAAGACGAAAAGCAGAACGACTTATTGACATTCAATGAGAGTTTTTCATCCTTTAATGTTGTAATGCTCCCATTAATCAGAACATGTTGTTACCCTCAGTTCATAGGTTTATGATTGAGCAAAGGCAAGGCCAAATAAATGTGACAAAAATATGCTATCCTATTTATCTCCTGAGGTGTAAAAAGGATGTTTGCTACAATAAAAGATAAAAAGGCAAATCTTTAAAAAAAAACATACTGGTTAATGATTGCAGATATTTTAAAATATGGATGCTGGAATAACACAATGGTGAAAATGGAGGGCTGAAATAAGGTGATGGATTAAATGATTAGTGACATAATATGCATTTCCAAAGTTTCTGTACCTTGACTTTTGGGACCAAAACGATGCGATACGATACACTTTACTGTCCCTTTGGGGAAACTTGTCTTAGACTCCAAGTGCTGCACACATTTCTCTGCCTCCGCAGTAGAATTAATAAATGAAATAAAAAACTATAAAAGCAAACAACAATCTACACGTAAACAGAGAGGCACATGCCAGAGAAAACCACAAACAACATATAGAATATTGCACAAGATCTGCATTAAACACAACATCATCAGTGAAAAAGATAAGAGCAACATGCTTTTGCACATCCCGTGAAACTTTGATTGAGGGGGCACACATTTGTTTTGAAACAGTTGATGTCTGTAGAAATATATGGATGATGCCTCCTAGGGTTCAACTCAAGGAAGTTCTTTCCATGCGGATAGAAACCTGATAGAAACAAGCTTTAGCAATGGGGGAGTGGCTAATTTAGAGGATGACTTTGTTTCATATGAAAACTGAGTAATCTGACTATACTGCATATCAAACTAATGAAGACAATCTGACTGTATTTAATAAATAACCAACAACATTACTCAGATGATAAACAGTTTAGTTTTTTTTAAGATGTATTTTGGGGCTTTTTCTATGCCTTTATTGAGAGACAGGACAGTGGATAGTCAGAAATCGAGAGACAGCGGGGAATGACATGCGGGAAAGAAGCCACAGGTCAGATTTGAACCTGGGCCGCCCGCTTGAGGGACTACAGCCTCCATACATGGGGCATGCTCGCTAACCACTATAGGCTACTGGCGCCCCCGATAAACAAGTTATTTTAAGGAAATATCCTGTTAGCTAGTTAGCATCCTGTTAGCGGCCCAGCCCACTGTCGTAATAGTCTCTCCGAAGTCCACCGCAAAAGTCATATTTTTTAACACTCAAGGCAAATTCCGGACCAAAATATCACGGAGGGGAGGAGTTTCAGAGGCACATCAGATATCAAAGAGATTCCCATAGGAATGAATGAACTTCCTGTTTGCCTCCATACACATACGTTAACTGGAAATGAGACATGACGTCACAGTACAGTCCTTTTGCTGCAGCTGTAACACAAACCACAGGGAGAGTTTTCAGTTTGTGTACAATGCATTTGAAACAGATTGTTTATCATTGCATTCATGTCAGTCAGAGAATTCCTCTGATCTAATTGATGTTCGTGTTTGTACATTTAAAGGAGCACGACTTGATAGACCTGCGTCTACACCCACATCTTAAATGGAGTGATTCACTCCAGCCCTGTCTCATTAGTGTGGACAGAAAACAGCCAAATAGCTCCACATCACCTCCCTCTACTTCTCCTCCTCGTCTTTCTCCTCCCTATGCTCTTTCTCACTCGTGCTGTTTCTCTTCCAGAACTTGATATCGAGATTTTTACTGTTTTGTTTTTACGAGAGCATTGTCCCCGCGCCCTCCGTAGAAGTGATGTCCTGGGACTTTTTTTTACGAGTACATTCCCAGTTTTATGTGTTGCATTTTTTTCACCCGACTAGATTAGGCCAAGTGATCTCATTGGTCTCCATGGGAACTTGCCCCTCCCACTTGTGTGATGCTGCATAAGGTGACATAGCAACAGCTGCTGCATGCTGCTCATCAATCATATGTGGCTGATGTGTCTGCTGATGCTCTCTGTTTCCAGCTACGTGTCCTTGATGCTAAATGTGAGATCTTAGGGTGTGTAGCTTGATGCTGGAACATAAAGAGTTTTTAGAAAGACAATAAATCTGCATGGAAACGAGGGGACGCTGCCAGAGGACAGTCGCTAATGTTGACGGAGAAACTGTACCGCTGATGGTGTCGTTAATGACTGTGGTCATTATTGGAGGGTTGGGCTCATATCTGAGCGGATGTATTCTGGCGATATGAATATGTATGACAGGGATGGTTTGGAAGGCACCAGACAAACACACCGAGAGGCTCTGTCCTTTCGCCAGAAGTGTCAGAGGGAGTACATTTCCTGTCTGGTCTGGACTCAGTCCTAAATTCTCCATCTAAAATGTATTTTCATAAAAAGCTTCCTCTCCCTCCTCTTTCGTATCTTCTCCATCTATGATAAACTCTTGTCTTAAGGAAAAATCTTTTCATTCTCTCAGATCTAATTTTCTTTTTTCCGCTTCTTTACCTGACAGTGTCATTGTCATTTGTCTTCAACCTATCATAGAGACACTCGTAATCAGGTAGTTTGTCTAACATTTATCTACCTGTCTTAGTTAAATTGAAGAGAAAAAAGAAACATCTTCTTCACGGTTATGGTTACAACATTTCTATATTTAAAGTTGAGTAAATCCAAGTTACAAACCAAATGAAGTGTGAACGTGATCAATCACATTTGACAAACCAAAAACCTTGAAGTGGATATTTCTCAGTTTATACCTATTCAATGTAATGAGAGCTGATATCAATAAAGCTCAAACCAGTAACACCAATACAGCTGCTCTTGGATACTTCTATTATATTTCCAATAGATTACATCTCAGACCTTTGAATGACTGACGGACTGTCCATGATGAACTCAGCTTCTTGCCCAATGCCAATACATTATGGATGGGTGGATGGATGTATTTTAAAACGTTTTCACAACTGCTGTATTACTTTAAAGGTAGGGTTAGTAGTCTATTCAGCATACTATTTGTTACATTTGTAAAAAACGATATTTAAACCCCCAACAGGAATCAATAAAATCATGTGCTCTGATAAGTGGTAAAAAGAGAGAAGTGATCTCTAGCTGCTCAAAATCTGTAAAAAAAAAAAATCTGACCTATCTCTGCCATGAGGTCTGGATGGAAAGTACCAAAAAATGCCTCCCAAGCTCCCCATGTGTACTCTCCCATTGCTTTGCACCAGCCCGCACTCAAAGCGCTTCACTGCCGCCGGAGGTAGTCCATGTCTACCGGAGGATGGCAGAGAAAGCTAAGCTCAAATGATTACTGCCACAGTTACTTGTAACTGCTTGCCTTGCTAAACACAGCAAGAAAATAAAGCACAAGTAGAGAACGCTGCAACGAGAAAGAGTTTAGATAAAGCAAAATGAAGCACAGAGTCACCATTCATGAAGCTTTTCAGTAATGGTAACAACTGAGGGAGGTTAGGGATCTGAAAAGTGAAACCATGGTTGCTGTCTTTCTGCTTTACGTTCAGTATGATAACATTAGACTTTTTCATACTGCTGAATAAGACAGAATGGAACTTGGTTGAATAAAGTTAAAAGTGAAGTGCTGAGCTTCTCTCCCTGCTCCTCTTACAGAGCAGTTGTGATCCGGTGGTGCTAGTAGTGATACGGGGGGGCGTGGTGTTTGAAACAACCCCAAGGGGAGGGTGTAGGTTAAGACAGATCCTGGAAATGTTACTTTGCAAACCTTGCTTGCTTTCAAAAATTACTAACACTGCCTTTACATGATCCATCAAGTTATTCTCGTCTTGTTTTTGTTTTGTCCTTTTTTTCACCCAATATTTTTGTCATTTCCTGTTGTATGATCCTGCCTTTTCCAGATCCTGCTACATGTGATTTCCATGCCTTGTGTTCCACTGCCCTGATTGTACTCACCTGCATCTCGTTATCCCCTGATTGTCCTGCATGTTCTCCCTCATGTTGCCAGTTTGTTGTGTGTTCCCTCGTGTCACCTGTCATTCCTTGGTAGTAGGTTTTCTAGTGTACTGTATAACCTTAGCCTGACTTTTCTGACCATAGCCTTTTTGCCTGCTCCTTTTGGATTTGTGTGCTTTGATTGATTACCTGTGCACCAGCCCGGGCTGTGAAATAAACTCTGCCTTTTATCGAACTCTGCCCTTTACTTAGCATGCGTTGTTTTGGGCCCATCACTCTATCTGGTTCTGTTATGCCTTTAACTGCTATTTCTGCTTATCTACTACTACTGCCACTACTATTGCTTTCTCTGTTCATACTTTGTCTGAAAAGTATTGCACTATAATGTGCATGTAGGCTACCTAATCGTTAGCAGTGTCTATGCCACCTTGTGGAAGAAGGTGACCATAGACTGTATATAAGAAGTGGACATAATACACAAAGTTTTGATGACCACAGTGCTGAATTTCGATCTTTAAAGTGGGAGTCCACAAACAAAGGGGGAGAAAAGACACCCTCTCTTATATGTACAACCTTATTGCCACCTGGTTATCAAAACTAGCTATGGAAAAGATATAAACTTACATAACATTTGGCTTTGGATGAGTGTAACATGCCGACTCCATACCTCTAACAGGATGAAGAGTCTTTAATGTAGTGTCTGCTTTAACAGCCCCCTCCACAAAGCAGACAGACCACTGCTGTTGATAAACCTCCTTGAGTCGTCCACATCAGACCACAGGCCACTTCATGAATAAATGAAGCCACTGAGTCTGACTTATGCTGCCCACAGACTTAGCTCGGTGTGGAGAAGGACTCGGGGGCTCGCTATGTTAATGTCCTCTGTATAGATTACAGTGCTTACTAATTCATGCAGGAGGAGGTAATTTATTGGGCTTTCATAGAGGTCCCCATTGGGAGATAAATGCTGTCTGTCCAGCCCTCTGCAGGGACCTCTGAGGATTCATCAATTGGAAGCCGAATTGGTTTTTACTGGACTCCATGGGGAATCCTTTTGAGATGGGTGAGCTCTGGTGGACTACTGCTCTTTATTCACCCCCTTGGAATGCTTAACAGCATTTGAACCATGAACATATTCTTTATTTCTGGTTCTACATGGTCCCAAAGTAAGCTTTATTTTCTGAATCACAAGCACTACAAGAAACAGAAAGTATAGAGGACAGAAGTCAGGCCACAGCACAATGACAACATACTGTATGTAACACACTTTCCGATGACCCAACAGTGACCAGGATGAAGGAGGAGGGGTTGGTGTGGAAAGAAGCGCTGAGGAGGCAGAGATGATATGAACTTCATTGATCCCTACAGGGCAAACTGTGCAGTAGGGATGTATATTTTATTTATGGTGCTCACACTCCGACAGTGACATGTTCAGCAAAACATACAGGACGTGTGATCGCTGACATGTGACCTTTAGGGCGTCGGAAGTATTGACGACATAGCAGAGAGTCAGTGCCATTATAAATAAAGTCAACATAAATTATAAAACTGTATAAACAGTGCTACACACATGCTAAAATCACATTAATAAACAGCACACTCTTACTCTTAGGTCATCAAATATGGTCCTTTGGTCAGTGCCCTAATACTTAAAGTTAGGGCCGACTGTGGCTCAGTGGTAGAGTTGGTTGTCTTTGAATTGGAAGGTTGTCGGTTTGATCTAAGCACCTGGAGTCTATGTTCAAGTGTCCTTGGGCAAAACACTGAACCCCAAATTGCACCGGGGTGGGGTAACCATTGGTGTGTGAATGGGTATGGATAGGGATTAGTTAATGCTGATGGGCACTTTACATAGTATCCTCTGCCATCAGAATATGAATGTGTACCAGAATAGGTTATCATATTTTAAAAGTGCTTTAAGTTGTTAGAAGACTAGAAAAGCCCTTAACAATCCATTTCACAACATATGAGGCTGTTTGTAGGTGCTGTCATCTGACTTTTTGTTTTGATGCAGTTTAAGTAAGGAGGTGTTTGAGAGGTGCAAATGTAGACTTGGTTTGGCTAGAATTGATTGGTACAAAACAAAAAAATACTTATACAGCGGACCTGGGTACGATTCATGTGTAAAACAAGGAGTCAATCTTTTCAAAAATGCACGTTTAACTTTGAACCTTTTTCTGACCCATTGTTTGAGTCACACGACTGATTCTGAATTTGGGACGAACTTCAACTTGATCCCATTTATTTCTTTGCAGTGTGCGCCAAACAGTCCAACTTGCTCCTCCCTTCCGGTCAAATACATTCCTTTCAAAATTTGGCTGCAAAGCTGCATAATCTCGCACAGCCAGGGCAGAGTCCTGAGTCAATTCCCAAACTTTCAGACAGCATCTGAAAGCACCCTGACGACAGCAGGCTTTAGAGTTTTCTTCATAATTCATTGTGTTTCCTTCATCTTATTATCTCCTGTGTTATCCTTATACTTATTTGTGTTTGTCTGAGGCTTCTGAGCTCAAGCGATCACACCTGCACCTCATTATCTCATCAACCTAGATGTATGAATCCATTCTAAACTTACCAGATTGTTGTCAGCTGCAGAGGTAGCTACATGAATAAACTAACACAGTCCTTGTTGTTTGCTTCTTGAACTAACTAAACCCAGTATCCCTGCGATAATCCTGCTCCATCCTATCTTTTCGCTTCATTGCCTCAGCTTCCTCACCAACACCTGCCTCTTCACTCTCTGTCGCCGTATCTGCTCAACATCTCTGTCCCACTCGAGCCGCTGGATCACCTGCCAATCTGTTCCTGCAGCAGCCTGCCTTCCCCTGCCATCATTCACTCCACATCTCTAAACCTTCTCCACATTCTGTTCTGCTTTATGGGTCCACTCAGTGCTTCACCCACTACACATAAAGAGTTGTTATGTCAATAGATCTTAAGGCTATGTAATGTAAAAGCTGTGAATTGTAGTTGGCCAGATATTCGGCAGCTCTTCTCGGTGTAAAGCTGAATTCTGTTAAAGTTTAGGCCTGAAGCACCATTCTTACTGAACTTGTTTTCTGTTGCAGCAAATAAGTCTCTGAATAGTGAATACTGGTGCATTCATCTTTTGAAACTCTTCTCTGTACACCCAGGAAAAAAGTTTAAGCTGCAAAATAAATCAACGTTATTTTTGTTTTTCCTTTGCTGTGATAAACCCGCAGTATTCTATTTGCACAGTGCCAAAGTTACGAACTGGCATTCACACGAGTTTGTGGAGAACTAACCAAAGCTGACGGGGGTTTAATATTTGACTTATGTTAAATGATCGGAAATAATTATGTCTCATTGTTTGCTAGCACAACTGCCAACTCGTCTATCTGGACAACAATGTGGGCCAAAAAATAATGAGCAAATCTGCAGGATTAACCAACTGCAGTTACCCATCCTGTAAGTGCATTAAAAAAAACAGAGCAAGTCGTAATCTGCCCTACTAGTACATTTAATTTGTCTAGCGTCTGAGCTGTGCACGCTGTAGAGGTAAAATTTGTATGCTCCAGTTCTTGTGAGTTGCTGATGATACGCCTACATTTGCTCTTGAGTTTTTTAGATTGAGGAGTTGGATTTTGGTAAATAACCATACATGCTGATGTGTTAATTAATGGGGAACCAGATTATTGGGTAATTATGTTCTGTTTGTTGAATTATGTGTACATGGCCTTGCAAAATACTTTCACATTGCATCATGCATAATGTATTTTTTTAGACTCCGTCCGGAGCACACTAGCCCTGCACAGTTATTCCTAGTTAATTTTTGCTGATTGGATGGTATTTTGTTCCAATTGGAGGGAAAGCATTTTCTATTAATTTCTCTAGCTAACACATTAACCATCATAACTGTATAAAGAAGTGAAATACCAGATTTTGCCTCGTCAGAGCAACAACCTTAAATGTTCAGCTGACAACACATTTGAGGGCCACACTCTGACCCTTGACTTGGTTTAAATCCTATCCTGTTATGAGCTAAATCTAATTCTCAGTCCCAAATTCATATCTACATCTAATTGAAGAGATAATTTGCAGCCAAACATGAAAATTCCACCACAGAAATATGATCCTCATAAGAACAGAAATGAGAGAAAAAAAACACTTTGTAACATGATTATGTCCTGGAGGCTGGACAGCGTGTCTGTCTTTAAACTGATTGTTGGTGTTACCCTGCTGCAAACCCACATTAAAGCGGCTTGATTAGCACTGACTCTTCCCCCCATCTGAGAGGGCAGCTCACTTTCACAGCCATACGAGCCGCTTTATTCGGTTAAGTGATGGAGATGGAGATGAGGTGCCCTGACGCCGTCTGCTTCAGACACAAAAAAAGAAAACGTGGGCGTCTCTCTGGGAGGAATATTGCCAGACTTTTCTTTGTTGGATTGTGGAGAAAAAATACTCGTATGAATGTGCAACAACAAGCTCATTAGGGCCAGAAAAGCTGTTTATTTATGATTTTGGATTACACCCCTCTCTAAGCCGTTGATACTTTAATTAAGTTCATCAGTCATCGTGATAATGCAGAATTAGTCAGCTCCCTTTTGTTCATTGTTTCCCTGAAGGTTGGATGTTCTTTGCATCACTTGCTCGACCTGCTTTGCCACAGTTCATGCTGAAGGAGTTTATCTTTCCTGGCATCCTCCTGTTTCTGGGAATCATTGCAACAAATGGCTGTTGTTCTCCTCTGACCCCCTTCTGTGACAAATATACAAACCTGGCCGCTGCAATGGAGAGCGGAAAGAGGATATGTCAAGCTTTGTCTAGACTATGTTTCTAGGGGAAGACAGAAATTTGGTTTTACCCCTAATTTCAAATCAGAACATTATTTCCTGCAAGTATTTGGATCAATTTTTCAGCGGGCTGTGGTTCAATTTGTTGCATGTTGCAGGGAATATTTCCAATTTATGTTGCCCCAGGTGCATTACCAGCCTTCAGGCCTTTCTGAGTAGCATTACTATATCCAGGGGAGGTCAGTAAATTCCATTTCCCACATGAACACTGGCCTATTTCAGTCAGTTATCCTGATGGAAAAAATATTATTTGAAACTCTGGGGAATCCAAAAAGCTATGAAACAACTTCACTCACAGTCAGCGGCAAAAGTCCAAACTTTAAGTGACTCCATCAAAGGTTTTAGCACACATGCCTTACATTGAAACTTATTTAATGCACCTGTGACGCCGGCTTTTTCCTTAAACAAATGTCTTTAAATTAATTGTTATACTCAGCTTGTGTCTCATTGTGTCTTCTTTTCCATCTGCTCATTCTGGTTGTTTCTGCTGTGTAAACACCTGCGTGGCCCTTGGGGACTAATAAAGTCTCATCCAATCGATACAGCGCTGTCCCCATCAACAGTTATATGACCACTGTAATCCAGATGTTGGGTATACGAGTCAGTAATTGTGTGCAACACCAGATGTTGCTTTGAGCTGACTGATCTACCCTAATGCCCTCCGGAGAGAGAGACACACTTTATTTGATGTTTTTAATGAAAACCAAAAAGAAATAGATAAGTCTAAAAACAGAAACAGATTTTAAGGTAAATATTTATGAGCCTTTTATGCCTTTAGTTTGTACCTTTTGGATTTCAAGGATGCCATCAAATTTCCATTGTTCAATTTCCCATAAAACTATTGTTTTCTTGTCAGGGTGGAACAACTCTAAGACATATAAATCAGCCTGGGGCTAAGTCTTTTCTTTCAGGAGTGTTATCAGCAGCAGGTCGGATGTTTGGAAAAGAAATACAGTACTAACTTTTTCCGATTATTTTTACAACTGTCCTGAGACTGTTGAATAATTGTGGCTAAAAAGAAAACGGTGGATCTTGGTGTACAGCTCTATGTTGGTAAATCATGTAAAAATCCAACCAGGCTGTTTGTCTCTGCAGCTTCTCTAATCTATTGCTCCAATTGGTGTAAACAGTTCACAAGTATAAAGTCTCACTTTAGTTTTTGGCAAACACACGGGAGGAAGTAAAGAATTTGTTGAGGGCCATTTCCACGGATGTGATTCTATCTTCTAGTTTTTAGACAACAATGAAGCTCTTGAACACAAAGGAAGAAGATGTATTTCACTTTGAATACAAAGAGAATACTCATTAGTAGGATCAATTAATTTTGTCTTCAAGGGCTGAAACCAAAGAGTTCACCAGGCTTTTCTCTTTGTGTTTCTTGCTGTATGTAATTAGTGAGATGGACCATTTTCAGTAGCGCTCAATAAACTTATTAGATAAGGTGGTTTGTTTGCAAGCTTCACATTAATTACATAATTACTTACAAAAAACTAAACTTCTGAAAAAGACAGATCAGCATAAAAATGCCTGGCACCATCATTTTGTTTGTTTGTTTTTGGGCTTGTTTAATGCAGCAGTTTAATAAGGATGCTGCCGTCCCTATTAAAGAAAAGAAGTACACAACTAGCAGATGATTCAGTATCCACATGAATCTATTCATTAAACATACATTTACTAAAAATGGTAACATGGGAAAGACGCATTACTGCTCAGAGATCGGCCACCACAGTCAACACCACTCGTGAGTGGTTTTTCAATTTCCCCAAAGCAATATCAGGATGCTCATAAACAAATGATAAACTCTGTTTACTGTTGGAAGCAGCTTATAATGGGATCATGCAAACCACATTTTAAAGTTTTTTTACATTCTAGAATGACATTCCTCTG
Source organism: Tautogolabrus adspersus (assembly GCA_020745685.1). Taxonomy (NCBI): domain Eukaryota; kingdom Metazoa; phylum Chordata; class Actinopteri; order Labriformes; family Labridae; genus Tautogolabrus; species Tautogolabrus adspersus. The sequence goes on along the minus strand of CM036540.1, from coordinate 26,103,944 downwards.
GTAACACATGAAGGTATAATAAATACCTGAAGAATCTCTGACTTCATGTGAAGTTATTTTACAATGGAAATGTTCCCTGCTCCACTTTATTGAGCAGATCTTTGATAACACATCGCAAAGCCAGCTAATAAACTCCTTTCTGTCTACAGACAATTTCTCAGAGGTGTCAATTGTCAGGAATTAACCGACACCCTACAGCCAATCAGATTCCTGTACAGCAATGTTTCAGATGTGCTGTGTGATATTTTGTAAAAAGAAAAACCTCAAAGATATGAGTATGTTAATAGAATATTCTTCTTCAAGAGGATCTTAAAAACCCACAGTGCTTTAAGAGTTGAAGTCTGATGTGCTTGAAAAGACTCTAATCCCATAAGATGTTTCCAGGCCACAGCAGCTGGTTTCATAAAGAGGGGAAGCCACGAGGCATCTTTCTCATTATGAGAATATGAGCTGAAATTTGAATACAGTGGCTTTAATTTATTTGGTAAGCGTAGCAGTTATCCGTGCATGTAATGACAGCCAGTGTTTCAGAGAGAGAGAGAGAGAGAGAGAGAGAGAGAGAGAGAGACAGAGACTGACAAAGAAAGCAAAAAGTGAGATAAGCAGAGACAAAATGAGAGCGAGGACCTAAAGACATCCTGCATTTTGAACACCCCTCATATTTTAGAAAAAGCGCCTCACCTAACCACATGCTTAATTACCCTTGACTGTTCACAGCTACATAATTAACATCCTCATATATTTCACCAGCAGATGCAGGTCAGGGCCTGTTGTCTGGGTTTTGACTTTGGGTGAAGTCTTTGCAGGGGCTCCTTTACCTGCCGGGTAATAAGAGAGGTTGTAATCTTGCCTTGGGGTATTTTATCGGGTTGGAGAGGAGGGGGTCCCGAGGACAGTTGATACATAAATCAACTGAATGACCAGGTGGAAAGTAACCTCATCTCAGACCCCTTTACCTTTTAAACTACAGGAAGTTTCCAGGATGAATATATGGTGTTATAGGACATCATGATGTACAGTTATGAGTTGTTGAGTCATTTTATCTGAAAGTATGGAGGTCAGAGCGTCATGAATGAAGTTAAGATTGAGTTTTTGCAGAAGTATAAAACCCTTACATGTTGGCTAGTATTTACATAGAAATAGCAAGTGATGCAAAGTTCTTTTTCATCATCAGTTGGTGAGCAGGCGTCAAACTTGTTCACCAAAACACACTTAATTCACATAAAAGGAGCATTTTCCTCCCAAATATACTATTGTTGCATGTGGATACTTACTTGGGAATTAATTATTATGGCAAAGGGGCGCTAAGATGTGCCATATCAGACATAGTGTTGGTATTTCTACTGTGCAGATCAGTGACTCTCAGCTGGTATAGCCTCTTGACCCACCTCCAACTTATAAAAGACAAAAATGCAACCCAAATGTTCTAACATTTTTCAACCAATCAGATTTGTTTGATGAGAGATATGCCGGTGGACATCAGGCCGTACAACACATATGACAGAACCAAGAAATGGAACAAAACAAACATGTTTAAAAAGCGCCTCTCGGCTTTTTGACACATTTTTCTTTCCCAAGAACACATTCGCTGAAAGACAGCTCCGCAACCCACTTTTTGGTCCAGACCCACCAGTTGAGAACCACTGGTTTAGTTCATACTGAGACTAATTTGACAGCTTGCACTTGTCTCATGTCTCATTCATAGATGTTAGCTTAAAGAAAAATGTGACAACAGTATGACATATTAAAGAACTTGGATTGTGAGACTGAACCTTTATATGGAGACAAATTTGAGAGCTTGCTCAAGTCTCATTTCCTTTAAGGTAAGAACCATGAGGGCTCACTGTCAGACTGAACCATGTTTCTTTCCCAGGATCGTCTTTGAGACAAAAGAGAAAATGGACAAAAGCTCCTTTTCATCTTGACTAGTGCTCAATTTTGTCTCGGAGACATAAAGTGGACATAAATAAGATATCATCCTAAATGTTTCTTTGGTATGGGATGGACCAAGTCTTACTCAAAGTGAATACGGAGAGATCACTTATATCATGAACTTTCTTATCTTGTATTCTTTTTCTACTTCTACCTCACCACTGTCTAGTTATGATTCACATCTCTCCTGCTCCCCTCTGGAAAGCTTCCTGACATGACTGAACAGAACAAACACACTTTACATACCGTGATGTTACCAAAGCGCTAGACAGCACCGAGTGTAAACACACAGCAGCATTAATACATAGACAAACAATGCTGTTCTCCCGCACTCACTCATCTGATCCCGTCTAGCCCCCGTTAACGCCTCTGTTACTGCCTCTGATGGCATCACAGAGGTGGGATCACTTCGTCCCCCCAATACGCCTGTGTGATGTTCATACTGAAGGCAAAACATCACAGGGCCGTAAATATTTCACCTTGAACTGGCACTATGACTGGGCCTAGTATTTTGGCACCGTTTCTCTTGGTGATTTATGTGATCAAGTGGCCATAAACCTCTTGGTGCAGGAAGATATACTCTTATAACACTGCAGTTAGAAAAGGCGATGCCATGTTACAGTGTCCCTCTAATTTCCAACGCAGCCTCCACACATCTAAAACAGGTAAGAGGCGAAATCAAATGTAAGGAGAAAAAAGCAAAACTAATGTAAAGATACCAAAAACAACAAACAAAAAAACACCCTAACCAGCAAGGAACTAATAATTTAGCATTAGGGGACATTTTTTAACATTAAAATTACAGACATGGCAGGTTCTCACTGGATTAAGATCGCAGATAACCTAAACAATTATGATACATCATGAGAAGTCCATAGATAATCCCTGTCCTGTGTGAAAAGACTTAAGTGTCTCTCAATTATGACCATAAACATCAGCATTCAACAGTCTGCTCCGCATTTCTCATGTCTTATCCTCAAGTTCAAAGTTGAATGAAAACCTGCAAAAGTCACCTTAAAAATCGTGCTGTAAGTCATTACCTTTAATTAAAAAACTGAGTGTTAAGGGCTTATTCTGTTCTCCACTTAAACACCAGTACCCAACCAGCAACAAAGTATAACAAATACATTTTATTACAGAGTTACATTGGATCACAGTGATATTAGATAAGGGGGCTTGGCTTTAAAAATTAAGTTAAATTTTCAACAGAATCAAGAACAAAACTTTAGAGAAAGCTTTAGAATTTAAGTCTGTTGCAATACTTATGAGGTGGTTTAAAAACTATGTAGAGGAAGCTCTCTGAAATAAGACATTGTCCAGAAAGATTCAAGAGCCACGCACCCTTTGTCAGGATCTGTTACTATGACTATATAAAAGCTCATGTGTCTCAGAATAAATCCCATAATTCATTCATCCCTGCCGGAGGCTGCAGATCCTCTAGCAGGGATGCCCAGAGGCCACTTGCTGAACATGGTTTCCTTTTCACCCCTGCAGTCTAAAGTGCATCAGCCCAGGTGACCAGGACATGTAGTCTCATTCCACAACATGCTGAGGTTCAAATCCTCATACTAACTGAATAAGAAGCTAATTGGCACAAAGGCATGTTGTGAAAAGTGTTGTCAGTGGAAGGAAGCACGCCAAATGCAGGATTTGACCAACATCAGCTGGTGGCTAGGACTTTTCCGGCGATCTCTACGGCTGCCAGCGGACGCAGGTGGAGCTGAGCTGGAGATCTGACACTAATTAGGAGGAATAGGACAGTTTCCCTGAATCTTTCACCACTGCTCATCAGCTGTACAACTTGCAATATGTTCTCTTTTTTCCTCTGTCAGTAGTATCTATCAATCTATGTATTTATTCCTCCCCACAGTATATATCCATCTATACATGGTGGAGCTTGTTGCAGCCTTGACAGAGCACAGAGTTTTGGTTAATGGCCCAGGACTGAGTCAGAATCTAGTAATTGGCGACAGACTTTGAGTGTTTTTTGATTTTTTCCCCACCGCTACCCACTGACATACCTCTGGCTAAAGTTGGGGAACGGCTCTGAGCGCAGATTTGCCGGTCTTCCGAATTAGTGTCAAATCTAGAGCTAACCGTGGCTGGGAAATCATTCGGAACACTATTTCTACAGATACAGTATGAGTCATAAAACGCCTGAGGAGAGAACATAAACAGAGGCTCTGAGAGTAGGTCGGTATTATTTGTGAACTTGGCCGAAACTGTTTCTTAGGCCGTATACTTTCAAGGGACCTCCTTTTTCAAGAGATCGTATATACACAGATCAGCCATAACATTATGACCACTTATAGGTGGAGTGAATAACATAGCATTTTTTCTCCAATGCACCTGTCAGTGGGTATGTTAGGCAGTAAGTGATCATTTTGTCATGACATTGACGTGTTGGAAGCAAGAAAAATGGGCAAGAGGAAGGGAGTGACTTTGACAAGGGGAACATTGTGTTGGATGGACTACTTGGTTAAAGCATTTTTAACTCTGCAGCTGATGTGGGGTGTTCCCTGTCTGCAGTAATCAGTACTTACCAAAAGTGGTCCAAGGAAGGTAACTGGTGAACTGGCAAGGCTTATTGATGTGTGTGGGGAGCACAGACTGGCTTGTGTTGTACCAGTCCAACAGTAGAGCTAAAGAAGTTTAAATTGCTGAAAAAGTTAATGCTAGTTCTGATAGAAAAGTGTCAGAACCAGCAATACAGCACAGTTTTTTGTGTAAGGAGCTGAGTAGCCGGCGACAGTTCAGCGTGTCCATGTTGATCCCTGTCCACCTATAATGGACACGTGAGCATCAGAACTAGACTGCAGAGACATGTAATAAGGTGGCGTGAAGGAACCCGAACCAGTTCAAGGTGTTGACTTGAGCTCCAAAATCCCCAGATCTCAACCCAATAAGTCATCTGTGAGATGTGCTGGACAACCATGTCCAATCCATTGAGGCCACACCCTGCAACTTAAGCAGAGTACACACTGATTCCACCTTCCTGACAATCCTAAGAAAAGTCCTGATTTTCCTGTGGTATGAGGTGTGTTAGGAGGACCCTATCTGCTCAAAAAGCCTTGGGGCCGGCCGGATTGCAAATAGTAAATATAAACATGATTGTTGTGTAGGGGGACCCAAAGGACAGCCGAGAACACACTCTGAGGATTGTCACGTGAACATACTGTAACTATAAGCAATTGGGAAGAGTGCTGACTCAAGGAGGAAGCACAAAAAAAATTGTCTCTCTGCCCGTTGTCAGCCACGTTTGTTTACTCCAAAGCAACATTCGACCATGAGAAATTTTGAGAGATTTTTCCACTTTTGTGAGTCAGGACTCTGGTTGTTGGTGAATGAATCTGTTAGTGTGTGTCAAGCAACGATGTGACTAAGGAACACGATTGTTTAATATATCAATATTTGTCGTCATGTGTGGGGTCTATCACCATTTCAAAATCTGTAAAGATTCAAAAATCTTAGAGTGGGCCAGGCTTCATGGGACTTAAAGGATCTGCGAATGTCTTGGTAACAAATATCACTGCACAACTTCTAGTAGAGTCCATGTCACCAGAGGCATCAACACAATAGTCGATAGATGGTCATAATGTCATGGCTGATTGGGGTAGATATGACAGTCATCATCCCAACTGTGTACAACTACAACTTTCACCAATTACATACGTTTGTGTTCTAAGGCATATATTGTGATCTATCTTGACTTGTGTTAGCATAGTTGTTTGTTTGGAATCAAATATAGAGTGCCATGAGTGGCTCTGGCAGAGTAGTGCCCCCCATGGTAAACTGAATAAAGTCTTCACACATCTGGTAAACAATGACCTTATAGGGATACATATAGTATATATGTGTAGTGTATGGTTAGATGCACCAGACCAGGAATAAACCCTTTAGAATTAGGTGGCATAACAGAGTGTACATTTGTTTGATTAATCGGAATTCTCCCCATGTGAGTAACAATGAATATTTCTGCATAACAAATCTGTGTCTCCTGGTAATTCTTCATCACGGCTCCAGATATTCATCACTAAACCCCCTACAGTTTCATAGAGCCCTTATGTGTGATGTATGACATGATTCTTTTTCCAGATCAGCTATATAAATGTATTCCTTGTTTCCCTGGCTGATCAACCAGAACCATCAAATGTACTATGAAACAAAAATATCATACTCTTATTTATTTTTCATCCTAGCCTAAAGTGATACATGGAAGCCGTGAAACCACCAGAGACAGAGTTATAATTCAACCCAGCACCTGAGCCCGATCTTCCAATAATGTGTATCCGTGCATATTATCTGTCACGGGAAGGTAAATCCCTGCAAGTGTCATGAAACTGATTCAATTTTTAACTGTGGAAATGTATTGCTCTTTTCCATTCTGCCGAATGATAATGTAGAAAGGCAAGCTGTTTCATATAATGTGTAATCATGTTTTTGCTTTCTTACAAAAGCTGACATTAGATGATAGGTTATCACTGATGATCCTCTGTTATTGTATTTCATGGCTTAAGGCACAGCACAAGCAAATAGCGATAGTAAAAGATAGAAAATGGAAAGATGTTACCCTGTGAATAATGCATTTTTGTCCATTTTTGTGTGCTGAATGTTGCCTTGCAGAAAGTCATCAGTTCACGTTTCCTCAGCTGATAAATGAAGCTGCATGGTTGCAGAAGATACACAGAAAACAATACAGAAAGTCAAATTTAGCCTAATGTTTATTCCAGCGTTTGTACAGTTCAGGATGTAATAAAGGAGTTTTTTTTAGTTGTAAAAGAAAGATGAAACTCTAGGCTGTGGTTACAGCTATAGAATCTGTGCAGCAGGAGGAGGAGCATGAAGGTATTTTAAGGTCAGTACTGAATCAGAGGCAGTTTGGGTGATTCAAAGCGGTTTGAATAGGGAGCATAAATCACACATACCCTTAGGAGGGTTCATTACCTTGAAAATAAAGCTTTTACCACTGATTGCATTGGGTAGCTTGTGCAGCTCCTACAACCGAACAGAAGCCCTGAAAATCAGTTTACTTCGTCCTTGTTGTTTACAATGAGAACAATGACTTCAGATGTGAAAGAAGAAGAATGCAACCCCCAAAAAAAAAACATAAAAGTAGTTGTTTTTCCGTCGCCATTGCCTGGTTAAAATTCATACTGAGTGCTGTTTTTGCAAAGTCATTTCTCAAATGCCACGAACAATGGCACTGTGATAACAGATGTGATGCACAGTCTGTGTTAGTATGCTGGATGGAAAATAGCAAAGAAGACAGCAAGGTGAAGGTATTCCAGCATCCAAACTCCTCACCTCGTCTCTCTCTCTCTCCTCTCTCTCTTCTTCGAGCCTCCCACTTAAAAATCGGAAGGCGATTGCTGACGTCTGTGCTCTCAGTAACGTATCAGTGTTGTCTGAATAGCTACAAATCAATCTGTGCTCGGACAGCCTCTGCAATGCAGGCACAGGGCTCCCGCTTGGCCGAGGCTACGGGAGGAGTTTGCTGGCTGAGCTGCCCTGCATGCCTGTCAGGTTGGGAGGGGAGGGCGCCTTCAAACAGAGGAAAAACAAAAAGGAGTGGAGCTATTTTTGCATTAATCTTCACTAATTCTATTATCAATTCTCTGCTTCAAGTCACTTATCAAAAGCCCGTTAAACCAGGAGCTACAAGCGTTAGGAGATATTTTGCTTGATATATGAATGGAAATAAGGGTTCAGCTTTTATCAGCAGGGAGTTTCAATGCACAATTATGGCTTTCTCCCGATATCTGCACTGGAGGAAACAGTGGGTTGAAATCAGTGTAATAGTAATAGTGAGACATTTCTGGTTAGAAAGGCCAAGTGGTCCGTCTTTATTATGTCAACTTGATGTTACTTCAAAGCAGCCCGACAGCTGATAAATGAGCAAGTGATGCCTCCTAATGCTGGGGTGGCTCTGGAGAAAGATGGTTGATATTCAAAATGTATATAAAAACAAATACATCCCCTTATTCAGAAGCTCTACGTGTCATGCATGTCCATGCACGTTATTTTTTAATATCTATTCCATAAAAAAAGAAAAACATGCAGTCAGAGCAGACTTGACATAAGTTTTTCCGTATCTGTATACCTTGACCTGTTACAGGTGACATTTTAAACTCACTGTAAATGGAATCATATGTTTTTCATTATTAACATGCTTTCTTAAAAATAGACCTGATGTAGATATTGATGGTTGTTTAAGACAGCCTTGACAGTCAGGGTGAGCTGGGTTATTTTTATCTCACAATTTTTTTTATTTTTTTTTATGAGAGATCAAAAAACCTTAACAGAATAAATACCTACAAAGGTCTTTGTCAGTGTTGGTCTTTATAATGAGATACAGCTGAAAAAAACTGCAAGAAATCTGTGTTAAAAAATGACCTCATTTCCTGAATTACAGCAATTTAAACTCATTTGAATGAATGAGTTTGTACACTTAATATCCCTGCTGCACATCTGATGTTGTACTCGATGTGCTCAAGAATAAAATGACATGCTCCATTAATTTTAATTTATTACTGAGAAAATATGCATGATAACTGTTAATTACAGACAGTCAAAACTAATCTTGAGGGAGATCACAATTCAAAGTGTGTGCTCAAATATCTCACACACCGTCCTTTCCTTTATAAAGAGCGCTGTAGTGACACTTTGCTGAAGTGCCACTGCAGAGGTACTCCAGTCAGCACAGTTTCAATCACAGAGCAGAAAATCAGTCAAATCAGCTGCTGCAGTGATCAGTTCTGATGAAAAAGCTGCCAACTCTCTGATCTGTCTGGGACACGGATGAGAGTCACTGAGCTTACTGTCTAAAATGTCAAGGTTATTTTTCATGATCTTTCTCCATCTGTAGTTTGAGCAGTTTTAGAGCACGGCTCAGCGCCTGTCAGGTGGAGGGAGGAGGCAGAGACCTTCTCATCCCTATTAACTCTGTGATACTCGGAGGTGATGAAGTCAGTAGTTGTTGAAATCATGTGTTGATTAAGTTCAAAGAGTCAGCTGAAAAGAAAGAGCTGCAAAAAGATGATGTGCAAAAGTATTCTGTGCCAGCAGAAAGATTTGAAAACCAAAAGGGATAAAAAATAAATGAAGCAGGGATTTGGTCTGAGATACCATGGTCATGTCTCCCCTGAGTGTGGGTATTGATGTGGAGTATGTGTGTGTGGGTATCACAAGGAAACAAGCTAAAAATCACAAGTCCCTCAAACTGCTCCCTAAATGGGTTCTGTTGAGATAAGGAAAGAAAAAAGGTAGGTATCAGAAAAGCAAACATCAGGCTCAGAGCACTTGTATGAGTTTGTGATCAGCAGTCATTAATAAAAACAGTAACAGTAATACAGGTATTTGACAAACATACTGCACAACTGTTCTCACAAGAGATTTTTGGTTGCTTGTCCTCACTCTTATTTTTACTTTACTCTTTTTGGGATCCAAATGACTTACTGGAACAAAAAAGATTTGGATATGTTGCACAAGATCCCCAAAGTCTGCAGCCCAAAAACAGGCTGTAATGGCTGTAACATAATCTCTGCAATCATATGCCCCTGGTCAGTGTATATACCACAGACACTTCTGATAACAACAATAATTTAAAGATCAGTTAGTGTCTTTGTACTGATGTGTGACTATGGTGTTTTGCTTTGATCAAACACATCACAAAACAACAAAAGTCACAGCAGATGGTTTTCAGATTGTTCACCATGACTCTGGTTCTGCTCGAGGTTTCTGCCTGTTAAAAGGCGTTTTTTTCTTGCCACTGTTGCTTTGCTAAATGTTGCCAAGAACTTTACTGCTGGTTTCTTAAAGAGTGGACCTGTTCTTTTTGTAAAGGTTCTGAAGATTTGTTATCAATTGGTGCTATAGATATACATTGATTGATTTTCTACGAGGTAAGATTGCTATTTTTGTCTATGGAGTCTGGTAGCCAATGGCACAATGTTGGAGTCTGTTGTTGGATAAACCCAACAAACAAAGATTGCAGCAGTTTATTGCAGCCATATAAGCCCAGTCTGATGTCTTATGGCTGAAACAAACTCAACACAAATTTAGGTTATAACTAATTTTCAAAATGTACTGTTGTGTTCAAGTCGTTCAAGATAGATTTGAAAATGTTGATGGCAAATACAGGCTCTGAATTTGTTTGCTGGCCATGCTTTATCTTCCTTTTGTCTCTGCTTTCATATTATTTTCCTTTAAAATCCCTGAAGTTTCCCTGAAGCAGAAAATAAACTTTTTGGTGAGGTTAGAGGTATGCATCATAAGGACACTTTTAATACACCAAATCTGAACAAAAACAAAGCTCAGAGAGGAAATGTACTGTCTGTGATGACTCTCCAGATGATAAAAGTAATATTATGTTCTCATGAAGCTGTGGCCTCAGGCATGGCTAAATGTCTCCTGCCTGGTCTCAGGGTAAAGACCAGATTTCTCATTTGGTTCCCCAATGAAAAGCTTTAAAAAGACAAATGGAAGAGCTTGGGGCGACCTACAGCAGCTCAAGGACCATTTCATAAGAGTGCACAGTCACCGAGTCGGGCTTGTACAGTCAGGTCTGATCCATCTCGACTCATTTTGTTGTCTCTATGACTTTACAGCTCCTCAGGAAAACTGTTCGTCATCAGACCCAAAGCAGTCAATAGATGACAAACACACTGAACCTAATAAGACCTTTTCACTGAACTCTGAGATAACCCAGTTTTAGTGCACTTCACACTGCACAGAACCACTAGCACAACATTTACAAGATATTTAAAGTAACAGTGTCTCACTACGTAGGGACTAAAAGACATATTCCACTTGTATGAGTGTATTTGGGTAATTGAAGAGGAGGTCTTAAAAAAAATATATTTAGCAAGTTTTTATTTTTCAGGATGGTAGAGTTGTTTGTCAAAGTTATTCAATTAAGCCCTCTTCAACCATTTTCTGCTCAAAACCTCAACACAAAACAAAGAAAAATCAACAATGCCAAGATTTGATTGTTTTTCGTATCTTTTTTTCAGGACTATGGTGGGAGACCAATACGTGTGGTTTGAAATATTCAAAATACTGTAAATAAGGGCTGTCAAAAGTTATAATTTTAAATCGCTATTAATTGCTGAATTTAAATAGTTAATTGTGATCCATCACATTTTTCAGTTTTTGTTTTAAATTCCAAAACAGGTTATGTTGTGCTTTTATTTAGATTGTTTTGTAGTGTCTTAAGTTGTGGGTACTCTGCATCCTGTTTGGATACAAACCTGCTTTTATTTTGAAAGAAAATAATAAATGTCTGTGAATCTTAATTTCAAGTGTTGATTAGAGTTGTGTGAGCAGAAACTTGGGTATACCCTTAAATACTTTTAATTTGAAACTGGTCCTCAGTAATCTCATGTTTGGGAATGGCTGTTCAACATTATTGTATCATCTGCATATGGAGCAAACTGGCATTGTAACAATGTCCTTGATTCTAAAAAAAATACTTTTTAAGGGGCCAGCTACCAACCTTTGTGGGACTCCACATTTAACATTAAGTGATCCAAATGTAGTCGATAAAATAAGATTTTTTTACCCTGAGCATCCACCTGTAGGGCCCCTATTGCCCCGGAGGAATCCTCCTCATAGTTTGAGGATCTCTAAATATGATGAGAGGAAAAAATCTGCAGAAAAAAGGTTCTCCCTTGAAGCATATCAACTCTGAAATTTACATAATTTAGTGATTATTGTTTTGTTTTGTTTTTTACTTGTCCCTTTAAAGGGTCATGTGAAAAAGCCCCACAGAGCTGCCTGGGACATCTGTGTTCACGTAGAATTTTGTTTATCAATCTTAACTTACTTGCAACATAAACAATATGATTTTTAAATTTCATCTCGCTAAAAACTTTGTGAAACACATAATTAACAAAATCAAATTAAACAGGCTAACGTTGACATTGCATTCTCCATAAACATACCGCAATGATAAGCACGAATACTTTCATCATTCAAATACATACTTTTGAGCATCTTCCTGTTATGCAACATTTCTCAGTAATTTTTTCATTTAGGGAATTATGGAGTGACCAGGCAGTAACACTAGTTCAAGTCCGAGGTCAAGTCATTGCAGGTGAAAAATGACCTCTCCAACTCCAGCCTTACACTGTCCATGAAAGCACAGAGGGCCTAATAAGTTCACATTAAAACATTACTCATGTTCTGCTGCCTGACAGAGAGGCTGTGACCTTAATCTACAACCAGAGGTCACACACTCATACACAAACGCACACACATACACACACAAGCCCTGCGCAAAAACTCATTCCACACTCAATAAACGCTTGTGCGGCCAGGCAGACAAACGCTTTCACAATTTAACCTGTCACAAATGGTTTTGTTGGGGCTAAACAACCTCTGTGCAGCTGTGCTCCACCCTGGAAGCCAGCTGGAGCTCTGAACCAACAATCCATTGACTTTGTTTCAAAGTGGGTTCAACATATTGCATATTGCAGGTTCCGCCTTGTTGACCCCCTGGCTGGGGACAAACTACAGTACGACAGCATCTCTGTTCTGATTTCATCACAGCTACAGACATTGCCTGTGACAAATGTCTGTTTGCAATTGTCTGCAGTGCTCTATTAAATGATCCTGTTCTCTAAGTAGAGGAAGAGGTGATAATGCTTGAGTGTTTGGTTTACTTGTCACTGTATTATGAATCATGCAGCTCTTCAGTACCCCCGTCATGTGAAAAATGTATATCAGTTAAAAGCTTTGAGATATTTTGCAAATAGTAGTTACCCGTCAGAGCCATGCTTGCATTTCTGACACCTAAAGTTCATGTAGATAAATTCACAGACATTTAAACAGTGTGACAGCAATCAACCCCATGATATTTTTTAAGAGTGCCAAAGGATAACTTTTGCATTTTGCTCTCTGTGCCTGCTACTATAAAGCAAAAAAGGCATCAAACTTCAACAGAATTCCCAGTACGTTCATACTTGGCCAATAAATGCATGTTTTTGCATTTAAGATAATAAAGTCTGTATTTTCTCCAGTTTGTTTCAGCTGGCAGCTTTGAAACCCTTATATTACAGGGGCGGCATATAGGGTAGCCAAAAACCCCTGGTGGTGCTCATGACTCAACAAAATCATTGGGGGCAAATAAACCTGGTTAAAATATGTCCTTGTTTTTTTAGGATGCAAAGTTTTTGTTTCTGATAGGTTTCTGAGTTTGTCATTTTAAGCATCCAACAACATAATGGAAATGATCCCTACAAAAAACATCTAGCCTCTGATGTACATTGATGACATTTGGTAGGACTTGGCTTTCATTGCAATATGAAATTATGAATGTGAAAAGGGGACATAGCAGCAAGGATACTACCAAAGGGCCAGGGTTTGTTGATTGTATCATGGTTTTAAAACCATTGTAAAGTATGTTCAAGAGAATACTTTGTCTGCATGGACTCATTGAACTGTTGATCAAGTTTGCAAGTAACTTCTAGGCTAAAAGCAAGTGTGTAGATAATGCCTTGAATGCCCAACCAAAGCATTCTGTAGAACATATTTACTGTCTCAAGATACAGTAACTTATTATGTTGTCTTAAAGATTTCACATTCATGTTTAGTTGCAATGCTGACTGTTGATGCTTTTTGTGCAGATACATTAACTAAATCCCACTCAAGGTCTTTCTTATTCCAGGTCATATAGAGGAACCCTCACTGGGTCATCTATAGGGTGAGAGCAGAAGAGAAAAAGTGCATATAGTGGAATATTAAATATTACATGATGTCAAACTGTATAGAGAACACGCCTGGTCATTTTCTGTGCTGACATTGAACTATCTGGGGCTTCAGAAAATGACAGGCCTAAATCATCAGAGAGTATAAGTGTCTGATCTGTGTATGGGGACATGCATGCTTGTACTTTAGCTGTGTATATGCTGTACACATACTGTAAACTATATAAATCCATTGGATTATTAAACAGCCTTTGCCTACCTGAGTGTGTTTTTCAGTTTCCTGGAACAATGTAAATGGAGTCGGTGTGGGATTCTGGGTATTGGTAACACAGAATAATACCAGTAGATAATGGGACACGTAAAATACCGTAGCAGCTTTTGAAGTTGCTTTATAAATCTCCCAACACAACAATCATGTCTAGTTTCAGCCAATTGGCAACCTCCGTGCTTGAAAAATGAAGCCAGTGAAGAAATGTAAAAAAATGCAGTTCCTCAAGTGTCCACTTGAGACTGGTTCCAAAATCCCCGTTAGGTCCCAAGATAAAACGCTAATTCTTTCTGCAGATAAATCGTTCTGATAAACATGCTTACAGCCTGGTTCAAAAACGGTGTTGGTCTCTACAGCTTATTCCTTTTTTTGTCCACATTGTACAGGAGGTATTTTTTTTATAACTACCCTGTTTAGATTTTATTAAGACTAAGAGTTTTGCATAATTAGGGGCGTGGTTTATTTGACTGACATGTGGGTGTGTTGTAGCTGCTTGCCTGGAGGCTAAAGACTCGCCCAAACTTCACCACTTTGCCTGTTTCTTGATTGATCAAAAGTTAGGTAAATTAAGCATCTACAATATGGTGACCGCTATCATAACTCCTCCTCAAAAACCAATGGGTGACGTCACTGAGACTTACTCTATGTTTTGTACAGTCAGAGTGGCCAAATTTGTTTCCAAGTGTGGGCTATTTTAATATTTCTATCTTGAGGAGTCTTATCTCCCACATGGGACAACTATGTCTCGTGGTTTGGACATAGCGATAGTTAACATCGAGTTAACAATCTTAAGCACCCATTCATAAACAATGTTATCTCAAGACACTTTACAAAAAGAGCAGGTCTAGACTTTACTCTTTGTTATATCAACAGACAACTCAACTGTTTTTGACATGCTTTTTTTTTTTAATGATGGCCAATGTGGGAAATTTGAAAATGTTTGGGCCCCATGGAACATTTTTGTTGCAGCATGTAAGGTGGCAATTGGGACAATTGAAAGAATTGCCCAGCAGTTGCAGCATCACAAACCAGGTCCCAAAATGTCATCCTGGTACAAGCTGGTACGAGGCAGCCGAGTTTGTTTGGTGTAAGACCCACATCATGTACAGTGCTTTTTGGGATTCATGAGAGCTTTTCATATAAGGATTTAGGAGGAAAAAAAATCAATTTTCTTCAAGTATTTCACGCATCACCCCAGTACAAATATTTAGAGGCATTTTGTTTGCCAGCTACCTAGCCAGAAGGCTTAAGGCTAAAGTTAAAATATTAATTTCTTGTTTATTTCATATGTTTAGAGTGTTAACTCCTAGATTTAGCTGCTATTGATTTTACTGACCCTTTCTACTTTGGTGTAAAAAAACTGTCTGGACAATATTACTGTTTTCTGATCAAACAGTAGATATGGAAAACAATAATGTATATAACAGGGTTTCAAAACTTAAATCAACTCAACCCTCTTTAACTGCTAATTTGCACAAAGAAAATAAACTCTACTGCATTAAAAAGCTACTTAATGTGTTCGTAAGTCATTTTAGTTTCCAATGAAGTCCCATTGTCAGCTAAATGTTAAGAAGAAAAAAACAAGTCACTGCAACACTTTAGGTAAACCATTTTCCATTGTGTGTCTGATTTTCAAGTATCATGAAATAAGGCCATTGGTATTTTATGTTTCTTCAAGATACTTTCAAGGATGAGCTAAAAAAAAATGCAAGTTGTGAAACATGTCAAATATGTTTTACATACTGTATAATAAAGACACAGTTCATGCATCTGGGCATGTTCGCTTACAAAGCATACAGACTTTGTCCTATTTAGAAGATACCAAAGCACAGCCCAGCTCTGGCTCTGGTGTCATCCAGCCTCTCTCAGTAATCAATAGCCGTCCTCTCCAACACGCCGGCCCGTTATTTATATCTGCCTCTGGACTTTATGTGGATAGGTCAGAGTGAGCGCTGTCCTAAAACAGCTTACTGCAGCACTCCAGCCCATGCACAGGGGGGAAATTTATTTTTCTCATTACGTATGCTGCATTGAATCCAAAGTTTAGGAGTCCATTGATTGCCGTTGCTGGGGCGCTCACTTGTCACGTCTAATGTGTGAGGTGTGTGGGTTTGCTGGAGTGTGTGAAGTCTTAATGGGCTCTTTGGGAAAGTGAGAACACAGGGTTTACCTCATGCTGTATTAATGCAGCTTAACAGTACAGTGCAGGCTCTCCAAGTTAATTAATGTCAAGTGCGGGTAATAGTTTTCTGAACTTTCAAAGCGATAATGTAAAAGCTTAAACAGGCAATATCTGCAAACAAGTCTGTTCGCATTATTGAGGTGAAAGTTATTCATCATTTTATATTGATTTCATGCAGCAGCCAGAGAGAGAAAAAGGGGAGCGTCCTGAAAAACCAGACAATGATCAAAGATTTTGTCTTTACTGATGTCGACTTTCAAGATTTTCCAATAAATTCCCTCTCAGGGTGAGTAATTTGAATGTGTAGCAACTTCCTCGAAGTTTTCTAGTTAAGCTGTACTTGCTTGTATCTCTCAAAACTTTCAGAAACAAACTGAATCAAATATTTATAGATGTTAAAACCAATCCCCCAGATTCCTGCACAAACTTAACCTCTGCAACTCATTTCAAATGCTTTGGGCCTGTTAATTTTCACTGAGGTGTTTATGTGAAGCAATTTTTTCTCTGTAGGCTGGCAGTCCAAATACAGTATAGCCCCTACCTACTATTCTGCAGAAATCTCTTTCCTCTAATTCCATTCACCTGATCATTCCCACTGAGCTGCTCAGCTGTTTCCCATTTCCATGATTACTTCAGCAGTTTATAAACTTGTCAGGCTTCAGTTTTTCTCTAGATTGTCTTTTGTGTGTCAGCCATCAGTCTTTCAGTCTTCTGTTTGCCTGTTCTCAGTTTAAGAGTCTTTACATAGACACTTGTTGATTTGTCTACATGATCAGACTTGGTTTTCACCTTTTCTGGGTTATTGTCTCAATGGTTGGCAGAAGTAGAAAGCCTATACATAACATTTATTTAAACATACTTGGTGCAGGCAAGTATAAAATAATGAAATACAAACAGCTTGTAATTTGATACAGGTTGAGCTCTAACCCTGAAAATCCCCTGCACTGGTGCAGGTTAGGTTTTCAGTGTTAGTTACCATGGTGATCTACCCATGAAGTGAAAGACCTTTGTAGTAGTGAAAAGCCAGAGTAAACCCTGATGTTACCTCAATATCCAAAAACCTGCTTTGTAGTTGGACAGTAGAGTTTGCTCGCCATCCAAACGTATAAACTCTCAACATTGACCTGATACAAATGACACATTGTTAAAACAGTATTTGTAACATTCAGTAATTCACATTAGCTTGGCATTGTAACTCTGTTCAGCCTCACACTCTGTACAAAACAGCTAGTTGCTCTACAGTTACAGACAATTATCAACAAACACGGTTAGTATTAACATTCTTTGAACAAAACAAAATTCTCATTCTGTGATTCATTCTGTGGTCCTCGTAGTGTTGTAGTCAAGACCACACCAACTGGGACCAAGACATACCCAAGACCAGAGTGCTGCAGGACCGAGACAAGACCAAGACATTTAAGGATTAAGACCGAGTCAAGACCAAGACCATGGTAGGGTGAGACCGATACAAGACCAAGACCATAAATATCACAGAAAAATCATCAACTTGTGTGCAGCGCCATGTCACTCACTTAGACCGTAACACCAGGAAGGTCGGGACGTACCGGGGGATAAAAATCAACTTATGAATGAAGTTATTTGTTCTTTTAGAAAGGGAGCGTTTTCCTTCTAATCAAGTTATGACGTGGAACAATAGCCTGTCAGTGGTGGTCTAGACCGGTCTTGCGTTAAAATACGGAGTCCACCCAGTCTGAGGCCGACACAAGACTGAGTAAAATGTTTTCGATCCTGAGACGAGACCGCGACTTTCAAAAAGTGGTCTTGAGACGGTCTTTGATTCTGAGTACTACAACACTAGGTCCTTATGTAAGAAAACACACAAAGAAGTCTCCACTTTAACTCCACTGCCTGTTTTAGCCTGTCTTTCTCTGAAGCTATACTTCCTGTCTTTCTGTTTCCTGAAGCTACTTCCTGTTTTTCTATTTCCTGAAGGTACTTCCTGTTGAATGTGCAGGCATACAGAGAGTCAAATATTTAATGTCCTTTAAGAGCAACTAATCTCAATTCCATTATATTACAACCAGTTTCTGCTTCATTGGAATTCAGCTTTGCACAAAAACATTTTTTCAATGCAAACTAGTGGACTGAATTTCAATTTTATGATGCAATTCACATTGAAATATTAATGATTGAAATGGAGTTTTTAGTGACACATATTTCTGCCCTCAATAGATTCACCTCTGGAGAGAAGTCCGGCCGGATCCTGTCAGGTCTGCTTTAGTAACACATTCATTTGAAAACAGCACCTGTCCTCTCTCTCTCTCTGCTCTCCAGCTCTCTCTTGTTCCCTCGTCTCCCTCCAATAGCACCTTCTCTTCTGCCTCCATCTTTCCATCTCTGCTGCCCTCCCCTCACATATACTGACCTTCCCTCTCTTCGTAACTGCCCTCATCTCCTCTGCATTTTTCTCTGGAGGTCCTTTATGTCACTCCTGCTTTTATCCTTCTCTCTCCTTTCGGCATCTCTTTCTTTTTACAAATTCACATTTCTCTTTTCTTCCTCAACTGACCTCGACTTGCAACCTCTCCTCAGTCCATTTCTCCCTTATTTCCAGTCTTTGTCCCTCTGCTTTCTCTTCTTCACCTTATTATCCTTTCCAGCATGTATTTTATTACATTCTCTATGCTCTTATTTCTCTGCCTTCCATCCTGTCATTTCTGTCTCATTTTTAAATTTTACCTCCTTTTCGTACATCTTCACTGCTTTTTTTCCCATTCTATCCTTCCTCTGCTTTGTATATTTTGCATCTATTCATCTTGTACTGTGACCAAATATTTTCCATCAAATCCCTATCATCGTCTTTCTCTCTTCTACTCATTTTCTTCGGCTCCCTCCTCCACTTTCCTCCTCTTTCTCAACTCTCCTCCTCTGCCCTTGCCTCTGGGATCCTGCCGGCGTCGGCATCCTACGCAGCGTATAAATCACCTTTTACCACCGAGAGTCACCGCTCCCTCCACCCGCTGGCCCAACTCCATCAGCGGACAGAGGAGTAGAAGGAGGAGCTTTCATGATGTGACCCATTTGGGAAAACCTCAGAACAACCTAGTCGACATTTTCTCTCTTTGTTTCTTTCTGCTTCAGGTGACTAATCATTCTGTCCATTGTGAGGACACTTTCCATATCTTGGCAGCAACTCCTGTGACATCAACCACTTTACTCCATCCTACACTTTCATTACAAAGGGTTCTATTAAGTACCACCAAGTGATTTTCTTTTGGCTTCGACCACAATGGAAAGCTTAACAGTGCTGCAAAGACGCCCTTGGTTATGCTTGAAACATAGGGATCATTTTGGAAACAGAGAACTTTAACTGTAAAAAAAGGGCTTATTGAGAATGAGTATACAGCTTTAAAGGGACAACACGTATCTTGAAAAATCAACCAATGCTAACTGATATCTGATTAGCACCATTACCATCCCATTTTTCTTTTTCAAATTACTATGTGAGATAAGAAAATATTTCTCTTCCTACTTTAAGTCAACAAAGTCCCACAAGTTCTTGAGTTAAAATCTGCCCAAACACAAGCAGCCATAAATAACTTGTATCATCAAAGCAAAGCCTGAGCTGTAAAATATTGATTTACAGAATAATTACATTTTTTCCATAAACTTGTTTTACATATTTTGCACACTTATTGACTGCTAAGTGACAAAAGGTTTTGAAATTGCTCTGTTAGATCGCTTCAGTCTGCAGCCTTGAAACAGGATCTAATGTCGTCAGTGTAATCTTTTGTTTCTATCACTGTGTGCATCCTCTAAAAAGTACCTTAAAACTGGAATACAAGTTGAACCTGTGCATAAGACACAGTCTTTTGAGGGTCTCCCAGAGGGAAAAAAAAGGCTTTAAACTGTCTTTCTGTGTGACATTGTCCCATCACGTTCAGGAAAGTCCACAGCGTTGACTTATGCGCAGGTGTTTAGCTCTGTACCATCTGTTTGCTCTAAGTAGAGTTTGCGATCCTGCTAGCGGTACATTAGTTGAGCTCTCAGCTTAAGGTGATAGTTGGGATGTAAGGACCCAAAATTGTGAGCTGAGCTGCCAACCTCAGCTGGTCACTTATTGCCTTTAATGTTGGAGTCTTTTCAAACAAAGAAGTGATTGACAAGGTTTATTTACTTAACAGTATTCCACCCTTTTCTTTAAATACAGGATTATGACCCGATGAGGGAGAAAAGCTGTTAAAAAGTGACACAGCCCGCCTAGTCTGCGTCATTATCTATATCAGCATGTTTGAGCAGTGAAGTAGCTGCTACACAATGAATGATGGCAGGTTATAAGACGCATCAGGTAGTGTGTACTGTGAGAGGGTGGCAGCTGGACTTGCAGTTATGACGATGCATGTCTCATCATTTTGAACTGGTATATTGTACGCAGCCCCCTTTGTAGATGAAAATACGGATATTAACACTAGAAGTGCCGGAATTCCATAATTACTAGAACAGCCGTAGCAGTCATTTTGACTGCTAGATTCCAAACTATAATCTCTCATGATAAATACCCAATTGAGAGATTAATGCATTTATTGTGTTAAGATATATTTTAAAAAACGAAATCATACTAAAATGTACATTTTGACGTATCAAATCATTATGATTTCATACAATCCAGATTTTACAGTACATGTTTTTTCCACTGATAAGCTGTAGTGGTTTTTTTTAATAAAGAGAGGTTTCATCAAAGAATGGTAGAAAAAGATTATGAATATGTTCAGGCATTCTTAGCAGGAATTAATTTCATTTTGCCAGTATGGTTAAGCAACTTATAGAAAAAAATCAAGGAGTCGTTTATTCATTTCTCTTCTAGTGGTCTAGTGTTGCTGTCAGCGTTTCAATACAAAACCAATGTAGTTCAGGATATTCAGCGCTCCCCATCCTAAGCACTAACTGCTTTTGTTTGTCGCTCCACTTACAGCACTGTTAGTTGAAAGGAGTTCAACCTTTAGAACCGTACCATGCTCATCAATGTCAATTCTCCCTCATCGACCAATCAGGAAGGGGTGGGACTTCAGCTATAGCAGCAATATCAGCTTTGTCAACAACAATGGCAGAGGAGACGCTAGTCTGACTCGTCTCTTTGAGGGTACAATTTCCAGGTCTAGAGATGCTGCTAATGCTAGGACATGACATTGTTATCATGTTTTCTTGGGGATATTTACTGAATTGAAGCAAACATTAAGCACATGGAGCTGTCTAAAACACACCAACAGCCATTACCGTGGGAAGCAGAATGTAACTTTCAAAACCTAGCAACAATGAGAGGTGCTCTGAAACAGAGGTGGTGGACGCTGCCATCACAAAGAATATGTAACAACTCCAAAGGTTGGTGCTGAATTTAGGCAGTTCCTATAACTTGGTTAAGGATAACTAATGATTATCCTCATTATTAAAGACATCAAATATACTGAAGGCAGAAAATGGGCCCAATATTCTTTTTTTTTTATGTCAAAGGAGCAATTTAAAGAATTGGTCCAAACTCAAAACATTCACTCAGTGTTTATCCAGCTCTGCATCGGTCTTGAAACCTTTGTGCCTTCTAACCTCTCTCCATTTTTTAAAAGCATATCCAATATGTATCCAAGTTTTACCGAGTTTCTGCTTGTGGAGAATTATCACAAAAATGTGCTTTTAGTTTGCAAGTTTAACTAAAGATCAGCTTTTCTGTAAACTTTGAAGATTATTCTTGTTTTCTCTTTACCTTGTGCATTTTAGAACAATGATAATAATTATCCGTGTGGAGACCAATTTGCAGAAGAAGATACATCTCCCACCCAAACACCCTTGTAGGAACTATTTTTCTTCAGGGTGTAGGCTTGGCTGTGCAGTATTTACGGGTGCACTTCTCGACACCGATGTGTCTACATGAGCTATGATGCCTTTGCGTAGGTCGTGTTTCGCCAACATATTGTAAATATGCCTCGCAGAGGTAGGCGGTTTATTAGTAAATGTAGTTTGCGGCTCAGGCGGGCTGGCGACATTGGTTCACAGCACCTCAGAGAGGAGTTAAGTGATGCAATCGATCGTCCAACTGGCAACAGCTCTTTAAGGAGAGGACGCTCTCTGTATGCATGGAGACGCATGAGGCAGATTCTACCCCCCCTCTTGAACAACTAATAAACAGGGGGCAATTAAAAAGGACAGAGGCCGACAACTGCACTGCTGGCAGGGAGTAGAATGTGCATCATATGTGCAATAGCATGATAGCATTAGTTATTTTTGTTTTGTTTGCCTTTTGTATTTTAGATAAATACATTGCATATAAATTACAAAAAAAGTTGATTAACTTGTACATGATTCAGGCAACATTTGGTGCATGTCAGGAAAAGTTGGGGCTTCCAGGTGAGTTCCAGGTATTGTGTTAGTTCCAGCATCTTTGTCCTACTATGATATCAAAAATCAAATGGAATCTTATTTCAAAGGGTTCTTGCTCGTGTGTTGAATATTTGTTCCTGTATAGTTTCTAACTAATGCTGTTCCTTTAGAAGCTACACTTTGCAACTATTATTTATTATAAAGTTTTGATATTTCTGTTTTTATCAGTCACTTCACCACTTCTTCTTTGTGTATCATAAATATCTGTCGCTTTGCTTTTCTGTTCTGAAATCATGTTTTAAATCACCCACCAGCTCTGTTCCTCCCCACATTAGGGAAACATTTTGTAGCATTAATCACTCAGTGCTGACATTGCTCTCACACCCACACTGTAGATGAAACGTTTCTTCTACAGACAAATGGCTGATCAAAGCAGCAAGAAAACTTCCATCTGGAGGTTCAGGTAGTTCTATTGCCTCCGTATGCTGACTCATAAGGGGCCACCGAAGCAAAATCCCTTGGTGATACAAAACACGGTACACAGTCGGTATCCTCAGCCATAGAGGCAGTGATGAAGCTGGGTACCTGAATAGGAGGAAAAATCACAAAATTAAGTATAGATGAGTATTATTTAAGAAAAGATTGGAAGGGGGCGCTGGTTTAGCCTAGTTGACGGAGCAGGCCCCCCTGAACAATGGCTAATGTCCTAGCGGCACTGGTCGCAGGTTCAACTCCCAATCCCGATGCTGTTTAGTGCATGTCATCCCTCACTCTTGCTCCCCATTTTTTCCTGTCTCTCTATTGCTGTCCTTTCAGAGAAAGGCTAGAAGGCCTCCCAAAAAATATCTAAAAAAAGAAAAAGGAGGGAGGGATAAAAGTGAAAATGAGGAGCAGAGAAACCCATAAAAACATCAGCCAAAAAGACATTCTAACATTCTGAAAAAGCGATTAAAATGAGTAAGAAAACAAAAAGTGTATCTTTCTAAAGTCCCTCAAAGCACATTTCCAGTCTTTCTTAAATTAATAAACATGATGCAGGCGGTTCTGTATGATGGGAGGAATGACATTCAGCTTGAAATGATAACGCGCCAGAAATAGAATATAAAAAGATTGGGCACGAGTCCCAAACCTCAAGTCAAAGTCGAGTCCGAAGTCTTTCAGGGGCGAGTCCAAGTCAAGTCTCAAGTCACATTTGTGTGCGACTTAAGTGCCACTCGAGTCCAAGTCTCAAACCTGAGTCTCTAAAATGACATGTAGTTGTCTAAACTTGACCTTCACGAAACCCTGTCATGTTAGAAATACAAGACGATTGCATATCCCAGCTGCTACTCTTGTTATAGTTTCACACTGCATTGTAATAGTTTCACGCTGCATTGTCATTTCTTGGTGAAGGATGAAAACCTTATTCAAACTCACAACACATGAGCTGCCTTTAGGGACCATTTTTCCCACAAAATTTCATGACTCTGAGTTTAACCCAAAGCCGGGGTGCGGATAAAGACTCCGTTTATCTGAGTTTAGAGAGAAATGAAATATTCAGAGAGATCTGTGGGAGCTTTGGCCCGTAGCTCTGCTGCATACAGAGGCTATAATAATACAATATTTAGAATCTGCGAGAGTCCGCTCTAACAGCAGATTATGAACTGTCTTCAGAAACCACAGGAGACTGTCGGCTTTGATTAGTTCAAACTTCACATTTTCTGAACTGGAGCCAAAACTAGCCAGTAGCTATTAAACCATCAGTGCTTTTAGTATTCAAACTCCTACTCGACCCACAACCCGACCGCCCTTTATTGCTAACTTGGTGGGAGACTTTATAATTGCATTGTATATCAGCAGTGAAAGCCAGGCAATCAGAAGAACCATGAAACGGCCCTCAGTTTCATTGAGATTCCATTCAAACGGCTGCTTTTTGTTTTTCATTACTCCCTCGCAGGCAGCATTCTCACTAATTACACAACGGCTCAGTCTGAGGTCTCTGTTCGACTGTAATACTCATCTGGAATAGACTTCAATAAAAAGGGTCTGCTGGTGTTTTATGGTTTAGGAGTGTGAGATAGCTTTGATGCAGGACAATAAGTCCAATAAAGACATATTTCGTGCAATGATGTAGAAATCAAATCTAAAAAAAAGATAGTGAAATACTTGATGGTTGAGGTGACTCGACTGACTCAGGGCAATCAAGCTTCTCAGTTTAACAAATCATTATTTGACTTCTGTAAGCCAATCATCTATTCAATCAACCCTTCCTACTTTTGCTGATGTCAGCTGTGGTTTCAGTGCAGACTGCTCATTGATTGCTCAGACTTATACCTAAAAATGGAATGCACTAGAATTCGTAAAAAACCCAAATCATAAGGAGCCAATCAGGTGTCTGCTAGCCCTACCGTGCTTCAACTAGGTCCACAGGAAGCCTTTCTGCAGTGATCTTTAACACTCAAAGCAACTATCAGCCCTTAAGCAAATGGGATGTGTTACACAAACAATGATCATTTTTGCTATGGCTGGCAGTTGGAAGCGATACATGGCTCAAAAAATTCAGAGCACTTATCACCGCACCTTGTTGCTAGGTTACGAAAGTTAACTTTTGTTATCTCGATAGGGACCATTAGGCCGGTTTTGATAACTCTGTGGTGCTTAATATTTTCCTTTTTTCAAGGAAATATAAAAATAAAGTTTAAGGAATGGTGTCCTGGCACCAGCACCAGCTCCAGACTTGGAAATTGTACACTTCAAAAGACATGTCAGATATGTTTCTCCTATGCCATAGTTTTCACAAAGTTGATATCAGAAGTCTAGCCCTTTCTTGATTTTGAATGGATGGTGAAGATGAAGTGGCATTGACAAGCTCAGGATGCTGAGCGCTTAAGACGCTGAGTTGTATTTTGGTTTTGTATTGAAATGGGTGCTGTCAGTGTAAAAACGGCCGTACTAGTCATACAATCCACAATATTACATTACACATGTTCCATACCCTATTTTGTCAACTGGATTAAATCGAACTGGGGGAGAAGAAGAAGTAGAGATGAAATATGTACAATTGTATGAATATTATTAATGAACCATGTATCATAAATAAATCAAAGGAGAGGTGAGGAGTGTTTCAGAAAGTGAAATATCAGATACTGAAAATGTAAAACAGTCTCAAACAATACAATGACCTTGTTTTTACAGCAGGGAGCTTATAGAGCTCAAAGAAAATTCCGTTAGTGAGTCAACCGGCCCAAAAAACACAGCAACAAGCCCAGAGAGAGCATAAAACAACAGAGACAGATAAGGAGAGAGATTTGTAGTCTTGTAGCCAAAATAGTATTTTTCAAAAGCTCAGAGGAGAGATGAGGTGGCACACGGAGACATAAAGGACAGCATGAAAAGACTGTCTGCAGGGGAAGGGAATGAGAAGCATTCATTCATAGAAAAAGGTTACGAAAGAGGGAGAGAGGCCTGGCAACAGATGGAGGGATGGAGGGATGGGGGGGTGATGGAGGAAGACCAGAGGGGGAAAAAATGGCAGAAGATTCAGGACAGTGTGATGGAGGAGTGGAGAGGGGGAGATAAAAGTCGCTGAGGGGCCCGGCTCTTACACCATCCATCTCCTCTGAGCTGCTGCAGCGAGAGAGAGAGAGACAGTCACAGTCTCGGCCATCAAGCACTTATTGACAGTACTGCAGCAGCCACACACACACACACACACACACACACACACACACACACACACACACACACACACACACACACACACACACACACACACACACACACACACACACACACACACACACA
The DNA here is from genome assembly GCA_020745685.1 of Tautogolabrus adspersus. Taxonomy (NCBI): domain Eukaryota; kingdom Metazoa; phylum Chordata; class Actinopteri; order Labriformes; family Labridae; genus Tautogolabrus; species Tautogolabrus adspersus. Next base: position 26,077,744 of record CM036540.1, on the reverse strand, counting down.
TTACAACAGCATTTACGACGGGCTTAGAGCTTCCAGGCAGGCCAAAGGAAGGGCCGGCCAATCTCTGCTGCTCACAGCCAAGCAGAGGACAAACTTCTTACTTCTTGTTGTGAAAAGATCATGTTGATGCTTTTGATGCCAATACTTGTGCAAAATGTGTAATTTACAAACTTAAAAAAAGTTCAATAAAAAAAATAGCTGATGGAAAATGCTGGAAATGTCTTTGTTGTGGTTGTTAACTGCAGTCTCATACGAGCATCTGAACTTATAATTTAGTGTGCCTTTACTATGTACATCTATCTTGCTACTGGCAAGCTGGTTAATTGTACTACAAGTGACAATGAAAAAAAAGTTGTTTTCATTAACTTCTATGTTCACTCTTGGCCATGATAACAAATATTTTGGAGATATTTTTCATTCAAGCTGATCTGACTTGCTTCTTCGCCAGATTAAGATAATTTAACACAGTCTGCGTCTGGGCCGAACTCTTTGAGCAGAAGCAGGTTTCATTCTGGCCCTCACTTCCTCTGATGGACAAATCTTCATGGACTGTGTCCTTTGACAGACATTAATTCTGAACTGGGACATGGCTTTTAGTGTTTCTCCGAACTTCTATATCTTTTTGAGGACAAAACACTCACATGTCACGACATAAAATAAAGCAGTGTTATCATTTCACTGCAGGATAGATGTGCTGTACAGACAGAAGACAAGCTACAGTCAGCCAGAAATGCCAATTCAGGGATTGAAATGAATACATTTTTATCCAGTCTTGAGCTGGAAAATATAAAAATGATGACACACGTCGTGCTGCCTTGATGCCATGTGTGGGCTTCCGTACAAGAAACACTATCCTCTGGTTTTAGAATGCACATTGTCTGCCAGCTGTGTTATCCCCTCTAGACTCGCTCTCCATTGATGTATTTGCATATTTCCCCTATTTTTTCTATCTCTATCTCTTTAGTGTTTGGTATCGGTCCAGTGTTCCTCCTTCCCGTGGATCCCCCTCTCGCTCATTTCCCAACCTCATTCTGTCACTTACCCCGCCTGCCCGGCACCGCCCCACATATACGTCAAAGGCGCACTATAAAGAAGCTGTGCAGCCAGCATGGAGGCACTATTGGCAGAACTATAATGGAGACAACGATTTATGTTCCAAATCAGGCATGTGTGCGTGCATGTGTGTGTGTTTGAGGAATCACACTTCATAATCGTATGGACTTTTCCTAATTGAGATTTGAGATGGGTGAGAAGAAACAAAGATAGAGGAGTGCAAACTGGAGTTCGAAAGTGATATAAAGCAGTGGGTTGCTCATAAAAGAAGACTCCAGGTGTAATTTTTCATTTTGATTCTGGGGGAAATTGTGAAAATCCATTACAAGTTCTTACAACAAAAACAAGGCTTTCTGAATAGAGTACACAGGGTGAAAGGTCACAGAAAAACAAAAAGCTTGAAAAACACTGCAGGTTCATTAAGTGATGACTTTGTCACATTTGAGTGATGGTTGACAGCATGGGAAAGGCACAAAAAGTTGCTCAAGTTGCCGATCATTGGACAGTTCCAGCAACATCAACAAATCTGCAATGGCCATGCTCATTAGTTATTTATGCTCATGTTTCTACTAAAGAAATCCAGGACCATTTAGTTTAGCTTCACTGAAATGTGACATTTTTAAACCATGTGTCTACTCTGGAAATGTGTTTCCAGCAGTAAATTTAAACTCATCAATGGCATAAAGTGTTTCTCAGTGAACTACAAACTGGTTCAAACAAATCTTTAAACCGAGCCAATGGTCTGACTTCGTAAAAAACAAAACTAATGGTGCATTTAGGCAGGCAAGTGTCCAAATTGCCAACACAAATAACAAACAAGGTTTATGTCAGACTTGTAATCCTGTTGTCAATTATCAGCATCAGATGACCACCTCAGCAAAAAATATTCGGAAATACGACAGGGTAACACAGTAGAGATTTCATAACTTGTAGAGTTTGGGCTCTAAACTGGTGGGTTGCAGAGACGTTTTCAATGAGTCATGAATGTGTACCTAGAAAAAAAAAGTGTCAGTAAATCTATGAAGCTACTGAGTTTTTCTGTCTCTTTGTTCTGTCATGTTTTCTACTGAATGAGGACCAAACTGTACCTTTTTGTGGTTGGTGAAAGGTATGGAGGAACCTGTTCACACTTGTTGTATGTAGATTCAAGTTTGTGACCCAATGTGACCAGGCCTTTGCTTTTAGAGCCACCAGAGTGAACCCATTTATGCAATATCTTTGGAATCAAGCACAATAAAAAGTGCCATAAATAGTTTATTATTGTTATATGTATATTACTTACCTTAAAAATAAGGAATATGGGCATCCACTTTTTACTAAATCAAATATTTTTTTACGATAGGAATCCTGAACTTACAGCTCCAGAGGATACACATTGGTAGTTGTCTTTGTTTGGGGAACTTTTAAAGTTGGCAAACAGTTGCAGATCAGAAGAGTTATAAAGGGAAGAGAGATAGACAACTGTGGACAAAGATAAAGGGAAATGGAAGGCAAAGGCTCTAAGACTCCGACTCAGTCAATCTTCCACTCGTTCCACGGTTCATCTTGAATGTGAGCGACTCATATGTTCCGGTAGATTTTGTTTATTGTATGTACTGTGTGGCAGGTTCTGCTGCAAACCTAATTTCAAGGACAATAAAGTCCGAAACTAGATTTAGCACAAGAGACAGCAGGAGAGGAGAGGTGCTAAAGGTGAATCGTTCAATAATGGAATACTTTGGGAGGCTAGAGAGGAATGGAGTGATGGGCGGAAGCAGATAAAGTTAAGTGAAAGACCAAGTGAGGTCAGCCTGGTTTCATGAATTGTTGGCAAATGAGCTCAGAATGTTTAAATGCAAAGAGCTTTGTGTTGGAAAATAGAGGAATATGTTTCCCCTGCAGGAAAGGATTAGAGGGAGGAGATTAGATCGACTCTCAAGTAGGGTAATAAAACCTTCACGTGTGGAGTCCAGAAGGAGCCTTATAAAGTTTATGCCTCATACTTGATATCAACTTTTGATTTGGCAGTTGTTGTCTCAGAAATATGCGAATTGTCCAAATTATGTCCTTAGATGATGGGGACATGGGGTATAAATCATTGTTTCATTTATATAGTGCGATTGAGCTGCCTATCAGCTGCAGAGCTGGAAGTCAGTCTGCCATCACTTCCCAAGACTAGCGCAAACCACTTAAGGCAGATACGACACATCCAACACAAGGTGGCAAAAATAAACCAGTAAATCACATTTTGGCAACATGTCATAACAAGGTGCAACATTTACTTAACATTGATTTCTAGTTTCTCCCCAGACTTGAATCCTGATCTTTTGACTGATGTCCTGATTTGTTTGTTTGACTCATCTATTGGTATAGACCTTCAATCTAAGCAGACTTTATCCATCGTCTAACTGCCAACTGACTTTTCACGACCTGGACAGCTTGAGTGTCTAATGCTGCCTCAGATGGGTTTAACATTTGAAGGTGGGTACACATCACAATAAAATCAGATCAATATTGGGCCTGATTCCCCTCTTCCGACAAAACGAATCAAAGTCACAATATTTTGATGGTTCTAAAGATTATGGTGTCAGATTTTAAAAAGTGATCCAATCTGCTCAGAAGAATGTCATGGCGGCACCTATTTCACATTGTAATAATATTTCCTAAGATCTGATTTCCTGTTGTGGGGAGGTAACCCTAAGGACAGTAGAGCATGCACTCTGATGAAAAATAACTATAGCCAATTGGGAAGTGAGTTAGGTGAAAAAGGAAGCACAACAACTGCAGCAAATCAATTTTTACTTACCTCCAAGCATAGAATAACATGTACAGCCCATGTTTACAGTGTCTCCAAGATTGTATCCATAGTTTTATCTTTTTCTTTCTGAATTTTCAAGAAAAAGCAGTCCCAAATTCAGTCTCAATTCTTCCTGCCTGTCATCCCCCATGTTTGTTTAGTCTAAAAACTGGAAATGTCACAAATTCTCTCACAGTCAAATGTGACTTTAGAGTCAGGACTCTGGTTGTTGTTGACTGAATCTGTTAGTGGGCGGTGTGCTGTTTTGGTCATATTGTTGCTCTCCACACATTATAAGAGCTTTCTTTATTTGTCATCATGTGTGGGGTCTCTCACATTTTCAACATCTAATAAGATTTAAAACAATTTTTAGTGTGAGCCATGCTTTAGAGTGCATCTCATGAGGATGCTAAAGGGTACCTTGTGCTTCTGTAAGGAGAGGGGATTATGTTGGTTTACACTGGCATTATAGCGCATTAAGTCTGGTGGGCATAACTTGGAACAGTGAATGAGAACAGCCTGCATACTGTACACTCAAACGTGTCCTACTAAAGATACACACACTCAATAGATAGAGCAGGTGTGCACTCACACATCAACAAAGACAACAACTGATGCACATAATGTATATTCACTCTACCCAGGTACAAAGTTAGATACACTCTACAATACATCAATATACTATTCTGTCCACACAAAGCGATGCACACAAAAATCCATGCTTATAGAACATTTTGGTGTTTGTTCATAGTGATGACATGTGGGCAGAGGCCAAACATTTTCAGAAAGTTAGCTAGCTATAGCTTGCGGTCCATTCAAATCAGAAAGTCTGGATGCCTTCTCTAATTATTTTAATTGTTTGGCCGCAGGGTGAGGCTTCCTGACCCTTACTCCCTGTTGGGTCAGTGGGACAAGGACCTATCTAAATGTCCAAAGGGACAGCAGCTGGACATCTTGGTGTACCTTGTGTAGAAATCCAGCAGCTATACGAATTAAAGACTCATGGCCCTCGAATCTCTTGATACATACAATTTTGTTTTTTGCAGTCACATCCAGGACTTGGAATACCGAGAAGTGTAGCCAAACAACTACATACTGACAGTGAAATGCACTTGTATGGCTGTGTTAGGATTAACTCTTTGTTAGTCATTTAAATTAATTGTTTAATGTATGTTAGAACAATGTGAATCACTATAAGTACAGCTTCTCTATGTGTCTCTCCATTTGCATTCACAGTTTTTTGCAAACACAATTCGTGAGCATGTGCTGTGAATTAAATTTGACACTGACTCCAAATTGGTCTCCATTGTAACCGTGCTGAAACTTGCATTTCCACTCACCTAGGTTTAAATGCGCATACAGAAAAGGCATACATGTAAATGTACACTCAAATACACACAAACATGTGCTTTCACACACATATATCTATACCAAGCCATGCATATATATACACACACACATACTTGAGTAATATGAATACACTGTACATAGGCATAAATGCATAAAATACCCACATACACAACGTAACACTCAGTCAGGGGCAGAGAGCTGTGACACACAGGCGCTGATGCAGCTTAATGACCAGAATAATTTAAAATAAAGCTTCATACTTTCCCATCAAACACACACACACACACACACACACACAAACAAGCACACACGCTACAAATGCTTCACCACCCACAGCGCTTAGCCTCTATGCTCATTCGGCTCACATTAATTTTTAAAGGATCTCTTTTATTACGCTTTGGTTTTATTTGCAAACAATAACGGCATGGTGAATAATATCCCCGTCCGTCAGTATGTACGCCAAAGCACAACACTGGGAGCTTTGCAGAATGGCAATTACATTTCAGCGGTCTTGATTTGCATTTACAGGTGAAGCCATGATACAGAGGTCTGACAGCGAGGATGATATCCTGCAGTGAAATGTTATGTTAGGGCTCCCATTGCAGCTTTACTGGAACTGTGTTTAGCTCATTACTGAACAGAGGTATGAAACAAATGGTTAGGAGAATGGACAAAATTAATGTACTCAAAGACAATGGCAAAATCACTCAACATTGTTTTAATGTTTTTTTAAACATTTCGGGGAAAAAAAGTTTGTTTTAATGTTATCTAGTCCTTTCCATCTATAATTAGGCAACCATGCCCAAAAGCTGTGTTTTGACCAAAAGTGGAGATAATATCCGCCTGGCCTTGCTTCAATATAACCACAACATTATTTATGTTTATTGTAGTTACATTTAAACAGCAGCCAGTATGTATTCATTCATTAGTTTCTATAAAGTCCTTGTACTTTTCAGCCGTTTGATTCTCTCATTTAACACTAGGCTTAATGTGCAACATTATTTACTTTAATTTAGCAAAAACTATGGAAATATATAGTGGAGTAACAACTTTTTTTTAGACAACCGTTTTTCCGAAGTCAAACTTGCGCTGGATTTTTTCTTTTCCGAACCGTGTTTACAGCCCTCATATCGAGTAATTGGGCACGGCAACTTCACTTGCAGGAATGTACATCAAAAATCACCCACAGGTCTTTCTCACTTATGGATTCAGGTCATTTACACCCGGAGCCAGCCAAGTAAATCTATGTACTCTTGAGTATGGGGGAGGGGAAGAAGTGTATGTCTGTCGCCTCCAGTGTTCCCAGTGTTTCCCTGCTTGGATTCAAGGCCACTCACATATTTATGACCCCGACATAAGCAAACAGCAACACCCACCAGTCCGAGCCCAGAGGTGTCACACAGTACGGCAGTCGTTTCCCGACGAATGTTCAATTACTTTGCTTGGCATCCCCTGGAGTGCTGCATGATTGCTCCTTTAAGAGAAGCAATTTGATACTGTACATTACACTGGGAGCCAAAGGCCATAGCTCACAGCAGAGAGGATGACTTGGTAAACAGGATGCGGAGCGGTTATGGAGGAGAAGTTAATTTACTGCTTCCAACCCAATGCAGCACTCTTAACTGCTGCACGACTGCACCAACAGGACACAAATGCTTTCTGTTTCCAATATGATGAAATGATGGTGGTGTAAATGGCCGTGTTTCGATTGCTCATAATTCATGACCTGTCAAGTATTGCAGACAGGAGACATAACAGTTTAAAATCAGGTCAGTAAGCCCTGCATTTTAATAACAATAGAATTAAACTATTGGTTACTGACAAATTACATGAAAAATCATAAATCACAAATTGTATGAGAGCAGAAATTAGTTGTTCCTTGCAGTTATAGTCTCGAGTCTGTCGAGGCTATAAGCAAAAATTAATTGTAGGCCCCTCCAACCAGTGGCCATCACGATTATGTCTGCCAGTGTCCCCACGCTTACTCCTCTTCCTCTTTTCACTCCCACACTCTTAATTTACCTTCGCTGACTTTCATTGACAAACTTCACAGCAAACATGCATGCGATGCTTAGCAGGGCATGGAGAGGGAGTGCTGTCAGATGGGCCCCCCTTAGGGAGGTGTCCTACTGTCATTGCAAAATTTGCACATTTTGAGACACTGCTGTTGTTTAATGTTTGTCAGCCATTCAGGGGGGCCCCAAATGGCCTGAGGCCCCCAAGCAGTTGCCTGCCTTGCCTCTTGACAAGCAGTGCAGGTTTCTTGGATCAAAGATGATTATCCTAGTTTGACAACAAGCTAAATTGCATCTAACGTTATTGTCATGGAAGACAATTTGAATGTGTTTTTCCAAACAAAGGGACAACAAACACAATATAAAACAAAGCAATAATTTTACTAAGTATGTTCATACACTTGGTTGTCTTTTAACCCTGATTTTGAATTGATTTAAAATTAAACCTCCATGTGTTACATCTCTCCAAAGTGTTACCTTGTGTGACCTGCCCCCATAATCACCTTCCACCCACTTAATTTGTAGTTTTACAAAATCTTAATACAGTACAACTTTTTCTGCACACACTAGGTATTCATTTCAAAGCTGTGAAATTCAATCACATTTTTGTATCTTTTTTTTGACTGAATTCATGAAGACATTTATGAAGGTAATTTTTGTGTAAATGTCAAAAAATCACAACTATTTTATCTTGATTTAAAGCATGACTGACATGAGTGTCCCCTAATGGCACTTCGGTCCCCTGTTGGTGACTAGGTAACGAAACCCGAGTCCACTGTTGGATACTTAGGTAAGTACACACACACACAAACACACACACACTGCATTGTCATAGTTTTGGACAGAAATAAAGAACTATATGATGGATAGAGTCATGGATAAAATGACCTGGGCCAGGTTGTTTAAAAGGTTATATCCAGATAAAAAATTATCTGGATTTAGTTGTCCACTTTTTCTACTAATGCACATAATCCAGCTCATTTTATCCCGTTTGTTTTAAGACAAACTGGATAGGATTATCCTGATCCAGGTACACAGGCTTTATGTTTAGTGGGCCTTTTATTAGATAGGACAGCTGAAGAAGCACAGGGAATGTTGGACAGAGAGTGTCCTAAAGCACCAAATGATCATGGCTTCCTTTATTTCTCTTTCATAATAGATGTTTAGTAATTACATACTTTCTTAAAACTACAGTACACAAATAAAACAACCTGAATAAAAGGGAGGCTGAAAGAGGGTAAAAGGGATTTAAAGTCAGTAAGAGATAAAGCTCAAGACCTTCTGAAAGAAAATAGCGATTAATAAAGTTGATTGAGTCTTCACACACCAGTGGGCAGCTGAAACCCATCTTTAAGAGAGAGTCTCTGATGCAATGAGTGGACGGACAGAAGTAGAAGCGGAGAAGGAGGAGGACAGTGACATCGTTTGTGGAACGGCTGTCAGAGCAATCACATCACCAATCCCTCTGACCTTTGAGACGGTGCCTTAAAGAGTGAAGCTCAGGCTGTTTCCTCTCTTTCCTGTGTGATGGACGGCTGTCTAATCTGCTCCACAGATGACTCAGTGAGCCTCAGGTAACCAGCTTCAGAGGAGAACTACTCATCTCTCCTGTGATTCATCGTGGCTTTCTTTGATTTCTTCACTATTTAAACTGTTATAATATTTTGTCATTAACTCAGTGTATTTACGTTTTTCAGTTTCATGGCAAGTCAAGTGTTGTATAGGGATTTATAGAAATATTCAGTCTGACATGATAGCACTTCCTTAATTGGAAATATGATGACTGATGATTGGTTTCCTTCATTAGGAGCACCTGATCACTCAGGTTGTTTCCATTGTTTTAAAACCGTGCCCTTTTTCAGTGGCATTGCCAGACATAATCCTGTATGCACTGTGGGTATGCATTTTTTTTTACTTATATCATTTATTTATTTGAAAACTAAGCTGTGACAACAGCAGATCCTGTGTTTTCATTCTTTCTCATTTCTTCCTTTTGCCTGTTCTTGAGTTGCGGTCTATGGTCAAAGCGGGGTACACACTACAAGATAATCAGGAAAGTTTTAGGCCTGACTATCCCCTTCAAACAAAACTAAGCAGAATGCAGATTTTTTTGATGGCTCTTAAGATGATCTTGTTAGAATTGTATGTGGTGTGAGGTGTGTTAAGAGTGATCTGATCTGTTCAGAAGTGTGTGAGGACCCCAACGATCCTATCTCCCGTTGTATGAAGCGAACCCTGAGGACAGCCAAGCCAAGCACGCACTCTGTGGATCAGGGGGCGAACTGACTGAAGAAGGAAGCAGAACAACTACATCAAATCAATTTTTACTCACCTGCATGAGAGCCCATGTTCATGTTCTTTCATAGTTTTACTTCTTTCTTTGTGCATTTCAGTAAAAAGTCGGAAAAGTATGAATTCAGTATGTTATGATGAGCACACATTATTTTGTGATGAATTTTTTGCACACACACACACACACACACACAGTTAACACCTCCTCAGAGATTGTCCCCCCCGCAAAGAACAGTTGTAAGTACATGATAGACTGACTTTCATACAACTAATTAGTCCCTGCTTGTTTTCCTGTTGGTCCCCACTGACTGATGGTGTTAAAATCGCAAAGCCCGTTTTTCACTCTCTCTCTCTCCTCTACTACTTAACTGTATCCAAGGGCATTTTCTTACGTCCTAATATCAACAAAAGATTTCAGCTTGTGTTGGAACAAAGAAAACAAACCTTCAACAAGGATTTAAATGTTTGTTAAAGCAGTAACAACGCTCACAGCAGAGGTGGTAATAGCCGTGGATAACAAATTCTTATCTTGTCTTTGCCATCTGCTCCAAATAAACAAAGCGAAGGTCTGCCTGCGACGCCTCAGCCTTTCATTCCTCAAATCTGTCGGCACCAGCTGGCACACCAGCCGCGTACAGGTGTACAATGAGAACAGGCCACCTACCTGGCATTTTCAAGGTCACACAGGACCACAACTTCACAAGAACACAGAAAATATCCTTGTTTTATTTCGGAGAGAATTCAACATTTATGAGAATTCACATTTTGAATTTTTAAAAGGTTGAAATCAGACATCTTTTCAACCATGTGACAAAGAGAAAACAGCACTCAGGCAGAGAAATTAGCTCAGTACTTGGTATTCAATGAGCATTAAAGATATCTAATGCTGACCTTTAAAAGTCAAAACCACTCTGGTTATGAGTCATTCAGCTCCTCTTCTTTATGTGGTCCTTGACCTTGATGTATCATTCAGCTTAATAAAGCTGAAGTTGTGATGGAGGCCGCAGGTCTGACACATCTGAGGAAATAAAAAGAGGCTGAACAAAAGGCTGTTAAATGTGTGCTGTTAACATTTTCCTTTTTTTATGTAACTTAAGCGTGAACAGAATTAAAATAAGTGTAAGCTGTCAGACTTTAAAACCTGATGTTGTTCCACTGATTGTGCAGCACATACAGTACAACATGCAGAGGTAGGGGAAACAGTCACTTTGGTTTGGTTCATAGAGTTTAAGATATGTCAGTAAAGTGGAAACACAATGACATTTTTCACAACATTTTACTTCACAGCATTTCATTAAACACTGTCATTTCATAAAACATAACAACCGTGTATGAAAGATGACAACATTTCACATGAAAACTCAATAGGAGTTCACTGAAACCATTTTCTCGAAACACAACGATTAAAAATGAATATATAAAACACTGTACCGCCTAATTTTAGGAACGGCATTTCAGATTAAGCAAAAGGATCAAACTTTTTTGTAACTGAACAGAATCCAAGACACTTAATAATATATTCCTGCAGTAGAGGAGTCTTCAGAGTCAGGACTGCATGTACAAGAGGTCAGTGTATCACGCCAGCATCCCTTAGCAATTTGATGACCACTTTAGACCAACAAAGAAAAGAATGAGCTTGGACTTGGGAGAGAAAACAATAGGAAGAATACACATTTAAAACTGTAAGTTGATGTGCTGAAAGTAGTATTTGGATGGAATACCCCTTTGATTTCTTGATTGCCATCATTACATTTCAAGTTGGTGCTGTCACGAAAAACTAGGGTCCTAGAATGAGGCATTTGATTGGACAGGGTTCTGTTCAATCATAAGCACAAAGTATTGTCCCCATTTTTCTTAGTGGGAAAAGTTGCAGCATTGTGACCTTGACCACCTAAAAGTGATAAATCTTTGATTTTGAAAATAGCATTAAAATGGGCTCTGACATTCTGCACTAGTGATGTTATTTGGGCCAAAGACATGCAGAGACGGGCGCTGACTGGTGGAACGCCAGGCTTGATGGAACGCCCCATCCGCTAACCGCAGCACACAATAAACTTGCTGATAAAACATCAAAGATCCCTCAGGTGAGTACAGTCCACAGATTCTTGAGTTGAAGCAGACACTCAATTCTATGGAGAGGACTCCTGTGTTTGTTTTACTTTTCCTCTCACCATTCCTTTCAGCCTTCCTTAACTACTCTGCTTATCTTGTTCAAGAAAAAAAGCATTTGATTCTGTTGTTTTTTTTTATCAATGGTCAGTTTTTTCCCTTTTACTACAGAGCAATGCAACATATTTTCTGATGATCAAGCAAAGTCTCCTGCATAGTTTCTTACCAAAGACATTCATCATCTGATGGCCATACTGATCTGGGATTTTATTTATGAGCTGTTATGTCCAGTGTCTGTATCCCTGTCTTTTGGAAAGGAACCATCTCAGCTGAGACTCAGCTGCTCATCATGGCAGATGGATTTAATACTCAAAGAAACAATCCCTCTCACTTGGACTGTAGATCTGCATGGTGATCTAAAGCCCCGTTTCCACCAAGGGGTTTGGTTCAGTTCGATTTGGTTCGGTGTGCAATTATTGGCGTATCCACTGTCAAAAGTTGGTAATGGTACCAAAATAACCCAACCGTTCTATTCCATTTTTGTCAAAATCCTTTTTCTCCTGTTTTGTGGTTAGTCGGTTAGGTTCATTGTATTTTTATTTTCTGGTTAGGTTATAGGTATCTTTATTTTCAGTTAGTGTGCGGTTTATGTTTGTTATTTTGACCTTTGGAGAACCCTGAAGCCTTTTCCAGTATCTTTCTTCTAGCTTTCCCTTTTTAGTTACGGAAACTTAATCTGTTTTGGCAGTCGTTTTCTTGTTCATCTTTGGGTTTTCTTTGAAACATTATGTTAACCTTTAAAGGTCCCCTAGACTCAAACTTAAAGGCTGTAACATGAGCATCTGAGAGATGAATAGCTGTTGCATATAGCCAGGCAGACGAATACACAAACTAGCACCCATTCCATGATTTACATACTTTACGTCATTCAATTTTACGTTACGTTAACCATCATAAAGCCTTTATGTTTAAAACAGAGCAAAACTACCCCTGCTGTTTCACTCCTCAGTGTTAGCTCTCTTTTGCTTCACACTGACCAGTGAATGAAACCTCCCAATGCTGTCCTGACATATTCAATCTCCTGACTCTCTTTAAGAATGTTTACTTTTCTCTCTCTCCATCTTGATTGTTTCGCCTGCAGTCACATTTCTTAATCAGACTGTCAGATGTGATAGTGTGCTGCGGCAGGACTTGGTGTTTTTAGTTCTGGAGTGCTGCTGCTGCCAGTTCCTGTTAGGACGGGAAAGTAGACAAGACACGACAAAGTGGGGGGGAAGAGCGGTGAGCCAACAACCACACAAGTAAACTACATGCATGTGTGTTCATTTGCATTCATGACAACACTAAATGTATCTAAAGAGAATACTAATTACAACTTTAACCCCACAAATGATATCTAAATCAAGAATATCTAACTTGACTTATCATCTTTTTAATCATATCCCTTTCTTAACTTATAACTGTAAAACTTTAAAGGAACAATGTGTGACATTTTACACATAAATACAGCAGAAATCAAGTTTATCCTCTGTAAATGTCTCTCTGATTCATGACTGTCTACAATGAGTGAGAAGCATGAGTCCTGGCTCTGGCTATTGCTTAATTTGTGTTTCTTGTGTGGATTTACCCCGACAAGTACAGGTCACTTTAAAAGTTACAATAGTGTGGATGTTTGCGTGCAGAAATGAACAGCCATGGACAGCACACCTATTAGGATACCACTACCTGGTTAGGATTCAGGTTAAGTTACCTGAAACAAATAGATACTGTTTTGACTGTTTGGTTACTGGGTTGTCAGTTTAAATATTGTTAAATGGATATTATGCCTGCCTGGTGTTCAGAATGGAAATTATTTGTGCGTGTCAAGCACTCACAACCGAGTTTGTGTGTTTGATCGCTTACATGTAACCTGCTGAGAGAAAGAGAGAGTGTGTGGGTGTCATAAGTGTTATCTGGTGCGTGTACGTTCTGCATATAAATGATAGAATTGTGTGTAAAATGGGAGCTATAATACCACAACATACTCTTTCTGTGAACTCCCCCCCCTAAAAAAGTGCATGTAGATTATATGTGTTGTCTTACTTGTCTTACTGATTCACTAAGAAGTTCTCCCACACAAGATGCATGGAGACATAACGATGAATGGAGACAAAAACATGCACAGAAACACACATACACATTTTGGCCCTTGCCCAAAGCCAGAGTGACCACATCCTCCCCCTCTGAGGACTGACAGGACATTAACACCTGAGCACCTCTGGCAGATGGAGAGGAGGACATTTTGTTCACGAGAGAGGAGACAGGGCAGCCTATTTAAGGATACTTAAATTACAACCCAGAAAGATTTGAAAAGTATCAGTGTGACGAGGAGGACATTTAGGTTAGGTTTAGGATTCATGAGTGCAGAAATGAATCTGCTGAAGCAGCTAGACATAAATTAATTACACGATTAAGGTCGTACATTGATAAGAATGTTATTGATCATACAGTATATTTAAAAAGGAATCAAGCCTTCAGTTGTAAACTAACAAAACTAAATGAGAGGAAAAAGAGAGGATTTTCTGCAGCATCAGTCCCACTGTCCCTGAGTGAATCATTTTTACTGTCCAGCTGACAGAATGAAATTAGTGACGTGCGTGCTTTTGAGTTTGTCCTCAGGCTGAATTAAATTACCGGCCTCTCACAGAGATGGCTGTTTGTTTCATAAAACTCCTGCAGTCCCGAAGTTAAAATTACAATGCTAATTGCCTGAGCTCTTCCATCAATACTAATGCCATCTGGAGACGACTGAAGGACGGAAATAAAGTTGGAACAGCATAAATTACAACTTGTTGCTGGAGGCAGGAAAAGGTGAGCAACATTATCAAAAAGTAGATCAGATTGACTTCAGAAAACACAATGTTCCTGCGTAATGAGAGAGAAAGTACTGAGGCAACTTGTTATATGCTGTTGCCTAAATATGTATCTTTTTTTTTACTGCTTTGGGGTAGGACTCTTAAATCAGAAGCACACAGCATCAAAATAACTTCGTACACCTCGTACACTGGTAATGATCTTAGCACTCAAAGATAAATAGATAATTGAAATCAGACCATAAATGGTATTGATCATAAAGTTATACATTTTTTAGCAGACTATTTTCACTCATAACTTCAGAGTCTAAGTCTATGGTCAAGGCCTTCTGGAAAATAATGTTTGCTAAAGAACGTTCCCACCGAGTTTTTGCTTTTCCTAAACTGCAATAACAAAAATGCCAATAAAGAAGCTAGAAGATTTATTTTTCCCATCAGCTCTCTATGTCTTGTCTCTCTGCCTTACTGATGTGACATCTCCTGATATTTCTCTGAAGAGGACCTGATGAAGCCAAAACATGTTTGATTAAATAATTAAGAAAGGGAAAAAAGAGCCAAAGCTAAAGACACAGAGCTTTAGTTTGCTGTCCCTTCTTCTGTATGACACATTGATATTTGAGGGTCAAAGGGTTACATGCACTTCATGCATACAGTAAAGTCACACACAGTGTGAGCTGCTCTGTAGAACGACGAGAGGTTTCTCTGCAGGAGTTGAAACGACTTGTTCAAGGACACTTTGTCGGCGGCCATCAAGGAGAGACTGAGAGCCCCATTATGTTTCCATAAAAAGATTCTCCATTTTAGAATAGAAAGAACCAAAAAGCCTTGTTAATGTGCGCACACACACACACACACACACACACACACACACACACACACACACACACACACGCACACACACACACCATTACAACCCTCAAATGGAGAAACTGAGGACTCTAATGTCCTGCATTAGGACTGCGTAGCTGCAGGGGGAGACATTATACAGCAATACAGAGACAGGACTCACACAAGCACAAGCATCTGTGCACACTTTGTGAGTGACAGCTCCAGCACATACTCACACACTCTTTAGAAACAAGCATGCACTTTATGAAGAGGATCAGCTTTGATAATTAGCTGACTCAATTGTGCCACAGCTTTTGTGTGTTAAAAATGATTTAACTAAAAAAACAGAAACTTGAAAAATATATTCTGTTTGTAAGGACTGCTTCTGCTTCTCAACACTTGCTTGCCACACGCTCCTGTAAGTCATGTGTTGTTTTTTTTATTCTCCCTTTTATTACATGTATGTAAAATCAACCAAGTCTGATGTCACAGCCTGCTTTAGTTCTCTTGTTTGGCTTATGTTAATATTATATCGCTGATAAACAACCGATTCCACTTGGATGATATTGTAGTTTGTTTGAGAAATTCCTCAAAGCAACATTTTCCCATCTGATAATCTCATCATTGATAACCATGCACAAGCATTTTCATCCATGCACTCACAAGAAATCCTCTCTTACGAACAGGGGCATGTCCAGAGGGGTGGCATGGACCCCCCTTGAAATCTGATTGGCCACCCCAGGTGATACCCCAAAAACCCTAAACTTGGCCACTTGCCTTGTCAAAAGCAAAACTTATGCTCCAATTAAGTATTCAGGCAGTGTTGTAACAGGCTAGTAGTAATTTTCTTGACATGTCAATGTAGCTTCTTTGTTTAGTTTTTTATTTGTCGTTTATGTCACTAAGAGTGAGCAAATGCTAAAGCTAACTCTTTGTAGAACACTTTTTTTCAAAATGTAGAGGAAGATAATAGAAATGGACATGCAGAGCATTTAGTAATTTTGTAATGATAAATTATCAAGGGGACTCTGCTGTCTGTATTGAGATTATTAAAGTATTTTATTCAGGCTGTTAATAGTCAATTTCTCAAATTGTAATTTCCCATCCCATCCTCTCTCATTATGCTGTAATCTGCTGCAGTTTAGTCCAGAATACAAAGAAGAGGTTTTCAGCAACAGAAGCTGTTTAGCAGACACATTCTTTGCAGGAGCCCCACAGGACCGTTCAATCCGGAGAGACAATTATTTCATTTCCAAGTTTGGAAAATGTGCAATGTTTTTGGCGATAAGAATCCATCATGATGTCTTCATGTACTCGAAGGTGTAGTGAGGCACACAGCAGGATAGGATACAACTTAATTGAGTCTAGACACTGGTGGTGGTGGTGGTGAAGGACGGATGTGGGTTGTGATGAGGAGCGGGCTTCTAAGTAGCTGGACCCTGACACTGTTAAGCTAGAATGGGGGTGACTGAGCTGGAGGAGGGTCACAGCCATCAAACTGAAACAACAAACTGACAGCCAAAGAGAGGAGAATGGATTTTAAAATATGAGAGCTGCAGGATGATTGGTGGATAGAGGTCGTGGCAGATGCTGGTTGGTTAAGTACTTGTGTGAGTGAACGCCCTTTATCAGCTGATCACCTGAGCAGTGAGACAGAGGGAGAGGGAGAGATGGAGTGATATGAATGAACTAATGTATGAATGAGTATGAAACTGTGTTCTTGCTTGAACGCTGAGCTTCGTTAAGCGTGCCCAACCTCAGTGGACAATGAACCTCTAACCCATGCAGTGCAAGAGTCTCGCTCTTGTCTCTGCCCTCAGCTTGCAGGCACATATGAGCTGATATTCAGCAGATGCTCTGGGAGGCTTCAGATCGCCCTGATTCACGTCTCCTAAACCCCTCAAAGCCCCGCTCCTCCGTCTCCAGAGGGTCCTGTATTCCCTGACAGGTGTATGAAGTTGGCTCCTGTTGGCTACCAGAGGAAACTGTGCTACACATGAATTTATTACAGAGATGTTGTGTTTGCTGATGGACTTTGGCCAGAGGAAGATAAGTGAAACATGACTGGACTCACTCACACCAGATAAAACCTCATCCTGAATCATGCAATTTGTATTACAAGTTTGTATTCAAAGATTTCAGTACTTACACAAAGGCTTAGTTTAATTGTATTATTATATTATTATTACAGGTCTGCTGTGTGTCCCCAGAGTCAGAACCAAACGTGAAGAAGCAGCATTCAGTTTCTATGCTCCTTATATCTGGAACAAACTCCCAGAAAACTGCAGGTCTGTTGAAACTCTCAGCTCTTTTAAATCCAGGCTAAAGACACACCTGTTTACAGCTGCCTTTAACTAAACAACTTTAATAAGATTTTTTATATTGTTCCCTCAATTCATTTTATTTGAATTATTTTTACTTGAACATATTTTCAGATTTAATAATTTCAGTGATTTTTAAATTTTCTATTTTAATGTTTCTTTTCTTTCCTCTGTCATGATGCTTTTTGATGTCTTGTGTGAAGCACTTTGAATTGCCTTGTTGTTGAAATGTTCTATATAAATAAACTTGCCTTGCCTATTCCAGTGTCGCTCTGTAAAACAACAAAAAACACATTCATAAACAATCATTAATAAACTGTTGAGTCAGAAATGTACAATATATACTCAAAAGCAATATATACTCATGTGACTTAATGTGTCGAAACAACACATGGAGAGAGAAATGAAAGAGAGTAGACTGACCTGTATGGAGTCCCATTCAGAGTCAGGGGGTTTCTTCAGTAGCATGGAGACATGTTGACTGCAGGAGACTTCTTCTGGATGATAACATCTGTCTTCTTGGAAACAACCTTTCAACCAAATCAACAAGACATGTTCAGATACAACAACCAAAGTGGGCCTAACTACACTTTGAGAGGAGAGGACAAGGATGACACTTAAAACTTGAAGAGTTTGTAAAACTCCAACAGCAATCTGGCAAAACATAGATAAAATTAAGTGTATTTGTATACATTCTCCTATGCCACTATTGTGACAGTTATTAAAACAGACCTGACAGGGGAACATTGTAATTGTTTGATTTAAAAAAAAAAATAATAATATAAAAATGGTTTGGCTGTTATTCAGATTGTCAGTTCCTTTCCATCAACAAATATATCATGCATTTGTCTTGATCTGGCTAAAATATGTCAGAAAGGGCGCCACATGAATGAGTCCTAAAACTCAGAAGTGAGTTAGCATTTAAGTGCCATGGGGTCTATCCTCCAACCAGGACAACTTCAGTTTTGTTGATATTAAGTTTGAGAAAGTTATGCGAGAACCGGGATTTAACTTCAAGGAGACAGTCTGAGAGGGATGAAGGTGGGAGGGCGGAGTTGGGCTTGGAAGACAGGTAGAGCTGGGTGTCATCCGTGTAGCAGTGAAAGTGAATACCAAATTTCCTGAAAATGTGACCGAGGGGTAGGAGGTAGATGATGAAAAGGATCGGACAGAGCCCTGAGGAACACCGGTAGTGACTGTACACCATAAACACTTTAATGTTAGTCACAACAGGACAAAAAAGTGCAGCATGCTTACTGTTAAGAAAGCTGCAGGTCAGGTACAAATAGTGTCAACAGGTGAGTTCACATCCTGCATCATAGTTCACATACAGTGCAGAAGAGGGACAGTGTTAGAGTGCAGACATGATATCTGAGATATGAGCAGTATGGTCAGAGGAAGAGAAGAGGTCTACAGAGGACTAATAGCAGTCTGTGCTTACTGTAGGTGGTACATTAACCACACTAGCTGTGACTCCTTGATACCTTCAGAGAACTGACCACTCGTCTATCTGTGGTGATTGTGTTTGCAGAAAGTCACAAGGGACCATGGTGGGATGGCTGCTGTCGTCTGATCTACCAGCAGACCACATTCCTGTGGTCTACTGCAGTGAGAGACACCAGTCAAGTGGGTCAGGATGTTGTCCTGCTGCAGGAGACAGGGACTGGATGTGCTCAGTTGTATTGCTTCGTGGTGATATCTCCACATGGCCACCCCAGCTCCAACTGAGACCTGCTGGATCATTGTCTACTTGATTATATTATGTTACAGAATGTTAGGTTGGTGGAAGTGCAGCAAATGAATTCATGTTCTGTGAGTCATTTGTGTCACAATAATGACAGTTTACATCTCCATCAGTTAGCCTATCATCTATGGAAAGATGAAATAAGCAGTTCAGAGCCAGTACAGGTGATTAGTACAGACCGAAAGGAGTTTCCATCAGAACATCACAGCAGAGGATCCACTTCCTGTCAGAGGATCCACTTCCTGTCAGAGCTTCATACTCGAGTCTCCAGCAGGATTTACAGAATTGCCAACTGGACATTCAGAACTGATTCTGTAACCAGTAACACAACTTTATGGGGGTCTGTTTAGAGCAGCCTCCTCCTCTGCTTGACACAGCTTCTCGTCGCTCTGTGCTTGTGTTGTAGTCTACGTTGTTAGTTTGCCACCGTACCACATGCCGCACGAACCTCACACTCAGCCGGCACACTGACTCACTGACAAACACACCTCACTCCTGGTGTAAATGGTGATTACTGTTGTTACATTTTGTTTGAAACTTTAGTTTTAGTTCAACCATCTGTTTCCCTTGTTTCAGGCCTTAAGAACCGGCTCATGACAAATTGAACAGTTCTCTTAGTGTATGGTGGCTTACAGGAAACATGTTTAGAAAGCTAATATCTGTCTCTCTAGTTCTTCACTGAAAGACGAGGATCAACAGGCTGTCTTTGGGTACTGACCATGGTCGCTGTGGACTGAGTCAATCCAGAAAGTGAATTAAAGACTCCCCATCACCATTGATATAATAATATCATAAAACCATTAATTGTTACTAATTGTAGTAATGATGATGGTGGCAATAATGATGATGATATTGTGGATGAATATTAGTATCATTGCTATTACAAGCACATTTTTTTTTGTATATTTTCTATACCCACCCATTTTTTTTCGGCGATCTCCCGCGAACCCGCTCTGACTCCCAGTCTCCACCCGGAGGAGAGCAGGCGGGGAGCGAGAGGTCGCGCGATCTCCCGCGAACCCGCTCTGACTCCCAGTCTCCACCCGGAGGAGAGCAGGCGGGGAGCGAGAGGTCGCGCGATCTCCCGCGAACCCGCTCTGACTCCCAGTCTCCACCCGGAGGAGAGCAGGCGGGGAGCGAGAGGTCGCGCGATCTCCCGCGAACCCGCTCTGACTCCCAGTCTCCACCCGGAGGAGAGCAGGCGGGGAGCGAGAGGTCGCGCGATCTCCCGCGAACCCGCTCTGACTCCCAGTCTCCACCCGGAGGAGAGCAGGCGGGGAGCGAGAGGTCGCGCGATCTCCCGCGAACCCGCTCTGACTCCCAGTCTCCACCCGGAGGAGAGCAGGCGGGGAGCGAGAGGTCGCGCGATCTCCCGCGAACCCGCTCTGACTCCCAGTCTCCACCCGGAGGAGAGCAGGCGGGGAGCGAGAGGTCGCGCGATCTCCCGCGAACCCGCTCTGACTCCCAGTCTCCACCCGGAGGAGAGCAGGCGGGGAGCGAGAGGTCGCGCGATCTCCCGCGAACCCGCTCTGACTCCCAGTCTCCACCCGGAGGAGAGCAGGCGGGGAGCGAGAGGTCGCGCGATCTCCCGCGAACCCGCTCTGACTCCCAGTCTCCACCCGGAGGAGAGCAGGCGGGGAGCGAGAGGTCGCGCGATCTCCCGCGAACCCGCTCTGACTCCCAGTCTCCACCCGGAGGAGAGCAGGCGGGGAGCGAGAGGTCGCGCGATCTCCCGCGAACCCGCTCTGACTCCCAGTCTCCACCCGGAGGAGAGCAGGCGGGGAGCGAGAGGTCGCGCGATCTCCCGCGAACCCGCTCTGACTCCCAGTCTCCACCCGGAGGAGAGCAGGCGGGGAGCGAGAGGTCGCGCGATCTCCCGCGAACCCGCTCTGACTCCCAGTCTCCACCCGGAGGAGAGCAGGCGGGGAGCGAGAGGTCGCGCGATCTCCCGCGAACCCGCTCTGACTCCCAGTCTCCACCCGGAGGAGAGCAGGCGGGGAGCGAGAGGTCGCGCGATCTCCCGCGAACCCGCTCTGACTCCCAGTCTCCACCCGGAGGAGAGCAGGCGGGGAGCGAGAGGTCGCGCGATCTCCCGCGAACCCGCTCTGACTCCCAGTCTCCACCCGGAGGAGAGCAGGCGGGGAGCGAGAGGTCGCGCGATCTCCCGCGAACCCGCTCTGACTCCCAGTCTCCACCCGGAGGAGAGCAGGCGGGGAGCGAGAGGTCGCGCGATCTCCCGCGAACCCGCTCTGACTCCCAGTCTCCACCCGGAGGAGAGCAGGCGGGGAGCGAGAGGTCGCGCGATCTCCCGCGAACCCGCTCTGACTCCCAGTCTCCACCCGGAGGAGAGCAGGCGGGGAGCGAGAGGTCGCGCGATCTCCCGCGAACCCGCTCTGACTCCCAGTCTCCACCCGGAGGAGAGCAGGCGGGGAGCGAGAGGTCGCGCGATCTCCCGCGAACCCGCTCTGACTCCCAGTCTCCACCCGGAGGAGAGCAGGCGGGGAGCGAGAGGTCGCGCGATCTCCCGCGAACCCGCTCTGACTCCCAGTCTCCACCCGGAGGAGAGCAGGCGGGGAGCGAGAGGTCGCGCGATCTCCCGCGAACCCGCTCTGACTCCCAGTCTCCACCCGGAGGAGAGCAGGCGGGGAGCGAGAGGTCGCGCGATCTCCCGCGAACCCGCTCTGACTCCCAGTCTCCACCCGGAGGAGAGCAGGCGGGGAGCGAGAGGTCGCGCGATCTCCCGCGAACCCGCTCTGACTCCCAGTCTCCACCCGGAGGAGAGCAGGCGGGGAGCGAGAGGTCGCGCGATCTCCCGCGAACCCGCTCTGACTCCCAGTCTCCACCCGGAGGAGAGCAGGCGGGGAGCGAGAGGTCGCGCGATCTCCCGCGAACCCGCTCTGACTCCCAGTCTCCACCCGGAGGAGAGCAGGCGGGGAGCGAGAGGTCGCGCGATCTCCCGCGAACCCGCTCTGACTCCCAGTCTCCACCCGGAGGAGAGCAGGCGGGGAGCGAGAGGTCGCGCGATCTCCCGCGAACCCGCTCTGACTCCCAGTCTCCACCCGGAGGAGAGCAGGCGGGGAGCGAGAGGTCGCGCGATCTCCCGCGAACCCGCTCTGACTCCCAGTCTCCACCCGGAGGAGAGCAGGCGGGGAGCGAGAGGTCGCGCGATCTCCCGCGAACCCGCTCTGACTCCCAGTCTCCACCCGGAGGAGAGCAGGCGGGGAGCGAGAGGTCGCGCGATCTCCCGCGAACCCGCTCTGACTCCCAGTCTCCACCCGGAGGAGAGCAGGCGGGGAGCGAGAGGTCGCGCGATCTCCCGCGAACCCGCTCTGACTCCCAGTCTCCACCCGGAGGAGAGCAGGCGGGGAGCGAGAGGTCGCGCGATCTCCCGCGAACCCGCTCTGACTCCCAGTCTCCACCCGGAGGAGAGCAGGCGGGGAGCGAGAGGTCGCGCGATCTCCCGCGAACCCGCTCTGACTCCCAGTCTCCACCCGGAGGAGAGCAGGCGGGGAGCGAGAGGTCGCGCGATCTCCCGCGAACCCGCTCTGACTCCCAGTCTCCACCCGGAGGAGAGCAGGCGGGGAGCGAGAGGTCGCGCGATCTCCCGCGAACCCGCTCTGACTCCCAGTCTCCACCCGGAGGAGAGCAGGCGGGGAGCGAGAGGTCGCGCGATCTCCCGCGAACCCGCTCTGACTCCCAGTCTCCACCCGGAGGAGAGCAGGCGGGGAGCGAGAGGTCGCGCGATCTCCCGCGAACCCGCTCTGACTCCCAGTCTCCACCCGGAGGAGAGCAGGCGGGGAGCGAGAGGTCGCGCGATCTCCCGCGAACCCGCTCTGACTCCCAGTCTCCACCCGGAGGAGAGCAGGCGGGGAGCGAGAGGTCGCGCGATCTCCCGCGAACCCGCTCTGACTCCCAGTCTCCACCCGGAGGAGAGCAGGCGGGGAGCGAGAGGTCGCGCGATCTCCCGCGAACCCGCTCTGACTCCCAGTCTCCACCCGGAGGAGAGCAGGCGGGGAGCGAGAGGTCGCGCGATCTCCCGCGAACCCGCTCTGACTCCCAGTCTCCACCCGGAGGAGAGCAGGCGGGGAGCGAGAGGTCGCGCGATCTCCCGCGAACCCGCTCTGACTCCCAGTCTCCACCCGGATCTTTCCCTCTTTCCCTCTTTCCCTCTTTCCCTCTTTCCCTCTTTCCCTCTTTCCCTCTTTCCCTCTTTCCCTCTTTCCCTCTTTCCCTCTTTCCCTCTTTCCCTCTTTCCCTCTTTCCCTCTTTCCCTCTTTCCCTCTTTCCCTCTTTCCCTCTTTCCCTCTTTCCCTCTTTCCCTCTTTCCCTCTTTCCCTCTTTCCCTCTTTCCCTCTTTCCCTCTTTCCCTCTTTCCCTCTTTCCCTCTTTCCCTCTTTCCCTCTTTCCGACTCCCGGTTTAAAGGGAAAAATGAAAAAAAAAAAATTGCTTTTGAAATATTTAAACAATTATAAAGACATTTTATTTTACTTGTTTCTTTTTAACAGTTTAGATATTATGCCCATTTGGAAAAGTGTGTGTTCACAAGCACAAGTGAATACACTTCCAACTGGGCATAATATCTAAACTGTTAAAAACAAAAAAGTAAAATAAAATGTCCTAAAGTACCTCTTGAATGGTAGTGGGATTGCAACCGTTGACAAAACACTGAAAATAATAGAAGCATTTTGTATTTCTCATTTAATACGTTTATTGTGACATGTATGATAGCCTTGCAAAGTAAATATGTTTTTAAAAAATGGAAGAAAGAAATGCATCCAAATAAAGTTACGTACCTGTTCTCATGCAAAGTCTCTCTGAAGCATCTGACGACAGAAGAAATCTCCCTCATGCCTCCCGGAGAACCATAATTATCCTCCTTAAAAAGAACAAAATGAAAACATAGGTCAGGGTAGGTAATAGAACGCCAAAGTAACTGCACTTTCATCGTTATTCCAATAAAAGGATTTGCAACAAACATAGCAATAGTCAGAATTCATCACAAACACTAACAATTTTTGATAAGGACAAGCAATGCTTTCTCACTCAGCATCTTTACATACAGACTGTGCAGACTTCTTTACAAACACATTTCAAGAGGCTGAAAAGTCTTGCCATTACATTTGAGCTGAATTTAGAGTTAAGTGTCTGGATGACTGTCCACCTGTCTATCTCAGCCTTATTGTACACCAATAAAATATATATTAATGTGTGATTCTGGGAAGAGAGACATTTTAGGATTTTTATTTATTGAAACTTTATTTTGATCATTTTCTCCTGTTTTATATAGTATTAAATAGAACAAAAACAATTGAACAATGCTTTTGCATTTAGAAAGAACACAAAACAGGATATAAATGTATATACTTTAGATATATAAAGCCTCTCTGAAGCATCTGACGACAGAAGAAATCGGCTCTCCTCGACTATCTGTTGAGAAACAAAAGAAAAACAAAGACCTTACTATTTTAAAACTTTTATCATTTTCTTTAGTAGTTATTGGGGGGGACAAGGAAGCAAAACATAACTTAATAAATCCTTCAAACTGGAGCTTCTTGGTGTGCAGATCTTGTTCTGCTTTCCTTACCTATTTTTTATTCCTTCCTTTCTGGGTTATCACAAATGCCGTCAACTAAATAAATGGTATCCTGAAATCAGAAAGAGTAAAATATGTTACTTAAATGTGCAGACATGTATTTATTTTATGCATGCAAGATCCATTTAGCACTGTAATAAGTGTTGATTGTTTACCATGTTTATTTTTGTCTGGACGAGGCAGGACACTGAAGACACATCCAGAGAGTACAGCCATCGAGGGCAGGAATTGTATTTGCAGTGAGTTGATCTGAAAAATCATAAAGCTTTATGTTGAATTCAGAACAGCCTTGTGAAAATCAAATATCACAGTTCTTTAAAAGGATTTGTACAAATACCTGACAGCTGTCTTGTTTGTCAGTGTAATCATCTTCATGCTGCTTTTGTCTTGGCTGTGAAACAGATATATCATTACTTGAGTCCCATTCCTCTGTATAAATCACAGCTGTAGTATGTTTTAAAACACTGATACATACGCCACCATGGAGGCAGAGCCGCACTCATGTGGTGAGTTCAAAGTCATGAATGACCAGATCGGGCCAACCGTGAATCATGACAAGGAAGTGAAGGTCCCAAAGACTCAGTGTATCCTTAAGCAGGAGAGAAGACAACAAAAAAAAAGGCTTATATACTTGTCCAGATGTGTATCACAGCTTCAAGTGAGAGCACAGAACTCACCTCACTGTCAGGAACATACAGGAGATTTTCCACCACCACTATCGTCCTCTCTCCTTTAAAGCAAACATAGACAGGGAAATTTTTCAACAATCGTGACACAATCTTTTCCAACAGGCCTTTTAACTTTGTGCAACTGTTTCTATTTGTTTTACCTCTCTTTTACCCATTAGCTTTGTTTACAGAGCACTTACCAAAAAACAACGCTACAAAGTTCTTTACATAACGTACTAATCCTGACGATACACAAAAATAATGTCTCAATAAACCCGTCCATGTAAACCCAACTCCGACAACAAGACTTGGGCGCATCTCACTCATTGTAGACAGTAATGACTCAGAGACATTTAAAGAGACTGATTTCTGCTGCATTTATGTGTGAAATGTTGCACTAGCTCCTTTATCAAAAAATGTTTTTTTAGTTTCAGTTGGTATACAAATTAATTCGGCTTACATGTGTTGATTTGAGGAACTTATAAACAGTATATAATATGTTTATCAGAGACAATCATTGTAAGAAGAAGATATCTTTATTAATCCCACAGGGGGAAATTACTTTTTCACTCCATTACTGAGACATGTTACACACACACATGCACTAATAACAGTAACTCACTTTTACCCAATGTATCATAATAACAGGCGGGAAAAGACACTGACCCCAATCACCAAGTGGATTTCATGGCCCAGACTGAACATCACCGCTGTACTGCAGCCCTCGTCATGGTAATCCTTGGCTGAGCAGAAGTCTATCTTGATTTGAAACTGGAGCTGAGTGTGTGGAGATGTGGAATTAAAATTCTGCTTATCAGAAAATAAAAAATTGCACTAACATTAACAAAATTAGCACAACCTACATCCATTATTTATACAGCTGCGATGACAAAAAGAGGATTTAATGTTTCATTTGGTCAACAATGAGGCTCCGATAAAAATCAAAAATCTCTTTGATACACGTCTCGATCTTTGCCAATGCAAGGTTTGAAATGTGGAAAAACCCGCCCTTATGAGTAGAAATGCATTGTATATCCCTGTTGACAAAAACAATAACATGTATTACCATTACGTCACAGCAACAAAACCGTGCAGAGCAACGATTCAGAGAATAATCCTGAAACACAGACGGATCAGATTCTTAACTACCCGTGTTACATTGCACGGCTCTTTTTTTAAAAATTGGTACAGAGTTTTCTCAGAATCATATAAAAAGTTTACCTTCAGATCCCTCGTCTTTCTGTGTGAGGAGATAGCCGTACGTTTTCTCGTCGCCACTGGATGGCTTCTCTGCCAAAGCCTAAAAAAGAAGAACCCACATCATAATGTAGGTAATGAAATCCATTGGAATTATTACAAATGGTGACATTATCGAAGCAAAAGGTGAAATCAGACATTTCATGGCCAGACAAAGGCCTTCACTTGTAGTGTGCCTTATAAACACTCTTACCGAGATGAGAAGGATTCTCTTGCGGGGTCCCAAGCAGTAAGGGACGAGACACAGGAGTAAGCTTAAAGAAAAGGTGGGTTTTTATTTTACCCAAAAATAGAAAACCAAGTTTAAAAACCAAATTATAAGAACTAGACATATAAAAGAGGTCAATTTAATATAACTTTAAATCAAGAAGGTGAAATCAAATTGAGAAACTGAATTCAGGTACCTGAAATCAATGCAGAACCTTATGCTTCCATCCTTCTTTGGTACGAACATCACTGGGTTACACCACTCGCTCTTTAAAGCCTCGATAATCCCCAGGGACAGCATCAGGTCAACCTCCCTCCTCAGTGACGCCAGCAGGCGGTCAGGGATCCTGTAACTTAATCTTTCTTACCTCTCATCTTTGCACCTTCTCTCATTACAATGTCATGATCAACAATATTTGTTCTCCCAGGATTCTCCTGGAAAACGTCTGATAGATCTCACCTGAAGCCGTTCTCTCATCTGGATGACATACTTTACAACATTAACAGATCCCACCCTCCCCTTGCCTCCCTCCCAGATCTCTCTCAACAGTGCAAACGGGCCCCAAACTTCATGTCCATACAAAAGGAGAGAAACTAGTGGAGGATTGTGGTACTTCTCTGTATGCAAAGACGTAGGGCAGCCATTGATTCCAGTCTGTACCAGTGTTGTTTACAAACTTGGTCTGGTTAAAGTGCTCCGTTAGCCTATCCGTTTAAGGATGATATGGTGTGGTCCTCCCGAGTCTCCTGATACCCATTAACTGGTACACCTGTTTCAGCAGAGTAGACATAAAGTTAGTTCCTTGATCAGTTAATATTTCACAAGGGAAGCCCATCCTTGAAAACAACTGTACCAAACAGAAATAAACTGCTTTTGCCTTTATGGATTTCAGTGGAAAGACTTCTGGATACTTGGTGGAATAGTCTGTTATAACCAGCATATAACGTTTTCCTGTTTTGCTTCTCTCTACAGGACCAACAATGTCCATTCCAAGGCGCTCAAATGGGGTGCCAATAATGGGTAGTGGTTGAAGTGTGTTTTAGCAGATGTTATTTGGCACTGAGGGCAACTTTTATAAAACTGAGCAACATCTCTACGCAGGCCAGTGGAAATGGTTTTTAATGCGAGCCATGTTTTTGTGTTTGCCCAGGTGGCCAGCCCAGGGAACTGAGTGCCCCAAGGCAAGCATGGTGTTTCCAGCTGCTTGGGCAACCACTAGCTGCAATGCTGACTCTTGTTGACAATAGAGGATGCCATTTTGTAGGATATACTCATCACTTATGATGTCCAACTCAGTTTCCGGCTCCTTCTCCTTGCTTCCTGGAAAAAAGAGACTAGATGGATCAGTTTTCTGCATATCACTTATATTACCTGGAACTTGAAACCCTAGTGGTAACTCTAGCTCAGTACTTGTTGATGGTGTCAACACTGTCTTTTGGAATTTTTCCTGCCTTCTCCGTCTGCAGGTTTTCTGAGACTTCCCAGGTGTGGTTTTCAACTAAATGATGATGTCAATCATTTATTTAGAGATGTTAAATATTGAATAGGGTCAAATGGACCCCAAAGATAATAGGAGGGTTAAAGCGCTGTTCTTGCCTTGCAGTTAGCTCATTATGCCCTCTTGCTGACCCATGTGGGCCTGGAGAATGGACATCAAGTATGACAGAGTTGGCTCCTTACCTTCACCCTCAGTGCTTCTTACAGTCCCAGAAGCTCCGTTGTCTTGAGTAGAATATTTTAGTACTCTTTACACCTCTGCTGGCTTGCCTTTCCGGGGTGTTCACTTTGTAAGGATGGCCTAGTGGCTTAGGCCCAACAATAAGGGAAAATTCAAAAATGCAGTGAATTAAATTACAGTGAAATAAATCAAGTGCAGCAATATGTACAGTGCAGGCCTGGAGAAAATGTAAAAATGAAAAATAATACTTGCAAGAAAAAATAAAATAATGCAAAAAGTGCCAAACAAAAGAAGAGACTGAGCTCTAAACAATACCAGTCTGAGCCCTTGCAGCTCTGTACACTCTTTGATAAATTGTTGAATCTCTCTAGCACTGTGCCACTCCAACTCCAACCTCCAACTACCTAAGAAGCCCCCAAGCCTCCTCTTATATAGGAGCTGGCACCTACCAAAAGGGGTTGGCAATCAATTTACTGTCAGGTGAGTATTACCTGTTCTACAAACAACACATACTATCTGCAATAAGTCTAAAAGCATATCAAAATGCATTTCAGTTAAGTAAATACTTAAACAGCCTTTTAAATAACATGTTTAATCTCAACAACCTGAACATCCCTCCACTTCTACCAAACATGGCACCTTCCACTTGACAAACCCCCATATAAACCCAAGGCTGGGTTCAGCTCTGTTTGACACTTCCTGGTTGAGAAACAGGAGTGCAGGCAAG
Source organism: Tautogolabrus adspersus (assembly GCA_020745685.1). Taxonomy (NCBI): domain Eukaryota; kingdom Metazoa; phylum Chordata; class Actinopteri; order Labriformes; family Labridae; genus Tautogolabrus; species Tautogolabrus adspersus. The sequence continues at coordinate 26,048,272 of CM036540.1, read as the reverse complement.
GCTGTGGAGCAACAGGTGACCAACAAGATATATTTGATGTGTAACAATGAATAAAATGTATAAAAATAGTCAATGTGTGTTTTATTTTGGTTGAAAATACAATGTTTGAAGTCATTTGTCAATGAAGATTAAGATTTATCAGAAGTTATTCACACAAAGTACTCGTTGCTAGTCATGCTAAGCTAACATTAACACATGCCTCTCAAATTGTTTTGTCATTCTGTTAGCATGTAGTTGCAGTATTTATTGGAAGTATCAGTATGTACTTAAGTGACTATGTGTAGCGTTAGCATTAGCATTAGCCTTGATATTACTTTTCATGGATTTCTTCTGAGCTTCTGATGTAGCATAGCATGTTGTTTAACATGAGCCTTGTTGTTATGTTTTATGTAATGCTTCTGAGGTAGCATAGCATGTAGCATAGCATTAGCATGTAGCATATCATTAACATGTAGCTTAGCATTAGCGACAACTAAGCATTCTTTTTGTTATATATTTGCAATACGTCAGCATTGATCATTTAATCATTTGTATTTCTTTATATAGACCTTTGATATGACAGTAATCTGTGCATTTTGTTTTGTCTTGTAGTTTTCACTCCTTATTAAATCTGGTGAATAAATCAAAGAGCAACTAACAACCTGACTCACTCATCATTGAATGGAGTTTGGCTGACTGTCAAACTACGTACATTAAACACGTAGGGAGGACTGTTACAATAGGCTTCACTTCTCCACTTAAGCACATCAATTATATTCATTTATAATAATTCATTGCTCCAAGCTTAGGCTGTCTTTAACTCTTTGAGTCTTAATTTTTATACTGTACCTATTTAAGGATGTGATATTGTTAAATCCCAGAGCCATATGATCATTACATTATTATAATAAGATGTGCAAGCTTGTCATCTAGTTAATTCATTGTTTTGTATCGCTGTATGAAGGTCTTCTTAACTTTAAAGATGAGAGAAACTGTTTACACAAACTGTGAAGGTTTGTGTGCAGTAATAGTGCAGCAATTATGATTATATATTATACATATTTCACTGTATGGATACACGTTGGAAAATTTACTTTAAGGCATCCTGTCTTCCCACCTAATTCTAATTACTTTACTTGAGTTTGGGTTAAATAAATCCATTACCAGCAGGCTAGATGTAAAAGTGTTGTGAGGCTAGGCCTGTATGTTTTCCTCCCTCTGCCTCGACCTCTTTGTGCTAAATTACCGGGTTAACCCCTCTGACCCTTAGGCTGTATTAATTTTAACCTACATACAACAACTAAAACTGCCCAGCAGTAATATTTTTACACTATTTAAATCTAAGCCTCACTCATATATTACATGTTAAAATCAATAGCTAGACAAGCTAGTGTTACTGAGGATCTGTTGTATCAAACATCCTCTGCAATATAAATGTGATATTAAAGAATAAAATAAGATTTCAATAAGACCTACCGTCTAATTTGTAGTTTCAAAATCCGATACATGTTGATGAAGCAGGTCTCATTGATGTGTAGCACATGTCCTCCATATTGTGTGTCCTTCTCTGAAAGCTGATATTCAAATGATCCTCCAATGACTCTCCATTCAGGAGTTGATGGCTTTGGGTATTTTATAAAGAAAACTAACTGAGAAAAATAAGCAGTAGCATATTTTTAGAAACAAAAGACTAACAGCCTAACGTACCACACTACTGACCGCGCTCCAAGTTCTCCAGGCAACACCCACTTTTTCAAAAAAAATGTAGTGTCCTGTAATGTAAAACATCATTATACTGTTTAGGGCCTTTGTCCTTTTGCTTCAAGGTGAGCATCCCACAATGCATTGCTAACTACAGTTCTTAACTGTTTAAGATCAAAACAGTATTTTAGTGTTGAAAATTGGCCGTAAATTAACAGCAATTGCTTACAGTGCATGGCTCCTTGTGCTTTTCACCGTTCATGGATTTTTTTCAGTTTGGACATTTTTTTGGTAAGCTTTAGTTTTTTGCCTTTGTTGTTTAAAAAAAAAAATCCTCCTTTTTTCCCCACATCATGACATAGTTGTTCTCACATAATTCAATCATGACATTTTCTAGAGAATTTCAGGAGGAATGCTCCTTAAATCCCCCTGATCTGGTTGTTCACACATGCACCTACTGGCAGGAGTCTATTCCCGTTGAACGTGAGGTGCATCTCCTGAGGCAAGACGTTCTTACCTTTTTATGCAGAGCAAATGCATCACAGTTTAAATTTAGCTGGATAGTGGAAATTACATTTTTACTTGTTACAAAAAGCAGTGATCGCATACTCTGCTCTTGGTAAAGGTATTGATTTGGGGGATTTGATGGACCATCCAATAATGAGCAATTCAGCATAAAGAGCTTTCAGTCGCATTTCCTCTTAAGTCTGTCAGCTCATATTTATACATGGTTACCTTAAAGAGCAGATGAACAATAATCCCAAACATCCAAGTATGTTATGCAAATACAAACTGAACATCAATATGAAAACTACAAAAAGAGACATTTTGAAAGAAACAGACAGAAGCTGCTGATCTTTCACCCCAACAGAAGCTGTCACACATCTCCATCATCCTGCATGAGTGGAGAGTCTTGGCAGAGCGGACCTCTGGGTGTGTTTGGTTTTATTTTACCCCCAATCACACACACAGTTCAGTCACATCAAGCAAACATAACACAATGTGCATCTGTCATGAATGATCTTTTCAGCTGTGGGATTGACGCGTGATATTGATGAACATTTTCTTAAAATCAAAGAGCTGCTTCTTTTTTTTTCATTAATCTTTTAATGTGGCTGCTGATCCAAATGATCTCGAGCTGATGAAGAATGGTCGGTCGATGACCTTGCGTCACTTCGTGTCCTCCGCAAAAAACAGTGGGGTGGGGTGGGGGAGGGGGGGTTAAGTAGCAAAGTTAAGCATGCTGTTTAGACTGTACTCAGCACAAATTGCAGAATAGGAGATGTAACCTGTGCCAGATTGGGTAGTTCTGTTGCAACAATTCCCTCTTTTACATTTGACTGTGAACGCAGCATCTGCTTCTGCTCCATCAGGACAACCAGGATGAGCAGGCAGGCAAAGTCAGCTAAATAATCAAATACATAAAATATAGGGAAACTGCAACTAGGAGAGACAGATGTCATGTGAATACTGGAGAATGTGCAAGCCAGCAGTGATTAAAAAAAGGCAACAAAGGTTATTCAGACCAAGACTTCTTTTTCCATGCATTGGTCATCGTTTACTTTCTTGGCAACTTGATATGAGAATGGAGTTTAAAGCGTCATCTATGACCAGATGTTTATATCCAGATCTCTTTTCATGGAGATCAATAGAAGGCTACATTTATGCTTGATGATAGCTGATTGGTTCTGGGTTTGTATCTATCATGGTTTGCCTCTTTTGCTCTTCTCAAGGACAGTTTTCCTCCATACAACTTGAGTGGGAGCATTAGAAGAGCATTTGGACAATATTAGTAAGATTACAAACAAAAAACAGAATTCTTGAGACACCACAGATCTTGTCCATCACCTTTAAGATTCTGCATTAATATGCAGAAATCTGGTTTAAGAGAACAGAAACAGAAGAAAGTTGTTCAAAGCGTGCTCTGCAAAAAAATTAGGGAAAGTTGATTCAAAGTTTTGCAAACTTTGGAGTAAAATGTAATGAAAACCTGCCCTGAATAGGTGAATCAGTTGCTGATTCAACATGCTTAATCAGTTAAGCTGCTGTTGATCAGATCTAAAGAGAGCCAACCGTGCCGAAGTGACAAGAATTGCAGCCGAAGGTCATGCCTGATGGCTGACTGTGATGGTGTGTCAGGGCCATTAAGGTCACGAGTGGGAAACTTTGGACTGCAGTGTGAAAACAGCCCAGAGCGTCATTTATGCTTGAAGGCTCAACGCTCTTTTCGTCTCATCTCTTGACAGAAACTTCACATTTTCAGCTGGAAAAGATGTCACAGTGCATGATCGTCAGTGACTTGTACATATGAAGCTCTGTCATGTCGTGGGCAACTTCAACCTCTCTCAGCACGATCCAAGTGAACATCAGACAAAGGCGGGAAGGGGAGAGGCTGTCAAAAGCTGAAAAATCATCACTTACATGAGGTAGATGAGTGAGAAGGCGGCAGTTGTCTAGAGCCGGCGTCTCAGGGGAGGTTAATTGTGTGATCACCTCACTGTGTAGCTTGTCTTTTCCATCTTATTCTTCCTCCTTTCTCCGTCTCCGTTTCAGACTTTCAATGTGAGGAGCAGCTTCCTGGCAGCAGAGTTAAGGACCGTCAGATATTTCCAGACAAACTGCAGCAGACAGGCAGGTTTGAGCTGCAGGCTTCGAGATGTTTAGATTAACCCAGAGGTGACTGAACCTTCTTGTTTAAATTAACAAACTGCAGCTGCGTCACCATTTCCCTATTTATCAGGTTTCGCACTGAGAAACAACATGTGACACACAATATGTAAGCGATTATAGACGACTGACATGAGAAAACTGTCAAGAAAAGTAACATGACATGACTTGATAACATGTGGAGTGACATTTCCTCCACTGAACCCTTCATTTCTGAATTTCAAACCTCAGTGTGCTCTGCATGACTACAAAGAGTGGACAAAGAAGTCATTTTATATTTAGTTAAACCCAAACCTCACATATTTGATCCTTCAAGGGGATAGGCCTAGCCTGATAATTATTAGAAATCTTATTTCAATCTGGGTAATTATCTTGAGCAAAGACGAATCAGGGTGGGGGGCATTAGTTAACGATCCGCCATCACTGCGGTGGTGTCTTACAACACCTGCTGGTTTGAGTGCGAGCTGTCACAGGACGTGAACGATTTTCTACTTCCAACATGACTTTCCGTGTAACTTTATTTTGACAATAATGTAAAGGACATCAGGGGCGTATACTACGAAGCGAGTTCAACATACCCAGGGTATCGTTGGGTTATCTGGCTTCACTAACCCTAACATAAGAGATCGTACCGAACGGTTACACGAAGCTGGTTATCAACCTGGTAAGTAAACCCAGAGTTTCCAAGAGCACATTCACATAAAAGGGGCGGAGTTAGCTTCATGTAACCTATCACAATCAGCACTGCGTCTGCCGTCAGCAGATCGTCAGATCTAACAAACTCGGAACAAACTATATTATTAATATGAAGAAGTTTAAGACAAACAGGCTCCAAAAGATTAAAGTTACACAGCTGCAGGAACAAATGCAGGAAGGACAACTGGCAGAAAAATCAGTGAGTATTTATTTGCAAACTACAGCTTATTATATTTTTGTCCCATCGTTGGTTCAACAATCTTAGTAATACAAAACACAACCTCTGTGATCCAATAAGCAAAGTAAGCAAAGCAATATTTTCAACTGATTATGTCTGACACAGGTGACCGCGTTATTTAGATTTTTAAAACATATTTATAAAGCTATATGATCTGAATTTAAAGATTAAATGTAGCCTTCAGAAGGACAACACAGTTTTATGGAGAGTGATGTACTCTGACTGTGAATATATATTTCTTTGCGTATTTTCCCCTGAGTCATGCTATCACAAGTTTAGACAAGCCAGACATGACCACAGTTTGTCTCGGAGCGCTCGGGTCCGTCACTTGATCGCTATTCGGATGTCAGGTCCAAGGTTAGACTATATCTGAGCCCGAGGGTCTGGTGTCAGTGAGGAAGCAGAGCTGAAGACGGCTTAAATAAAAAACAAACAAAAACTCACAAAAACCAAACACACACAAATACAACACAACCCACAGAAGCAGCTTTTCTTATGTATTTTTCACCATGGTGATACTCAGGGCAGATGTAAAATAGATATGGAGAAAGAGAGGGGCGAGAGGGGAAAAGACTAAAGGAAAAGAAGGGGGAGAGAAGTGAAGCAAAGTAAGAGGGGGGAAGAGGTGAAGTGAAGTCACTCGAGAGAAACGGAGCAGAGCTGATGTCAGATACAGTAAATCTTGCTAAAAGAGAGATGCAGAGATTTTCAAGTTTTCTCATTGATTATATTTGTTGAAAACAAAAAGAGAAGCTTCATGCTGGTATCTGACGTTTCAGCTATTTAAAGAGTAATACTAAAAGCATTATTTGGAGTAGCAACCTGATTTTAATCTATGAGTTACTGTCTAAAACTATAATATTCAGTGTTTCCATCTTTGAGCTAACAGGTTTGTATGGTTTTAATGCTACCTTCCACTACAACCCTGAACAATGTCTGGCAAGTTAAATCAATTTCACACATCTTTCTTTCAATAAGCAAGATGGCCATGTGTAGAATAGAAATGATTGATTTACTGCCTGTAGAGAGACCAGTATGTTTCCTTTATTGAGTTCAAAAGAGTTTAAACTTTTCTGAAAGAGAACCTTGAAGCATGTTGTGTTTGTAGGATAAGAAATATTAATGCAAATTATGCAGATTAACAACAAAAGAGGTAAAACAGTTTTGTAGAGGGGAAAGGACTCCAAATGAGTTAAGTGGAGCAACTACCAAACGATCAAATGTTACAAAAATGTTCTTATTTTCTTTATGATATAAAAAAGACACCCTGAGCTTTCAATGCAAAAAATAGATTGCTTTGCAAAACAAATCCAACAGACATCCTCGTTCTTTTCACAAACAACTAATTCTTACCTTTCTTTGTGAAGCACAGTCTTTAAACTGTCCAATTCCCCACCTTGTTTGGTCTCCATTATGCCTGTAAATACTGTAAGAGGAGTTAAAGTTTTCTTGTTTTTGAGCTTTCAGCACAAACAGCTTACTAAAACCACTGGAGTGGCAAAAAGTAAACTTTTATCCACTTCCTTTTTTTCTTTTCTTTTCATCAAAACGGCTCCTTTCCAACCGCGAGCTAACAACGCAGAGTCGACACATTACCCAGCTTGCCAACACACTAGACACACACACAAACACACACACTTACACGCCACAGGACAGGAAGCCCATTCTCTTTTAACACTGTCACTCCACATTAAGGATGCTCACCCTCAAACAACCTGCTGTGGGCTGCTGCAGCAGCAACCTTGTTTTACATAAGCACCTCTCACACTTAGACACACAAACACATATACACTAGAAAGAATGCCATTTGTTCTTGAGAGTATATAATAAGACTGACAGATAGGATGTGGTGGGCGCTGCGCCCCGCTGTCAAACTCATTCATTGCCAATATGTTCCCTGACGCTAGAGCGTATCTGAGCAAGGATGTGCATGCCATCCATGTATGCTGTGCGGAACTCAAAATTTCGACTTGGGTGCAGTGCTCAGTGACAAAACCTTGGTGTGTCAAATACGAAGAAAGATCAAAACAAACAAGACCTACCTCAAGTAAATTGCCAGACTGTCTCAATGATCGGCTGCCTGAAGATTGTCCTCATTCTCGTGAGTCTTGGTGCAACTCTCCCCAACAGGCTCTCAAATTGCTCCCTACTCAGCCTGTAGTACACCTGGAAGCGGTCGTTATAGAGCTGCAGCTCCTTGACGAGCCTATAACTCCCCCAAATCCTGTCGTTGCCCTGAGGATTTCATGAACCCACACCCTCTTCTTCTTTGCTGCTTGTCTCTTCCTCCTCAGCAGAAGAAAGGCAGGACTTTCATCTGAATAGTGAACGGATACATTCTGCGTCCAAATAATAGCTACTTTCCCACTATTGTTTCAGTCGCCTACCAACTTGGCAACAGATGGACAGGATTTTTGCTTGTGCATGCTCCTCCTCTTCTCTCCTACCCCGCAGCGAGCTTGGCGCACACCGCATCTTAACTGAAAGCCTCTTAGCCTTGTTGTCTAACCCTTAACCTGAAACTGAATCAGCCATTTTCTAAAAACCTTAGTGTTAAAAATGTCCTCATGTTCAAAAGTAATGAAACTGAACTTTGTCAGCCTTTGAGGCTGACTTGTTTTTCTTTAAACTTTCCTCCATCATTCATCTCTCTGTCCTTTCACTGAAAACCTTTAACCTTCTGACAGTCTGAAGGCAGGTGTTTATAGTCAGCTTTGACTCCATTACGTTTAGTTAGTATTTCTCTGTATACTGTGAAGAACTATGTGGCTAAAGTGGCAGTACTTTTGAAGAAGGTTGCCATGACTTAGAAAAATAAGGTTTTATTGCAGCCCTGCATTACCTTTAAGTAAGACACATAAACTATGTTCTTTACCTGTTGCTGTAAAAAGGTTCATGTTTTTGCTTCATGCTTGTATGTCCTTTAACTTAAACTTTAAACGATAAGTTTAAACATGCATTCATGTCTGCACAAACACTTTTAACAAACACTTGCAGCTTGTGAGGTCTTTGACATCATCTCCTTGTTTGGACAGATTTTGACAAATTCTTCCCGTGCCCCACTTTGCTTCAGAACTAATCCTACATGAAATTAATGAGGGATTATTGATGCAGCCTCTGAAACAAACACACATTTTCTTCCATGTGTGTGTAGCAGTGTGATTATGTTGTGTTACACAGTCAGGGTATAGAACATTTTTAGCTTCTTTTTTTTTCATATGAGGTACAATCGTCTTGAAGGTCGTGTGTGAGCATGTTGACTATCATGTTTTGTTTGACTTGAGTTCTGTTTACCTGTAGTTAACTTGTTGCTTGTTTGGATATTTGATACCGATGCAAAGCTTTTGTGCTGTTGTCAACTGGGTTCTGCTGTTTTTATATTATGTTTTCAGTTGTGATATGACTGGTTAGTCAACTAGGTCCTTGAACGCTGACAGTTTTCTAGCACATGTTATTTTGCGACATACTCATGATTATACAACAGTAATTTTCAACCAAGCAATCTGATTGGACAAGAGGCATTCCACGAGTGATGATATAGGCAAACAACATCGCTGGGACTTTTCACAATATGTATCCCTCCGCCTCAGTTAGGAGTTCTGAGTCGGCTATTGACATTTACAGCTGACGGGGTTTTTCTTCATGAATCATTCTCAGACCCCAGAATCACACAACAGACTCTCATTTCACTGGTTTCATGATAACATTCACATGTATTCGGGTTTATGCATGGGCTTCTTTTCTGCTAAAACAAATGTTTTTTCAGTTTCTTTATAAATGAAGGTATACACAGGCTGAGTCTTAATTTATAAAGCTCTTCTTGGTGTAGTTCCTTCTTATTTACAGTATATAGGCCTACATACCAAATGCCGCTATGCCTTGCTTTCCTCTGATGTTTTTCGACTCTCTGTCCCTCGTGTCCAGACTGAGCTGAAGAAAGGGGTGCGTTGATTTGCTGCCCCCTCTGCATGGAACTTTCTCCAGAATGATTTGAAACTGGCAGATCTCATTTCACTTGAAGCCTTTGGCTCTTTCTGAAATGACCATTGGACAGTGCCTTTGTTTTTGAATTGTTATCCTATGCTCACAACTCAGCGCTTTACTTGCGAACCAATTTGCACATTTTAATTGTTTGAATGCTGTTTATTGATGACGCATGCTGCTGCCCTCTTAATTGGCCAGGTTATCCCTGTGAAACAGATGTTGATCTTAATGGGTTAATTACCTGGTTAAATAAAGGTTATATTAAAATAATGAATATAATATTTCCAGTGCTAGCAATCTCTTTTGCTTTTGGGTCAGGATTTTAGTGTTAAAGCAGTGAGAACCTGCATGTGAGAGAAAACCTGTGAGTGTAATTTTTTTTTTGTGTTGCTGCAGTTTGGGGACAAATTGCTTTAAGGCAATCCCAAAAAGAGTGTCTTCACCTTGTACACAACAAAACAACCCAGAGATGGAGCCACAACATTCGCAGAGCTCCAGTAAAAGTTTTAGAACAGTCTTGTCTCTGCTCTTTTCTGTGTTTGGAATAAAAAGAAAGTTATATGTGCTGTGTTGTACAAACCTAAAATGCACCGTCCTGAAAAAACACCAGAATCGACTTTTCCTCTCTAGTAAAGATTAAGGAGCACCATCTCGAGGTGTGATCACACCTTTAAGTCGTCTCATGTGACCTTGCTGCGAGGTGGCTCTCTCGCTCTGTACTCTGCCCCAGTGACTCTTCTCTGTGTAACATCTCCTGGCCGAGGGGATTAACTGCTGCTTTAAGTGAAGACCTCACAAACACCCGTCTTCGCTGACACTTCACAGGCAAGGTCTGTCCTCTTTGAAGGCGCTGGGCATCGAGTCAGGAACATTTGAAACCCCTGACACAGAGAACGCTTCAGTCTGTGCTCTCCGGCTCTCTGCTCACGGCAGTTTGGATTGAAGGTCTCTGTCAGAGCCTTCTTTGTAAAACCTGCTCATGCTCAAAAGAATGTTTTGTTGTCTTCTGGTAAAGATCTGTCCACCCTTCCCAAAAGAAAAATTGACATAAAGAGTTGCAATAAAGGATTTCTATCTCCACAAATGCTAACACAGTGTCTCATCTCTAGACAGTGCTGAGGGTAACGTGTTACAAAGTCATCCTTTAGAGCAGTGGTTCTCAACTGGTAGGTCGCAGAGCTGTTTCTCAACACTGTCTCTGTAAGAAGCCACATTTAGACAGATAATTCAAATATTTTTATACACCCTACCAACTTTGTGTTCCCTTGAAGTTTTTCAATTTGTAGCAGGTTTCTTATAGTTGATTTCTAATCTAACCCAACCCCAGACAACAATCTTCCATGTTTCAGTCACCAAAACTCGAAACAGAAATAAATCCTCACAAATGACCATATGTGACCAACAGGTATCAGTATTTAGATTTATGAGGCTTTTTCTGGTGGATTTAAATCAAATAAAAAACATTTTTTTAAATTTCATTCCAAGGCTTATTAGAAATATATTTAATTAATACAAAAAGGCAGTCATATGGGACTCTAATAGCAGAGTCATATTCAGAATGTCTTTATTGTCCTTGCACAGATATAAATCAGAATTAATATCCAAGGAGATATTCTTCTCCTTATTGGTGCATACATACAATAAAAAAAACAGCATCATTCGGCACATAAACATATGGACAAATAAAATATCAATACAAATAAAATATTGTACAATCCATAGGTGTCTCTGTGGTTGGTTTCAGCAGCTGAATAACTAACCACAGTGTGCATCAGTGGTTGAAACGTGCAGCCGTATGCAGATGATCTGTGTGTGTACGAGAGAGTCGGCAGGTAATAAATATTCAGAAGCAGACAGAAGTGTGATTGCATTCAGCTCCAGCAGCAGAATATTCATACACATATATCATTATTAAGCTATCACACACATGGCTGAGGAGTGCTGAATATTTAAATGTATTTGTGTATATCACAGAGCGAGGCGCGGCGTTTATCGATGTGTGTCGGGTTGGCAGATAATCAACTCTGGTCTTTGGAGCATGGACATGAAAAGTCATAACATGTTATACACACAGTTAGAGACCCAGATTCCACATAAACAGTAAACATGCAGAGGTTACTTTATGCCAAACAATATCACAATACATCATTCAGCGTGTTCAGGAGTCACAGTAGTACTTTTGCTGTTACCTGCAAGATGGTATAACCCCACTTACACATGAATTCCCAATGACTTCCATTTAGGACCTGAAGTTGACTGAAGACCCTTCAACGCCTGTTCAGAGCGGGAGGGAGAATCAATCAATCAATCTATCTTTGTTTGTATAGCGCCAATTCATAAAAAATATTATATCAAGACACTTTACAAAAGAGCAGGTAAAATACCTCACTCATTGTTATATTATTTACAAAAAACCCAACATTAATCCTGATTATGAGCACAGCGCTAAGCAACATTTGGCAGAGTTACAGTAGAAAGGAAAAACTGCCTTTTAACAGGCAGAAACCTTGAGCAGAATCAGACTCATGTTTAACAGCCATCTGCTGAAAAGGAGTGGTCAGTAATAGTAACTGTGTCTGTGTTCATATCAACAGAGTGCAGTGCCCGTGTGAAAGGGAATATACAGTCAACAATGATCCCTAACAATACTTTTAAAGGTAACTTGTTACGTTACAAGATGCCAAAAAAAAGTCCCTTGTTACATTACTACATTACAAGGGGATATTTCCACAAAGTAAATGCCCTCCTCTCTGCAATCTAGCTAGTTGAAAGCTAGCTACACACACACACACACACACACACATACACATACACACAAACACAATGACAAATCTGTAGGTTTACCTTCTGCTGGTCCGTAGCTAACTGCCTAGAAACAGCAGAGAAATTGAGCAGATGCTTTGGGAATTTTCTTTTGTGTTGATGTTGTTGTGGTGACTAATCGATAGGGAAATACAGCAAGTTCTACCAGAAACGGAAGACGTTTATGAAAAAGTGACTTAATAACTGATTAAATGAATTGCAGAACTGACATGTTATGTTACTCGTTACAACAAAAAAGTTACGTGAGTACTCTAACGGAGTACATTGTAACGCCTTACCCCCAATGCTGAGAGTCAACAGGTCCGGCTCATTCCTGTTCATCCTAAAGATGTAAGACGGGGTTGATATCACGACTGAACATTTGAGTTCTTTGACATTAGTTCCCGTCTCTTTTCTTTATCGAACTGTCTTTGTGAACAGGGGTGATGTCGTTGAAACAGGATAGAGACATAGAAAAACATTTGACGTTATGATTGGAGAACACAAAAAATCATTGTATACCTGAGAATTAAGGTTTACCCTCAATGTAATTAAGGAGCAAAGGAGTTTGAAAAAACTGCTCCAAGAAAATGTGCAGATACCATTGAGGCTTTTAGTAAGTTTGACGTCATTTTCACACGATTCTGATGCAACATTCATCACAATAAGCTATTTTTGTCCACACAACAGTTACAATTCTGTCAAGGACATCACTACATTGTTCACATTCCCGTTCCCCGTATCATTTTCCAAAGATTTGCAGCCACCTTCTGCTGCAGTTGAATGTAAAACATGAAGACATTAGACAAAGTAGCTTCCTCTTTATTAGACTCCTTATGCATGAATTATGTTCTTTGGCATTGTTCTTCAATGTACAACCTGAGCAGTTAAACATGCATAATGCACAGTGATTATTGTTAAGCAAATTAATATGTTTGGACAAAAACAATAAAAGCTCTAATTTACCTATTTCTATCGAAGCATAGCTTGACACCATAATAAAACAAATATTACAAATGTGTGATCATTTTGAGACTGTTCACCAATCAGGCTGCAGATGATCACATACACACGCAAACACACGCGTGCACACTAATGAGTGAATGTGCTGCAGTGTGTATAAATGATGAGGTCAGTTTTTGTCTGCTCTGTGGTTTAATGGAAATTGAAAATGAGTCTCATTTCATGTTCTATTGTAGTGATGAGCTGAAAGATGGGCCTCGCTGCATAATTGCCTCAATTTCTGCTAATTTCTCTTGAATGGATGATAATGAAAGACGTCTGTGTTCCAAATATGGAAGTCTGGGGAAGGATGGAAATGTGCTCCATTCCACTGAAATGAAAATCAGAGTACACCATGAACAACTTTAATACAAGACAAAAAGGAAACCAGATCTAATGAGTTGTAAGTCATGATTTTAGATTGTGACTTTCTTATTTTTGTGTGCAGTAACATACTGTACATACTGTTCTGGATGAATTCTGGAGGCAAAATGCTGATCTACCTCATTTAATCAGTCTGGGCCTTCTAGACTCAAAAACGTTTTCTACACCTCCAAAACCCTGTTTGAACGGTTCTAATTAGGGCTGTCAGCATTAACTCTTTAATCACAATGTAGTCAAGGTCCAAAATTAATGCATTTATGTTTTTGTATTGCATTAATCATGTAGTATTTTGTCCTACAGGGGACCATAGCCAAGCCACAGCACTGGTGGCAGCGTCTCCCTGTAGCCACAGTGATGGAAAAGAATGACATCGCTGCTCCTTTGAATGACTCATTTCACTTTAAGAAAAACAACCTCCCAGACTGCTAAGATTATGAGTTAGATGTAATTTCCACCCCATGACGTCAAACATTTCACTTTTTAAACCTTCACCATTAGCTATTTTCAATTTATTTTTCGATCCATAACAAGTTTTTTTTTCCCGTGGATAAGTATTATTGAGACCTTCAATCTACCAAGAGTTCCTTTTTTTTTTTCTTTCAAAATAAAAGCAGGTTTGTATCCAAAAAGGAAGCACACTACCTTTAGCTTAAGACAGAACAAACGTTCAAAATAAAAGCATATCTTGTTTTGTGCCATGCAAAATAACAGTATATCAAACATACAATTAAAGTGTGAAGAATGGCAATTCACTTTTGAAATTCTGGGAATAAACACGATTTTAAAAATGAATCGTTTGCCAGTCCTAGTTATTATTTTAAACTAGAAAAGTTTTTAAAGGAGCTTATTTAAATCCCCAAACTGAACACATGTCCAAATAAACAATCTTTTCCAAATGTTTGTAAAAAAAAAGAATTTGGATGTGAAAAAGAAGAGGAGAATGATTGGCTCCACAAAAAGTTAACATTTTTAGCATTTTTAAAGATATTGTTACAATAACCATGGCAGCCTCTAGGGGGCAGAACAAATCAACTTTTAATTGAAATTATTTCTTTTGTGATTGGATGTTTTCATAACAACTAGAGGGTCTTTCTTATCACCTGCATAGTTCATATTTTTCTACTTTTGTTTGTATTTTTGTGTTTTTTAAACCGGTATCATCTCATTTCCATTCATTCTTAAAGTCTCACAGCCATGGCCTTCAAATAAAAAATGTACTCCGTCGCCTCGGGTGTCAAGCTCATTAAAACATATTGCTTTCCTTGTCATGTGGGGGCCTCACAGCGATGAGCTGCCCCTCATTTTGTGTCCAGAGTCTGCAAAGTCTGAGAAACTAGATGTTAATGGAATTCATGAAAAGAGCCTCCTCCTGTTCCTGCTGGACGATTAGTCGGAGATGAGGTCCACAAAAGAGTCTGTGCTGAATTTATTTAACATCCAGCTCAGACTGAAATTTGATTTGGCTCTGGTCTGTTGCCAGGTGTGTTTTTAATTTTGAGTCTAAAGAAAGTGAGTTTGGATTCAGCCTGTTCCACGGTCACATCAATCATTTCATTAACATTTATTCCTTTTCAAAAGAAGCACTGAACTTAAGTTGTGCACTTGAAGGACAAACAGGGTGAAGGTCACAGAAACATGAAGCCTTGAGTGGTTTGGTCCCAAAACAGAGTCCAGGCCCTGTAAGAGACAATGTGGACACATTTTGTTACACAATGTGAATTATTGTGTATTAGAAAATATGTTTGACTTTCAAAAAACTGAAAGTAATGCCATAATCGAAGTGTTCAACTGTCAAAAAAACACTTTAGGTTACAGAATCTAGGTTTGTTTTTCATGCTGATGTTTTTGTAGGATATTGGAGCAAATGTAGCTCTTATCACTTAATTCAGATGTGTGTCTGCATTCAAAAGGTTCGGGTTTGCTTACAGTATGTACATGTACCAGTAAGTGGAGGTGCATTCATCTCCAATAAAACATATTTAAACATGTGTTTGAACATAAAAGGTGCTGAGAGGAGCTGCAGCAGGGCTTATATTCATATCAGTGGCAAATGAACAAAACCTCTGACACAGCCATCAAACAAGAGAAACATACAGAAAATCCAGCTCCACAGTGTTCATGTCACCACTTTTGATGACATGGGGCGGCTGTGGATCAGTGGTAGAATCGATCGTCTCTCAGCGGTTGTGGGTTCGATCCCTAGCTCCTGCAGCCACATGCCCCCTGTGTCCTCGGGCAAGACACTTAACCCCAAGTTGCTCCTGCTTCTTCTTTAGAGGAGTGTAAATGTGCATGAATGGGATGAGTTACTACTGATGGACACTTGACAAAGTAACCTCTGCCATCAGAGCGTGAATGGGTAGGTCTGAGCTACAGTGTAAAAAACACTGTAAGTAGTTAGAAGACTGGAAAAGTGCTCTGTTAATTTTTCACACATTAGCTTACCCTGACTTCTTGCAAGAATTTTAACAGGGGTCAAATATTCAGCCCTTTGCATTCACACTTGCATCTGACTCTGAAAATGTGGGGAATTTTCAGAAGATTTGTGCATCTGTGGAAGGGGCTACTGAACGTATATAATCCTGTTTTGTTTGGGGCTTCTACAGTAAGTACAGGATAATGAAAAACAGAAATGTACTACCAATGCATCACATTTTCAATAAAATCTCCACTCAAAAAGAAGGAAAAAATCCGAAAAGTTAATTTGCAGTGAATAAGCAATGCAATTAAAGCTTTAATTTAAGCTTAATGCACAGATTTGCATGGAGAAGTTATACTGCTGGTGGAGACAAAAAACATAATCTGTATGTTTCAGTCAACAAGGCCAGTACTATACAGTCAGCACATTACATATTCTACACAGGGACAGCTTTACAGTCAGTATGCATGAAGCCATGAACACACCAGCAGCTGAGACCTTTTGAATCCCTGTTTGCAGAACTCCACCCTCAGTGCATTTCGTCATGGCGTGTATCTGCACTGAGGTCAGATTTATTTACTGGGCTGCTTAAGGAATTCCATCTGAATCGTATGTACCGTGACATGAATGCAGCCACGTGAGGCAAAAAAGGTCGACCATAATTGAAACTGTGACATTGAAAAGGCAGCACAGAGGAAGAATTAATGGTCCCGGCTCCTGATGTTCAAAAATGAGCTCATACTGCCCCCTAGTGTCAGCAGATGAGCTGTGTTCATGTAAGGTTTTTATGTCCTTTTTCCCCTTTACAATTATTCAGGTTCATGTGATTCTAATAAAGATAATAATATCTATGATACAGTTTTCCCAATTATATGCATAGAAAAACATTTGACAATGCACAAAATTCAGAAAACTTAAGTATCAAAAACAAACTTGACGCCAAACTGCTAAACGTCAAGCACAGATCCATTGGTCTCACTCAGATATCAGTTTTGCAAAACTCTGAACACAGATGTCATCATTTAGTACACTTAGTTCACCCAGAAACATTGACCTCTCAAATACAACACCCTGTGAGGCGGCTGTGGCTCAGTTGGTAGAGTCGGTCGCCTCTCAACCAGAAGGTTGGGGTTTCGATCCCCAGCTCCTGCAGCAACATGTCCGATGTGTCCTTGGGAAAAACACTTAACCCCAAGTTGCTCCCGCTACTTCGTCAGCTGCATATGAATGTGTATGGATGGGATTAGTTATTTCTGGTGGACACTTTACATAGCAGCCTCTGCCATCAGTGTGTGAATGGGTAGGTGTGACATGCGGGGTAAAAGCTTTGAGTAGTCAGAAAACTAGAAAAGCGCTATACAAGCTCAAGTCCATTTACCATTTACCTTGATTGCCAATTAGTCTCACTCATGTTGCTCCTGTGTAAACTCAACTGGAAGAACACTTCAATCATGTGCCAGAGTGTCAAAGAGGCCTCACGTGACTCAAACAGGTGTTAGGCAAGAAGATGGAGAACTTTGTAACGAACACTGTAAATATGTCTTTTTTTTTTGTCTTTTTGTAATTTGTAGTTGTCCTCCTTGTACTTACAGGTGAAATTACTCAGTTTGCTACATACTATGTCAAATATAGGGAACATCTGTATTACATAAACATGTAGCTAGGACTGGAAATGTTATTTCAGGACTAAAACTCCAGCCTTTACCATATCGGTAAAAGAAAACTTTTACTGGCCTTTTGAAGCCAAAGCACATGAACGCTTTTGATGGTGTTGTTTTGAATGGATCAATCCAGTGTTTATTTGATGCTCTGTAGGACTTAAACATAATGATTGCATTGTGTTGTTGCGGTGAAAGGAATCAGTTTTGAGAAGAGAGAACGTGGTTTTGAGTGCTGTGTTTCATCTTGACAGACATTTGTAGACGTCTGAAAAAGAAGTTCACTCTCTTGCAGTTTGTTTTTGGACTCTTGGGAAATATCTGTAATAATAATAATAATAATAATAATAATATAGTAAGGAGAGGATTGTTTAGTCTAAGAGCACAATTCACTCATGAAAATGTGCTTTAGAGAGTAGAATTAAACAATGATTAAATGAAGAGCATTTAAAGAAAGATGACATTGAGCAAAAATACAAAATACGTCGATGTTAAAATATAAGAGAAAAAAGAAAGAAAGAAAGAAAATACGAAATCAAGCAAACGTGACCGTAAAATAATAAACATTAACATCTAAGATGAAAAGAACGAGAAAGATATTATAAAAAAAATACAAGATCTGGACATTTAATGAATAGTTGTTAACTGTACGTGCTTTAGTGCTCTGAAGTCAGTGATCTCAGAGTCTTACCAAATAATCATCATAACTGTTACTATTGACTACGAGAGGATGAGATGTCGTAAATAAAGGTTGATATATAAGGTTAGTATGAGAACATATTCAGCGATACAAAAAATGTAAAAGTTTTGGCAAAATATCATTGATTTGAAGTCAATGATAATATTTTATTACTGTTCCTCATATGTGATTTAAATTGCCCTGCCAGCTTTTCTTCAGCTCTTAAAAACTCTCATTGAAGTTTTCTTACAAAGCAGCACAACACAATGTTTAAATATTTAACTGTCGACTTTTTTACCTCCTGTTTAAATCATTTAAAAATACTATTGGACTGGATTGAAAGCTCATGATATTGTTGTATTGAATGTAGTTTTCCCTGGAGAGGAAAGTCTAATTGTGCTTTTGCTGTTGTTTGTTAATGTAAACTGTGGATTGTGAAAGACAGGTGACCTAAATAACTGTTTTTATGACCAGCAGCAGTTTCGGATTAGGTCACCACCTCAGTAACTATACTTCAGTTTCAGTTTCAGACACTTGAGCAGGATGTTTCACCACCTCCAAATGACCCGGTGTTTGCATTCATTTCTAGTTGAAGAGTTGAGGTATGGACACTGTTACTTCAACATGCTCTCACAGCAAACACAGCAGCTCGGTCAGCAGCTCGACCATTCAAATATGATCATCTCTGCATTCCTCTAGTGTCACTTGGCACAAGCAGGACTCCTCTCTCCGAGCTGGTTAGACCTTCTGATGAGACTTTCCAAAAAGCAGCCAAATAAATAATAACAATTCATCATTAAATTAAATATATGTGTTCCTTTGACTCAACAATCACGCCCGAAACATCCTCAATTTACCTATGTGCTCTTCTTACCATGTCATTGGACTTCAATACCACAATTAACTGCATTTTTTTATCATCATGTTACTTCAGCATCTTTTGCACTACTCACCACTGCACTGTTTTTTATTTAGTCCTATTTAGTCTTGTACATATTAGTCTTTGCTTATTATGTTTATTGTTGATATTTAATGTTGTACCTGTACATATGAGAGCACAGTTCACCGAAGTTAAATTCCTTGTGTGTGTAAGCATACCTGGCCAATAAAGCTGATTCTGATTCTGAATTATTCGCCTCAATCGGCGAGAGGAGAACAGCCAGAAATGGAGCTGGAAGAGTCTCTACAGCATCTTATTTTGATGCATTTGCCCCCTAACCGAGGTGCTAATGGCCTCTTCGAAGAGAGAACTTGTTGGCTTTGTTCCTAAAATATAAATACACAATTTAAGGTTTTGAAGAATGGTTTTTGAGTTTTGGAGCTTGAATCAAAAGGCAACTGAACTTTATTATTATTTTTATTATTATTTGCCTTTTGGATCAAGCTTTGAATAACATAGATCGTAAATATTAATGGACAACGCCGGAGTGACGTCACCCGTCTGTTACGGCGGGGGGCTCTGGAGGCTCATTGGCGGCAGCCAACGCTGATGAAGGCCATGTGCTGAAACACATCCGTTCTTGTTTTGTACGCTGCTCTTACCCAGATAACGGAAACTTGAAGGACATTTAGTGTGCTGACTATTCTGTCTCTTTTTTAGTCTTGTTGCGGTCGTGCACCTGAAATATTATTTACTGCCGAGTGTGTTCCTTTCTGGCTGTTTTTGTCATTGTTGGCAGCCGCCATGCTGGAAATGCAGTCTCAGCCTCACTTTTAGTCAACCTAACGACAGGCTGAGAGCTGGAGCTGAGGCGGGTTTTAAGCCTCTTGACAAACTGTTACACTACGCCCACCTGTCAATCTGGTCAGCTACACTCCTAACTATGGATAATACCAAAAAATAACCGTCCTAAACATGTTAATTTGTGCTGTAAAAACAGGGAATTTTTTAATGTGGTATGAATGTGACCTCCGGGGCTCTTGGAGTCAGCCTCAAGCGGACACTTGAAGAACTGCATTTTTTTGCCATGACCTAGATGACTGAGAACCTTAACAGCCAAAGGGTTTTTGTTGCAATGCACATTTTGTTTTAATGTTCATTGAGGTTTTTTTGGTTGCTTTTGTGGGTTTGTTTTTTTATGCTTGGATAACAAGAACTGAATATTTTGACCTCTTGTAAACTCTCACCAGACATGTGCACCTTCCCATTTGCGTCACTGACTTCAGGCACAGCACCAAGAGCACACACAAATCACAGAAATCTCCAAAAGTCATAGTTATATAATATCAAGGTTCTGTGCAAATACAGACAGTATGTGTTTTTGTTGGTCGATGTTCTTTCTCAATCAGTGCATGTGTGCAGGTCAGTACACTTTACACAGAACCAAGCAGGAAATCTGTGTTGTTGTTATTGGTCAAGACATCGAACCATGAACACGAGGATCATTTCTGAGTAAATGTAAAGTTTAACAAGTCGCTCTGTTCAATAACAAACGTCAGAGTTCTAAAGGGCTCCTCTTGAACACAACTTGAACTTGAATACATTCAAAGTGAAACATGTAGTAATAAGATAAATACATTAAAATCAGTGAGAGTTTGGTTTAACAAAATAAAAACCAGAGATACAAAATGATAAAATAACCGTACTAAAAATTAAAAGCCAGATAAAAGATGGGTCTTAACTTAACTCCAGAGAGCTCACCTTTTTAATATCAAGAGTTTGTGAATTCCAACATTTAGGGTCATAAAAAACAAACTTTTCTCTCCCCAGTGCTTGTGTGGGACACATGAGAAACATTCAAAAGGGAACCCTTTGAGGACCTGAGTGATCTGGCATGAACACAAAATCAAAGAAGATCAGTAAGAGCAAGGACATGTAAAGCTTTAAAAACCAGTAAAGTAACTTAAAAACCAGTTCTAAAAGAAACAGGAAGCCAGTGCAGAATGTTTACAAGTGTAGTAATGTGCGCAGCTTTGGCTGATGGCTGTTTCGTCATGAGCCTGGGATTTGCAGAAGATTTCTGCCTGTCAAAAGGCAGTTTTTTCTTACCACTGTAACTTTTGCTAAATGTTGCTTAAGTGCTACGCTCATGATGGATTAAGCCGGGTCTTTGTAAAATAGCAATAAGTAAGGTCTTTTACCTGCTTTTTGTAACATAACAATGTGTAAGGTCTTTTACCTGCTTTTTGTAACATAACAATAAGTAAGGTCTTTTACCTGCTTTTTGTAACATAACAATGAGTAAGGTCTTTTACCTGCTTTTGTAACATAACAATAAGTAAGGTCTTTTACCTGCTTTTTGTAACATAACAATGAGTAAGGTCTTTTACCTGCTTTTTGTAACATAACAATGTGTAAGGTCTTTTACCTGCTTTTTGTAACATAACAATAAGTAAGGTCTTTTACCTGCTTTTTGTAACATAACAATAAGTAAGGTCTTTTACCTGCTTTTTGTAACATAACAATAAGTAAGGTCTTTTACCTGCTTTTTGTAACATAACAATAAGTAAGGTCTTTTACCTGCTTTTTGTAACATAACAATGTGTAAGGTCTTTTACCTGCTTTTTGTAACATAACAATAAGTAAGGTCTTTTACCTGCTTTTTGTAACATAACAATGAGTAAGGTCTTTTACCTGCTTTTTGTAACATAACAATAAGTAAGGTCTTTTACCTGCTTTTTGTAACATAACAATAAGTAAGGTCTTTTACCTGCTTTTTGTAACATAACAATGAGTAAGGTCTTTTACCTGCTTTTTGTAACATAACAATGAGTAAGGTCTTTTACCTGCTTTTTGTAACATAACAATGAGTAAGGTCTTTTACCTGCTTTTTGTGAAGTGTCTTGAGATAACAATTGTTTGACGCTTGAGTTGACGCTATACAAATAAAGATTGATTGATTGATGTGATCATATCTCTTTTAATGGTTAAGACTCTGGCAGCAGCAGCTTCAACACGAGTTGTCTTTTTTACAGATACAAATATGACAATGTTTCTTAGATAAAAGATGATGTGCTTATGATCTTAAACTACTCCTAAGTTTGTTGTCTGTTAAGGCTTTTTTTTATTATCAGTAAAACATTTTCCCGAGTTGTTTTTTTTCCACATAACTTGTTGTGTTTGTTTTGTTGTCAATTTGTGAATGTTTTGCCTCTTCTCTTTCAGGCTACTTCAGTGTTGCTGATGTGAGCAGAGATGCTCAGACTAGCCTGAAGCTGACAAAGAAAAGTTTCCCATATTATCATTGAACATTGAATCCAACAGGCGGACTCGTCTGACTTGTGTCTTGTCTCAGTTGGACCTGCATTGTCCAGCACGTTGTCACTGTTCACTGGCTATATCTCTCAGTGCTTTCTTCAAGAGGGTAAACTCAACCTCACAAACCCCATCCATGTCAACCACACCTGTCCACAGTGACCAATCAGATGTCCGATCAAGATAACCCTTTAGACACATGTCAGAGTCACAACTCAGGGTCCAGGGACACACACAGAACTTTTGGACTTGTTTTGCAGCTCTGTGTGTTGTTAACATTAACGTGTGTTTCATGTTGATATTGACACATGGACTTTGTGCACAGTTGATCAAACTCACTGTATTGTCGATCATGATGAGCAAGGATTATGGTTCATAATGCATTATGCATTTATTTCATTCTGACTAGTTTGCATTTCTACTTTTCAATGCTCAGTAGATCTCTAATAAGTTACATGAATATTTCTCAGTCATCAAACCTCTTTAGAAACTTTAGAAAAAAGGCCATGAAGTGGGCCTTCATAGAGCAGTAGCTCTGATTCGTGCTAAGACATACAGCTAAGGCATAAAAAAGAACAAAGGAAAAGAAACCAAACACAGGAGAGATAACACAGAAGAACAAAAAAACACCAAATATAGACAACGCAAGATAACCAGAACCAAATGGAAATCAAACAGCCAAGAACCCACACAGCAAAATACCCAACAAACATATTTAACCCAACCATCACAAGACCCATCAAAGGAACCATCATAAAACCCCTGGCAACACAAGAAAACAACAAGACGAGCTGAGACCAGGAGGACCAAAGATCTAAGATGTAAGCAACTAAAAGAGGTAAACGCAAATCAAAACAGGTAAAAGCAATAGACAGGTAAAAGTAAAAGAGGTGAGAGCAATAGAAACCAGTGAATAAATGATAAAAGTAATATTAATAATAAATAAAAAAAGTTAGTTCGATAAAAAATGACTTAATTAGAACAACAGAATGACTAAATGAATAAGAGCATTTGAAAAAGTAACTTCAGATGAAAGCATAAATAAAGAGAACAAAAGGGAATAAGAGCTGTATTAAAGCAACAGAAGGAAAATGAGGATCAAGTTTTGAAAGAATAGTAAGAGATAAGATCAAATTAAGACGGACAAGAAGATTAAAACTGTAAAGACAGTAAGAAGACGACATCACAAGTCTCTAAAGGTCTTTTTTAAGATGAGATTTGGAAATGGAAACGTGTCACTAAAAACAATTTGCAACAGGAAATTCATATCTTTTAATTAATCACTTTCTTTACAATATATCTGATTTTGCACATTAGTTGTGCACAAACGTGCAGAGACAGGGCTGCACCACAGGACACAGAAAGTTAACAGAGAAGATAGAATAAAATAGAAAAATATTCCTTGATGACTAACGGCGAGACAGAAATGTTAAAGTCAAGTTTTTAGGTTTTTTATTATCAACAGATGAAGAGAACCTATACAGGCTTTTTTAACAGGAAATGAAAGGGGGACACATTATGAAAAATCCACTTTGACAGTGTTTTTGAACGTTTATTTGAGTAACCTGTGTCTCTACCGACCCACAAAATGTGAAATAAACCCATCCAGTCCTTTGTTTGTGGTCTGCATAAGTCTTACAACACAGAGAAAAATGCTCCGTTTCAAATTTGCTTTCCTTGTGACCTCATAGTGGGATTCTGGTCAAAAACATACACTCCCCTCCCCTGGTATCTCCACCCATGGACTCCACCCCTGGCCTAGAGCAAAACTTTTGTGCAGGTCCGCCATGTTTATTCTCGCTAGCGAAGGAGTGATGTCTACCGGGAAAACTAAGGGGGGGGCTCATTGCATTTAAACAGACACACACACCAAAACGGAGCGTTCTGAGAGAGCTGGTTTATACAGGGTCACAAACCTCCTCTGGTGCTTGATTCATGTTATATTTTGACCAAAGCACAGCACAGATGTTTAGATGTTTAGACCAAAGGGGACTGTTTGAAAAGGTGGATAATATGTCCTCTAACACTAGCCCAAAACACAAAGGGATAAGCACATGTTTTATAGTTCTTACATTATTTCTTGACTTCATAAATTAATTGGTCATCTATTTCAAAGAAATACATTTGATGTGTACAAATGAGTGTACATAAGGTGAAAGCAGGTCAAGCCTGCTGATGTCAACATATGTGAACTCAGTACCTGCTGTCGTCAGTCTGAGTGATGCTTCATACAGTCACTGAAATGTGATACAGAAACATTTGAGATGCATCATCAGCAAACACACCCACCCACACACACACACACACACACACACACACACACACACACACACACACACAAACACATCCAGTGGCTCGTTTTTCTTTCTTTCATAAACCTTCAAAGTTTTTGTGAACCTACGTGTAATCCGAATTTGTCTCTCTTGATGCTAAAATAATGATTGATTGTGGGGTTTTTTCTGTCCGCATTCACTATCCTTTTAGAAATGCTTATTTGATTTACTGCAGGGGTTATGGTGTCTGGTGGATCCTAAAGGCTGCTGGTCTATGTTTAGCAGAACAGATTATCTGTGGTGTTCATTACAACTTCACGACAAGGAAACCCCACTGCACGTGTGGTTTGGGATTTCAGCATGTAAGCATATTGTAACTAATGTAGGACGGATAAGGCAAGGCAAGTTTATTTATATAGCACATCTCAGCGACAACGTGATTCAAAGTGCTTCACATAAGACATCGCCAGCTTCATGACAGAGAGGAAACATTGAAATAAAACATTTTAAAATCAGTCACAGAGAAGATTCAATCTGAAAATATGTTAAGTAATAAATAAATAGATAAAATAAGAAATACAGAAATATGACATTAAGTGAAAATAAGACATTCAAATACACAATATATACACCATATTTTGTTGGATCCGTCAATAATAGTTAACGGTTACTAAAAGTAATCAGCTCTGTGCTCACACTAGAATCCAGTGCTCTGAAGTAGCTGACCACAGAGTCTTACTGTGTCACCAGACACAGATTTACAGGCTGGTCTTGCCTATTCTAAATGGATTCTGTCCACCTCAGAATGTCTTCCTGAGGATTTAAGCTCACAGTTTGCTCTGACTGTGTCGAGTCACAGCTCACGTGCGGGCTCAGACTTCCAGATAACCCCTGCAGGCGCACATCACACAGCCCAACTCTCACCAATGGCAACTTAGAATGCCTAGAAGTTATTATAATAATTCATAAAAGCTCAAATGAATTGAAATAAAATAAGAAAAAAATGAACATGAATTGATATCTATTAATCTTTTTTCGAATGCCAGTAGTTTGCAGAGGATCTATTTGATGCTAGAAGTGTTTAAGGTTAAATAAAATGGTAAATGGAAATTAGCTTGTATAACACTTTCTAGTCTTCTGACTACTCAAAGAACTTAACACCACATGTCACGCCCTCTGTACCCATTCACACCCATTCATGCTAGAGCTTGCTATGTAAAGTGACAATCAGAAGTAACATATCCCATTCATACACATTCACACGCCGCCGACGAAGCAGCGGGGGCAACTTGGGTTTAAGTGTCTTGCCCAAGGATTCATCGGACATGTGGCTGCAGGAGCTGGGGATCAAAACCCTGACCTTCCGGTTATCAGTGGCGATTCTAGAGTCAGTGGGGACCCCAGGCAAAAGTCAACCAGCATTCTGCATAGCGAGTTCTCCCTTAGGGAGGTTTCTTAATGTCATTGCAAAATGCAAAATTTCAAAAGCTGCTTTGAGGCCCCCCACTGGTCTCGGGCCCCAATCTGTTGCCTGCCTGGCCTGTTGACAAGCAGCGCCTCTGCCAGTTAAAGGACAACTGACTCTACCAACTGAGAGACAGCCGCCCCTGAATAATAATAAAATGCTATTATGTAACATAAATCTGACTAACAGTATAAATAAATAGAATTATAGCAGAACGGATGCTTTCAATTTTATAGAATCCTTCCGAGGTAAGTGAGAAAAAATATATTCTGGTGAAAACAGATGGAAAATAAATACCGTAAAAAACAGATATCTTCTTCATTTATTTGTCATCTGTGTAAACTTGAAAGATTTGTTAGCAGTTAAAAGCCCTGAAACCCTTTCTCTACCCTTTCAAAATAAAGGAACTAATAACTAAGCTGGCAAAAACGATTTATTGTACCGTCTGCTCTTACAAATGAAATAAGGGAGACAAACAATGAGAATCTGACTTAAGAAAATTGATCTTTTTTTTTGTCCTCGCCAGATCCTTAACATTGAGTTTTTTGTTTTGTGTATGCGTGCTGAGAGAACAACTGAAAACAGGTTCAGCATCACACAAAGGTTGTCTTTCCCCCTCCTCACTTCTGCGTCTACTCTCGCACAAACAAATAACCTGGATGAAGTGGCGTTTAGGAACAACAGCAACAGAGTTTGTGTCAATTACAGATAAAAGAAAGGTTACTGAGAGTGTTACTTGAAATGACACAGAAAGTAATAAACAAGGTGGAGAATGAGTCAAACTGATTAGTAACTTCGTGAAGAATGAAGCTTTTTTCACACAACATGTTTTTCTCTTTGCGTGGGAGTGGTAGTACACCCACAAAGAAGAGCTGGTTTGATATAATTTGGACTGCACACATCCCACATGGAGCTCAGCGTAAATTCAAGCAGGAAGACTGGTTATATTCTCTCACACATTTATTCAATTTCTTCATTCAACTCAGCCTCTCCCTCTCTACCACTTCCACCGTCTCCCTGCTCTGGTGATCAGCGGATTTAAGGCGTTTTCTCTTTAAGTAATAATCCAACCCGACTTTGCCATAACCTTTCTCAACCAATCACCCAATTGCCGTGGTCAAATTTTAAAATCTGTTCTCTCTCTTCCACAGTCAGTTTTGTCATTTCAGTGCGATTGTGCGGCCCTCCTCCGCCCCAGTCACCTCCATTCCAGCTCAGCAGATTTCAGACACAGCCTCAGAAACCCACTCCTCATCACATCCTGCATTCTTCTATCACCACCACCACCACCAGAGTCTAGTCTCCATCGGGGGGTGTCCTATCCTGCTGTCGGCCTCATTACCTGTCCGAGTACATGAAGTCGTCATGATGGAGTCTAATCCCAAAAGACTTTGCACATTTATTTTCCTAAATTGTTAAATAAATAATTGTTCATTCTTAATGAAGTCTCTCCTGATTGAAATATAGGCTACGTTTTCTCCTCTCTTCAGCAGGGACACATAAAGTCTCACTCTGGGAAAGACGGTGAGATTAAAATACAGTGAAACATAAACATAAATACAGTGAATATCTATATTTTAGTAATGAAAGAAAGAAAGCATTCATTCTACAGACCTGTGTGGTTTTTATTTCTTTAGAAAAAACTGAGCAACAATTTAACCCTCTTTAAAATATCCTCTGGAAACTGACTTGTATCCGGATTTTATCGAATGTGTCTCTTTTTATTTGTTCTATTTAATTTTATATTTCATGTCTGCTTTAACTTTATAAATTGTCTAAGTTGTCTTTTATTATCAACTCTGGTGTTCTGTTTCCTTTTTTCTTCCTGTGCAGGAATCACCACCCTGTTAATCATTATTCTAATCATGATAAGTAATATAGAGACATGATGGGAATCGCGCGCTGCAGTCTACTGAAGGTCAAACTCTCCCCTCGTGCATTTGTCTGGTAATTTTCCACATAGTGTTTAAAAAGTTGCGTTTCTGTTATCAGAGTCTTATCACAGGGTGGAGCTGGGCTTGTCTGCACGTGGAGGAGGAGGGGGAGGGGGAGCCCTCCCAACAAATGTTAAACATTACCACCTTTCATAAAGAGAGACTAAATGTGTGTTAACATCCAGTTCCCCTTTCTATTTCCCCTTAAGTAGCTGTAAGGTATGAAAATCCTCTTATTCTACACTTGTTATGTCATTGTGTAAACTCATGAGCTTATGATGTTTACCCCTAGTGACATATTCAAAACAATGAATGCAGGATTGGGCTGTACCATTCACTCAAACAAGGCATTTAACATCAACTCTCTTAATTTGATTCAAATATTTAACATACAGTTACACTTTTGGCTCTAAAGTGACAGTAAAGTTTAACGTGTCTGGCAGATTAAGGTCACCGCAGGTTTCTGAATTCCTTTTATATATTTTTTTTTGTGCAGAGTGACATTAAAGAGTTCAGATTTGTGTCATTCAGGAGGTTCTTTTCGTTAACATTTCCTCCAGTTCCCTCTTTACTCTAATAATCCAGTTGAGAACACTACAAGGAGCCACATTTGTCAACAGAGCTGTCAATCATGATGCTACATCCGCTCTTTTTTGCATGAAATAACTACTTAAAAATAAATGACTCAGAAAAATGAACACTTGGATCTAAATCAGCACGATAATAACTCAAACTATCACGACAGAATCCGGATTTAAGAAAAATGTATTTTTGATGTGTATTTAAACTATTATTTGCATCTTTGTGTGCTTCAAGAGAATGACAGTAGCCACAGACCGGTCAGTGATCAGTGGTGCTTGGAGTCTTACCTCCTGAACATATCTAAAACCAAAGATATGATCATTGATTTTAGAAAGAAAACACACATAATCGATCAAAGGTCAGAACATCGAGTACCGTATGTGTAATCTTATAAATACCTTGGGACTATCATTGATTCTAAATTTAGCTTTGAAGCTAATTGTGAAGCGGTGCGTAAAAAGGCTCATCAGCGTTTGTATTGTATAAGAAAACTGTCGTACTTTAACGTCAACCGAAACATAATGACAATGTTCTATCGTTCCTTTATTGAATCAGTCTTGTCTTTTTCTTAGGTGTCACGGTTTGGTCACACATCTTTAAAAGACGGAAATACCCTAAACCAGGGGTCTCAAACTCGCGGCCCGGGGGCCAATTGCGGCCCCCGGAACGATATTTTGTGGCCCCTGCCTGAAATCAAAGCTTGGTGTTAGAGCGGCCCGCGCGTTTTATCTCACGCGCGTTTTATATTTGTTAACACTTTTATATTTGTTAACACTTATGGGCTACCATATCTCAGGCACGTGACAACAACACGAATTAGCAATATAACATGTTTCGGGACTATATGTTTTTTGTCACCCAGCCCCAGTCATGTCTCTTTTAAAACCTCCCGTGAAGAGAAAGGTTGGCGATGAGCACAGACAATTTCAGGAGAAGTGAGAGACCGAATATTTTTTTGTTGAACACAGAGGCATCCCAACGTGTCTAATATGCGCGGATAAAGTTGCGGTGCACAAGGAGTATAACATCAGACGTCATTACTCAACTAGACATGCTGAGGAGTATGCAAAATACCTGGGAGATGAGCGAGAGGACCGGGTCGCCAAACTTAAAACATGTCTACTGAGGCAACAAGATTTTTTCAAGTAAGCAGTCTCTGGCAGCAAGGTGTAGGAGGAAGTAAAAGAAGCCTATGTTCTGAAGAACTGTTCATGTTCTGACTTGTTATTAGTAAAGATTGAGAAGATTTGATCAGTTGTACTTTTTTTTAAATACTTGAAATCCTTTTTTTTTGTGGAATTCTTGATGCGGCCCAGCCTCACCCAGACTCTACCTCCAGTGGCCCTCATGTAAGTTGAGTTTGAGACCCCTGCCCTAAACCAAACTGTTAAATGAGTAACTGATTGGTCAATGAATCAATCTTTATTTGTAAAGCGCCACTTCATAACAAATGTTATCTCGAGACACTTTACAAATAGCAGGTACAAAGACCATACTCATTGCTATATAACAATGATCAAACGTAAATCCATAATGAGCACAGCACTTGGCAACATTTAGCAAAGTTAAAGTGGCAAGAAAAGACGTCCTTTTAAGAGGCAGAAATCTTGGGCAAAACCAGAGCTCTCAGGAAAAGATGTGGTTAGCAACTAAGAGTTATAGATAGCGACATGCAGTAATATGATGTGGATGCACAGAGAGAGAGAGAGAGATAGGAGCTCAAGTTGCCAGTTCCCCCGGTAGTCTAAGCCTATAGCAGCATAACGAGGAGCTGGTCTATACCTGCGCAAGCCCTAACTATAAGATTCATCAAAAAGGAAAGTTTTAAGTCTATTCTTAAAAGTACAGAGTGTGTCTGCCTCCTGGAACCCGATTGGTAGATGATTCCAGAGGAGCGGCGCCTGATAACTGAAGGCTCTACCTCCCATAGTACATTTAGAGACTGTAGGTACCACGAGCAGGCCTGCATTCTGGGAGCGTAACGTTCTCGAAGGGTATTAGGCAATATTAGCTCTTAAAGATAAGATGGTGCCTGACCATTTAGAGCTTTGTAAGTGAGAAGAAGGATTTTAAATTATATTCTAGATTTTATAGGGAGCCAGTGCAGAGAAGCCCATACAGGAGTAATGTGGTCCCTTTTCCTAGTTCTAGTCAGTACACGAGCTGCAGTGTTTTGGACTAGTTGAAGAGTCTTTAGAGACTTACCAGAGCACCCTGATAAAAGAGAATTACAATAATCCAACCTGGAGGTCTGGAGGTCACAGTCTAAATTGGAACATATACATTGTCAACGTTTCCAAACGTTGCCAATGTGCAGTATAAGTGCAATTTAGACTATGAGCAGGAGTTTGCCTGCAAGTTTTGGTAATTAAAAACAAGAAATCACTCAATATTAGGTGCCGAGATGTGTAAATTCTCGTATTGTGACAAATCAGTGAAACAGGTGGTGAAGCTGTAACCTTTTAAAACATATTCAACTTTTTAATCTGAAAATGCTCTTGTGATAAAGCTTGTTTCATTTCTTTCCGTCTGCCACATAGATGTTGCAAAAACAAAATGAGACAGATGTGAAAGAATTATATATTTGGGGCAACTTTGAAAACGTCCCTGGTTTGAATGTCATTGTGGCTGAGTGTGTGTGCTTCTGTTTGTTTTCCACGTGTTTGTGTGTTTCCGGCAGCGGTTCTGGTTTAAGTATTAGCTTTATGTTAAATATTATGTGAGCTATCAGCACTCCTCCAGCTGACTGCCCTTGACCAGAGCAACGACCTCGCATGCAGTTTCTTCTTAACAGTTGAGTGGCGTACAAAGTTGCAAACAAAACAACAGCACAGGGAGTAATAATAAAGCTGCTTTGACTTTAAAATGGTGGCTAAGTTTACGGTGTAAAAGAGTCTTAAGGTTGGAGATTGTTTGAAAAGGTTTAAGAGGCCAGAGGAGGTTTAAACTATCCAGATCTGATATTCAAACTTCATTCTCCTCTTCTATCTTCATCAGTTTTATTCACTTAGCATGGACTGATTAATGAGTTGTCATTCAATTAACTTAAATGTATTTATTTTGGGAGAGGGGGGGGGGGGGGGGGGGGGGGGTACATGAGGTGTTTAAGATCCAAACTGACCTTTAAAGCTAAAACAACTTTGAGAACTTTGGAAGATAAGTCCTTAAAGGGAAATGCAAATACTTAAATAGTTTCGCATTGTTATTTTTTCTTGTGTTAAAGTTTGGGACCTACTGAATGATGAATGTTATTTGTTTTACATGTTAATATATTTTATTAGTTATTTTTAAAGTAAGAATGTGCAACATTTTAGCAGAAATCCAGTATATCCTCTGTACATGTCTCTCTGAGTCATGACTGTTGACAAAGAGTGAGAAGCTCGAGTCCTGCCGGCTGTGTTGTTGTTGTTGTTGGAGCCGTGTTTACATCGACTCTTCTCCTTGTGTATAAAATATGTATATAAGCTCAAGTCCATTTAAAAGCTGTTCAATAACTAGAGAAAAGAAGAGTAACATAGGCTACTCAATGCTTATTGTGATATCACGTAAGTGTGTTTAGATCTCTGTTATCCCGTGTTAATTTATTACAAAGTGAAGCTACAGGCTAACTAAAGTGTGCTAACATTAGCCTGCTACTACAACAATGCAGGCCACAGGCAATTGCAGATCGAGCAAAGGACAAGTTTGTGCGCTTCTTGCGCTAAGGCGGAGATGCAGCCACACAGCAGTTTGTTTTGGTTTGATTCTTGAGCTCAAGGGCGACTCATCTACTGCCGAATCAAAAGTCACACATTCTTTTTAAAACATCTGAATAATGAATAAATGAAAAATAATAAAATCAATAACAAATCCTCTTTTTGAAACATTTTAATGAAACTCCTTTACCCTACAACACATGTTTCAGTGATTGAAAAACGTTTTTCTATCAATTGTTTGGGTTCAGAAAAAAAAAGTTGTTTGAAATGCAAAACGTAGGCTACATTATAGCCCACTCATCATGACCTTGTATAGTTCATTGTTAGTATTGTTGGCATGACGCAGTCGTCCTTGAGCGACACAGATTCCAGTAAGTGTTTTGTTGCATGTCTGTATCCTGATAAGATGAAACTTTTTGAAATAAATGTACATACATTTTTGTTTTCACTTTGTATGTGATGACCTGGGGATGACAGTGTTTGATTTTGTAGGATTGAGCTTTTTTCTCCTTTCATTAACATATTTTGTCATTTAAACTGTTTGCTAATATCATAAATTACCTTTATTGTGTTTACCATCACATCGGGGCGTGTGCTTTTCTGCTCTGCTTCCCTCCTCATGGCTCATTTCCATGAGCCTCTCTCTATAGGCTGTGGGGCTTTGTGGAGCTCGCTACTGATTGGCCTAGAGAGCTGTCCTCCACATTCAATCTTTGATCTGATTGGCTGTTTATTGCAACCTGCTGTGAGTAGCTTTTCTTATCAAAGCAACACACTCCTCAGGATCTTATTCTCTCATAAGAAACGAATCTAACCACTACACAATCAATAAAGAAACCTGAGCGTGGGTTGTTTTGTTCTTCTTCTTCTTCTTCGCTTTATCAGGGGATATTTTCAGTTTGTGTGTGTGTTTTTCCACTGATGAGAAGAAGCAGGCTGACGTTTGGGGCTCTGGGTTAAAGATGCAGAACTCAAAGAGCTTTTTTTGGATGACTTTCTCGCAGGATGGATCGGAGGTAAGTGAAATTGAAAGTGTTGTTTTTCTTGCCTTTTGTTAAGTAAGGAGCTCCTTGCAGGCCAGCTTTCATTGGGTCAGTATGGTGGTTTGTTGGGGGAGGGGGGGTCAATGCTCTCAATATTTTCTGCAATTTAGTTTGTATGAAAATGGGAGCAAAATACCCCCCCCCCCCCCCCCCCCAAAAAAAAAAAAAAACGGCAAATCTGCTATTTTTATGCAATGCATCAACCGGTTTGCATGGACAACCAATGCTGCAGCCTCCTCGTGCATCCACAACTAGTGTAAACAATGGAGGGTCTGCAGAGAAATGTAGCCTACCCCCCCTCCCCCTTTTCTTTCCCACACTGATAGCTTAACACCCTCTCCGCTTGTGTTTTTCCACTGAAAAGAGATAAAGTCTTGTTTCTCCATTATCGCCTCTATGCATGCTCTTACAGAGTCGTAGGCTGCAGAAGTGTTGAAGTAGAAGTTTTGAATCTACACAAACATATGGAATGCTAACGTGACAGGCCCCGGCCGCTAGAGGCGCTATTGTTGCATCTTTTTTTTTTAAAGGCACAAATGAAAAAAAAATAGGCCTCCGGTTCCCCTCATTCTTTCACATCATGTTGTTCTGTTGATTTAAAAGTGTGTACACAAAGAAAACAAATAAGCCACTAGTAGAAAAGAGCTGTGATTTTAAAAAGACAGGTTACAAAAGTTGCATGTACATGTTCGATGTTTGAAAAAAATAATCATTGAAAAGACTAAAAAGAAAAGGACAAATCTCAAGTCTGTTTATTCAAATGGCACTTCATTCAAACATGAACTGCAATAATGGAAATGAACTAAAATGACTGATCCTATTTTGCAAGACAACAAATACATATGCATTGGCTGAAATTATTTAAATCAGCTTTAAACTCTTATTTCACTCCAAATTAAAAATCCCATTAAAAAGATGTGTCTTAAATTTCCTCTTCAAAGTCCATTTCTGTCACTTTAAACCCAGACAAATCAACAAAGTAAAAATAGTTTTAAACTTGTCCAAGTTAGGTTTACAATGGTGATGATATGTAGTGGAAGTTGCTAACTTCAAAGGATTTCTCATATCAATCTGTAAAAAAAAAAAAAAATCAAACTTCCAAAAGGGAAAATGCAACCCAGGAATTTCAAAAAGATATCTGAAACGAGCTCATTACAAGCCTCCAGTTGCACAGCAGAATTCATGCCTAATCATAAATATGTTTTGATTCAATATCTTGTATTACCATTTTGTTTTGAACTACTTCTCCTACTTTAATAGACGTCTTCATTCTTATACATGGTCTATCAAATCACCAAAGTCTAATTGACAGCTAACCCGAGTTCGGATGGTCATTAATTGTGTTACTGGACTAAATGCTATAGACCTTGTGCTGCCATGTGTTGCCGTGTATAGTGTGTGTGTTGCTATTTTGGCATGAAGTGGCCCACAAACAATACAAAGAGAGCTGTGGGGACAGGGGCGTTAATAGGGGCACAAAAGCTCTTTTTTTTGCTGCAGAGCCCCGTGTTAGGACAGTTTGCTTGCCCTCAAAATGACTAGAAGAAGTTCAATGTTTTTTAGTCTTGGTCCTATTTTTTATATTTATACAGATGGTGTCTCATAAAACTACAAGAAGCCTTGAAACGTCTCCCATATCACGCTTCAAACAGCAGCAGCAGAGCAAACTGTTATGGCTGCAATGTCACTGACTTTATGAGTTTGTTGAAGAGTGAACACTTGTTGGACTGTAATGCAGCCATTACATTGCCTTCAATGTGTTATTGTGGGACTTTTGTGCTTCACATTGTTCAGATCCAACTCTATTTGAGTGAAACAAGGCATCGTCAGACGCACAACTCCAGTCAAAAAGAATAGTTTTTGTCAATGGAGTCTGGAGATTTTTAAGGAGAGCCACAGAATACCTGTTTCTAGTATAACAAAAACACATTACTCTCATACAAAAAACTCCAATGTCGTCTGTATCCTTTGTGTTTATTTGCAGAGAACTTATGGTCTTTTAATTGCATTCAAAGCAACACAAACCAAAAGGTCAACAATCACTTGGTGGTTGAATGTTTGATCTCCAAGTAATGGAGTCAGAGCTGAATTTTTCCAGAAACAGAGAAACATTTGAAAAAAGCAGCCTTGGAATGGCTCCCATAGATTGCTTCAAACTAACTGTTATGGCTGTAACGTATCCTTGGTGTGTGCCTGATCACCTTAAATCCTTTTTGTTTACCACAGCAGTATCGGCTTATTACAGAGTAAATGCTTTTCTGACAGAACAAAAGCCGTTACATTGTTCAGTAAATGTAATTGTGTGACTTTTGTGCTTCATATTGTTATGATCCGGCACAATTTTTGTGAGACAAGGCATCATCAGAAGCACAACTCAAGTCTAAAAGAATGGTTTTTGATTATTGCAGCTGCTGGGCGTTGGTTACTTAGTAGTTAGTCTGTGTGCCCCCATATACAGACTACAGAGGCTATAGTCCTCTAAGGGGGCGGCCTGGGTTCATATATGACATTTGGCTACTTTCCCACATGTCATTCCCCCCCCCCCCCTCTCTCTCTCTCTCTCCCTGAATCCGGACTCTCTTTACTGGCCTGTCTCTAAAATAAAGGCACAAAAAGTCCAATAAAAAGTTCCATACCTTCAATTAAAAGTTATATATCCCTTCTATAATGATCCAGGATACAATCTTAAGCTGTCGGGGACAAAAACAAAAGCTTTAAATGGATGTTCTTTGATCAGGGAAACCTGATTAACCTGATAGATTATGTACCAGTCGTCACAGTAGAAAAACTTTATGTTTTAGTGACATAGACCCCCAAATATGAACAAACAGCAAAGAAAAAGAGGATGCAAATTACTGAAATCACCCTTTAAAGCACAGTTTGAAATGTTTAGAGAAGACCCCAACACAGATTTTTTTCAGCTCACTACAATGTTTAGGTACCGTTCTCTCACTGTTAAGTTTTTAATGACATTTAGTGCACCGAACCCATAAAACAATGATTTTCTTCATGGTAGAAACAATACAAACTTTCCTTGATAGAACTGTTAATGTGGTTCATCCTTTAATGCAGTTTTTGGTTTATTGTTGAGCAGTTTCAGTGTGCTTAAATATCTATAAAAGGTATAAAAACTGTCATAAATATGTTCCTTTAATGAGAAATTCCCTGTCCTTCAACACAATTCTAGCTGAGCTCCATCTTACAGAAAAAAAGTATTTTCCTGTTCTCAGATTGATTTCTCTCCTTGTTTTTGTTCCCTTCTGGTACTCTGTGCCCTCATTTTGTTTCTCTTTTGTCTGCAGGAGCCTCCAGTGTGGTCGTGGGCCATCCACTGGACACAGTGAAGGTATTTCAGATGTCTCTCTCTTATGA
The DNA here is from genome assembly GCA_020745685.1 of Tautogolabrus adspersus. NCBI lineage: Eukaryota > Metazoa > Chordata > Actinopteri > Labriformes > Labridae > Tautogolabrus > Tautogolabrus adspersus. Next base: position 26,011,504 of record CM036540.1, on the reverse strand, counting down.
CTTCACCACACTGTTCCCAAACTTCTCAAAAAAGGGCGAACAACTTCAGCTTTCTTTTCTATTTATTCATTGTAGTTTGGTTTACATTTTCTATGTTTCTCGCCTCCAGACTCGGCTGCAGGCGGGAAAAGGTTACAAGAACTCTCTCCACTGTGTCCTCAGCATCTACAGGAAGGAAACGGTAAACATGCAAACTTCTAAAACCATCAATGCTCAAGAACCAATACCTGCATCCTAGTCTGCATCCACTAATGTCAAAAACACAGTGAATAATATAAGATGTTCCCAATACATCAATGAGTTGTACTAGAGTAAGACTGTTATACCAAGACCAAGGCAGGATGAGAACGAGGCAAGACCGAGACCATAAATATAATTGAAAAATCATCATCTTGTGTGCAGCAGGCGTGTCACTCACTTAGACCGTAACACCGGGAAGGTTGCGGACGTAACCGAGGGGAAAGAAACAAATTATGAATGAATTGAAGGTAAACGTTCTTTAAGAAAGAGGCGTTTTCCTTCTTATCACAGTAATGACGGAGAAAAATAGCCTGTCAGTGGTGGTCTTGACTGGTCTTGATTTCAAACCTGAAGTCCGCCCAGTTTAAGACCGAGACAAGACCAAGTAAAAATGCTAACAATTCTGAGACGAAACCCTAAAAAGGGGTCTTGAGACCAAGACGGATTTCGAGTAGCACGACACTAATCCATTACACAACTTTTTCTACCTTTTAGTCCTTTAAACCTCAGAATGTGTTAAAGAAATGGCCCCTTAAAACACCAAAATGTATTCTCCTTTTTTTTGCCTCAGCGACTCTTGCTTCATTTCAAACATTATATTTAACTCAACCCAACATTGTAATTGTTGGTTACAGTCCCAATCTGATTCAGTTTTTGTTTAGTTTCAAAGCGACCCACTGACCCAGTTTCACAGTACAGTTGTTCAACGCTTTTGGTAAAAAAAAATGTTGAAGCTACAAATGATGACCAAGGATTTTAGCTCACTGCAGCGTGATCATTTGAGCACCAAAAGTGATTACAGCTAGATGTCCAGTGGAGAGCATTAGATAAAGTCAAGCTGGATTGTGCAACAGAGCTGATCAATCAGCATTGAGTAAGTGAGAACGAATGCAAAGACTGGGATGCATCTTTGTGATTTCAACAGAAATCTCTTGCAACTTTTACTGTGAAGGTGGGCCGCTCCAAACATGTGTCACTTTCAGCTCTGCATTTTTTTTCCCTCAGTAGTCAGATGATTCATTTTGAGCCAGTGGACAGCTGTTTTTGAATTTCAACATCTGCCTCCCAAATTCCACTTCCCCTTCCTGCCAGGAGGGAGAGCATTTCCCACGAGGAGCAAATATTTTGCAGCCACTACCATTGGTGGAACAGACCAAAATAACTGCAGTATCTCTTTGTTTTAAGTTCAGCAGGTTTCGCCTTCAGAAATGTTTTTTTTTGTTTATTGAGAGTCAGTAATCACTCCCTGTCTGTGTGTTTTCAGGTCACAGGGTTCTTTAAGGGCATGTCTTTCCCATTGGCCAGCATCACCGTCTACAACTCAGTGGTGTTTGGCTTCTTCAGTAACACACAGAGACTTATAAGCAAGTATCGCTATGGCAATGAGCTGCATCCCTGCGGTATGCTGGACCTGACGGTGGCCAGCATGCTGACTGGACTGATGTCGGTGGGACTGGGAGCCCCCGTCGATCTGGTCAAGATCAGATTACAGATGCAGACGCAGAATGTTTTAGCAGGTAGTGTTACTTTGTTTTTCTATGGGATATTTTTGCCTTTAAGAAGTACATTGCAATGTTTTCTGTTTGTTTTTAAACCTTTTCCTATATGTTTATTTTCCCCAGTTTTGTTATTTCACAGTTTAAAGAAGAAAACATAAAATACACAAATTCTCTGCTTACTTACACGAATTAAGTACATAACCGAAGTTTATTGGGTACAGCACCTTTCACAGAGCAAGGTCCCAAAGTGCAAACAGTTCCCTTACTTGGTGACATTTGGGTTAAATATAGTGTACAACAGTTTGACTGTACACTCGCAACAGGAATCTACAAGCACTTCTCATTCCCCACAGGGGAGCGTATCTGACACTTGAGGATTATATTTTAAAGGAAGCTGTGTTTTTCTAGGCTGTATCTTTCCATTGAAGCAATAAAACTGAGGTCAGAGCAGCTAATTACCGGATGAAATGGCACGTGAAGCAAATTTTATGACCTTTTTATTTGTCAACAGTGGCTGCTGAGCTCACACCCTTCACACCTGCTGTCATGTGGTGACTCACATTTATCTCAAATGCTTCCTCAACGATACTCTGTGCCAATTTGCAACATTATAAAAGAGACCTAACATGTTAAAAGAGAGGTCAGAGTTGTGTCTTTCATTTCAGTATACTTCTGTAACTAAACCTCCCCCCAAAACACTTTAAAACATGTAAATGTTAGAGGTTTGGAATATGGGAATTCACATCTCTGAGATGTTAAAAGTAGTCCTTAATTGTAAGTTTTTCATAATCAAAAAGAAAAGAAAAAGAACAACTCAACACTGAATGAGCTACCACTCACAATCAATCACTTCCTCACAGAAAACTTGCACCTTGCCGGTAACGTATCAAACGGCACCAACATCCCTCTGCGCTCAGTCGACATCCCCAGTCAGAGACTCTACCGAGGCCCCATCCACTGCATCAGCAGCATCCTGCAAACAGAGGGCCTGCAGGGTCTGTACAGGGGGGCAGGAGCCATGATCCTCAGGGACGTTCCTGGATACATGCTCTACTTCATCCCTTACACCATCTTCTGTGACATGCTGAGGCCGGACGCCACGTCGAGCCCACATCCCTGTTCCATCTGGCTGGCTGGAGGACTAGCAGGTAAATATTACCCTGCATCTAGAAATATTACACTTAATGTCCAACATTTTAACATGAGTGTAATATACAGGATGTTGGGGATATTTTTTGTGTCAGAATTCTGGCTGTTAGATTGTCTAAAGTTGTCCAGTCACTCATGTTGGACACATTTAATTGAGACTATTTAAAGTAGACAGTGGAGTCAAACACATGGAGACTATAGAACCTCATGAGTTGACTGGAAGTTGACAGGGCAAAGGAAGTGGTCAGAAAGTTGTATCAAGTCAACTTTGATTCATTTAAGGCTTAGGTTCAGATTATCCTCTTTCTGTGGGTTACACCTGATTATCAACTACTGTACACTCCAATAACCGATGTTGCAATACAGATTTCATCTTTGAAACCACAATAAAATACCTCTGTGCATCTATGTGCAGTATAGGGTGACCATATTTTCAAACGTCCAAATAGGGAAACTTTATTTTTCTGTAAACCGACCTGTATCAATCTACAGATCGTTAACCCACACTGATCACACAGGTGGCAGGAAAACAGACCCTTCTAAGCAGCCTGTTTAATTTTGTTGTCAGCGGCGTACGCCGTTTGCAAACTGAAGTCTATCTTAACAGTTCTACCATCAGTATGTACCCACCGTTTAAATATGGCTCTGTATGTCAGCATTTTCACTGTGAGCGATTGAAAACGGACACTTGCAGTGTGTGCAAAACGCAGCATATTCATTGGTTGGTACTTTTCAAAGAAAGCTGTAACTTTCCTGGAGCTCTTTTGAAAACTCTGACTTCCTTGTAGGCATGACGGCTAGCCTACCAGTCGTTAGCCACAGGTCCTGTTAGCATGATAAGCTAGGCCCAGTTAAGCAACAGCCGCAACAACGAGTTTGAATGACACATGTACTGACAAATCAGTTTTGAACTTTGACTAGTATTGCATTAGTAATGTTTCTTTTTTAACAGCAACAGTTCTATTATGTTGATTGGTTAAAACAGGAACAGGGACTGTTAAAAAGCGGGATATATAAATGTTTTATAGATATTTGTGGGTCAAATTCCCGGTCAAATTGGGATGTATGGTCACCCTAACAAATACAGAGTAAGAAAAAAGGTGGTTCAGTTTTAAAAAAGGTATTTTAAATGTGCATCAGGCAAAAAATATTAATTATGTTTTTATTATCAGCTCATAAGGAGGCCTTTCGACTAGTTTAATGGAATTACCAAATCAGGATGAATATATTACTACAACTTCTTCTTTTACTCTTCTCTTATAAATATTTTAAAGCATGTACTTGAACTGATTCTGAAATTGTTAGTGTACCTGATGTGTTCACTGTGTCTGTGCAGCTGTATTACTTTAGAAAAGGGGAGTATTACATTTGGACCCGTGTTTGGCAGATTGACGAGGGCTCAAAACTCTATTGACTTGATGGGATCGAGAAGGCACGTCGAAAGTAATGATTGCAATCAGACATTTTAACTATTATGCACACCCAGGTATCAAACTGATTTGACTGAGTGTCACCTGGCACCTGAACCGTCCCAATCTGCAACTTTGAGATGTTGTCTCTGCAGCTACAAACCTTTTATCTGTTTAAATTACAACCCAGATCTAACTTTATCAGGTCTGTCAGCAGTCTGAGGGGATTCTGTGTCAGACCTTTTATTGCTGTTTTTCATGAAGCATGTCAGTTGTTTTACTGCCCTGTCAAACACTTTATGACGCTGATTTGAGCCATAAAGATGCAATGTAAACTCATTTGACCCCTGTTAAGAGATTTGTAGGTTTGCCAGGTATTAACAGCCTGATTTTGTGTAGGAAATCATGATGCAAATCTCTTCCTGTTACATTAAAAACATATCCGAAAAATGCTGACGTTGTCTTAGATGAAAGCTTTCATAGGAAAAATCCCAAAACTGGAACTTTTTTTGAGCAGGGTGGGGTGTGTAAACTTACAGCCAACCACACGGTTTAGCCTGACTGAGCATGAGCAGTGTGTGCACTGTGTGTAGGGGTAACACAGAGTGTAGTGTTAGACTCTGGTATGGAACTGTGTCTCTGAGGTCCGAGCAGACTTGCTTCTAGATGCAAGCTGGTCCGCTACAAACGTGACCGTGTCAGCACGTGTGAAGCTGAATTCCGCTGTGTGCCATAAAACTGCGAGGTTTGGATGTTTGGCCCACTGTCAGGCATGAATGTGGACCACAGCAGGGAAAAATCCTGAATGATAAACAGCAGCTCTGCAGTTTAAGGAGGTTCAACTGTGTCAAATATTTGTAACTTTGCAGCTGTTGTGATTCAAGACAAATTTGTAACCACTCTTTTAAGCCTTTAATGCAGTTGATGAGGCATTCAAATATGCTGTGAATTTATCCTTTGACTCATGTGAGTCTTTACAATATGGGTGTTATAAGGTCACTCCAGGTGGAACGTACCTTTTGATTACTTTATTCTGATGTTGTTATGAAGTATATCAGCTGAGTTACAACTCCAAATGACGCTGCTGGCAGGTTTTCCTTGAGTTATTTCCTCTTTACGTCTGGTACTTTTCCTCTTGGTCAGCTGTCTGGATGAATATATAACCTAAGAGGTTTTATTAGAAGCACCTGAATGCATCATTAGTTTTGGTCTCTGTGTGGTAAGACTGTCTAAAATGTGGAGTTGGAGCGGGCCTATCTTAGCTCACGTGATTGAGCCGGACTCCATCCATTCAAAGTCAAAACTTTCTCTGTGTAACAAAAGTGATTCTACTGAAGAGAAACACAGAAACATGGGGAAGAAAATGAAGTAGAATGTATCTTTAAGGCAACATTTTTGTGATGGATTGTTGAATTCTACCTGCTATTTGTGTGCTAGATATTTAGTGTCGTTTGTAGTCTGAATGATGTAGAATGCAGCATAGTTACGTGTCTGGAAACTTAACTCACAATACTGGGAGTTTTTGGAGCCATCTTTTTCATGTTTCTGAAGGACCTAATGGTTGTTTTTGTCTTCTTCAGGGTCTATTTCCTGGGTCACGGCCACGCCAGCCGATGTGGTGAAGAGTCGGATGCAGGCAGACGCTCAGCTGCAGAGGAAATACAAGGGAATCTTACACTGCATCATCCACAGCTACAAAACAGAGGGAGCACAGGTGAGCGCTTACTTCACAGAACTTAAGTAAAGTTGCAGCAGCAATAATGTATAAGAAGTCGAGAAGACTAGGGCCTTGTTAAAGAAGTGAAAAATCAAATATTTAATGTCTGATGGGTCTGAAACAAACGTGAACTCTAAAAATGCTTTTGGATAGGAATATATGCCTACAAAATTTCAAAATCCTTGGTTCAATGTCCTGCGGGGGCTGACTTTGGAATTTTGTAGCAGGCACCACTGCATCACTTGAAAATGTAAAGGGGGCGCCATTGAGCCAATGTGACTGATAGAAAAAGAAAGAAAACAATTCCTTGCATTCCAATTGAGGCCTCGCTCCGAGTCGGTGCTCGAGCCCAAAGAAAACAAAACAAATTTGAAATATAATGGGGACTGCACTGTCTTCAGCTCCCCCACTTCCTGTGCCCTCGGGTCTGAGGTGGCAACAAGTCTTATGGTATGTAAGTCTTAATCTGGCTTGCTCTGGTTACTGGTTTCTTCCTCTTACTTGTTTCAGGGGGTCGTGAGACACTTAGAGGGGGGTGAGATTCCTTGCAAAACCATATAAAAAAAGTTAAAATAACATTTTTATTCATTATTGTGAAAATACAAAGAAAATCATAGTTCAAGAGACAACGTGTGTTCTGCTTCTAGCTTTTCTGTTTGTGCTGTTCTAATGTCACTATTTGGATAGGCCTCATAGTGTGCCCAGCTGTGCACAACATTCAATGTTTTGACCACATCCAGGGACAATGGGAGACCCCAGTTGTTAGAACCATTATGTTTGGGGTCGCGGGCTGAAAAGTTTGGGAACCCCAGACCCAATCCACTTTCAAACTTGCCAAAGATCATCTTATAAAGTCTAAAACATATGTTAAATTCAGTAAATAATCTTGATAGAATTTCTCTCCAGCCAGGCGTCATGTACTAGTTGCTGGAAATGAAACAGATGGTTGGGTCATTTGTACATGATCCCTAGAAAACAGTGTTACCCAAGAGTCAAGCTGCTTTCTCAGAACTTGAGTCTGTGCCGGACATCACACTCACACATGCCCCCCTGGGATAAATAAAGTTTTTTGAATTGAATTGAATTGAGTTACAACAGTGGATGTGATGTGTTAAAAAATGTCACTGGGGGTCACATTAGATGAAGAGTTGCAACATTCTTGGCCCTGAAATCAACACCAGTCTGCTGCCAAACCCTGCGCTCAAGTGTCAGAGGTTCATACTGTCAGTAACATCCGATGTTGCAAAATGTAGGCAAACTGTGCCGACTTCCAACAGGGACCAGTTCAGTAAACACAACAGTCTGTGTGATCAATAAGAGAAGGTCATTGGTGTTTGTGAGAAGTGAACTAGACTGCTGATGTGCACCTGAAGGCCACAAATCAATGAGGTGGTTTTTACAGGACAGTGTCCCCGAAAGCAAAACACTTTGTTCCTTAACAGTGACACATAGTTGTGTGTCTGCACTTGGTTGTGAAGCTGCAACGTGTTAGCGGTGCAGAGGCCAGACGGGATACCAAGCCAGCAGGGGAAAGCAGCACTGTGTGTGTGTGCGCATGTCTGCCTATGTGTATATGAAGCCCCCACTGTGCATGTGTTCTCTCGCACAACTTCGTAAAACACTGGGAATCCACAGACTGGAACAACAATATTACGCTGTTGCAGATTCAATATGAATGTCTAATGGTATTATCACAATGGAGCTTTGATTCAGCGCTGTGTAGCACTATAAAAAGGGCTATAGTCAGAGTTGCGGGTCATGTTTTCCTTATTTCCCTAAAACATTGCGTCTCTTCTGCAGGTTTTCTTCCGTGGAGCATCGGTGAACGCCATCCGAGGCTTTCCCATGAGCGCCACGATGTTCTTGACTTATGAACTCTCCCTGCAGTTCTTCAGGAGCCTCTAGGACAGAAGAAACATCTTTCTATAAAAGGAGGAACCACATAGAAGTTTTTTTGGGGGGGAAATGTGCAACACTGCAGATAGACCCCGGTTACTCTGAGAAGAGAGATGGTGACGCAGCTGTTTTGAGCTGATGCTGGTTTGTACTGAACACACCGGAGCCTTAAAACATGAACACTTAACACCTTCTTGTCACATAAGGATTGGTGGATCAACGCTATTTGAACTCATACTGCAAGTTTTGAGAGGTTGTTCTGTTGAATAATGAGGGTTGGAAGACCAAAGTCATCCATGTGCTCCTGGGCAGTGCCTGCAGTTTTTTGCACTTACCTTGTGATTTAAGCTTCAGTAGGTTTAGTATTAATTCTTCACATAGTCGACACCAGGAAAATGAAAGATGTATGTAAATCATTTCATCGCCAGGATGGAATCAAACCGTTGTCTTGGTTTTCTTTTCCAAACTGCTCTGCGAAACCTGTGCTATTTTAACATGTTATCCATTTGCGCATGCTTTTAAACAAGGCTGCTTTTAGCAATTCATCAACATTGTGAGCCCGTACCTGAATGTGGTGCACATGTAAAGGCACATGTACGTGAAGACACAGATTGTGGACATTTAAGCGTTATATTGGTTTCCGCTTTTATTTATTTGTTGCTATATAGAAAGCAGAAAATTGTCACGCAGTCAGAAGATATAAAATGAATTGAGAAAGCAGCTTTATGAGTACATATCTGTGCACGATACACATAAGAAAGTTTCATTTTCATTGAAGCAACAAAACACATGCATGTCCCAATAGAATTTTGTTTTAATACAGGCCTTAAAAATCACATACAGGTCGGGCTCTACCTATTTTAGAAGGCTTTTATCGACTGCCCTGATAGAAACTATAATAGTTGTCATAGTATCTCTCAGGTCTGAATTAGTGAGGTTGAAGTTATTTTTGCTATTGCTGTTAAAATGTATTCACTAAAATTGTGAGTGTAGCCCTTGAAGCTAGGAAACCTTCACAGTCGTGTTAATGGTGCTGTGAGCTGCATAAATGATCATCGTTACATTAGTAGAGACATTTCAGTTCAGGGGAGTTTGCACTGCCTCTGAGGACTAATTATAAATCCTATGTGACCATTTTTTTTAAGTCTGTTAATTGCTTATTTCTAATGCTAAACAATGCATGCTGAGTAAATGCTTCAATATTAGACACGTGGATGACTTTGGCCTCAAAATGTAATGTATGAGCTATGGTGTGTTTTTTTTCTTTGTGACCAATTTTTTGATTTTATTTTGAAAGGGGTTGTAGGTATACATCAACAAATGAACCCAAGACATAACAATTCATAGAGTGCTACCATTATGACATTATCAACAACAAATAGACATGTTACCCTTCCTATGAGTTTGGTGTTTGCGACGCAGATTTACCAAATGACTCTCTGAAGGCCGTGTGGGGGGGGGACCATGAGGTTAGGTGGTCAGATTTGGGAACATGTAGTTCTGGGACACAACTTAACTCAGAAAAGAAGGATTTCTTTAAAACCGTGTTACTACGCAGTATCAGACAACATTGGTTTGGTGATTTGATTGGTTGAAATTAGGCCACATTTGATATATAAGGGTGTATTTTTTGCCCATTGATCATCGGCATCCTACTGATTCAATTCAAAACAACCGTATTAGTGTGGGTAAAGGCGAGATTTGTTGAAATACCCGTTACATTTGGTCGTTTCTGCTTCATGTTTTTAATCTGTAAATCAGCGGATCAATCATTTTTAATCTTTTTTTTTTTTTTTTTTTTAGAAAGAAGGGAGCTGTGCACTTTGATCTCAGTGTGAAAGACATTTGAATATATGCTGAGAAGAGAGATGAATATTTTTATAAAAGGATGTGACATTTTCAACACAACAGCGTGTTTTAATCAAACATTTTATTTTGCTTTTCTTCTGATCAGACTCGTATAACTTTCAGTCTTTTTTTAAAGGTTTATTATTGGGCTTTTTGTGCCTTTATTTCAGAGACAGGACAGAGTCAGAAATTGAGAGAGAGAGAGAAAGAGGAATGACATGCGGGAAAAGGAGCCACAGGTCAGATTCAAACCTGGGCCCCCCGCTTTGAGGACTATAGCGTCCATATATGGGGTGCGTGCACTAACCACTAAGCTACTGGCGCCTGATAACTTTTAACGATAACGATAACATTTTTATTTACTTATATTTTGCACATGATAACCAACAATATGAATTGATTTTACATCATTTTGTTGACACATTTTAATTTCAGTTTAAGAAAGATTTCATTATGAAGTAACGACTCACTCTGTGTGAGTTGTTGAAAATGTCACATCGGTTCATTGACAACATGAATTGTTGCCTTCGAGTGCACATTGGACTGTATGTGCACACATGTTACCGTCCACTTCTGTACATATTGTTTGTGTTTCTTATATTAAGAAAGTGTATTGTAACTTCACATTAGTACAGTTACATGTGTGTTTGTTTTTAATGAAGTCTACTGCAGAAATGTAGAATCACTAACATCTCAACAGTTACACACTTGCATGTTAAACAGAGACGTTTCATTGTTATGCTCACCTGAGACAACTCAAGGAAAAAAAAGATTTGATATATTTTACTCTAACATTTAAATCGGCAATTTTCCTCTTGGCAGTTTCTGTATTTTTTTACATATTTGTTTGTGAATAGCACAAACGTAGATCGCTCCCTGCAGCTGTGACATAGGCAGAACTATCTACAGTCAAAGTCGTCTGATCAAAGTTCACTGAAAGGTTTGGTTTTTGTCAGTGGCAGGCTCTGATTGATATTCTAAGAGTCTGACAACATAACAAAAAAGATCCCTACAGAAAGAGCTGTTTGTGAAATCAATCAAACAATCAATCAATCAATCTTTATTTGTATAGCGCCAATTCATAACAAGTGTTATCTCAAGACGCTTTACAAAAAGCATGTAAAGGACCTTACTCTTTGTCTATTAATATTACAAAAGAGCAGGTAAAAAGACCATGCTCATTGTTATGTTACAAAAAGCAGGTAAAAGACCTTACTTATTGCGAGCAGCGCTCTTTGTGCATCGGTCTCTTCACATGTATCAGACTCTGTTAACGCAAACAGTCAAATACCTCACAGAATCCAAGAGCTGAGGGTCTACAACACTTCCTCAATCAGTTAGTATGTTTGGGTTATTGTGTTCCTTTAGTGCCTCTGAATAGCTGCTTATAATCCTCTACAACATTTTTACAACAAACTATAATGTTAGCCAATCAACATAATAGTGAAAAAAGGTCCCAATCTGTGAGCTTACATTTCTGTTTTCAATGGAGTCCAGTGGCTTCAAGGGGAGAGATGCACGGCTGTTTCTGGATTTAACAAAAATGATCTTTCTCATTAACAAAACAATGTCTAGGGATCCCGTCACTACAATTATCTGAACCTGTCGTTGGCAAAAACAAGAACTAAAAGTGGATGTAATTTGATCAACATCTGCAGGGTTAATGTATTTCAGCCTGTTCAGCTGCTGTCAAAGGAGAAAGCTACTGGAGCAATTTAAACATGCTGTGTACTTCAAGTCATTTAGACCCTAAAAATCCTAAAAAATATGGACATTTATGAAGCCCCTAAGGTGACATACGTAGACTAATAATACGTAATATATGCTTATAAATATGTTTCTGGTGCGCATCAGAAACTAACCCGTGCTCACAAGAACATTTCTTGAGCTCACAAGAATGTTTTACGTGCTCACAGAAAAGTGTCTTGTGCTGACGAGGATGTTATAAAAGTTTGCTGTGCGGACGAGAAGAAACTCTGAGATATCTCCGGCTCACAGACGCATTGCAAAAGACCATTAGGCAGAAACTTTCTGGTGCGCACACAATACTTTCTTGTGAGTACGAGATAGTTTAAGGTTTACACGAGGTAGTTTCCCGTGCACACCAGACACTTCTTTTTTTTTTGCCCGCTTCCCCTTGGAGGCTTCGTAAAAATGATCTCTTAAGACTTCGCTTCACCAGAAAATCATGTTATTTTTTATCAAGGTTGTCATTGCAGATATTAACTAACAGTCTTCTTCACAGGATATTCTCATTTTGGAGTGAATATCTGCCATGAAATGTCTTCGCCTTCCTTATAGTAGTATTTTCATTTCATGTAAATACTTGTATATATTTTAAATGCTATTCCAGATGTTGGAAAGACAGAATTGTCTCATTGTAAATAAATAAAGCTTTTTAACACGTCAATCTGTGCCGTCCTGCTGCTTCTGTGAATCTGCTTTTCTCAGAATAATGTCAGGCTCATGTGACAGTGCACCATGTGTCATCCTCTATGTAAAGAAAGCGAGTTGCTCCAGATAAACACTGGATGATGTTGACGTGTTTTACAAGAAAAAGCTTGTTTTCATGCGAGCCTGTTGGGACGACTCAAGGCGTTGCCCCTGTGCCTGCAGATATCTGATAACAGTGTGAACTCACAGGTCAATGTCAGGACTTCAGTGAACTGCATGCTCTGTGTTATTGTGTATTATCACCCCAAACCTGCCTGTGAGGTCACATACTTACCACAAGATGGCAGCGTTTTACAACAAAAAATAAAATAGGAAGTTGGTTGGTTCATTAGTCACATCTTTTCACTTTTGGGTGTGCATATGTGAAAGGTGTGTGGTTTGTTTTGTTCTGCTGTCATTCATGTGAGCTGTGTGCTCACTGATGCTTTATTTCACACAACTGAAGTTCCCATAATTCTTCTACATCAGACTCTGCCGCTGAGCCACTCTGTTTGTCAGTCTTTATATTTACCGTCTATGTTCGGTGAGTGAAGAGCGGTTCAACTCAGAGCCAAAAACGTTTCCATCCACTACGTTCACACCATCCTTCATAGACTCAGACCGACAACAGAAGCTCATTAATAAGCACACTTCAAATGAACAGCAGGCCTTTACAAGGTCTCTGGCAACAGTTAGCACTAAGTGATGTAGAAGAAAACTCTGAGTGGAATTATTAGCAGTTTTGATCTGTTACTGTAAAGTGTCTTTTAATGTCTTTAACCTTTTTATTTTAATTCTAAATATGACCTCCTTTCCTTGGCCTACATCATCATCATCATCATCATCATCATCATCATCATCATCATCATCACCATCATCATCATCCTCATTATCAGCATCTAGATTGTAAGACTCAGGACTCCATTAGAAAACAGATAAAATCACAATGCAAAAACAAACAAGGTAAAAAAAGACAAACAGACAAAACACCACCAATATTATTAAAAAAAAACATCTGTACCAGTGTCTCCACAGGGATGACTGGTATCTCACAGAACTATGACTGGGATTTGTCAGCAGCAAAATAAAGGAGTTCTGAGAATCCTTCAATCAGAACAAACATTTTTACATCAAGTTTCTCATAAGAACATAGAAAGTGTCGACTCTTGCATTACAAAGTATAGTTCACTTGCACTAGTCCATCAAGGTGTTTTATTTTAATAGCGTTCTCATTGGGTCATTATAAGCAACTTTAAGTTTTAAGCTACACAGATTTATAGTCTTTGTGTCTTTGATGCCTTGTTGGTATCTCGTTAAAACATTTCTGCTCAAACATTTCCACATTTCCATTTTTTGATAAAATGTTTTAGTTTGGAAACCTTTTCATACTATTTCTTGGGGATTTTTTGTGCTTTTATTGCAGAGACAGTACAGCAGATAGAGGCAGAAATCGGGGACGGAGAGAGTGGGGAACGACATGCAGGAAAAGAGCCACAGGTCGGATTTGAACCCGGGCCACCCGCTTCGAGGTCCACACCCTCTGTACATGGAGAGTGCGCCCTAACCACTTGTCCACCAATGCCCCCCAATTTAGTTTTTTTCATTAAAAATATTTTTCTTCTTAAAGCTTTTTAGATATGTTTGTTTATATTGTGTGCATAAAAGCTGTATCCATGTCTCTCCTAATTGAGTAACTGCCAGTTAAGAAGTCATCTGTACATCTTGTCTTATTTCTACAAGGAGACATTTTTAATTCACTTTGTTGCCTTACCTTTATATCAAAAGTATGATACTTTACAATGTTGATTTTGTTCATTTATGTGATGTTTTTTTTTTTCAGAATCAATTTTTTTAACCATTTAAAGAAGACTGTATAAAGTTTCTATAAGGTGCAAGTATATGTGTGACCAAAACAAGTGTGCATATGACTTCTGTATTAACATATCTGTAAGTATTTCTCCCACAGGTTCCTGTGTGATTTGAATTGTCTAACACCCATACATATGCACACACACACACACACATACACACACACACACACACACACACACACACACACACTCACGCTGAACATCTAAGGGGGTTTTGTGGGATTAGAAGACGTTTGTTGCTCGTGCCTTCCCAGATTAATTATTCACAAGGAGCTTTATTAACACCCTGCAACACACAGCAAACTAATTATAGAAGAGATTTGTATAATTAAAAAAATAGTCACTGAGGGAATGGCCTGCTAGTTTTCTTGCCATGTGCTTCAACAAACTGTCGTATAGGTAACTGTATATAACAGTGTCCTCCTTTAAAACACTGTGATTTATATTAAGAGCTTTTAATTCAAATCAAACAAAACATTTGTTTTTTTATGTGCTGTGGTCTTGTAGAGATGAACTGATGATGAATCACAAAATCAACTTCAAAATGTAATTACAGAAGAATTATGTATGATGAAAACAGGACAAGACATCGGACAGCTATGACACTTTGATATATTCACTACCGGAGAAAACCAAGGCAGGCACAGGGACAACATGCCAACTCCACACAGAGAGGCCCCGTCCGACACAGATTTGAACCAGGAACCTCCTCGCTGTGAGGCAACAGCGCGTACCACTGCACCACCGTGCAGCCCTCACCTCATTTAACAGTAAATGAATATTAAAATTATAAGTACATTTGTTTTGTAGTTTCTTGTGTTAATGTTAATTTGGATGGGAGGGGAAAAGTTTAGAGGTATGTCATCATCCTTACAGCCCTGTATGCATATATATTTTGAAGGTATGGAAATGTAAAACCCCTTACGTCTTATAAAAACTTAAATAATTCCTTAGAAAAAGACATTTCCTCTGCCAGATCTGTTCATGCTTTTGGTAACCTGCTGGCACTTCAGAAAAGCTTGCAGGTTGCTTTACGATGCGGAAAATCAATTTACAATGAAGAAAACAAATCTCAGAAGAGACTCTCTTCCTACTGTTATGCTGCATTCATGTGCTCCTTAGATGATCCCAGTGTCTGACTTGATGTTCTGACTTGAGCAGGCGTTTACGTGCATTTTTTAACTGTGAAACTCGTTTTTACGATGTGTCCGACACCGCATGAATGCAGGGTAAAACTAGCTTTGTTAGAGTGTTACCAAACAGAGATCTAGAAAAGGTATAGGATGTTACATACTTTATGTGTGTAATCAAGTTTGGTTGACCCTCCGTGTATAGCGACATGTTCTACTGAAGCTAATAAACAGCACGTTGTGAGTACAAATACGCTAACATGACACACCCTGAGATAAAGTAAGTCGGTATTAACTTTAATTAGCAGACGTGCTGCTTCTTGTGGCTTCTTGTCGATGGAGTGGCTGTGATTTGTGACTGTGTGATCAAAAAAAAAAAAAAAGACATTCATTTTGCATGGCATTTGAAGAGTAATAGCATCATTGAATTATTCATTTAGCCCAAACAACAGTCTTTTCTAAACCTTTACTAAGTATTTTTGAGGGGCCTAGCGGTTAGTTCACATGCCCCATGTAAAGAGGCTGTAGTACTCGAAGTGGATGGACTGGGGTCAAGTATGACCTTCAGTGGCCCCTTAGCTGCATGTCATTTGCCACTTTCTCCCCCCCCCCTCCCAGTTCCAACTCTATCACCTGTCCTCTCTGAATAAAGGCATAAAGCCAAATCAAAAAAACTAAAACAAGTATTTTTGTGACAATATTGCAATGTTAAGTGTTTTTCTAACACTATGCAAATGTAGTACATTCTTAATATATCATGTGCCCCAACACGAGCCACTTTCAAATGTAAAGCTTTGTGTGCATTTGATCGATTTGATTCCCCAAATAACTTTATTGCACTTTGTTTTTGTCATGATTTGGTCTGTTTTAGTTTGTGTTTCAGAGTTTAGATTTCTTTATATTGATTTAGTTCTCATTCTTCCCTGGTGTTGTTTCCCTTGTGTTTCTTTAAATGAATGTTTCCTAGTGTTCGTTTAAGTCTTTAGTGTTTCCTGTTTTATTTTGTAATTTCTTCTCCTTGTGTCTCTCTGTTTTGTGTTCATTCCTGCCTCTCTGTGTTTTCCTCAGTCCTGATTGCCCTGATTGTCCTCACCTGTGTCTTGTTGGTCTCACCTGTGTTGATTACCCTGTGTATTTAGTCTCTGTGTGTCTTCCCTTCTGTATCGGATCATTGTAAAATGTTGTCGTATGTTGCTCCTGTTAGTTGCCTCATGTCAGTGTCCTTGTGTCAGTGTCCTCGTGCTCCCTTTTGTTTTTGCTCTTTGTGGGTTTTGTTAGACATTTTGGAAAGTAAGTTTTTGTTTCCCTTTTTGTTTAATTAAATAGTATTTTTGTTCCTGCAATTGGGTCCTCCTCCCTGTTTTCCACATCCATGACAGTTTTTCAAGTCACGTCCCAAATTCTGGTGTTAAAAAACCCCACTGAAGTAAAGGAAAGAAGAAAAAAAACTGAATACAGACACAAGTAACTTTTTGTAAACCTTTTTTTAATTAGTGTAATGCATTTAGTTTCCAAAAAGAATGATTTCGGTTTTATCGATGAGACAGTTTTACAGTGATTGGGCTCCACATAGAGTATATGACATGCAAGTAAGGAAAGAATAGCATAAGAACTCATATTTTACATTCTTAACCTATGCACCCTGAAATTATTTTCACCCTGAATTAAAAAAGACAGACCCTCTTGATTCAGAAATTCATTAAAAAAAAAAATCCACCCCTTTTTTTGTATGTTTCCTCCTTTTCTAACACATTTTGATGCGTCCATTGTTTACCAGAGTCCTTCTCCGGACAGTGACGAGAGATAATTCAGTGAAATAGAGAGAATCACATCATCAATTTGTGAACAAATGGTCAACCTAAAGTCAATCTGCAAACTTTTTTTTATCTCTCTTAGCTTTCAACTTTTAGAGGGTTGGTGAATCAAAGGAAAAAAAAAAAGGTAGTGGATAAAGGTGAGTCTTAAGATGTCATAACTATTGTAGGTGTAATATTTGGACGTTTTCTAGTGCAAATGCCAAAGAGACTGGAATGTATTCAGAGAGTTTCTTTTCACAGTAACAGTTGCGCCAACGAGCTCAGCAAGTGAGAGCTCTACGAAACCTTGACTTCCACAGAAGGGAAAGAAAATGTGGCAAGAGACGAGCTCCTAAACCTTCACGTTTACTTCCACTTCTGTGTTTACTGGCAGGAGTCAGCTGGGCAGTGACAATAATATCCCTTTACATAAAGATGTCAAAAAGAAGTCAAATCTCAGGACATCGTTACGGTGTTCAGAGAAAATAAGTCAAGCTTCGTTTGGAGTCGGATGACTCTAAACATTTTCTTTCTATAGATATTTCATTAAAGATAGATCTAAGAAGTAAACATGTACAACATTTCTTTTGCACACCTCCTGTAGTAATCCTTTAGTGTTGTAATAGTCATGAGGAATATCACATATCTAATGGAGAACATTTGCTTTGTAAACTGTGGTTTTTGAAAGGCAGTTGTAAGCCAAGCCTGTTTCTCAATTCCTTTAGTTCCTGGCAACAGAAGATGCTTTGATAATCCAGTTTTTCACACGCCAGGACTTTGGTGTGGTTGTTAAATGTCTTTGAGGCCTTAATGTCTACGTCTAAACTTTTAATTATCTCATTCAGCCACTTCTATTTCTTTTAGGAAAATATACAGTTTGAATACTCAATGTAAAATTATCATTTTTTGGTAAAAACTTCCTACTTATACTATAATCTATCAACCCCAATATTTATCTACAATGAGAGCCGCGGCTCCACAAACACTGAAGTATCTCATGCAACCACACTTTACGTTAAGACAAGCACAGACCGGAGAGACGAGTTAGCACTGACCTCACACACAGGTGACGTGATAATAGCCCTTTTCAAAGGCAGTTCACATGCAGTGACGCCTTGAGATGAGTCCCAGTGAGAGACTAGTTTACAGACAGAGGATGTATGGCTGTAGTTTCCATGGAGGGAAACAGATACATGCTGAAATGACCTGGCCTATTGGGGGCAGCAAGAATTGTAATAACCCTTGTGTTAATGTAGTTAAAATAAATAAAAGTGATTCCGGCACACTTTTCTAAAATGATCCAAACTACTTTAATCTGTGACTGACACTCATGCATTACATCATGGGTGGTTTGTTTATGAGGATGAGCAAAGCAACAGAATAAAAATGCATGTCTAAGGGTTTGTCTCTTATTTAGAGAAACGATATTGTGCATGGTGTGTTTTGACTTGACATGAAGTTTTACAACACGATCTATGAAAACAGGAACTATTTTAGTAGAAGTATCTGTCCTTTTCTGAATTGCACGTCCCCTATTTCCTTTTTAAAAAGCCTTTAATTCATGTCAGAGTTCTTGTCTTAAGGCCATGATCACAGAGGTGGAAGCTTAGACCAGTCTCAGCAGATGGCTGTACAACATGAGTCTGGTTCAGCACAAAGTTTCTGCCTGTTAAAAGGATTTTTTCACCTGCCACTGCGACTTAGCTTAATGTTACCAAGTGCTTTCCTCATGATGGATTAAGGTTGGTTCTCTATAAATAATGTGACAAAACACAGTATAGACCTGCTACTTTTGCAAAGTGTCTTGAGATAACATTTGCAATGAAATGGCGCTATGTGGTAAGTAAGATTGATTGACAGACCGTTTGACGCAAGAAAATTCTGGTTCACATTTTTGTCCAGCAAATTAGTTTAAACCAACATGTGGCTGGCACCGTGTCCAATTGCATCTTCCACAATTTAATTAAATAAAGCTCTAAACCTTAAGAAACAACAGCCTTAAAGCATCGCACAAGGTAGCAATAATTTTACAACCATGGCTGTTTTTTTTAAAATTGCAAATATCCATTGAGTTTAAAAACATGGCTACTTGGTAAATAGGCATGAGCGAGTCATTGTATGTCAGGGCATCAGGATACATGCGTTGTTTAGCAGTATGTTGATTAAACAGACCAGACCAGTGTGTCAAAGTGATTTTTTCTAACATGAAATTAATCATTCTCTATTTTAAATGTCCAACATGTGACTCAAAATCAATCTTTGGCATTTAAAGAAAGCTGTTTTGACAGCTTGTTGATAATCTCATCATCTGACACCAACCCCCCCCCCCCCCCGGCCGGAAATAAAAATAACAATATAGAAATAGTCAGTCCTGTTGCTGATGGTCTCATTTGCTCCATGTTTCCACGTTCCATGTTTTTCCAATAAAATGCAGGTTTTTGGGAGATGTAGCTTGAGTGTACACGCAACTAGCTATCGCTCCTACAACTACAAACATATGGGACACAGCTTGATTTTAGTTAGTCAAGTGGGTAGAATATTAAAACTCCTAAGTGACCATAGCCTTAAGCTTCACCAAAGCTCAGACAACAAAGAACATCGAACACTCAACAAGCCCATCACTAAGCCGATATTTCTGGATCCAACGCACAAATTCTGTTGCCTGGAGACTCCCACAGAAACAGGAAATCATCTTTTTTTTGGCTTTTTGACATTTAGTGTACTCTCTCTTTTCTACCAAACATTTGCATGCTTAACATTTGAAAGGAATGTGTTAAGTATTGTTTTTTGAAGTTTTTTTTTAAGACGTGGCACAATTAGGGAGCCGCCCCAGTTTCTGCCTGTGCACAAAATAGATCAAAGACACATTTACGTAGCATAAACCAGGACTATATGAGTCAACGACATGGTCTAAGAGCACAGACACATAGAAAGACACACACGTAAAAACACACACACACACACTTACCGTACACATGTAAAACACTGAGACAGATATAACAATGGCTTCTTTTCTACATACGTTTTCCTTGTGTAAACATTAGTATACATGTTTCAAGATATAAGAATGGTGAGGATTTACAAACAGATGTTCATTTTTTTTAAACACTTTTTTTAAACAGAAAATAAAAGACACTTAACTTTCAATGTTGACATTTTTCATAACTTTAAGTAATTATTGCAATCTAAACGATATGGCTTTGTCTAGTGAAAAGTCCTATCTGAGCTAAAAATAAAAAAAGAAACATAACTTCCTCATAAGTCATATTAAATCCTTAAAGATATTTTAAGTTACAAATTCATGGAACAATGTTGTAATCATACATTGCTGCATAACTAACCACTGAAAAGCCACCCGACAATATTACCAACATGCTTTGTTTTATCTTGAAATATCTATTTCTTAAGGTAGTATCACTAAATAGACATGGTTTTCATTAACAGTACACCTACTTAAACGCGATGAAAAATCACTATGATTTCTTTAGCAAGTTCTCACTCCCAACTTATCAAATATGGCAGGTTGGTCAGAGGACCCCAACCTCCGGTGTTGACAATAGAAGCCAATGCGGAAGTGCAACACACTGCAGTTCCATTAGTGTCCACTTGAGGCTGACTGCAAAAGCCAAGGAATTCCCATTAAGCCCTATATTAAAGGGGACATATTATACCCCTTTTCCACCTTTTCAGGAAAAATCTGGACTTCAATTCACTCTTTTGTCGAAAGTTAGGGAATCAGGCCCAGAATCGTCCTGATTATCTCATAGTGTGTTCCCCGTTTAACCTGTCCTATTTTGAAGTGTCGGGGCCGCTGACCAAGCTGCCATATCCTAAGAGTACAGAGTGAGAACAGTCTTGACTTTGCGTTGGATTAAGAGCTGCAGGCCGCAGAATAAAGTCAGCTCTCTAAATGAGCTCTTCAGGCAGTGAAGTGCAACAACTCACACACTAGTTTTCTAAGGCTCCATCTACAGTGTTCTAGGTTTATTGAGCCAGAAAAAACTTTTAAGGAAATAGGATCATCTTCATAGCTTCGCGGTGGTCTTTGGGATGCATGCACTCACTGAACAGGCTGTTGTGTTTTCTCCAGCAGACCTCACAAGAACCATAAACCCCCCAGCATGCAGGTCTTCTATATTGGCGGTGACAAAAGAAATAGTAAGGTCTCACCAGTATTTCTTTGGTCTTAATGTTGATTAAATTGATCAAGGTAAACAAACATGTGAAAAGATGAAAGGTTGCACATTTTCAGTAGCATTGAAATAAGTTGGCAGCACATTCACAGAAAGTAAAAAAGTATGTACAAAAAAAAAATCCTGGTATTTGCATTTATGTATGAATACAAATATGAAGAATAAAAATGTGAATTAGCGGTTTAAACAAAGAGCCACTTGATGGCAAACACTTAAAGAAATGTGAACGTTTTAGATGATGTGACAGGAAGTGACGACATGTAAAGTACCGGCTAACCCCACAGTTTCTGAGTTTTAATGCTTTGATTGTCTATGAGGAACACGCTAAACTTAAATCACAATGATTTGGTGTGAGCTTTGTGTAAATCTGGACATATTGTGGATTAAAACCTGGTAAAATGAGCCTTGGTTGCTTGAACGGATGACAACATGAGTTCTTGACACATCCAAGAACTTAAATTTTACATTTCTTGCATGATGGAGGTCACACTAGCTGACAGGTTTCGCAAGGATAGCTTTTGTAAAATTAGAGGTCAAAGTAGAAGGAAAATAAAACTTTTTTTTGCAGCAAACAGTTCTTCGGAAGCTCAACGCTTTGTAAGGTTTTTTTGTTTCTTAATAGTTTTATGGACTTTCAGGCTGTCTTGGATTTCCAGAAGTTTCTGGTTTGAACACTGGCTTCTGGAAATCCCCAAATATCCCAACAAGCCAACTTTATATCAAACACATTATTCCAAAAGTGTCCAATGTTTTATCCTTAAACATTTTCCTACACGGTACCAACAACTGTTCACCTGTTTGAATGAAACCCTCATTGACAATTCCTCTGCTGGAGGAGATGATATGAAGGCACATGTCCTAAAAACTCAAACGTTGATTCTTCTTTTTTTTTTAATTTTTTTACAATATAAAGACTTAACCAGGTTCATAAAAGTAGAAAACACCCATTGAAGTAAACACAACATGCTCCATCTACTGGAAAACATGACCACAGAAGAAAGGGCCATTCTTTAAGGGAATACTGTTCTCCATTGGTCACCATCACAAGATGATAGCCAACCAATCAAAATGTCTGTGTAAAAATAACAACTAGGGCATAAAATGTACTTATTGTAGAAATGTGCTAAGTGGCAGTTGAAGGTTGTACAGCAACTGTGGTAAATAATTCAAAAGGGAAGAGTCGTCGAGGAGTAGAAAAGAACAAAGTAAACGATTTCTAGAAAGGCAGTGTGCAGCCTCTAACAGTTTGGCAAGAACCCCAACCCCCCCTCCCGATTTTCTTCTACACTCCTACCAGCCTCTTTACAGTTACCCAAGCTGACCCTTGTTGTCTCTTTCCCCCAAACCTTCACTCAACCCTGTCCACCCAAAGTCCCACACAAAGATCCCTGCTTCCCATTCCCTGCAGCCCAGCCCAGGCCAGACTGGACCCTGATTTTTAGGGTTCTTTTGCTTTCTATGTTGTCGTTTTTTTTTTTCTTTACTTCTTGAACATGTCCTGTAGAGGTCCGGGCAGAAACTTAAGGACAGTGTCAAGGATGCTCTCCTCTTCCTCTTCGTCGTCGTCTCCACAGCCCCGTGGGATCGCCTTCTTCGGGCGCGTCAGCGACCCCTCACAGGCCTGCTCCATGGCGGCTTTCTCCTCTGCCTCCTTCTCCTCCTTCTTCTTCAGCCCATACTGAAACAGAGAGTGGACAGTAGGTGATATGATGGGACAAAAGTTAGAGCAAATTAGAAATAACAAGAAAACTATACAAATGTGCACTGGGAGGCTGAAAGAAGTCATTCTGGCTGCAGGAAGACGCTAGGGTGGATTTACTACGGTGCGTCGAAAGGGACACGACTAGTGCGATTTAAAATAATGAATGCATTAATTTCTGACCATAATCGCATCATGATTAACGCATTAAGGCTGACAGCCCTAATTAGGACAGATGATAATGCTTTTGTTTTTCCCTTCACTTCTGTGCGTAATGGCAAGCTTGGCCTCTCTTCCTCGACCGTATGAGATCTCTTTCTTTCTCTCTCGTTGACAAGTTCTTTACAGTTATTAAAAGAATAATCAACTTCAGTGTGTAAATAACACTTTCTCTGCTCAGTCTGCTAACAATTTTCTTTTCTCTTTGAGAAAGAAAAACTGTCTAGTGCAGCGTACTGTTGCAATATTTTTTATCATTGACCAAAGGAGAGTTCCCTACCTTGTCTCTGATGGTCTGCCGTACTTTCTCCCTCTCTGCCTCCATTTTGGTGTGTTTGGCCTTCCTCTCCTCCTCCTGCTGCCTCAGAGCCTCCTGTCGCTCCTCTTCCTTTTTGGCTGCGTCAGGGTCCTTCTCCTCCTCTCCACCGAGCATCTTTCCCATGTCTTTGGTGGCCCCTGGAACGAAAATAAAAACATGTAGATAAAAGTGGTTAACATGGACTGACTGCTGTTGTTTGGTCCCTGATATCCAGATTCGATTTATTCTGTCATACAAAAGGCAAAGTCGTCACTGTGGTATGAGTAAATCATGTAAAAACAAACCACATGTACTCTAACACCATGTTTGTATGTCGTATTCAACAATAAAAAATGTCTACGTTAGCAGTTCTGAGGATTATGTGGCGACAGGGTTCCCTGAAGATCCTCGAGGACTCTTGGAAAACAAAAGAAGAAGAGCCAGCTGGAAAAGCTTCAAAGAACCACAGAGACAGAGAAGAACACATTTTTCCATCTGGTGTCGGCCATCTGTCCGCCTGATCGGCACCTCGACATCCAGGTATACAACCTCCCTTTGAAATAAAATGAAACGACTAATTAATAATAACTACTGTATGAGCTGTATTTAAACATATTTCATCACTATTTCAAAATAAATAGTGTAGTGAGTAATTCATTTTAAAGTGCGTGAATGACAGGCAAGCACACTGTATGGCAACGGGAGGCTTAAGGATCACCTCAGCTCCAGATGTTTGCCTGTTCCTGCATTCACCGAAAGTCAGTTTTAGACATCACTGCCAATATGATGTCTGATGTGCTTCAGACGTCCGCTTCAAAGACTAAATGGTGATGTCACTGAGACTACGTCCATGTTTATTTACAGTCTAGTTAACTTAATGTTCAACCAATTTAAAAGGCTTTGTCGAAGCTAACGATCCAATCAAATTCATCCCCAACGTTATGTCCTGCCTTCTATCTGGTGATTGGTTATAAGTCACGACACAGCAGTTATACTCTCAAAGTTATGTTTCTTTGGGACTTTAATTATACATTTTGAGACTTTTAACAAGGTTGATTTTATAGGAGTTTCTGTAAATAAATTGATGTGTTATTTTCTGTTACGCTGCTGTGGGCTGGGAGAGCAGCTTTTTGTTTTTAATGTATGCAGACACAAAATGAAAATGACAAATAAACCAAAACTTGAATCACAAGTTCTGAATATTGGGCCTACCATGTTTGCTCCTGCATTTATCTGTGTATATCAAAGAAGTGAAAACAAATGTAGACATCTGAATGTCATAAAATTTGCTTGGGTTGTTCTTGACTGATAATCTGTAGTGTCAAAATTATGCATCCATTGATTATAGTTTGGTTGATTGATTTTTATCTTCTAAAATATTGATGTATGGGCCATGTGTGTAATAATTAAAATATAAAGCAGATACTGGTTATTTTGGTGTTCAGGGCGTCTCTATCTCCCTCAGTTCCCTCTCCTCTTTCTCTCCATCTCCTCGTAAACAAGCTCACGTCTTTATCAATGACAGGAGCTGCTCTGTAGACGTGAAGGCGACACCCTCGGGCTATCGATGTTGCTGCTGTTACCTCAGTCTGATCGATAGTAAATACACGACCACCTGAGCGTGTATGAATTATGGATCTTCGAGCAGAGAGAAAACTTCATCGGGGTATTGATATTCCTCTGAGGCGCTGCAGAGAGGAGAGCCAGGCTGGCCGACTGGCCATCTAACGCCTTTATTTAACCAGAGCCAAGAAACTAAAGCTAAATATGTTTCACTGCTGAGGAGATTATTTCAGGAAAGGAAAGGGAATGAACAAATGAAAGCAGCATAATATCTGCACTTTAGCCCACAGATTAAATGTCTAAGTAGACAGATGTATACTTTTGCATGTGAAGCTTCTTTACATTGCTTTTATTCAGACTCCTGAGTGTTTTAGCTGATCACTTAATGTTATTAACTGCGAACAAACAAATGATCGATTACTCTGTAGAATGCTTAGCACCAACCAGAGCTGGTTGATTGTTAATTATCGGCGTCAATCTCCCTGACCAGATACATTTGCAGAAAATAGAAAATATTATGCATGTTGAACATTTATTTTAAAGATGTATTTGCCTACTTGTCCGTGATTTTTTACTGCAGCTTTTAAAATATTTAATTAACTAGCATTATATTAATCAGCACTTCATCACAAATATGTGGCAGGTGGTCAAGTTTGATCTATTTCTCTATTGTGACACCCCAACCGTCTGCTGTTGTAACCGATGTCTTAATAATGTAAAGATCCTTTTGATTAAGGTACCTTCATCAGCAGCTATCTTACTATCCATGCCAATGTCAGGGTTAGCACGCAGCAGCAGATGCTCTAGATGCCAACACAGTTATGGTAGCCATAGCAAGACGGTAGTGCCCACATATCGGTCGTCAGGTTTGTCTATACATTAACATGTTCTGACAGCATACTGATATATTCCACGACCCGTTGGTACATCCTTCTTTACCTGTTGTTCAGAATCTAGATGGACGTGAGCAGAAATGAAAGTTTAAAGGGGTTCAGTCTGGTCTGAGGGACTTTGAATCTCCTCCCAGAGAAGGTTTTCTTTATGACTTCATTGTGACATTTTTATGTTTGAGAACATTAAAGGACTGACGTCAGGAAGATCATTAAATATGAATGTTGCTGTCATGGCTAATAATCATCATGAACTGAAATATTGTGGTCATTCTGTGTTATGTGGCAATAAAAACCTGCCTCTTTAAGGAGCCAAACAAGAACATTTCGGAAGGATCGGAGTAAATTACTCAGACAAATGTGACGTTAAGGACCAGTTCCCTCTCAGGTTTATAAACCCAGCGGTGGCCGGTCCTGTCGGTCTCACAGTGGACCTAATTGCCCTGCAGCAATGTGAGACAGCAGCAAATCTGAAGATGACAAATTAGCGCTCAGCTGGTGGGAGGGGGTGGGGGTGAAATGTTCCCCAGGACTCACAGGGGAGTCGGGTTAAGGTCAGACCGTGCGCTGTGTGTGCTTCAGTGTTTTTAAAAACACTCAGACACACAGCATATGTGCAGTGTAATTATGTGTGTGCAAACGACTTCAAAGCAGGTACACACATGGTGCTTTGATGCTTAGGCATTAACGAGGAAATTGTATTGTTTGTATTGTAATACAAACTAGTATTACTATTAATACATTAATCAGTGCAGCAGTAGAAGGGGCGTTAAGTGAAGAAGTACATATTGTATCATGTTTGTGCTGCAGATCATTTATATGTAAAGTTTGTCATTGCTCTGATTGTTATGTTAAGTGCCTGGCACTAGTACAGAAAGTATCTTTGCAGAAATATATATATTTTTGTAGAAGGGTTTATGCTATTTGTGTGACAAGAAACAGAAATCTCCACCAGACTCCATTGACAAAAACTGACATTTTTCCTCTCAGGACTCTGGAGTTGTTAGTCTACCACTGCCTTGATCAGCTTATTCGTTGTGTTATTGTGTGACTTTAGTGTTTTAAAGGGTGGTTTAAGTTTAGGCCGCTGTAGACCAAAATGTCATGGAAAGTCATATTTGTTCTACCGCACTCTCCAGAGAGGTAGATGATTTTCTCTTGAACCTATCAGAGTCTTTACCCTTCACATGCCCCCTCCTTTAATCCATCCATCCCCCTCTTCTGTCCTCCTCTGTCCTCTACTATTCCTAGTTCCCTCCCTCTCTTTCTTTCCCTTCCCTTATTTCTTATCCCCTCTCCACCTCCCCTTCCTCTTCAACAGAGGCCAGCTCACACATTTCCACACCACACAAAGGTGGACAGTTGGAGGCAAAGTGCTCAAACCACTTTGAGGTTGTGCCTGCACTCGCTCATTACTTCACTCAATCTTTCCATGGGGAGAATCTTTTTGCCACAGGGGTTTCAATGCACGAGAGCTACAAATTTAGAGAGGCTGAGATTCGATAACATGATGCTGGCTTAATGCTTTAACTGATGCCAAAACAGAGAAAATATGAGCAGCTTGGAGCCGCTGATGATAAGATTGGATTGATTTAGTTTGGCTGAAGCTGGTTAAGGAAGTAATTGCCTCTGTAGCAGATACATCAAACTTGTGATTACATTTGATTGAATACATCTGAAATCTTTAAAAAGAGGAGTTAAGGATGTTCAGCAGCTCCAGGTAACCTAAAAAGACTGTTGTGTTACATTGTATGTCCAAAGAAGAGTATTACCATGTACACATAACCATTTGGCCTGTAGTTATAGCACGTATGTTTGTTTTAAAGTTATAAGGATGTATGGTTAAAAATGTTTTTCTTTACTGCGTAGTGTCTATACACTACACGTTTTAATTCTCAAAACATCAGTAACCTGGGCTGTGTAGTAAACCCTCTTGTGTCAATTTTGAAACTGCAGGGCCCTGCAGTAAAGTAAGCAATGACTAATTTGCAACAGCACTTTAGACTTGAAATTAATGCATACTGAGAAATACCTACAGTTTTATACATTTAGGTAAGGCATCTAAAATGACGAGAGAAACAATCGCAGTCTGGTAAGGTTTTGACTGCAAACAGGGCGGCTGTGGCTCAGGTGGTAGAGTCAGTCATCTCTCAACTGGAAGGTTGGGGGTTCGATCCCCAGCTACTGCAGCCACATGTCCGATGTGTCCTTGGGCAAGACACTTAACCCCTGATTGCACCCACTGCTTCGTCGGCGGCGTATGAATGTGTATGAATGTGATAGTTACTTCTGATGTTCACTTTACATAGCAGCCTCTGCCATCAGTATTTGATGGCAGTTTGAATGGGTGTGAATGGGTAGGTGGGACATGCGGTGTAAAAGCGCTTTGAGTAGTAAAAAGACTAGAAAAGCGCTATACATGCTCACGTCCATTTACCATTTACCAAACACATTTGGTTCCGTAAAAGAGAAGGGTCATGGTTTGGGTTCCAATAGGTATTAAATAGTGTCCATTAGTTACATAATGTAACTAGATGATAGCTGTAGGCCTATAAAAAGGATGCATCTTCGTAAAGGAAGTTAATTCTGACTATTTGTCAAACAAGTCAATCAAACCCGTTAGCTCATGGATGAATTCTGTTAATTTTTTAAGACCCATCCATTGACCCTAACAACTTGCCCTGGTTTATGCATATACATTAGGATGTCTAAGGCTTCACTTTTCCATGGAAAGTGCAGAGCCAGTGTGAAGAAACTGAAAAAAAAAAAAAAAGAGTTAATGTTTCAGATTCAATCTTGACATGATTCTACTTATCGTGCCTTTAAATCCTCTACTTTAAACTCGGCTAAACCTGACAGAATTGCATGGAAACTATTTTTGGAAGATCAAGTGCTCAGAGAAAGTAAAAAGGGAGAAAGTCTGAGCTGAAAAATGACAGAGACCAAGAAGGGGAACATGAGACAGAGGAAGTCAGAGAGACAAAGTGTGGACCATTGACTCCCCCTCCAACTGGGCAGATGGATGGTGGTTCAGCTGGATAATTTGTTCGGGGTGGAGGGGTTTGAAAAATGGTGCTCATTTAAATAAAATATGACCTCCATCGCCAAATTTCACCCTCATAAGTCATATGAAAAGTCTGCACTACCGATGAGAGATTTGAGAAGAAGGGCAGCATTGTGTTCCATCCCCACATCAGCATGTTCTGCTTAAGTGCCTTTGAGCGGCAAAAAACTGTGATTCTTTCCGGAGTCTTCGGTCACCTTATCAACCTGTCTGTGGTGTCCTGTTTTTGCAGCGTCCTCGCTTGTCGCCTGCCCGCGCCTGCACAGGAAATGAAACGGTGAGCTCGACCTGGCTGGACAGGACAGGTTCACGCTGATGTCTCAGAGATTATCTGAATGTTATCTCTTATATGAGCTTCTTTATGAGAAAAGGGGAGAGGTTCACACATTTCATATCCAGACACAGATAGCCGAGGCAGGATGTACATGTCGGGAAAAAAATATTGGATGGCATCTTTCAGTTGACGAGGCCTCACATGGACTCTGTGATCAAATCTAATTACCTTTGAAAATGTAGAATATATGACGAACATCTTTCCACCTCTCCTTATCCCTTTAAACCAGTGTTGGAGCATTTTCAAATGCAGCATATCCCTATAATCAGTACAACCTAAGCTAAAAGGTTATGTACGTATCAAGATCTGAAATGTGATTTTTGGAGACAATGGGAGTTGCTGTTCTACCCCTCCCTCGGGTTGTCTATATTACCATTTGCGATGCTGTTAATTCAGATTCAACACATTATTTGTGTAACGCACAATAACGTAAAAAACAACAACTAATCAAAGCAGAAGCGGATCAACAACGGTGGTATGCAATGTAAAATAACAGACTTTGTCGATGGAGTTCGGTGGCTGACAAGAAAGAAATGTTACAGCTCTTTCTGGTCAATAAAAAGGCGTCTTACTTTGAAACAAAGGGTCTTTATCCATGAGGATCCTTTCCTTTATATTGTCAGACATGCATCCTAAAACAATCTGAACCTAACGGCAGCAGAAACAACATTAAGTTGACATCCTTTGGTTGGACACAGTCCCACAAATATCAGGCACGGCAAAAGCTGAAGTTATATACAAGAGCAAGTCCAAAACTGTTTTGCACTTTCAAGTCATTAAGACACGTAAATGACTTGCTCACTATGATTGTTGTTGTGAGCTCCACACCCTGGTTCTGTCTTCAACTGATTAATGTAACACAACATGGAACTAATGAATCTGCTTTCTAATTAAACAACAAGTAAATACAATCTGTGGCCTTCAGCTGAAATCTATACCTCACTGTGGACCAATGAAATGTTCAGGAGATGTTTAGCATCTAATCACATTAGTAAGGCCTGTGTGTGTGTGTGTGAGTGTGTGTGTGTGTGTGTGTGTGTGTGTGTGCATGTGTGTTATGTGTGCGTGTGTGTGTGTGTGTGTGTGTGTGTGTGTGTGTGTGTGTGTGTGTGTGTGTGTGTGTGTGTGTGTGTGTGTCAGGATAATTAGATAAAAGTTAAGTGCAGCTAAATTGGACAAAGAAGATGTTGTGTGCACAGAATCATGTTTTATACTTATGTTTGACTGCGTGTCTCTAAATTAAATTAAACTCTGTGAGTGTTTTTGCACGGATATATACCTCAGCTGCATTTATAAATCTATCACAGTTATTTCCCCTCACAGACCACCTGTCCTATGACACAAAAAAAGAGGTCAACGGTCGTCCTTTTATTTGCCTCATCAGCCTCCAGGTTGTCTGAATATCTATGAACAGGGATCATTTTTGCTAATAAAACTTAAAGATTTAAACTTTCAAGGGGAGATTTGGTCACGATACAGTACTGACTTCATTTAGTTCCTCTCACCTCTGAAAGCTGACCTTCACCATTTTCTGAACAAAATGACTAAGACTACTCACATAATGGTTTTCTCTTTCTACAGCTTTCAATTTCTAAAGCCAAGAAACATTTTATTTTCTGTTAAGGATTTATTGAAAAATCCTAAAAATGTCGAACAAAATATCTCTTTAGTTCCTGCCAACGTCTAAAACTGGTACACTTCCATTACATTGACTAAAAATGCAAAATCACTTCACAGAAATGACGAGTTGCTTGTCTACGTCCGCCCTTATTGGTCAGCTTGTGTGTTATTTTGTGAGCCAACATTGTATCTGCAACAAAGAAAGAACCACTAGAGGCTGCGGTAGACAAGCAACTCCTTTGTTTCGCAAGGTATCCTGACTGTTTTTGTTGACAGAGTCTGGCGGCCTTGAAAAAAAGATGAGACTGACTTTTCTTGTTTCAGAAAAAAAGTTAGTTTTTAAGTACCAGAAATATGTAAAAGATAGTGGCAAGGTTTAAATATGCTGGAGTTACCCTCCAATAAGTGACAGAACAAGTCTGAAAAATATAAAATGTAATGACAGATATGTGTGAAATTCACCACATTAGTGGAATGAAGTTTCTTATTAATTACTTGTGAAGAAACAGTGTCATGAAGATAAAGATGGAGTAGCTGGCATATAGCTTTAACTTTATTTATCTTAATCTGCATTGGAAAATGAAGTTTGCCAGTTTGTCCTAAGGGTGTTGATGTTTGAATTCCCATTTTTTTCTGAGCCGTTTACCTCTGTCCTTTGCATGGAAAGTATATATATTTGACCTTATGGCTGGTTTATATTCTCATCTGTTGTTTTCTAAGCCAAGCAGCAACATTGAATTTCAAACTGTACAATTGTAAATAACATATTTGGTACGAGGAAGTTCTTTTTACACAAATTCCAGGATAAGACAGTAACATAAAGAACTCACCAAAAGGAAAGCGAACAGTCTATAAAAGCTAAAATTGCATCAAACAACGAGAGTAGATACGTAAAGAAGGGGAGTAACAAAAAATGTATATAGCTAATGTGTGTGTTCAATCAATTTTGGCCACTCAAGACATTTGTATGCATGAGACACACTGCAGGGTTGTTGTTAGATTGATGTCCTGACACGCCCACCTAAACACAACGCTCCCATTAGGTGGAGGAGACTTCATCTCAAAATGGTATCATTCCCCTCGGGACTAAAACAACAACTGAAACCTCATCCGTGTGTCTGTGTGAGTGTGTGTTTTCATGTTTGTGTGTGTGTGTGTGTATATATTCATGGACGGCCAGCTGTGTCCCAATGAAATAAATGCCACTCTGTTCCAGGAGAAAAGGTCACAGCACTATAGACAAGCGCTTCAATCTGGGAAAGGACAGACAGTGGAGGGAATGAAAGAAGTGATGGAGGGAAAGAGAGAAGTAAAAGATTAGAGGATACTCGACTGCAAATAAATGGAAACTATGGGATGGAGGGATGGAAGAATAGACGGTCTGAGTTAAGAGAATAAAAATGCTAACAACCCAATCTGCAGCAGGTCCAGCAGGAGGGACAAAAGGACGGATGGAAGGAATAGAAAACGATGGAGGAGAGTGAATTGCATCAATCCTGTGTCAGAGCATGGATGAGTGAATAGAAAAGAAAGAGGAATCAGCCAATGGAGGGCATGGAAATGGCCCCAACACATGGGCCTACAGCAAACTAAGAGACATGTAAAACCTGGATGGATAGATGGAATAAGACAGATGGAGCGAGAGAGCAAAATTGTGTTGAGACAGAACATTGTTAAGATATTGTGTTTGTGCAAATGTATGGCCTGATTGCCATTTTGTTGCCGTAAACCACCATGACGAGCCCAGAAAAAGCATTGGGGTTTGGGGAGGAGTTCTGGCCATTTTGTTCCATAAAGCTTTGGGTCAGGATTAAATTTAATTTATTGGAAAAGTTCTCCTTCCTGTCTCTGAATGTTCCAATTGTGTGTACAAGTAGATAAAAAATAAATGCCCTTTGGGAAAGTGATACAGCTAAGCCAGTTTGCTGGATTAGCCTGCAAGCTAGCAGTCAATATTGGATAATCTAAAACAAAAGTAAGCGTTTGAGCTAGGTTTGAGAATTACAGATAGTATTATTCCGTCTGTTGGTGTTTGTATTTCAGCTTTAGGTGATGGCAGTGCTTATATTAATTTTATTTTTATAGGCTAATATGGGAAAAAAAAGAATAATGTAAAGAAGAATACTCGATAATTAAACAATATCACAGGAAAGGGAGTGATGTTATTCTAAAAATCAGCACTGCTTTGATTCAGTAACAGTACATCAAGTGTGTTAGCAGTTGAAAAACAGAAAATATAATTTAAGGTCACATATTATCCTCCTTTTCAACCAGTTTAAAAAAAGTCTCAGAGCACCCAAAAATATGTCTGTGAAGTTCTTGCTAAAACCCCACTCCCACCCTGTATTTGATCATGCCTATAAACCCCTCTATTTCAGCCCTGCTCAGAACAGACTGTTTCTGTGTCTGTAGCTTTAAATGCAAATGAGCTGTGTTTGACCACGCCCCTCTGGAAGCGGATGTGGCCCGGGATTTCTTGCACCATGCCCTTTTGTTTACGGTGAGAAGGCAGACTCAGAGGGCAGAACAAACACCTAGCTGTGGGAGTGTCACCCACTAAGGGAGGGGTTACTTCCCTTGGTGACATCACAAAAGCATTTGAGCATGTATATTACATAAGCAGTAGAGCATAAAATTACATCTTTGATGTTGTATTTTCTTCTCGCGTGTAGGTGGTTGAATACATTTCTTCTGTGTGGGAAATGTTACTGTTGGGAATGGCCACATGGGTAATTTCTAGAGGGGGGAAGGTTGGTCCTTTACCTGCTTGTTGTGTACAAGTGAGGGGGTCTCTTGTTAACCGCATGAGGGGGCTTATAAAACAATTGCTACCCGTTCTTCTCTGATGTCGTTTTCTACGGCCATGTAAACCAGTGAAAACTGAAAAGCAAAATCAAGTTTGTGTTCCATGCCTTTTGGGTTACTAGAAGCATGAAATCAACTTATTACTTCAACCCTATATCCTTTTGGCCTGAATTGATTCTTAAGCTCTTTAGTTTAGTTCCTTATGAATCCTCGTAGGCTCTGCGAATCAGACAAAGTTTGTTGAACTGGGACACAGAAAGGCTTTTCGGTTTTTCTTCTGTGAAAAATTAGATAACATGGTATTGGTTGCAAAAAGAGGTCTGTGAGGAAATAACAAAAACTTTAACTTGTTTTATTACCTTAGCAAACAATGTCCGAATAAGTGTATGGACACAATCCTGTGGACTACCTGTTATCGACAATTGTCCAAATATGGTAAGTCCTGGTTAAAAACAACAAATATGTCCACTTAAACCCAGGTCAAACATACAGTCTATGTTTAACAATAAACTGGTAAATTACCTAGTTTACTTTGTCCTACACTCCTTTACATTTTCAGCTCTTAGGACATTTGTATAGGTCAGAAATGTCTATGTTATTTCTATTTCCATCCATTTTTTCACAGCTGGGAATCTGGATCCATCAAAGACAGAGCTGAATTCCTGAAATAATTATATGCCTAAGAGGATCAACAACTTGCTACAGAGACATCCATCTAAATATTTTCCATGCCAAAGGATTTATTGTGAGTTGCATGTTCACCATTTAAGATTTTTTTTTCTTCAGAAAACATGACTTTCATATGTACAGGAAAAGATCAGCAACAAGATAACTCTTCCTGCTTTGTCCACAGGGGGCGCCAAGATCCACTCAACCTAAAAGTTCCTCACAGGCACTTGAAATGTATAGCTCCATAGAAGAGGTCTTCGTAACAAAACCAAGAAGAGGTACTGAAAACTTGCTTAAACCTGACATGCCTTAATTCAAGTACAAAATAAGAAACCAGATGCAAAAGGACACACGAGGAAAGAGAAAAACAGCCTCTGAAAATCATAAAACCCAACCATCAATTTGGTCAATATCAAGGGAGGGTGCAGCAACACCCAGACCAAATTAGTCTGAATTTAATTTGGCCCTGGTCTGACTCCAGTCTGGGTTTTGGACACTAGAGTAAAGCACAGTTTCAGAAGCAATCCATCAAGAAACAAAATTACAAGGCTCTGTTGGAGGGAAGGATGAAGAAATGAGGTAAAAGGAGAGGGACATTTAAGAGAAAGATTTCGGTGTGTAAAGAGAGCAGGGGAATAAAAGGTGGGAGAATTGAAAGATTACAAAACTGAGAGGGGTGAATGAGAAAGTGGTGATGTGAGGTAGACGAGGGAGGAGAAGTGAAAGACTGTTGGGAGGATGGAGGGAGAGAAAGGGAAAGACAAAGAGAGGGAGAGCAGGCTGAGCTATAAAGGAATAAATCTCATTTCATTCTGGCTGCTGGTTCTCTGAGCTGATGAAACTAGATGAGAGAGTTGATTTAAAGGGACATTGACCTTTGGCCCCCGGGGGCCCCTCACTTACAAGAACATTCACTCAGACACTTTTATGTGGCTCTTACAGATTGGATCCAACCTCAGCCAATGTGCACATCACTGAAAACCAGGGCATGGCTATGAAAATTGATCACATTAGCACCATTACTATTCTGGAACCATACACACTTCATATATATTCCAACATATTGAATACTATGATTGTTGTCTATTTAATGCTTATAGGTAATATCATTTTATTTTACATTTGAAATAAGAAGGGTGATGTTTGACAATGATTGTAACATGTTTTAGAGTAAAGCCCGGCCTACACTGTATGATTTCAGTTGAGGTTTTTAAGTTGCACGACCGATTATGAGGTCTGGTCGAATTGCATCCCTATGACACGTCATTAGTCATGCAGTGTATGCTGAGGCATCACAGCCAATCACAGCACTGCCATCAGGCAGAGGCTACAAAGTCCCTCTGGCCCGGAAAATCATCTACAAAAAAGCTTTCATTCCCTCTGCAATAACTACCCTGAACAAAATCAAATAGACCCCCCCTGTCACTGTTGGGACAGACAATAAAGTTTATCTATCTATTTATCTATCTATCACTATCATCTGCTACCAACTGGTCGGATGTGTCAGGCATGTTTGAAATGTTGGTCATACGACTGCACACTCTTGAACAGTGAGAGCAGAGCCACGAGCTAACACCCTGACTTCAGGGCTTCATTTGGATTGATCTGCCCTGCTTTACTTTGCTTTGCTTGCAGTATGTTCTGTCTTATGTATTAATGTGTCAGGCCATGCTGCATTGGGATTTTTTAATTTGAAATAAAGCTGATTGGTCCATGTGTTCCATTTACAAGTGAAGTTGTTTATTAGAAAAGCCTACAGTATCAAGGCCAAAGACGTCAGAAAATTAGCTGCAAAATTCCTGAATCTAGACTTCACAAGTTCTTCCTTTGAGCTAACTTCCCACCAAATGTCATAAACCGTAAATTTGAATGGCTACTGATCTCCCTGGGTCAGCACTCACTTACTCAACACGTCACTTAGAGGAAAAAAAAACATTTGCTTGCCAAAGTTTTCACTGAAAACTTTCAATAGAAAGAACAAGTGAACAACCAATCTTCAAACACAGAAAACTAAATGTTGCGCACATGATGGGAACATAGTAAATTGTCAGAGCATATATATGAGGAGTACTTACCACCTAAAGCTTGTTTCATCACAAAATCCATGATTCCTGATCTGTGTTGTTGTTTTTCTCAAAACCAAAGAGAACTGAGCATGTAGCCACCGAGCCTGGGATCTCTGGGTGTCTCACTGTCCTCTTCCTCTGTCGAGATGCTGAACGTCTTCACCGACTCTCCTCTGGACCTGAGAGAGAGGACATTAAAAACATTAGTTTGAAACACATATTCAGAAAAACTAATAATTAAGAAAGTGCTGAGTGCACAAGTTCATCACCAATAGGTCAATTTAGACACTACAATCAACAATAGACCTCCAATAATTTAAGTATCAGACCGAGCGAGGGAGCAGACAACACGGGTGTTAAAACAACAGATAATCAGATCTTCTTAACGCCCTCCACCCCTGTGACAGGAATCCCATTCTGGGAAAGAGTAAATCAATACTGAGGCCATTTACCCAAAGTCACTTATCTGTCTGTAACTCAATACCAAAGCATCAGTCACATTTGATGGAAAATGAAACCATGTTTTTCCGATAAATCCATCAAACTCAAACGTGGCACACGCCCAACATGCATTCAGGTTGAAACAAATATATATATTAAAGGACATGAAAACACACTTGCACCACACGTAAAGTAAATACCGAAAGATATTGACAATCAATATCTCATTAAAAATGTAAAAGCTATGACATTACAGTGTCTCAGTTGTAAAAACCCATTCCTTTATTTCCACTGCAGCAGATATGACCAGCTCTGTGAACCTTATTTAATTGCACTGCTAGACTCATCATAAAACCCTGAATTTAAAATGTCTTTACAGTGCAGAATGATATATAAAGTGTGTTTCTGCAAATGTTAGGGAATTCTTTTTTATTTGGATATCTGTTTATAGAGATAAATTAATTGGACTTGAGCTTGACTAGCGCTTTTCTAGTCTCCTAGCTACTCAGCACTTTTACACCGCTGGTCACAACTACCCATTCACACACTGATGGCAGAGGCTGCTATGTAAAGTGGCCATCAGCCTGAGGACACATCGGACGTGTGGCACTCCCACTACACTTCCCATGCTGAAAATCCAGACCCCCGTCTACAGATTCTACATTATAATAGCAGAATCTGTAAAAAGAGATTATGGGTCTGATGAACAGTAAATGTATCAAATCCAGTGCCTGATCTCTCTCTTGTGTAGAAATCTCCCTGTTTTGGATAGTGCTCCCCCTGCAGGCCTGGATACATTTCATTATGATGATTAGATATGCAGCTTTCCTTCTGTTGTAGCTGTTTTTCTGGGGTTGTGTTTTTCTGGCATTGCATCCTTTTGGAGTTATTGCATGTTTGCTATTGTTTTTGCCTTCTGCTGATGGTGGCTGATAACCACCATTTCATGTACTATTTATACCTGAATCTGTGAACTGAAGCTGCCTACTTCTCTCACCTCTGGTTGAACCTTGTTGCTCATTGCCTTATGTTGAAATGATGCCCTGTTGTCTCTGCATTGTGTCCCTGTTTTCTCTCACTGTTGCTCCTTTCTCTCTATCTGATAAACTGCTCTTTTGCATCCCTGCCAACCAAGATGAAATCCTCCATAATTATTGCACCTGGTGAACCAGAACAGCATTTCCATTTCGAGGCTGATTCCTCCTGCTCCCCTCACTGAGCGCCTGGTGTCATTTCAATTTGCCAATACTTGCTAGAGCTGAATAGGGTCAGAATGAGATGAGATGAGATGAGATGGGACTGGATGAAATATTGAGCCACACGGTTTATTCTGTGAGGGGACAGGGTGGGGACAAGCTGTGTGGGACAACAATTCATTCATAGCTGCGAGGGTTTCAGGGTGTGCAGGGCCTCATTTTCATACACAGACTTCATTAACAAAAA
Source organism: Tautogolabrus adspersus (assembly GCA_020745685.1). Lineage (NCBI taxonomy): Eukaryota > Metazoa > Chordata > Actinopteri > Labriformes > Labridae > Tautogolabrus > Tautogolabrus adspersus. The sequence goes on along the minus strand of CM036540.1, from coordinate 25,973,212 downwards.
CCCAAATGTCTGCAGGAACACACAAACGTGGCACACTTAACTCTGCACGAGGAGGGTAAGCTGTGTTTGCATGCATGAATGTGTGTTTGTGTGCATGAATATAAAAGAACCCTGATTATTCAAATGTGTGTGTTAGTGAGAGTACACAAGAGTGTCCTTGATGCGGGTGTATTGAAAGAGGAACATTTTTTACACTTTTAAGTGATTTAATCATTACTAAGTGACTGTACATGTTACACTTATTCGGGTCTTTTGAAGAGCCTTGGTGAGAAGTGTGTGTTTGTGTGAATCTGTACTGAAGGACCATCATTGTATGGAGGCAGTCAGTTTCTAATATTTACGTAGAAAATGCTGTGTATTAAAAAAACAATTTACAGTCTTATTGCCTGATATGGAGGAACATTGGACAGTTAAAGCACCATAAAAAAGTTATCTGAAGACAAGCAGGACCTTAATGACACACCTTATTATAAATTGTGTAATAATTGATTCTGATTGGCCAATTATGCATAGCAAAGCTGCTATTCCTTGATAGCAGACATTTGTTAAAAAGAACAGACTGTTGCTATGAAGAGTCGACTGTTGCTAGGGCTGCTGCTCTAATCTCACAGAGTCAAGCTTAAACTAACTTTAATCCTACCAATCCACCGAAAGACGTCTGGTTCATTTACAGTTGTGCTGCTAACTGTGGGGAAAAAAGAGAGGGAGGGAACAAAAACAGCAGATAAAAAGAGATCGAAAAACACAAAAACTGTAAGCTGTGACAGAGAAAAACTCAAGATGGCACATTGAGTTACCCCGTAACAGAACCTTGTATGGGACCTAAAACGCCACTACATTATTCTAATAAGCTCCACGACCAGAGACATTTGAAAAATGGCGAGGTTAGAGCGCAAAAAGGTTTTAAGAGCAATGCAGAGCTGGCTAAACACTGAAGCTTCCATGTCCATGACATGGCAACCTGAGTGCACATCGGCTCTATGTAGGAGGGGGCGGGGGAAACAGCTCACTCCAATGTTTTAAATTTGGATTGCAGTACCCATTTTTAGCGCTAGGTGTCAGAGTATCTATTTCTCCTTTCAAGGTGGTAAAATAAAATGCAAACAGAGACAGTGACAAGGCAGATTTTTTATTTATTTTTTTTAAACTTAAGACTCTACAGATGCTTTCATTTGAAAGTAAGGTAGCATGTGACCCTGTGTCCCCTCCATAAACATCATGATATGTAACAGATCCATAAACTTGTTTACCATTGGATCTTTCCGGATACAGTGGCAGTGCTTACTATTGAATTTAGAGACATGATTTGATTTGATGTTTTTTTATGTGTCTGCATTCGTCGTTATCGGTCATTATTTTGATTTGGTACAGTCTTAAATCAAAGCATCACAAGACAGAAAACAGGCCGTATAGCAGGGTTATATACAGTACAGTGTGTTTGTGTGTGTGCGTGACTATGTGTGTGACTGTGTGTGTGACTATGTGTGTGTATGGCCTCTGGTGTTTTCGATCTGGCAGAAGAACATTTCTGTTATCATTACAGAAACACACTCAAGGACACTCTAATGGAATAAAAGAGAGATGAAACCGTCAGACAAGGACATCTGGAAGAAAAGGACACACACACACACACACACACGCACACACTGTTATTGTATTAAGGGTATTCTAACCTTGACATTGAAGTCATGAACATTGAAGATAATCAATTATCATTGATGGCAGAGATTAAACCTTTCTGTTGTTTTTAAATATTATTTCCTTTTTCTGAAACAAAACAAGTGTATTTTCATGTTCTAGTATGTCTGAAATGAAAGATATATAAACATCATATCATGACTCTTCTTTCGTATCAGTGAATTCTCTTTATCACTACTTTCTTCTATTTGTCCGTCTCTCTCTCAGTATTATTTCTGCTCTCCATCACTGATGCTCTCTTCCTGTTGTTTGTCTCTTGTATGAGCTACACTGTCATATTTTTGTTGTTGCTGCTGTATATGTCTACAAACCATGGTTATAATAGTTTTGACATTTTTCATTAGTTTAGCTTTCTATTTTGTTTTGAATTTCAATTTAGTTTGAATTTTTCTTTTTTGATGGTGTTTTTTTGTTCAGCTTTGATTTCATTAGTTTTAGTGTTTTTGTAATAGGCCTGACGATAACTTCAAGAGCCAACAGGGCCAGAAAAAGTAAGCATCATATCACTTTGTGCACACAAACTTCATGATTCCACCGCTGCATAAGCTCTGTGCCAGAGATAAAGCATAAAGCATGAAGACGCAAAATGAAAACTAACCACATTTCTTCAATCATTTTATTTCATTTTAGTAAGTTTTGTAAAAACGCAATTAAGTTACAGTGATTTTAGTTTGAGGTATTTCCTTAGTTTTCATTTACGATAAAAACCTCGCGATACATACACACATATATTTTGATGCACAAACACGCAGAAGCACGCTCATGCTATGCAGTTGTGCATTCTCGCAACGGCGCTGATATTGAATATGATTCTCTGTATTGCCATTTCATTGAGAGACACCAGGGATACTTCTGCATATGTTAACCTTTTTTTAAAGAACTTTTTTAAAAGGGTTCAGAAGAAATAAGTGGGTCATATTTAATTTGGTGCAACACAAACCAATCCTGCTTCTCCTCTCTTTCCTGCTGTCTCTATTGTCCTCCTACTGTAAGGAGTGCATCCTACCCAACACAACAGAGCCACGCTGACACAGTTGTACAAAATAACCCTTCATATGAGGTACAACAGAGAAGAACAATCCATCACTTTGTTATCGTGTGTAAAGGACGAGCTTCACTCCACCTGCCTCCTTTTACATCCACATAAGCCACCCAAGGCCTGAACGCCGCCTCGTTATGTAAGAACTTATCAGTGGGCGTTTGGCATTCGTTGGACTGAAAAGCTCCAGCAGCCTGAACTTCTCCTTTCTGGTGATGGTGCATGGGCTTTAAAACCTTACATAACCCTCCTTTTCTTTCATACAGGGCCAGATATACCATACAATCACTGAAGACAGCACCCCAAGGCTATCCACCACCTCCCCCCCCCTTTGTTCATCTCCCATCCCCCAGAACCCAACCGTTCTTCTTCCATCCCACAACACCCTTTCTTCCTCGTCTTCTCCTTCTCTTTTTAATTTCATAATCCAGGCGCTGGCAGTGGTGCGTGACTTGGGATAATGTTATCAGGGCCGGGCAGGACGGCATGCTGATCCTATCCAGTTAATTGGAAGTTGTTTCCGAGTTTTCACGGCCGGAGACGAGCATGTGAGTGGCTCGGGAAGGCGAATATGAGTCTGTCAACGGAACATGTTTGTGACAGGCGAGGGAAATGTGTTAAAGGGGGAGAAAAGGACGGAAAAAAATGAGAGCAAAGCTTTGAATGTGTGAGAATTTGGTTCAAAGATGACATGTCCATTACAGGAGGTACAGCCAGTGTGTGGAGACACATTCTGCTTCCTGTTGCATTTTTTAATGAAACACATGTTGCGGATGTTGTGCAAAAAAGACTAATTACTCCAGTTTTTGCTGATTTTCATTGGTTTCTTTTAACCATTTGTAAAGCCATTTTAAAATGTTTCTAAAATAAATAATGACTGAAAGCTTTGAAAGCTTAACGTCAAGAAATGGTCTTTTGCATCCTCACATTGTACGTTGGTCGATGAAGTTAACGCCTGTCACATACAAGTACAATATAGTGAAACATTTCGCACAATTCCTTGAAAATAATCTTAAATGAAACAAATCAGAGGTGCATGTACTGTAGCCTAGTGGTTGGTGTGCACGTGTTTGTCGTTCCCCACTCTCTCTCTCTCCCCAGTTACTGACTCTATCCACTGACCTGTCTCTGAAAGAGGGCATGAATGGCCCAAAAATTAACCTTTAAAAAATAAAGATAAAATTAAAACAAATACCTGGAGCATAAATCAAAAGGCTTACATACAATTTTTGAAAATTAATTTTTGAAAATTAATGTGGCCCTCCTGGTTAGCAAAGCTGCACATCACACCTTTAGAGAATCATAGGTGACATTCTCCTCATCCTTTTAACCAGGTTCAAGGATACACACACACACACACACACACACACACACACACACACACACACACACACACATTGCTCCCAGCTAGCCTGTCACCCTGTGTTTGAAGAGCTGAGCTTTGGGACACTCGACTGGACTTGAATGGGAAAATCAATAGAGCGAGCTGGATGAGCGGGCTCAGATGGATCCCTGACAGGAGATGTTTCACACCAGGTTAGCAGGTCTTTCAGTCCTCACCTGTCACAATATCAGAGTTTTAAACATGATACTAGTAAAAATCAAACAACATGGATACCTGTTTTGATACCGCAAAACAAAAATACAAGACCTAAGCACCCAATATCCGGTCATTTCTTGTTTTTAGTTACCAAACAATTGCAGGTAAAATGTAGGCCTACTGTATATGTTGCCAACATATTTGATTTAGGGTGGTTTCAGGGTGGACCCCAAAGTCTGGTTCATTTGATCAGTGTAAACAGAAATGTACCGTACTCGGGCAACGTGCCTGAGTCCACTTGAAGAGGTGGTCTTGGGCATGATTCATGTGTACTTGAGAACGGTCCGCAGGAGATGTGAATGCAACTGTGTCAAACAAGGAAGTGGACCACGATCTGACTTAATTCTAAACGGCTCCTGTCACTTCAAAAAACGTTGTTTCCGCGCAGCACCGGCCCGTTTCATCCTCTGAGCTGCACGGTAGACGTTGAGGTAGGAAGAGGGTCGTTGTTGGCGTCTCAGAAATAACAAAAACATCCACAGTTAGCAGGATGGACTCGCCATGGTTGCTTTGTCTTCTTTCTGCTTCTTGGCGGATTTGCAAACCAACTAAGTGAATACTGCCACCTACTGTATCGGACTGTGTACATACGTAAGTGTACTCAAGCACAGAACAATGTTACTAATATGAACGCAGGCCAGCGTTGAAGAGGGGAGGACGGGGCAATCGTGCTCTGGCACTGTACCAAACAATCGTGCCTGATGTGAAAACGCCCTTAGACCGCTCCCTCTCTCTCTCTTTCTCTCTCAGCAGCTTTTGGTTAAAAGTATGAGTGAAGATCTGTAGTTAGTTTAAAGCTTTCATACTTTGATACAATCAATCATAGAAATAACAGTTTGTAACGTTTTTGACAGAACTTACAATAACTGCAGGCGAAACGAGTTGTAGTGAAGCCCAAACAAAGTAAAGTGTGTTCCCCCTGACTCTGCATTATGACTGCACTACAAATCATTTACTTCCTTTGTTTCTCCACAGCTGCTCCACTCAGATCTAAATACAGTCTTTCTCACACACAAAGTAAACAAAGTTGACAAGCATATTCATGTCGTTGATCCTGAATGAAAGAGTGCTGTTTCTCTGTGCAAAATGACATACTCACAGTGCCACCAAAGACAGAAAATAAATCCTGGAGACGTCGCTAAATGAATTAATGATGAGCTGCTAATGCCGGGCCTCGCTCTCAGACCTGCCAGGCAGCGACTTCACTGCCATAAAGCATTATTTATTCATGTGACTATGTGGTGATAAATTATTCCCTCAGCACAGACTGGAAGGCGAGGCAAGGATACATGACTCCATTTCATTTCCCCGTCTTTTAAAAGTGAGCGACCCGAGTCGGATGTCGGACGAGATTCTGTGAAAATGATGTTGCAATGAGGAAGCATATTTGAACTTTAATATTTGATATTCTAATGATACTTAATATGGTTTATTATAGCACTGACTATCTATAATTTAGACTTCATGATAGATTAAATATTACACCATTTCTTCACATGCCATTCTATTTCTGCTCTGGGTTTCTAAAATTAAGTCCTCATATTAATCGGACTTTCTGCTTTTGTTTGGCGTCCTGCTTGTTTGTTAATCCTCTCACTTCTTCTTGTGCCTTTTGGCATGTTTTTGGTTTTCTCAATAGAATCTACAGTATGTGTTTTGGGTTTTTATGCAAAACAGGAGACCAGATTCCTGGGTTTGTTTGTTAATCATTTATTAATGTTTCCGTGGTTCGATCGAACGAATTTCCAACATAAAGTTGGGCCGTTGTGTAAAATGTAAAGTGATGATTTTCATAACATTGAACCCCCAAAATTGAATTGAAAATAGCACAAAGACAACATATCAAAATGCTAAATCAGAAAATGTAATCTTGAGTGGAACATTTTAAATTGTATGCCTGCTACACATTTGAAAAAAGTAAGGTCAGGTTCATGTTTGCCACTCTGCTGCATCGCCTCTTTTTTGAACAACACTCTGTAAGACTTTGGGAACCGAGGACGTCAGTTTCTTTAAATTTGAAAATGGGAAGTTGTCCCATTTCGGCTTAATGTAGGATTTCAGCTGTTTAAATTATATAAATATAAAGTATGGAGACTCAACAGAATATCTGTCTGGACTGGAATGTGACTAGTTATAGTTCATCAATGCTACTGAAATGTGTTCAATACTTTTAATTCTTCATGGGGAATGCAGAAATATCTCATCTATATTTGAGTATGTGATTCAATAGGAACCTTAACGTGCCATTTTTGTGGGTTCAAACTGGACATTTGTTTCTGTGAAGGCATGGGAACTTCTTTTAATTTCAGTATTTTACCATCACACAGACCTCCTGCAGGTTGTTTTTTGAAAAACAGATACTCACACACAGATAAGAGGGAGAAAAAGCATGAATGGAGACATGAGTGTTCCTGTTTATTCACACTCTCTCTCTCTTACTCCTCGCTCCATCTGTTTCTGTCTCTCTTCCTCCGCTTAATTGTTTCGCTCTGCCAACATCTTTTTCCTCCGTCTCTCAGTGTGTCTCTGTCACACTCTCTCTCCTATACCTCGTTCTTTACTCCTCACATTCGCTGCCTTTTGAGACTTGCCCTAAGTTAGAGATTCAATCTGATGAGTTGGAGCTAAATTTCTTACCTGGTCGCTCCACAGCTGATGTTTTTGATTTCTTTATCTGTGTTTTCAATGCATTCAAAAACAATGGAAGATACTTAATTTTTCAAACTGTGCACCTTTAGTTTGTAAATAGACTCTGTTCAAACCTTTAAGTCTCTGAGCGACTCTGATGACATCACAATGACATCATCAGGTTGGTTAAGCCATCCCATTGCTGCTCATACACCTACCGCCAGACACTGGTTTTACTGGTTGAGTATACACATGACTGATAAACTCATTTAAAATAATGTAACATGGATGGAACTTTACTTTGAAATACAGTTTCCAAACATTCACAAAGAGATTGGAAGATCTACGTTTAGTAACAATGCATCAAATACCTGGTAATTGTTCCAGAGACAATTTAAACAGACCACATTAAAGTCAGAGACACGTTTTTATTTCTTTTATTATTGATTTAAAATGTTTGCCTTTTACATTTTCGACCGTTAAAACTGTTTTAAATGTACTATTGTTTTAACATTTGGTTGTTTCATTGATTATTTTATCTTTTTTTATTGTTATTGTATATTCTTGCCTTCTGTCCTCATAAACGTCCTGTTTCATTCATATCCGCTCGATGTTTTTTATCTGCTCTCTTGTCAATACGTCAGCATCACTGAAAATGACGGTGACCCCTCAATGTGTCTTCTGATCATTTAAAGAAATAAAAGACGATAATCAAACAGAAAAAAAAAAGCACAATATTTGAAAACAAAGTTGTTCAGGTTAACAATGTGATCTTTTGTGCGCTTGTTTTAAAAAAAATAATAATTTGACTTGATACACTGATTTGAGCGTTTTCATCTTACAGAATGAAAAAGAACAAGTGAGGCAGACGTACAGAGGCAGGTGTTTTTTATGGTTATGCAGCAGAGACTCACTGAAGCAGTGTGTTGAATATTATGTAATTAATGGAGCAATTATCTGCTACAGCACGGAGCCATGCTCAGCCATCTGTTCACATGACAAACAACGAAATCGATACGGCGCCGAGCCCCGCCGCTCAGCCGCCCGTTCAGGCTGTCAACCATTAAACAAACCACTCAGAGTCAATCTGAGGTGAACTGAAGAACAACACAGGCTCTTGATATGTGTACCGTTGTCCCTTAATCAGTCAAACATAGCAGCATACTTCACTAATCATGCAGTATTCTTTTGCAATGGGTCTATCACTGATCCATTATGCTTATTAAAACCACGCTCTATACTATTTCTAATATGCAATGAGGTCAAACATCATATGCTTGCATTTATTATTTGGTACAATAGTTTACGTTTTTACTACTTCTCTGTTTAACTGCCGATTAGGGGCGACTCCATATAGACGAGTACTCGACGATTCGTCCGTCAGAGCCTCAGTCGACAGCGCGTCTCATAGTCGGGCACACGGATCATTCCAGCTACATGAGGCTTCTGAACTCCAATGATGACCCTGATAATTGGTTTTTATTCTGGTTTTGATGATGGATTTATGGACGCTTTTAGACATTCTCAGTTTCCTGTTGCTACCTTGATGAACTCTTGTATTTATGTATTTGATGTCGTTCACGGTGTTTGTTGTTTCTATTGTCTGAGTCTATGTGCCTGTGTTCTATATGTCTTTTGTTTTTTTCATATTGTTCTCACCTGGCTGCGAAACAAATTTCCCCTCGCGGACAATAAAGTTGAAAGTTGAAAATTGAAAGTTGAAAGGTGTTTAATGTCTAATTGTATATTTTTTTTTACCAAATAATTCATGGTTCATAGCCTATCTTTGTATACATATAACCGTATGAATACTTTTAATGCAGTTCTGAAAACCACTCGTACGTTAAATCAATCTCCTTAGTGTGTGCAAGAAGAAATCACCCCAACGTTTTAAAAGAGGCAGCATAATCTATGTTTTGAGATTGGCCACAACAAACGCCTTCAGAAGAGGGGGCGGCACCTTAATTAACTTGAATATCCAGGACACTGCTGAGAGTGTGAATTGCGGCTCATGCATGTTTTTTTTTTTACATTTTAACAGACAAGCTGCACTTTTCAACAGCTTTTTTCCATCATTATGTCAAAAAACGTACTTTTTAAAGAAAACAGTGATACTGTTTAGTAAATAAACCTTATGGAGGAGAGTTTTTTAATTGAGAAGAGTCCTTAATTCAACAACAAGTGTGCAGCAGAGCTTGGTGGCACGTCACTTTGTGCTTTGTTATACCAAGAATAATCAACTAAAACTCCAAAATAGGGTAACACCTAGTAATGCTTCTCTGTCTGACAGGATGATCTGATTTTTGATACAACTCACAGCAGGACAGAAATTCTAATTTCTGCGTACACTTGGAGGTATGCAATTTCAAACAGACGACTTTGGTAAATTGACCAAAAAAAGGTGCTGCAGTACCTCTACTTTCTGCGTCCCTGTTGGTTAGTTAGTTATAAATGTGAAGTAAAAAAAACGGGCTGGCTGCAAAAAGATGAATGAACGGCCTTTGTAACGCATATCAAGGCAAACAATGTGCATGAACGATGTAAGACAAACAAAGAGTCATCAGTGAAGAAAAACAACCAGAGAAAAGGCGACTGCTGACTAACTCAACTCAAACAGTCGGTGACATTTTCAGGAGGAACTCATTCAGCCTGAAGACAAATAATCACAAGCATAAAAGATTCTCGGACACAGACACAGAGGGATGACACTCATTTAATGACATTTAATTATCTGCTGATATTTAACTTTTTGCATCGATTCCAAAATGTCATCCATTCATCCCTCCACCCACCCATCCATCCATTATCTCCACATCTATCCAATCCACTCATGTGTGCCTATTTTATCCATTGTGCCACTGTTGCCCTTTTCCGCACACTTAATTTACCACCCCATCCATCCATCCATCCATCCATCCATCCATCCTTCATTCCATCCATCCATCTCCTGCTAATTTCTCTGACAACATCACTCCGCTCTCGTGCACCTGTCATGTCTGCTACTAGTCCACTTCATCATGTCATCTATCATCCACTTTTCTTCTTTTTTTTTTGTTCAGCAGCACTTCTGTTACCCACTTTATCATCCCCTCCCCCCATCCATTATTTACTCCTTCACCAATTTGTCCCTCAATCCACTTCATCCATCTACTTTCCCCACTAATTTTGTTTATCCATAAACTGGCCCGTTTCATCATCCTTCAGCTATCAATGTACCTGTATCTACTCATCCATCAACCTGCTGCTTCTTTGCTTTTATTAAGTTGCCCTTCAGCTAAATGCACATTTCATTAATTCTTCATTCATTCTATCATTTCTCTCCTCCATCCTCATGTGCTTGTATTGTATTTGTGATGTTGACCAGTGTTTAGCCTAGACTTTCATCCATCAAACACTCTTCTGCCAATAAATGATCTCATTCATACACAATGGGCCAGATCCACAACAGGATAGCGCTGCTTTTGCAAGCACTAAACCTGTGGGAGAAAAAGACAGTGGAATCCACAAAGCACGCGCTAAGGGTGAAATGCGCACAAACTGCATATAAACTGTACCGCCAAGAAGACAGCGTCCTGGGTGCGCCTGTCTCATTTGCATCTACAGTATGTCAAAAGAAATGGTGCAAATTGCCCCCTTCAATAGCCAAACAATAGCCTGCCTAGCTTATTAGTCAACTTTAATTTCAAGATCGACAGTAACTTAACTTGAAATGGAAAAACGCTTTGTTCTGGGCCATCATGCCAAATTCAAATAGCATGGAATTGTCCTCGAAGGCATCAATAATGTTAAGTGTCCATTGCTCAAAATAATATTTGAATATGTATTGTAATGATGAAAAGCTTAGGAAATCATTTTGCACAGTTAATTCAAGTTTTTGTTCTTCTAAATTCAGAAACAACAAGGCTAAAGTATCTGATAGCAACAACTGCAGAGCATGTTGTCACTGTAAATCACAACACTAATGCATGGGAAAGAAGCCAATGAGGCCACAAAACCATACTCCATTGACTCTGGCTACTTTTCTAGCCTCACATATAGCTACATTACCCCTCTCCCTCCCGCTCCTTCTCCTCCTCCCCTAAGGCTGTAAAGGACGGAGGGGGAGGAACTGGCTATATATCATCAACGAGGCATTCGTCCATTTGTCTTGTGGTTGGGTGGCTGAAGGAAGAGAAAGGGTGAAAGAAAGAAAAAGAAGGGGAGGGAGGATAACGAAGAGGAATGAGGGCATAGGAGGGGAGGCAGAAAGGAGGGAAGGAATAAGGGGAGAGAAGATGAGTGGGTAGAAAAAGTGAAGGGCAAAAACATTGAGGACTAAATAAACAGAGGTAGAAGGAGGAACTGAAAAGAAATGCAGGATTTGGCAAAGGGGAAAAAACAATTTAGAAATGAAGGCAGAAAGGAGGTAGAGTACAAGAGGAGTTGTTCATAAAAAGAGTGGAAGGCGAATGAAACAGAAGGAGACAATGACAGAGTGAGGAAGAGGAAATGATAGATGGAAGAAGGAGTGAAGAAGCCATAGTTTGAGGACGTAAAGGAAATGATGAAGATGGAGAGGACACAAAAAAAGAGAGGGTTGATTGGGAAACTGGGTCTAAAAAGTGACAGAGGTTAAAGGGTATGGTTAAACTCCTTTTTGCGCCATTCAAGTACTCGGTGCCTGACTATCTGAGTTGTATTTCTCAGAAGTGAAAGTACTCTAAGCTCTGATCTGAACATGTTTTTCTGCAGAAAACAGGGCCGGTCAGCTCAACACCTGTTGGTTACACCCATCCTCAAACTGTAGATCTAAAGGGGAGGGAACAATGAAATATATGGGCAGAAGGTAGAGCGCTGTGTGAGAGACAACGCAGGGGTTATCAAGCTTTTTCCACATTCCAGGAAGAGAAGCAGTGCTGTGAATTCAAACCATGCAAATAACTTCTTTGCAACTCCTGCAATGTCTTTTACAGATTAGCAAACAGTTAACAGTCAAAAGGATGCTGTCAAAGCATGCATGGAATACTCTCATATAATACTGTATGACTTGTCCCACAAATTTAATGCACATTTAGAGCCTTTTAATGCCTTATTTTCCATCTAAAAAGTGGACTGTCTTATGTACCGGTGGGACCAATATACCATTATAAAATGCTGAGACATACACCGTCTAGACAGGACATGCAGCCGCCACCATCACCCACTGCATATGACCTGACGTAATTGGAAATGTGCCCCCATTAATTGTGTATTGCGAGCAGCAGCTTTGCTTAGCAATGTGGACCAGGCTGGCGGTGTAACTTCTTAACAGCTTTTCTTATTCATTAGGTCATAACACTGAATTTAAAGATCATTGCTTGTGTTGTACTTACTCTGATGTACGTCGCTTTGGATAAAAGCGTCTGCGAATTGTAGGATTGAAGAAAACAGTGGTATACAGTGAAGTAAATAAACTTTATAGAGGGCTGCTTTTATCCAGATCTGTAAAGAGACTCCTCAATTTAGTGTTGTGACGAGCAGAGATTGGTAGCCAACTCTTGGCAAATGGTTGTCGGCTGTGGGTCTCATATCCCAACTATCACCTTAGGCTGAGAGCTCAACTATACCGAACCGTTAGCTGGCAGGATTGCAAAACTCCAATAGGCATAAACAGATGGTACTGAAAGAGCAACACAGCTGCACAGAAGCTGAACGTTGTGGACTCAACACAATGAATATCGTCACGCACGGAGTCACTTTATACCTTTTTCTCTCTCTCTCTGGGAGACTCCCAAAACAGACTGTGTTTTATATACTGGTGTGACTTATATTCCAGATGACTAATGCCTCCATAAATGGGGTGCGACCTAACTGCTAGGCCATCTGTACCCCTCAAATAATGAATTGGGAAAAACATAAAATAACAAATACATGAAGGTCTCTAGATGAATCACAGCGCGTTACATTGACACCATAGTTGTAAACTAGAAAGAAGCCTTTATCAAAACGTCTTTCTTGTATTTTGTTTTGAAGAGCATCACTTATTATTCTTCAATCAAGAAAACAGCAGGTATGATGTATTATAGCTTTAGCAGACTGAGTTGAATTATAACTCGATTGTTGACTGCTTGAAGACATTGATATCATTTCCAGGCTTCTTCAAAACATCTGATACTGAGTCGCGTCAGAAGTCAGAAATTACGATGTTCTGGACTTTGTTTGAGAAAACGTTCTCTAACCTGAAAACTCTTAGTTTTATCAAATACCCCTGATCTAGATCATGGTCTTTCAGTTTGGAGCATGCTTTATAGATTTATCTCAAAACCCTCGGATTCAGATTGTCACGCTTGGATTGCTTGTGCTCAAACTGTATTGTAGAATTATCTCTGCTCTCCTTTTTTGATCTTCTGTGCAGGAACCCGGTCATGTCCCCCATGTCTGCAGTGGGGACCGAGGTTGGACAGCTTGGGTTCTTTTAAAGTTTTCGTCAGCTAAAATGCAATGAAAGTCATGCATTACATAACCTTTGTGGTAAATGATGCAAGAAATGTAAAAAGTCTAAGCTTACATAAATTGTCTCATGTTGAATAAATGTGTCGATTAACTAGAGGAGAAGGAGGAGAACACACTGAATTAGTAATGACAAGCTGTGTCGCCCAGTGTTTGTTCTTCTTCTTCTTCTTCTGTTTGTGGACGACGGAACACTTTAGAGAGACAACCACTTCATAATGCATGCAAAGCTGAGTGGTTTGACTTCAGGCCAGCCGTCTGCTCCTCTGGGGAGGACAGGTCAGGGTTAAAGGGCCTTCACAGAGTCAGGGCAGACATGTTGGATTCCTGCAGCACGAACAAAGTCCCAACACTGTCAGTGTAAACAAATTATACTGAAATATTCAGGGTTTTTTTTTCTTGTTTTTCTTTTGATACACATTAAAGATAAACTGAAATCAAATTTACAGCCCGAGTAACAGGACAGTAAATTGTGGGATTATTTCACAAGTCATTCTTGTTATCTGATGTCGTAATGTGTCCATTTTGTTTATAAAACTCTGAGCTTTAGTGTGTGCTGTGTGCTGTCTTGTAGGGATGTAAAGATTAATCGTAAAATTGTGATACATGGATTCAAAGGTGTCAAGGTTCACATCGGTACTATGGTGAGCGTCAGCAGCTGTGGAGCAGAGGCGGTTGGCAGCTGTAGAGCAAGATTTTGAAATTGAGGACGCCCCACCTTCTTTTAAATCGGAGGTGTGGAAGCATTTTGGCTTCCTCAAGACAGAAAATAAAAGAGGTGAGAAGATAACAGACAAGACAAAAACTATGTGCGAATATTGCAAGAAGACGGGGAACTACACAAATAGCACAACCAACATGATGCAGCATTTAATCGACTCCACAATGAGACGCTCCAATCACCTCCCCTTGTTGAGAGAAAAAAGACACCAGTGGGTTTGTAGCCCCTAAAGGAATCTGTTTCAGTCATAATTTGTTTACAGTCTCATTTTGTAAAATAAATCATGAGAGAAGTACCCGCCTTCAGACTGCAGATAGAATTTAGCTGTCATGCTAATTCTGGCATATTTACATTGACGCTCATAATCAGGGTTGTCAAAACAACGTGTACATTTTGCCAAAGATTTCACAACCTTTTGATTTTTATTATTTTATCCATCCAAGAGATCAACACCATCCAGGATTGAGTAATAAGACAGTCTGTCCTAAACATCTCCTCCTCTGGTGAGAAACACACACACACACACACACACACACACACACACACACACACACACACACACACACACACACACACACATACACACATGTGCTCAGGTCCAACCTTTGAATACATCTATTGATATGAAATCTTTCCCGTTTAATACAAAGCTACCTCTGTCGCTGTTTTTATAGCTGGTTACGTCACTGACAAGAAGCTTCCTCCATGCTCGGCTCATGTGCTGTTAAAACTGATTCAGGTGGAAATAATAACTATACTTTTAAGACTAACAAAACATTGATAATGAGGAAGAGAGACAAAGTAAAAGTGGGGCGAGGCAAGCAGCCTTGAGCAGAGAACCGAGGTGCAGCGTGTCTGTGTCTGTGTGTGTGTGGGGGGGGGGAAGGAAAGCAGCTTGATCAGATTCAAGAAAAAAGTAAATTCACTCTAAACAAAGTGAAATGTGTGGAAGCTAGATATAACCAGCTAGATGCAGTAAATATAGCTGTAATGCAATCCTTCTCATATTATCGATATATGCCATTAATAGCGATAAATTAATAATAAAGACTTTACTTAATTGATTCAATAAATCAATCAATACAATAAATCTGCCAATTCTTGTTTTATTAGTCAGGTTTGGATTCTTCCTTTTATGAAGGATTAGGTTTTGGTCTGCGTGTGTAAAATGACTGGAGACGCTTCTCTCTCTCCTGTGATGGCTTCTCATAAAGCCTCATCAGCAGCTTAGAAACAAAGAGAAGGGGTAAAAGGTGGCGTTTCCAAAGGTAAATCAAAACATGTGAAAAAGAAAAAAAATGTTTGCATGCCTTCACCTGTGCACACCTGCGGTGACTACAGCAATAATGACTCTCTTTATCTCAGTGTGAGTTCACCCTGTAGAAGGCGAAATGTTTCTCGCTCTGTGAATTAAAGGTCTTTTATATTTTTCAAAGCATCCCGATTCCCTGGACCTGGATCATTTCTACCAATGTTTTTTGGTCTTCAGTTCTCCTCCACTTTTATTTTTGTAAATCAACACATGCTTGTTTATTCTTTGCCTGTGTCGGCTTTCGCTTCCTCCATCAGCTTGTGTTGATGTGTAATTCTTTTATTACTTTGAGTGCCAGTCCTTACACATAGAAACACTCCAAACTGTCAGTGTAAGAGTTTTCAAAGAACAATCAGACGCAGAGCTGCTTTTACCCAAGAAGAAATGACCTGATTTGTGATTTAAAATTTTTAAGGGAATCCTTCAATCAGGAAAAAACATAATTGGAGACAGAGTAAAAGTCACTTTGCTGTAAATTAGTGTATATAATTGCATTTGCATTTTTCGGTCAGTTATTTTCCCCGTCGATAAGCGCTCTCTGTGCCTCTCCTTCTCTCCATCAGGGTGAAGAGGGCTGTGCTAAGTAGCCAGGAGCATGGTGGTATAGTGGGCGGTGGTGCTGTGTGGGCGGGCGGTTTGCTACGCCTGCCAACTGCTCGAGTACAGTGATGAATGTTGCAGGGTGATGGAGAGCTGCATGGTTATAAAAAAAAAAGGAAAACAAAACCTCAAAGCAGAAAAAACAAAGGTTTTGAGAGCTGTGTTGCACTCTGGTAACTTGTATTCATGTCCTCTGTCAACGTATGCTTCATATGCTGCTTTATAGTCATGCTTGGAGCTTGGCTCTAAGGGTTGGTCCACCACTTTGGTTCAGCCTAAAATCTTTCAACTACGGGAAGGGTTGAAACAAAACTTGTTACAAACATTTAGAGAGCAAAAATAATGGGTCCTACTAATCTTTGTGAATCCATGCCTCTTTAGCCGCTACGATTTAGATATTTGTGGAACTGAGTGAAACACATATCAACTATAATCAGTCGGTGAACACAGTTCTGTTCCTCACAGGATAACACGCTGGGAATCACCAGAGGTACGATACGATATGATCACGATACTTGAGTTATGATACGATATTATTGCAAGACATCTTTTATTTACGTTTTCTTTTTTTAGCACATTGTTTTCTCAGACCTTTGCTCTTTAATCGTTGCTTTTATCCTTTGATACAGGCGTAATCTTATACAGTTAATGCAAGTCATGCAAGATAAGAGCATTATATGAAATGTTAAACTGAATAAAGTGGTCCACTTTGGCCTGGAATAATAAAAAGTGTGTTTGTGTTTCAGCATCAGGGCATTGGGGTTGAGGGGCATTGGCTTTCTGTGGGTGGGGGGAGTATATAATCAAGTTACGCTCAATATAGCTCTTCCTCCTCAACAAAGTGGATGTGACAGCAGGAACAATGGATGATAAGCATTAAACCCAGAGCTCTGGAGCTCACAGTGGGTCCCTCACATGCCCCACGCAGACAAGGAGGTCTGCAGAGAGGTTAAAAATACAGCCAGATCTGCAGAGAGGCTCAGCATACAATAAGATTATTTATAGTGAGTGTATTAGCCAATCATGGAGCTTTTTGCATTCTGAAGTCACTTCATTGGCAACACAAGGCTGTTATGTTCATTAAGCAGCGGAAAAAGAGGAACCAAATTGTTGAATTGATTAAACATGGAAGGTGTATTTGCTTTCTTGAGTTGTAATGCTGAGGCCAAAATGAGACTTTCTTTGGCCATAGTTTCACATGAATGAGTCCTATGAGTCCCTGAAGATCTCCAAACACACGTCATTATTCCCACCCTCCTAGAAGTCTTTTAGAATTAGCACCCCATAGTGGGGAACCAATTCTCATACCTTAAAGTAAGTAGTAGACCAATCTCGACCGATCGACTATCGTCTGACGATGATATGCCTCTGTGACTGACGGTCAACCTCTCGATAATTGAGATGTAACTAGTGGTTAGCAATATACGACTTCCAGGAAAGACCATTGTTTATAGACCAAACAACAACTTGAGAAGCAACTGTGTGTTCATATCAAATGTGGAGTAAAATTCACCCTTCCAAACATGTCTACAAAGTATACAGGATCATTTTCTTGGTTCATTACATCTCTCAGAGGAGCAGCCGTTGAAACGTTTTTGGTGAGTCTAACTGTGAATAATGAGGCACTTAAAGGCTTTACTCTGGCTTACTTCATCATCATCAGACTGTTTTTCTTGCATTTGTGCACCAAAGCCTGCTGATACGTGATTGGCCAACACTACTTGGACTACAAACTTACAACAAACAGAAACCACAAAATGCCACAGACTGAATGTAGTCTCATTTACATCACCCAAACTACCTTAAACAGGCAAAGAGCTGAAGCAGAGGCCTCCTTGCAAACAGCTACAACATGCCCACCTTTCAGTCCACTCAGCTGAGCCCATATTTATGCAAATGTGTGCATTACTCTTATCCCTCATAACATAGAAGAGTTGTAAAAAAAATCACACAGTACAATTTTTTATGAATAAATAAAAGGGGTACTGAGGCCAAGACTTTTTTTCTGAAAAAATAAATAAATATATATATTTGTAAAAAATTTGCCTTTGAACCAATGGGGATTCCTTGACTTTAACAGCCAGCCTCAAGTGGACATTTGAAGAACTGCCGTTTTTTTGCAATTCAGCATTAGCTTTATTTCTCAGCATTGGAGGTTGCTGCTTGGAGGATCTTTTCTTTTCAGGATCATGCACTTAGCTAACTCGCCCTCACTCCCTTAAAGATTCACTGATATATAAAGAGCAGCAGTGCAGAGGATTCAGAGAGACCGGGGTTTTATTCTCCATTTGTAACTTGTCCATTGTCAGGTCCACATATACTGTAACCTCTGTCTAATAAAGATTGTAGTACATGACCAGTTTCTGTTTCAGGCCTCGTTCAGTGAAATGAGACACTGCTGTCATGCTGCCAACATTGCACTGAACAGAGTAACAGGGCTGAGATTTGCCCCATTTGCTGTCACTGCCTGACAGCGTGAGAAGCTCCATGATAAACGCAGTGACAGCCGGGTGTTAAACAGGACTTCAGAGGCCTCTGTGCAGTGGCAGCTCGCCAAACCAGCGTAATGTCCTAACACAGAACGACATTAAGAAAACCACAGCGTCAAAACTCCAAATGAAAAAGTCAGCTTACCGTTTCAGCAGGGACTGTGGGATTTTCTTCTGAAAATACAGAAGGTATTTAGAGGAATTAAGTGAATTGGCTCTGCTTCAAGGTGGACACTGTGTGGGCCGGCCACAAGTTATTTAACTTAGCAGAGTGGGAACCTGCTGTGCAGTTAATTAGCAGGGGATTCTGGACGGTGGCGTTCATTACATGGCTGATTGAACAATGAATCCATGTGTTTTCTGAGGGGTGACATGCGGGGCTCAGTGAAACTGAGGTTAAAGCGCAGAGACGGAGGTCTATCCGAGGAGGCCTGAAAACACTTCAAGGTCCAATACATAAGATATCTACTGAATTAAATCATAGAATGATCTTACTATATCATCAGACATTTAGGAAACATGCTATGTTGAAGTGCTGGCTTCTCTGACAACAATGCAGCAGCCAGTATGTCCTATTGTCCTCATCCCAAAGGTTCAGTGCAAACAATAAGCATCCATGAAACACTGCTGGACTGAAGAGAAGAAAAACAAAAATACTTTGAGATAAAAAGGACATGGTGATCAAACATATTTAACAGTTACTGTTAAAAGAACAAAGTCCAGCTGTTTTTTTATTTTTTTTGGAAGAAATGAAGAGGTCAGGGTGATGTCCTGTTATTCTGACCTCAAGCTCACAAAAGCCCATAAAACGACTGAGTGGTCATTAAAAGAAGCAATAAATGTCAAATTATTTTACTGTGACTCATCTAATGGAAAACAAAAGTGAAATATATCGCAGGTATGAGACAGGTAACGAGCCGGAGAGGCGCCGTTGACTCAAACAGTTTTTAGGATGAGTCATCAAGTCACAGCTGATCGGTGAGACGCTTCATCAGCCGCACAGAGAGCAGGGACAGGTAGGAGGAGACAGACAGGTACACAGACAGACAGACAGACAGGTGGATACCAGAAAAGCAGGCCTACCCACACAGATCAAGAAAACTGGGGTTTTTAAAGCTACTGGAAACCAAAACCCTTTCTTAGGTACATCACAATGAGAATCTAAGAAGTATTTCGCTTTCCTTGGAATCCAGATTTTTATTTTTGTATTTTACTTTGCTGTAAACTTTTTGGGACATTACGACTATATCGAGTAGGTTAGAGGTTAGGCTCAGATATTTATAACAAAATGAATAAACAAAATCATAGGAAAAGTCACACGGAAGCTATTCTGCAGTCAACAACTGCATCAGGGGGCCAAGAATGGACGTGCACAGTTGTCTGCTTAAACAACAAGCTGGTTTGCTCAATTCAGAAACTATTCAAAGACAATATTTTTCCAAAGAAGAAGAACACTGTTAGGATAAACCAAGGTGACACTGGGTCAAAAGCCCTGGGCTTAAACTATTAACTGTGTATAAAAATGGACAATGTGTCTCCTTCTCCTTCCATTGTACAAAAGTGAGGTCAAATACCCCTGCGAAAGGCTCAGGCAGCGTAATTTGGAGTTGACCCATGCACAGAAGGTAGCTGTCTGGTGGAACTGCAGAATTAATGCCACGGCTCGTCTGCTAACCGAAGCAGACATTAAGGTTACTGATGAATGTCAAAGATCCCTCACGTGGCTCCAGCGCAGCTGAACAGATTCTTGTGTTGGTCTGGAGCAGACACTCAAGTTAAGTTCAATAAATGAATTGTTATTTGTTGTTACTTTTGCTATTGCCTTTTCTTCCTCTTTACTAATAATCTAAAAAAAAAACTCTGCAAGAAGCCTTATTTGTCAACAGAGCTATCAATCATGACTTCGCATATCTGGCCTTTTTCATATCGAATAATACTGAAAACAAATCTTCTCAGAAATAATAACACCTGGACATAAATCAGGACAATATTAACTATCTTGACAGAATGGAAGTTTGACAACAAAAATGGTGCATACATTTATACTTAATAGTTTGACCCATGTCCCTTCTGTTAGCATGGAGGAGACAGGGTTTATTACCTTTACTGCAGCAAGGCAGCAGGGGGAGCTCTAAAAAATGTAGCGTCACTAGCAGGCAGCTGTTCTCTGTCCATCTTACAGTCCATGGCTGAAAGGTAAATACTTTTTTGCAAGTGCTGACATCTTAATGCTCTCTGTTGTCTGTTGAGTTTTGTCACATCTGCCTGACAGCTGTGAAGTGAAGCTTCCTGTAATATAATACGGTCACAGCTTTGTTACCATGAGTGACCTTCATCAGTGGAACCTAATCAACCATTGTCAGAAACGCTCAAAAACCTGAAGCCTGTCTCCAATTCAAAGACTCATTATCCCATGAAGCTTAGCACACCACCATAGCGACTCCCCTCATCCTGTTGTGTCATCATTTCTGGATAATTAATGAGATTTTGAATTTTTTATATCGCCATGCGCAGACTGAGAGTGGATAAATAAATAAAACTGTAAATCTGCCCTCACACACAGACACATCTCTTTGTTTCCAGACTGAACCTTTAGATGAAGTCTAAGATACAGAGTGGTGAGAATTCTCACAGTATGAAAACAGTACGATTCCCTCTAAATAAAGAACTGCAGGCAGCTTTATTGAAGGCATCTCAGTGAACATCCAGTTATAAATAAAGCATCTTTTATGAATTCCCCCTGACGTCTTCTGAGGCTCCAGCTGAGTGAAAGCATGACGACATAAACCTCCTCAGACACACCCTCACACACACACACATAGCACAATGTCTGCTACAGATGTTCAACTTCACAGCACGAGGGATGTGAACAAGCTGTGTGCCTATTTAGTGGCTGCAGTATTGAGGGAATACATAAGCTCACATGCATGCAAGAACATCTGGAACAGAGGTGTTCATACTAAACAAAATAAAAATATCCAAACATGCCATCAATGTTGGTAATGAATTAATCAAACCTGCCTTTCTGAACCCATGGAGAAAATCAAAAGATGACAAAGCTTAGCCCTACTGCACTTTTGGAAACACACAGGTCACTGCTTGAGTCAGACATGACATGTAAAACTTTGAACAGAGGTGTCAATTCTTCCAGTTTCTCTGAATTCAACCCGGCAGACTCTATAGTTCAACCCTAAAGTTACAATGAGGCTTTTTACATGCACAAAAAAATGTCATCAAACTAATAAGTAGGGGTTGATGCAGTCAAATGAAGCTTAAGCTATCAGCAACCAAAACGATTCATTCACACCTCATTTCATTATTAAATTAAGCATAATTTAATTCATATTGTGCAGGCCTAATGATACCTAATTTTTTGTTTACCTGCACCAACTTGGCCTAAAAGGCTATTTGAGCTTGTTTTTGCTTGATTGACAGGTGTCTTAAACCCTATTGCACTCCACACGCCATCACAACTACTTCTTCTTTTATCAAATCAGTCATTTCCAGGTCTGTTAAATGCCACACGTTACTGAAAGGTCATGAGACTTTCAGGTCACTTTCATTTAAATCTGAAACAAGCTAAGTGAGGGGTTTCTCCTCTGCATACAGCTCACACCGTACTGTGAATGTGGCCGAGATAACTGCGTATCAGTGCAGCGATAACTCGCATCTATACAGGGCTGTTTATGGCAACAGCAGGGTGACAGACATGGCCAGAATGCCAGCATGATGGGCGAATCTTTCACTGCAGCTGTCACTTAAACCTCTCACTGCTCGCGAGCACAAGGCCAACCAACGATTCAACCAACAATGCTCGAGCTGTATTCAGCTGTCGAGTACCGCCACATTATCTACAGAGAACAGAGGAAAGATGCTGTTCTGAAAACGGAAACTCATCCTCACAGTGAGCCTGAAGTCAATGCAGCGACAGCAGATAATGCTTTGGATGCTGATATATTGCAGTGTGTTGAGTTATAAAGGCACATGAGCTTTATGTTGGGTTGTCATGAGAAACAGGATCCTCCGCACTGCAGTCTCAATGTAAACAGCCGTGTCAAAAAAGGTTGAGATTAAAGGTCAACAGAAATTACACCCACATAAAGAACCAAGAGCTTTAAGTTAAACTCAACGTGTGCTTGAAAGTTGAATACTCTTTTTCCTTTTCACTGTTCACATAAAGCTCCTGCTCTCTGACTCACTCTATTGAAGTCCACTCGGAGAATGAAGGTCTTGATCTGCTTCAATTCAGAGGACTCCTTTTCAGTAAATTGAAGTATGGCCGACTGACAACAAAATTGAACTCTTTCAAACCATGCACCATTACCAGTTTTAATCAACTCCCCTTTAAGCAGGTGTTTTTGTCAGTTCTGTTGCATCTGTCGGGTGCAACTTGCAGTGCGGAACACTAATGTGTGGCTAAATTAACACTGGTGCTGATTAAAGCTGCCACAAACCTTTTTGTACATGATGTGTATAATTTTTGATTTGACAGGTACCAAACTTACACTTTACAGCAGACAGCGTACGAGGTTGGGTGCTGCAGAACAGGTCCTCTTCCAGATGACTGAGGCACCATTTTTTTTAATAAACTCCAGATTTTATAAGGGTGTTGACATTTAAGCTGTGTAATTATGAGCAAGAAACCATTGTTAATAGGAACTACAATGAAAGCTGTGGCCATTGTGTACCATACTAACCCAAGTGAGAGTGAAAAAACATCATCTTTAAAGATACATTCTTATATTTGGCGAAGTCAGATATCACCCAACTCATGTTGAAGGTAAACTGTTCGGCATTTTAAACATCAATAAAGCAGACATCACATAGCATACAGTGAGTCAAACTCCCTCTGGGTTCGTTGTTCTCATCTCTGTGGTTATACAGGACGGGCGGTGCTTCCTTCAGCTTGTTTATGTTTCACTCAGAGGCTCAAATATGTTTCATACCTGTTGAGTTTTTACCTGAACCCCTCCCTGTCCAATCGTTAGCCCTGCCAACACATGAGGGAATAGAGACGTCCACGCCCACTCAGGGACGCTGTTAGTAGAAACCTGATTTCTAAGTTTCGTCGCAAGAGTACAAGTCATGGAGAACCAACAGACTTCCAAAACCGAAGAAATACTTTAAAAAAAATTAATTACTTCATAGAAACAAGAATCAAATCAACTCTGGGCTGCATATCTGAAAGGAGAAACGCCTGCACTTGTCGGAACACTGGGGGAGGGATGGTGGAGGGGAGGCGGTGCACTGAAGGGACAGCTTTGTTCTGGTTTGAAAGACCGGTGCTAAAGTGCGACATCTATGAAAGTCGCATATTAACAAACTCAGTATTATTTTGTCTTCACATCTCCATTGCAACTTTAGCCAAAATGTGAAGCTATTTTCAAGGAAGCACGCATCAGTGTGCCATAAACTCTCAGATTACAAACTTTAATCTGTCTTAAAAACAAATCAGAAAAGCTGTTTTCTAAATACAATAAATCCTATTCTTTAAAGACATGGATAGTGGATTTGCAATGGGAGAAACACACACAAGCTGTGCTATTATGGGTAGAAAGAGGCATTCCAAAAATGCTGTTTCTAAATTAAAAAAAAACATTTGCACATCCATTACATAAGAGAGGTGCGTAGGAGATCAATGTGTCCATCAATCACTTAAAGGTTTAACTCACGCACACTTTCTAAATTGCACAATAACATTTATTGGCAACATGTTAGCACTCCATGATTGTTTAGCGCAAACACTGTTTGCCTGATAAAGGTCTAGTACCAAAACTTTGGCAATAAATGTTTGTTTGCAAGTTAGACAGTGTGCAGAGTTTAGCTTTAAAGTTTTAAAAAGCTGTTTCTAGAAATTTTAAATGGCTCAAAAACAGCTTTGATTTCTTGTGACCTTTTCTTGGATATCTTGATAGAAAAAGAAAATAGATGTGCAACTTCAGTTCCCGTTTTCTTCACGTCATAAGCTGTGAGCACAGGGAGCAGCTCTACTTCAGCGTTCGCGGCACATTTTCCGATCACTGATTTTCTCCTCGCACAGCCTGGAGGATCACTAAAGAGCACTTTCCTGGATGCTCTCATTTCCATCATGTTATTACTGTTATTGTTCTGTTTCTCTGCTTACTGTCCAGATAGGAACACTGTCATTTGTGATTACTGACTATTGTGTGTTTATTTGGTTTTGTAAGAGCTCAGATGAAGCATATGATAGGGAGGATAATCCATCGGTAAAGGAAACTGACATTCGGACTGCTCAAAACCCTCTGATTGTTTTGTTCGTTTAAAGAGATCCAACATAAAATAAGACCCTAAAAACCTCAATTGTTGATTATTTTATCTATTTTTATCACCATTTTCCAGTCTTGCAATGTCCGCTGCAGCATTTCAGATATAATCTGCAAACAAAGTCTGCAAAAAAGTCTGCAAATCAGAAAAAGCTTAGCCTGCAGTGTGGCTCGAGATAAAATAATCACATATACAAGAGGCTGCGAGGTTAGTGGATTATTCAATAGACAGAAAATGAAGCAGCAACTATGACAATAATCAATTAACAATATTTTCAGAGGGAAAAAAAGCACAAATAAATTCCGGTTCAAGCTTCTCAAAGATGAAAGTTTGACTCTTTGTCATGAATGATTGGAAAAGGACTTTCTCTCTGGACTTTTGGTTAAATAAAACAACTTGCCTTCGCTTTAGGGACTAATGGCAGGTGTGTTTCAATCATCAATAATAATCTTTAAAAGGGAACACACGTCATAAGGCATGACTTACGTAAAGAGCTGCAAATGCTATAAAAGGTAATCTTAGCGGGGAAATGCGATCAGAGTAAATCCACTTAAAGTGCACATTTTTTGTCGCTGTAGGCTCAGATTATTATTTCATTACAGAAAGGATCTCTACTGAGACGGGCATTTTTGTAGGATGAATTTGGCTTTTTGGGTCAAGAAAAAAAAAGTGGCACCAGACTCCATTGACAAAAAATATATTTTTGCTATGCAGAACACATGAGTTGCTTGTCTACCACTGCTTTAATATGTTGGTCTTTAAATGTTTGTGTGACTTTCATGCAATAAAGGGTTGGCTCGATTCCGACACAAAACAAATTCACCAAAAAACAGATCAAGACGAGACAGTGATAAACCAGCAAATCTATGATTTTTAGCAACTTTAATTTGCTGCTATTATGACATGATGTTTGGTCGCTTTGAAGAGAAGAATGTAACTCCTGTTTTTAATTTTCAAAAAAGCATCTTTTTTTTAAAAAAAAAATTTGTTTTTCTGGGGGTTCCTTTCTTGTGTAAATTTGTTGGAAAGTTTGAATAAAAACCTGAGCCCGTCAGTGGTAGAAAAAAGGGCTTTTAGTAGAGGTACTTACTGGATTTGAAACATTTGCCTTAAAAGATAAGATTGCGGGGGCGCCAGTAGTACACACCCCATGTACAGAGGCTAAAGTCCTCGAGAGCAGACGTGCCAGGCTCAAATCCGACTTGTGGCTCCTTTCCTGCATGTCGTTCCCAACTCTCTCATCCCTCCTCTATCCACTAATATCTCTAAAATGAAGGCATAAAAAGCCCCAAAATAAACAAAAAAAGAGATAAGATTTCAACCATTATTGTGTTACATACTTTAACAATCTACAAGAGCAAAGAAGTCTTATTAGTCATTTTAATCCCAGAGAAAAAAGAGTCCAGGTTTAATGTGAAATTTCTCTGTATTTAGAGATAAAATAGTAAGAACCTTTTTTTTTTTAAACTGAAGGGACTGACGGACCTCACACATGACATTTTAAATGTTTTAGATCTCTGAAACAATGAAGCAGCTATCCAGAGATGAAGTTACATTACACTTTAGTAGCAGTGTTCCAAAGGAAGACAAACATGTACACAAAGTTCTATCCTGACCAAAGCACCTTATTTTGTTGTGATTTTCCTTAAAATGTGCAGTAAAGCTGTTTTTTGGAATACAATTGTTCAGTCTCTCTCTAAATGTGATTGGCTATGGAGAGCTCTCACACCCATGCACATTAATGCACAAACCCAAACACTCTGTGCACAAAAACACACACCTTTCAATACCACCAGCACTATTTCCTTGCTGCACAAAACACACACACACATAGCCGTCCACTATGACAGCCCTACATACAGCTCCCTGTGCATTACATAAAGCTAATCAATGCTCTGGCAGCTATAAATAATTCAAGCTCTCCAACATCCATCAGCAGCCGAGATGCTGTTGCTACTGCAGCGGAGGAGGAGGAGGAACGGAGCCGGCGGCCTGGCCCTCCTCACCCAGTAGCAGCGCGGGAATACCACCTCATCCTTTTCAGTGATTTCAGTGAAAAACACTCAGCTTCAGCCTCCTCAATCTCCTACTCGTCCACCTCCTCCTCATACCTACAGGCGATATGGCGGTGAAAGAGGCGAGCAGATCCGCCTTCACCTGGATGAAAAGATAAACAACACGGAGCAGGAGGAGAGGAAGGAGACGGGAGGGGAGGGGATGGAGCACGCCTTTTTTGTTTCGTGCCAAAACTGAAACATAAACCGTGATTTTTCTTTGCAGAGAAAGCGCGTCTTTCTTACAGAACTGCTTCCGCTTGTTGCACTAAAGAGCATCCAGCCAGGTGCAGCTGGCTGATACCTGCAGCGCGTCTGCCGCCTGGATGGATGTGAGTCCATCTGTACACATACAGACACACACACTCAAAGCAGCAAGTTCACGCCTAAAACCTGCGCGCATCCTCCTGGTTTAAATCATCTCTCAAACCGCTGAAACCCCCCGAAATCAAACCCCGTTTTCCAAACACACAAACCAACAAGGCATGATAACAACCGAATCTCCCGAGCAACCCTCCCCAACCCGGATTCTGATATATTTGACGCACGGGGCGTTTGGTTTTACTGACCTGATGTCTGAAGCGACCGAGGTTGTGAAAGGGATGCCGACCAGTCT
This sequence comes from Tautogolabrus adspersus, assembly GCA_020745685.1. Taxonomy (NCBI): domain Eukaryota; kingdom Metazoa; phylum Chordata; class Actinopteri; order Labriformes; family Labridae; genus Tautogolabrus; species Tautogolabrus adspersus. The sequence goes on along the minus strand of CM036540.1, from coordinate 25,945,702 downwards.
GCAGCCAAACCCCCGTTTGATACCTGCCCTATATCCTCTCTCTCTCTCTCTCTCTCTCTCTCTCTCTCTCTCTCTCTCTCTCTCTGTGAGTCTCCACCACCACCCCCTCCTGCGCACTGTTACCTCACCGCCTCCACTCCTTTACTCCAAGGCAGGAGAGAGAGCAAGGAAGCATATGGCGACTGATTCTCCACCAGCAGAAGCAGACACACAACAGGTCTCTATGCTTCCTTTTTTTGTTCGTGCAGAGAAACGTAGGAAAACAGCACCCATTCTGAAGCTACCGGTAACTTGGACAACTCTGCTACAATTAAGGAAGAACTCAGTGTAATTAACTGGAATTAAAGCAGACAACCCGTTGTCTACATCAAAGGCTTTACTTCCTGTAATTTCAGGTCCTTTTTTTACACACTTTGGAGACTGAGTATACTATGAACATTTTTAGTACTCTAATCGATTACTGCAGCTGGTTTGGTGTGTGCAGTAAACTGAGGACACTCTTTTATAACTCCATGGTGGAGTCTGTCCTCACCTTTGGCTTTATCACCTGGTTTAGTAATCTCTCAATAGGAGGCAAAAATAGGTTGCAGCACATCCTACTGGTATTAAAGTTACCAGTAGGATCATTGGGGTTAAATTACCTTATCTGTCTCTCATTAGTAAGACAGCGTCAGTTTAAGGCTCGAGACATCTTATAGTGTCCTCGATATCCTCTGTTTGGTGAGTTTGAGCTTCTGCCCTCAGGCAGGAGATACAGATTACCAAAAGCTTAGTCAAACAGGCTGAAAAAAGAAGATATGCCCGTACACTTGCTCAATGCCACTTACTGACTCACAATGTGGACTTGAGTTGGGAGCTGGAGGGTCCCCGGTTCAAGTCCTGGTGTGGACGAAATCTGGAAATTGGTCTGGTGGCTGGAGAGGTGTCGGTTCACTTCCTGAGTACTGCAGAGACCCTTGAGCAAGGAACCAAACTAACATGAGGCCAGGTCTCTTCTAGTTATAAACAAATGTGGATCAGGTGGACATAAACAATACAATCTCCTGAGCAATCACCATGGAAGCATCATTAGAAATGTGGTTGTTGAATTATTATGCTCATTGTAGAATTAAAAATGTATTTGGTTTAGTATGTGGACAATAAATCAAAAGAATGTGATTCAGAGTTTAAAAAATGGATTAAAAAAGTTTGAGAAAGTTATTGAGGCAGGAGGAACAGATGTTTGCTGAAAGAAGGGGCGGGGCTTCAGCTTGTTATAAAGCACAATGCAGATGCGTTCAGGTGTCATCAGCTGCCCGAGCAGCTGGTTTCACTCCCTGTTTGTGCTGCAGGCTGCTGATGTGAAGCCTTGTACTAATGCACTCATTGTTAAAGTGTCATTACCAGCCTCATTTATCACTGAGCAAACACACACACATGTACACAAATACAGACACTAAGCAAACACACAGGACAGGTGCTGCCTGCTGCTCACCACCATGTCACGCCATCGACACAACCAGATCAAATCAACCTCTAACTGCTCCAGAGTGAAACACATAGAAAGCAACAAGTGATTACAGTAGAGAAAATGGACTTATTGAAGTAAATGGAAACATCTGAACATGGATTTTGATTCCCATGAGTTATGATGGCACAAATGTTTATCATATAATTCTTCATCGTGAATTTCATTTTCGAGGTCCTAAGAAATGTTTCCATCTTCTGTTCCTGTATCCTCAAAGGGGTTTACAACTTTATTATAAAAATATATTCTAAAAAATCGAGGATCTGCTTGAAGCTGCAAAGGACTAAAATTAATCCCTGGAACTACCGAAACAACCAAAGCAACATCCCTTTAATCCATGAAAGACTCCGGCACTCCTGACAGTCAGCTCTTTCCTCTCGGATAAAGATGTTTTTCTTAGAAGCTAATCATTGCCATATGTGTAATGATGCTTACGGGCTCTGTTTGTCCTATTTGCCTGAAAGACTTTTGTATGTAACAAAACAGAGCACACAGATAAAAGCCTGTAGTAGATTTAAAAGGGACTTCCAGGGACTATTAAAGTTTGGCAGTATTTTTAGAGATTTCTTGGTCTCAATGACAAATGGGTAATAGGTAAAGGTACGGTAATCATGGACTGAAAACCTCTCCCTATACAGTCAAAATATGAGCAGTCTGTTCTCACGCAGCCACAGAGACAGAGAGTGTGACCCGTCTCACATCCTCTACTCTGAGTAAGAGCTTTTACCATCTGGCAGACGATACAGAGTCCTCCAATGCAAACTGAGTCAAGAGTTTATAGACTATCGTTTCATGCTGATAGACCATTATGTTGTTCTGCAGGACCACATTATATCCTGCTGGTAGGAGTTAAGTTCTCCAACAGCCTTCACAGTTTAATCCAAGAAAGCTCTTTGAATCAAACCCTGGAGACTATTTTTCAGTCATCATGAAGAACCAGAAAACAATGTTAAGCATGATTTAAGCCCAAATCACCTTCTTTTTCAAAACCTCATCACATACACAACGAGTAGTGTTCAAAATAGTGTTTTATTGCGCGTATGAGTGCACACTACAGAGTATTCCCAATAAAGGGAGTAGGGATCAAGTGTAATTTTGAACATAACCTGGGTTTTTTTTAGTATAGTTTTGGTCTAGAGATGCCCTTTTTGTAATTTCTTTTTCCATTTTCTGATTTCAGATTATCATCTATTTAAAGGTCTGATCTGTTGATTCCAATTTTGGCTGGTTCCAATTTTCTTTCTTTTAAGAACCATAATTGGCAAAAACAGAATATTTTTTTGTATATTTTCTTCAATAGGAGATTAAATGCTTTTTCGCCTCTTCTGATGAGTCCCTTACATCCATACTGCCAACATGTTAGCTTGTATGTGTGTGTGTGTGTGTGTGCGTGCGTGCGTGCGTGTGTGTGGCTGTCTCGTTTGTGTTGCTGTGCCTATGGCATGAAACTTGCAGCTCGTGTGTGAAACTGAGATTGGAACAGAATTTCAGAACCTGGCCGTCATCGGTTATGGCTGAAGAGGCTGAATGTTGGACGATTCTGGTCCTCAGCCGGTCAATCAGTGGACCTCTTTTCTGGTCTAATAACAGATTGTACAAATTGCATGAAAAACAGAATATAGTAACTGTGTAACCAAGGGGAAAAGGGAGACGTGGTTGTTTGACCTAATGTGGAAGGATGTGACTTCTTACTGGGAGCAGAAAAGAAACAGTGCATACATTCCACAGTACAAGCCAAGAAATCATCGGAAAAATATAATCACACGTCTGCAAAATAGTATTCATCAGGGATGGATGAACTGGATCTTTCCATCATTTTCTACTTTTCTTCAATGATCAGACTGCAAAAGATGGTAAATCTATTATTTACAGTCTAAAGATAAAGCTGACCTCTGTCTTAGAGAAGCCTTACATCAGAACATGTGATCATTCCTAATGTATTGAAATATTAGCTCCAATATTCAGTGAATCAGTGTGCATGATGTTGTTGGGTGTTGGGATAACAACAGAGGAGAGTTTCAGCTCCATTACTGACACCACATGTTTGGAGTTTAGATCTAAAGCCCACCCGAGGCTGTCAACGACATTACAGTAGTGAAATATAAATGACTTGTTTGACATTTTCTCACTATCTGTTTCAGATTAACTTCCTGAAAATATTATTTTATAATTTTCTTGTCTAATTTTGATTTACACAATACACGTTTCTTTTTTGTTTTATGTACATTATTTTGTTAAGTTAAGTTTTACTTAAAAAATTGATCACACTCTGAAGAAAGATCTCTTTTAATAGAAACAATGGGCCTCATTTATCAATCTTGCGTGAAAACAGGCGCAGATCTGAGCGCAGATTTGGTCTTACGACAGGACACACGTGCGATTTATGAAACGTTCGTATCTGACCAATCTGAGCGTACGAATGAGCGGGCCTTGATAAATGCGGCGGCTGAATTCGATCGTCATTAACATGTTACGCCCATAAATATTCCTGGTTCGGAGGCCTCGCCCACTGAGGTCAAACCTGGAGAGACGAAACATGAGTAAGAAAAGAAACTTTTCTGACACGGAGATCGACATCCTGACATCGGAGGTGGAAAGAAACAAAACAGTGCTTTTTGGCAGTCTGAAGAGTGGCATAAAAGGGGCTCATAAAAACGCTGTCTGGAAAAAGATAACGGAGGCAGTCAACAGCGTTGCCGTACAGGAACGGACTCCAGCTGAGGTTTGAATATAATTCTCAATAACTTAACCCATGCCTAACGACTTAAATGAATCTTTTCATCCGCAGCCTAAAAGCTTATGTCTGCTAATTGATCAAAACAATTCTTTACATTTAGGTCAAGAAAAAATGGTCGGATTTGAAGCTGGCCACCAAGAAACGTGTTGCTGCGTTTAAACGCAGCATCAGGCAGACTGGAGGAGGCCAACCAGACTCCAGCCTGATCCTGACGGGGACGGAGGAAAGAATTGCCTCCTTAATTGGGTCCGAGTCGATCTGTGGCATAAGTGGTGGAGGTGACACAGACGCACTGGCATCAGACCCAGAGCAGAATGGTAACTAACAACCCCCTTTTGCTTGCATTAAAAAATCAAACTGACTGTACACCATGTCTTACAAATAATAAGGCTTACACATGTTACATGGGTGACATTTTTATTGTATTAAATATTTCAGAGCCAGGCACCAGCATGATGTCAGCCAGATCTGCTCCCCAGGGCGGTCCCACTATTACTGCCGAGAGTGAGCGCGTGCCCTCGGCCCCCCGTGCTGCGCCCAGACCGAACCTGATCATGGCAGAGGTCCTGGAGAGACAAGGGGAGATATGCAGGTTATTGGCCTCAGTCGTCGGCGCACTTGACGCAATTAATGAGACACTAAAAGAAATAAATGAAACTCTAAAAAAGCCATAATAAAATGTTTAAATGACTAAATGTTGTCTGTGTTTAGTATGCCTTTAGCCAATTCCACCAACAATACTTCACATTACTGATTAATACTGCAGAGCATTTGCAAGAGTTTAAGGTATACTTTACGTTTTAAAAGCGACAAATGAGGTCCTGTCTCCTCCGTACAGCCCCCTGTGGAGGCTGTGCTGGCCACGGCTCCATGGGCATGGGCTCATCCGGCTGCGCCGCTCATTCACCAGTGCAATGTTGTGCAAAACTGAACAGGCCAAAATGATATCGCACACTTTGTCTGGGGTATACAGTAGCATTCCCCCTGCAGGTCCGAGACAGAGCCACCTGCCCTTCAGCAACCCGAAGCAGCGCTCGACTGTGACCCGTGTGCGTGTGTGCGCACTGTTGAACCTGCGTTCCTGCTCTGTAGCGGGGTTATAAGGTATTCCGTTAGAGGATAACCCTTGTCACCTAGAAGAACCATACCAAAATGTGAATCATCTGATACCTTGTTTAGTGTAATGCAATTTATCGAGGGTAGCCACTTACCGAGGAGATGACTTTGGCTCTGCAGTGCGCCCTCCTGCAGCCGCGCGCCAACAGAGCTGTTTTGAAAAATAAAAGAATCGTGTGTCCCCCCTGGCCACCTGGCCACCACGTTTAAAAGTGATAGCGTGGCATCACAAATCACCTGGACATTTATGGAGTGGTAGTTTTTGCGATTGATGAATGCGTAATCATTCATGGATGGTGCCTTCAGGCGCACAGGAGTACAATCAATCGCTCCAACCACATTTGGAAACCCAGCAATCTCATAAAATTGCCTTTTAATCACATCATTGTATGGGAACCGAATGTATTTTCGGGAGAGAGATTTTATTGCAGCCAACACTGCTGGCATCGTCCTGCTGATCGTTGGCTGGGAGACCCCAGCCCTGTCCCCGACCTCTCGCTGAAAGGTCCCGGTGGCCAAAAACCCCAGCGTGGCGAGCACCTGAACTGGTACAGGTAAGGCATTTGACCGCCTGGTTTCTCTCTTTAATCCAGCAGCTACATTATTGCATAAATCAATAAGCACATGCCTTGGGAGCCGAAAGCGACTGATCAACCAGGCATCACTCTCCATGAGGAGATCCCTGCGGTCCCTGAAGACGCGCTCACGTCTGACACGCACGTATTGCTCCTCCAAAATAAGCAAGTCTGCCATCATCAAGACTTGATAACTGTCAAAGCATCTGTTTAAATAGGGGAATGAATAAACATCTGACCAACCACAGTGGAACGATGATTATCTCAACAGGTGCTTTCAATTTTTGTTCCAGTTCTGTCACACCCATCGGACAAAAACAAAAACAATTACACCTTTTTGCCTTTAGTTAATTTGCAAACACACATTTCTGCTTGTATTTATGATTCTTTCACATTTTAATGTGTAATAATTAGTTGTCATCTTAGGCTATTTATCCTATTGTTTAATTTTTTGAAAGTGGTATCAGTAAAAACATGGGCTTTAAAAGAAATGTTTTCGTTTTAATAATCCGTTTTGATCTGTTCTAAATATGTGACTGCTTATGCTTAATGACAGCTGAGGTTTGTTCATTATTTTCCGCCAGATTTTGCTGTGCTGCACCGCAAATCCACAGACTCGAATTTGCGTACACGAGCTCAGACCTGACGTGAGATCTGATCGCAGCTTCCGCTTACGTCCAAATTGATAAATGCCGAAGTTTGCGTGGAAATGGTCGTACGCACGGTTTTCGGTCGTACGTTCGTTTGATAAATGAGGCCCACTCTGTGGTGATTTATTCCTAGAAGGGAGGAAGCTGCTTCATTTCATCTCCTCTCATGATACGATACACACACACACACACACACACACACACACACACACACACACACACACACACACACACACACACACACAACTCAGTGGTCTGAAGAAAAACATCAGAAGTACAGTGCAGTGAACATTGTACTGTATGTTTTTTAATTTGACACGCACAAGCAGGCTGTAGGCTGTTCCATGACAAAAACAGGCATCAGAATGTAATTGCATTAAGCAGTGATGCCTTTAAATAGCGTCATCCTGCCAGATAAAATGCTAATTAATTGGATTTTTGGTCTGTTTGTGTCCAGAGTGCATTTGGTCTCCAGGTCTGAACAGTCTGCAGGCTGAGCCTTAATCTCAGTAAGATACCAGTAAATTGCCCTACATGTTGTTTTTGCAGATAAAAAGAAAAAGTCCTGGCTCTGTGGGCACATGTACAAGAAACTTCAGAAAGTTTTTAGGTAGTAAAACTTTAATAGGAATAAGTGATGTAATATCAAAATCTTACGATACGATTATATCGCGATACCAAGTCCACGGTACAATAGTTATTGCGATGTATTGGAAGAAAAAAAATGTTAATGTTGTATACGACAACGTCAACCTTCACAGATGCTGGAGCATCAACAATTTCAAAAAATGTTCTCCCTCCTCACTAACGCCGTGTCCGCACTTTTCGCTGAACTGAGGCAGCGAGCAGAGTGCAAACAGGATGATGGTCTCCATATATCCCACCTCTGTCTGCTCGGCTTCACTGTGGCTGCCACAAAACTACAGTTTTTGTACAAAAGAACTAACGTATCATATCGTCACAGGTCCATGAGGGCACCGAGACACTTTTGTTCTCATGGTATTGCAAAATTGACGATACCGTTATATCCCTAATAGTTACAAATCATTAAAGCTATAAAAAAAAACATGGCTTACCTCGATCTGTGATCAAGCCCAGAGGCGCTGCTTGTCAACAAGCAAGGTAGGCCACTGCTTGGTGCCCCAGACCAGTAGGGGGCCCCAAAGCAGTGGCCGTAAATGTGCAAATTTTGCATTGACGGTAGGAAACCTCCCCAAGGGGGCTCCATCTGACAGCACTCACTTTTGTTGCTCTGTTGAACACTGGTTAGAGGGCCCCTCAATTGTTTTTTTGCCTAGGGCCCAAACAAACTCAAGAATCGCCACTGATCAAGCCAACCTTTTTATTCAGAAAATTACTATTTCTTTTGGCAAACAGTCTTAAAGCAAGAAGCCCATAAAGGTTAAGTAGGTGACATCAGTTTCATGTGGTAGTATGAAAATAGGCAAGAACAATCTGTTGATCCTTCTTGAGCCTTAAGAATGTGACTTAACTGGATACTTTTAAATTTCCTCGATGTACACAGTCTTTTGATAGCAGTTTTTCACGTCAAAACAATGAAACTGACACAGTTTTTAGTTTTTCAAGACATCGAAACTGCTCGCTTCAGATAAGGAAAAGATCTCAATTTCTTCTCTAAAACAACTATACATTCATGTCAACTTACGGTTCAGTACAAACAGCGACCTGCTGGCTGGAGATCGGAAAGCTTGCAGGCTTGTAATTTGTGGCGACAACGTGAAATGCAGTTATGCTGACTGACAGAATCATCACCTTTGGCTTTGACAAAAGTTGAATTTATGCTCGGACTGTTGTATTGGATTGCGTTAGATTGCGTAGGTGGCCATAATGTTACGGCTGATCAGTGTACATATATTTTTATTTTTAATTCATGCTGAATGTGGCCCTCTAAAACGTTCAGTAGGAAACATTTTTCACTTTTTCATTGATCGCTGACGTGAATGTGTGTTTCAGTAGTAAATATTTGCTAGTCATTGAAGCCATAATTCACGCAAAAATAAAATCACCCTTCAAGAAAATCAGATTGTGTCCCTTAAAAACGAAAAAGTCTCTTCTTTCCTGAAGCTCAGAGATCATTTTGTACCACAAACAGCAGCTGCTGCAGCAACAGCGGCATAGACCAGAAGCTGCTCCTAAACACATCAGGTTCGATTAAACTGAATAATTCACATATAATACAGTATGTGTTCTCTGTTGTGCTCGTGCTCCATCTGTTCACACGGTTAAAGACACTATATCCATTTTTTCACACTGCAAAGACGCTGTTTAAATTGACCAGCGAGTACACATCAATGACATGACGGCTAGAAACCAGCTGGCACTTTTAGACTTGAGGTAAAAACAAAACACTTTACGTACAAGAGGGTTAATCTGTTGGTGAGTTTTCCTGAACAGAGTTCAAATCAGTAACAAATGAGGAGAGAGAACACACAACATTAAAGGGATATTTGGTATTTTTGAAGTGGGGTTGTACCATAGACGGTAAATATTAATGGACGAAGCCTGAGTGACATCACCAATCTGTTATGGCAGGGGGCTCTGGAGGCTCATCGGCAGCAGCCGAACATGTCCTGTCAAATCCTGTCTCAGCCTAACTTTCAGTCAACCTAACGACAGTCTGAGAGCTGGAGCTGAGGCAAGTTTTAAACCTCCTGACATACCATTACGTCGTGCCCACCCGTCAATCATATATCGCATTTTTTTTACCAGGCTGTAAACATGCTAATTTCTGCTGTAAAATCTGGCTGCAGGATTTTGCACTTCCACATTGGCTTCATTTTACAAATCCGGAGGTTGCCGCTTGGGTTGTATGAGATACTTGTTAATACCGGAGAAGTTGGTCAGCTTAGCCACTCTATTGAGAAAATGATGTATAGCTTCTGTGCCTGCACTGTTGCCGTTTTCTTAATAGAGGGGCCGAGCTGACCAACATCTCCAGTGGCTAATTTAGGTACTATTGACAAGTACCTCATATAACCGCACTTCAAAACTACAAAACTATCCCTTTAAGTCTCACTCATCATCGCCCTTTCTTTGGGCTTTCTCCTTTATTGGTTTCTTTTCTCTACCCCAATTTTTCCTTTTTCTTTCTTAAGAGGGCAGTGCTTCACTTACTTTCTCAGATAATCCTTTTTTCTAACTTTACAACCGTCTTTATTCTCTCTAAATTCCTCCCTTATCTATCCAACTTCTTCTTTGCAACAGCCCTACAGCGACCACTTTCCTGCACCTCTTATTTCAGCTTTCTGTTAAATTCCCTCTCTTCCTCCTCCTGGTTTTTTCAATCTTCCTCCTTTATCTTTCCCCTTTTTTTAATTCCTTACTCACTTATCCCATTACATAAAATAACTGATAAAGCTTTAAAAAATGACTCTCAAGCACATTGAAGCTATATCATGGGATTAAAGCTCAACCAAAGACCTTTACAGTAGATCAAAATTGATTTCAAGGAAGTTGGAGAAGTTTCACTTTTCAGGGCAGTTTGTGAAGTAGTCATGGAAATGAAACTTAAAAATTGGTGTTTATGAACATGAATTTTCCCTTTTTCTAGTCAGGTAGAACAGATGAAAAAAAATGCAAGCATGTTCCTGCAACTCAGGACGATCATATTACCCTCTTATGGTGCATTCACACATGAGCTGTTCTGTCCATTTGAAACAAACTGGTGCGCTTTGTCGGATAGTTCGTTTGGTTTGGGGTGGTGTGAACGCTCAAACAAACTCAGACAGACAAAAAAGATAAAACTCTGATCCGCTTAAACATTGGGGTGGCTGGATGGCAGTAGCCACTGACCGGAGCTACAGCCCCTTAGTGGTGGGTGGCTACGGTACACAACATTTGGCAGGCTTTGGTGAGCAGGGTGCAGGGTGAAAGCAAACGAAAATGAAAAGACATAAGAAGCGACCTAAGTACCCCTCAGGGCTTTCTACTGATTTATTTCCTGAAGGACACTAACAGTCGTAAAAGTCTGATGGCGAAGACAGCGGATGATTTCAAACACCCAGAAAGCTCAACAATCTGCATGAAACCCCCTGCATCAACTTAACTTTTCTTCTAGCATCTGCTCCTGCACAGGTTTAGTGACGCAGCTTCTATATTTGTGGCGGGCATTTTTTGATCTGCTTCCTCCTCCTCTTCCTCTGCGCTGCATTGTACCGGCCATGATTAGGCCATTAGTCACAGAGAGGAGTCCAGTTTATCATCGGCCGACAAGCCTTCGCTACTGCTTCAGTAACCGATCCATCATTGTTGTAAGTTTCTTCATTTGCTGGGGATTGGTTGGGAAAAAATAGATAAGATTAATTACAGCAGCATCCTGTTCTCATTAGAACAGTGAAACAGGAGAAAGAGGAAGGCCAGTGGTCGTAGCAAACAACGTGTTAAATCAGATGAGCATGAATGGAAACAGAATAAAGAGTCATCAAGTATTCCTTGTTGATAAATCAATCTGAATCTGAGAGGGGAGACATTCAAGATGGAACATTTGAAACTATCTGATGCACAAGACCAAAAAACTGCATGCAAAACAAGTGTCTGTCCTTATGCAGCAAGAATCACTTTATATCTGCGATGAACGAACAACAGCTCCAAAAGTGTCAAGACCAGCAACAAGAATTTAGCCTTTTTTAGTTACTGGGTCAATATGTTCCTTCAGTAATTCAATGGGGTATTTAAAGTAGTTTTAGAAGTTCAATATATTCCACTCATAAGGTTTGATTTACTTTTTTTCAGTACCGGCTTGCACTAGCAATTTGAAAGTTGAAACGTAGCGTAGTTTGAATGTAAGTTCTAACTTATTACAGAGTTTACACACCAACATAGCTGCGATAGTTACAACCTAAATCACACCTCTCCTCTGTAAAATACGGTTGTCATGGTGATGGCTTTCAAAAGTGGGATAACTTGGAGAATGAGGAGGAGCAGAGGGTTTTACCGGCTGTTTTGCGTCAGCAGTGTGTTTTCCCTGTTACAACTTAAATCCCTGAGAAATGTATGATGACTATGTTTTAACTCTTGTGTTTGTCTTCCTCGAGAAGAGATCATTTCATCTGTCCAACAACAGAGAAGGATACTGTAAAATTAGCCTACCTTATATTTTCACTACTCAGTGACGCTGTTGTTATTTTACTCTAGGTGTAAATGAAGGCTGTAGGCTTTGGGTGCCACCTAATCATACTGCTTTGTCATACTTAACATGTATTTTCCTAACTACTTGCTGATTGACGTCTGTTAACGGAAGTTATTTTAAGCCGTATGTCTGTTCAGAGACAATTAGGCACAAGAGGAAACACTGCATTGAGAAAAAGCTTTTCACTGATTGGCCACAGGAAGTAAAATCGTCACATCTGCAACTTGCACATACAGTAGATGTTATTCTAAGAGTGCAACATTTCATTCGTTTCTTTTTATTTTGTCCAGAGTTATCCATAAATAAAGCACCATAAAACTATTCACATTTTAAAATCATTCCATGTACGGAAAGGAACACTGCGACGATAAAATAACATTTATAATGTGTTGAAGGTTGGTTGTCATAACAGGACTCTGTGAGATCAAGTTGTGACTTTATTTAGGCTTGTTAAGAAAAGAAGAAGGAGATAAACAAGATTAATCCCCAAGGGGAAATACTATTTTCCTAAATAAATGAATTGACTATAAAAGACATCATCAGTTGCAGTTTGAACACAAGCAGTGTCTCGTGTCTTGTGTCGGGTTTCTAGCACACGAAGAACTCTAGTAGTTTGAATTTTCACATCATTTCATCGATTATTATCTCCACTTTCTCTGAACAACTGTGACAGAACTCATATTTGCAGACTGAAAGAAAACAACAACATGACTGCACTGTTTTTAATTGGTCAGGTGAGAAAAAGAAAAGGTAAAATCTACTGTCCATGAGATGGCTGCTGCTGTCCGTACTTTTTCTCCCTCACTCTTTTACCCATCCATTTACACTTTATACGGCTTCCTCCTGTCTGTGTGTGTGTGTGTGTGTGTGTGTGTGTGTGTGTGTGTGTGTGTGTGTGTGTGCCTGTGTGGGTGTGTCCTCATGCTTCTCGTCTTTCTCATAGTATGTGGCTGAGCTGGATGAACGTTGTTGCTGTCAGCAGTTCTCCAAACAGAAAAGTCCTGACTCCTGCACCTCTAGAGCAGTAATCTGTGTCCTCGCTGCTTATTCCCCGAGGTCCAAACCACAAATTAAAAACCTGAATGTCTTGTTTTGTTGTCAGTGATAAACTCTTGGACAATAGGAACCTGCAGCTCTCGTCTTTCTGTATCCGGGGAGAGTTTGCTGAGCACACACATGCAGCTTATCAAGGCAGAGAGAAATATGACGCGTGCCTTCTAACCTCATTTATTCAGATTAACTCGACTGGGCAACATCAACAGTTTTTTCTCTATCACATTCACACCTCTCAGGACATTCTCAACTGGAAGATGCCATGTGGGGTTTTTTTTGGCCCCCTTCTTTCCATCTCAACAAACAGCCTCGTCTCACTCCCAACTCATCCAATCTATCATCTGTGTTATTTCTGTACAATGTAGTTTTGCATTATTTTATATTTTCATGGAAAAAAATTCTCACAAAATTTGGGGAAAGGCCAGTTTTAAATCTATACATATGTTTGAGGTAACATACAACAGGTCTTGCCTATTTTGTCTATGGGGTTATTATAGGCAATTCTGTGGCAACATTTGAATCCAATGAAGATTCAGCTATGATCAAACTGTTGTCTGTTTAAACTCATCAGTTTGTCTGGAAACAGCTCAAAAGCTCCTTGATTTAAAAAAAATAATTCAGTATCACATTCTTAAATCCAGCAACACCAACCAATTTGATTGTATTGGATTTCTCCCCTCAAGCAGAAAGAATTCACATTAAGTCACCTTGCAGAAAAAAAAAGTGCAAGTGATGGAGAGAGTGTGACAGAGCACAAAAGATTCTAATTTCACCAAAACTCCAAAAATCAATCGGGAAGCCTCCGGTCAATGCAGCACGACAATTATCCAGAACGGCGGAAGTGCCCTTTAACAGAGCAGAGACTAATTCGTTTTGACTGAAGCAAATGGACGGGTGGGTCTGATTATCTTGCTGCACGCAGCTGCTCTTCCACAACACACATGAATACACACTCTGAGGGATGCATGCACAAATGCAACCTCACCGATGCAACTGTGCAAACAGACACACACTCATATTTAAACCCTCGTCTGAGAGCATTAGTATCTGAATGGATTGATCAGCATGCCTGAGCACATCTGAGCTCCAGCTGACGGAACAGAGGGCGATCACCTTGGGAAAAGCTGCTGTTCACAGAACGAGATTATCGATCAGAGTGAAACCTGGTTTAAGCCTCAAGCTTAAATCTGACACTGTTTCAATTTCCTCATGTTTGAAATGTTAAGCACATTAAGAAGACATTAATATTAATGAGCTGGAGGATGTCCTTGCTGCTGAGATACAGTAGGCCTATGTGTGGAAATAACAAAGTATATAAATTATAAATATAAATAGTAAAAATCTATAGTTTTTGAAAGTATCCTCCTTCCTGTCTAAGAACTGAATTCCTGGGAACTGAAGCTGAAACTCCTCGAGAATACTTTGACAAATAAACAAAAGGGTGCTTAAAACAGACTGTAGACGTTAGCTTGAAACATATTCTATAGAGTATTTTAAAGTGACACATAGGGGTACCTTAAAGCAGCCACCACAGGAAATCCTGACACGCGCATTAAAGGGTACCTCAAAACAGACAATATGTTGTACTTTCGTCGCCATGACGGCAGTTTCGCATGACTTTTCCGGAGATACCATGCAAGATAAGTTGAATTAGCAAATAGGTGTAACACTTGTGGTCGTTTTAACAATGTTTTTTCTTTTTTCTTGACCGATGGCATGTATTTGACCTTTCTTATAAACGTGTGTGTTCCATTCTGGGAGACTAAAGTTCACTTAAGACGAGAGAAGAAGAACAAACAGTTATAAAAAGAGAAACTTGTTATCTTGATATTAAAGTACCTAATAACAATTTCCCAAATGCTAGAAAAGGTTAATTGTATTCTTCTGACTATACACACACTGGGGGCACTATTTAATACTTCTCTCTGTATTTACTGAGCTCAGAAGGCACATCTAAATGCCAAACCACCAGTGATTTGTTGACCAATGGCAGTGCGACGGCGAGGTTGCTCCATGTAGAACAGACCATAAAAAGTGAAATCAGAAAGACCCTCCTGCTTACACAATGAGACAGGCGGATGGAGGAGATCCTGGAGGCTGCTGTATTTGATTTATTATCCCACAATGCTCTCAGGCAATCACATCCATGGATATTGAATGACCTCTTCACAATGTCTGGGCTACAATAAATCACGGCCGGGATCAGCTTGGAGACTGATGGGACGACACGCTCAAGGGCCATTCAGCCACATCAGCACACGATGCTAAATTCAACAGAAGGGGTTTGACTCGGCTGCTTTGCATGTCGGCTACCAAAGCAAACAAAAACACAATATTTTTTACATCAACATCTTCTAGGAATCCACCACTCTGTCTCTCAGGATTATATATTTTGAATTATTACTATCACAAAACGACCAAACAGGTAAACCAGACGAGAGATATTTAGCGCCTTGGATTGCACAGCTCTCTCAAGTGAAGATGAACCAAATTAAAACTAATTAGGCTGGGACTGAGTAGTCGTGCATTGCTGCCTTGTAATATCCATCCAAAGATTACAGGAAGCTGCGAGTTGAAACATCCTGCAGCCTGCTGGTCTGAGGCTCTGGACAAAGGGAGTAGCCACCTGTCACCGGCACCGGGCAGAGGGCCACGAGTCTCTGGGCTCACACTGCGCTGCGTGAGTCTGTCACGACAAAAGGGAGATTAAGAGGTCCAGAGAAAACGGACCCGCCTACTGTCAGGGGGATGTCTGTTTAAGTTTATTTATCTATTAAAGCAGGGCAGGCTCAATAGATTGTATTGATTTTAAACACATTAAGGAGACAGGAGGAGAGAATGGAACAAACACATCAAAAGAAACACAATGATAAAGTAATCTAGCGTTATCATTTTAATGCTGTTACATGTTAGATCTTCAAACTATGAAATAATGACCTCATATAATGGTGTTTGCGTTCTCAGAAGTTACTCTTTGGTATCTGGAATCTTGCTTTACATGTGATTTATGTGCAGCTGTCCTTTCGCTTAGCTTTAGGCATCACTTGGTTAAGTTCAGGAAGCACATCAAGGCTCTGGAAAAAGCAAATGACTCCATTTTCATTTGTATAACTCCCTGGGACTCAACCCCCAGTCCTCCTGTATGGCTGAAACATGTTGGCATGTTTTTTTATGAATCTGTAGCCCTGATGTATTAAAGGCTTTTTATGCATACCCCTCTGAGTACCTCAGACCTCTTCAGTAGCTTCCCTGTCCTGCGATGTTTGAGGCCAGGTTGCATCTTTATGTGAAAAACATTGAAAACAAAAAGGCAATTGTCCTGTAATGGACAAACTCAAGCACAGAAGCAAAACATGTACGACTACAACTAGATGTAGCTTCAACTCACCTTTCCATCCTATAAGCAGAGAATCATTACTCTGTAAAAAAAACAATCCACACCAGAGCTTTCTTATTAAAAGCTGAAATCTCTTCAGGTTAAGTAAAATTCCTGCTGCAACAGTAACATGTATGTATCCTGAACTGTATTTAAATCTGAATGACGCCCCTTTTAAAACTACTACATCAATCTGCTGTTCAGCTCGTGTGTTTGTGGAGGCAGGTGTAGGAGTGTTTTTCTGGATGCAAACTTGTTTGTATGTAGGCTGTGGGTTTGTACATGTTCTGTATGCTGTGTGGGTGTGTATGTTTATTTCACCTCCCCTCACAGTCTCTTTTTTATTATATGAAAACACACACACACACTGCAGGCAGACAAGGCCGGTTCAAGGTCCAGGGTAATTACATTTGTGCTGTGGCCTTTAACATAAAAACTACACGTGCCATGTACTCAAGCATTGCATGAAGGCAACACAGTCATAAACCTATTCCATACATTGTAATATATAAATAATCTGTGTATGTAAGAGCCTGGTTAATAGAATTATTTGACCGTTTAGCCCTACAACCTCGACAGATATAATACATAAATTAGAGATGTAAACTTAAATCTGCATATTCTCTTACAACAACTTCATTTATTTAATATATGAGAATGGATGAAGAGATAAAGTTACGAAATCAGGGATCAAGACACGTACAATTAATAAAGAGACCAATTTTAATATCAAAAACAATGCATATGTTACAAAAAATCATTATATTACAGCACTGGGGGAGTTGTTTTTATTTGTGTGTAAAAACAGGGAAGGAAATCAGCTTTTTAAGGGAAAGTTGGGAGAGCTGCTCCATCTGCTGGTGGCAAAGGGTAACTGTTGTGTTTATAGGTTACAGCTTAAATGCACTGAGTCCTCAGAGCAGTATGATGCATGCTTTCCTTCTCTTATGTTAAGTGAAGTTACACCCAGACTGCATCAGAAGAATACAAGCTCACTAGTTTCACCAGAAAAAACAACAACTCTGATCCGACTCAGGAGTCATTGGGAAGGCCGAACAGTTTGACGGTGCCCGACTCTCTGTTGTTGTCGTATTTGCCCTCCTTGTCGTCGCAGGCGTAGGCGAGCAGCGGCCTCTTGGGGTGCCAGGCGACGGTAAAGGTGGGAGAGTCACACTGAACCTCCCACAGTTTCTCTCCTGCACAAAACCACAGTACAGGGAGAGGAACAAAAGGTGTGTTTAAATTTACAAACAACTGAATTGAGCATTTTTAGAGTGCAGAATCCCATAGAGTTGAAGCCCCCTTTTTGCCTTTATTAGATAGGACAGCTGAAGAGAGACAGGACATTTTGGGAGGAGAAAATGGGGGATGACATGCAGCAAAAGGGGCCGAGGTCGGATTCGAAACCACGGTTGCTGCGCTGAAGACTATAGCCTCCATACATGGGGCGAGCGTCATAACCACTAGGCTAGCGGCGCCCCGAAAAGTGTTTTAGAAAATTTTTATTGAAACCATTAACTACATACCTTTTGACTTTTCTTTGCTCTGTCATTAATTATTATAATTTCATTTCTTGTACTTTTTTTGATTTTTTTTATCATTTATTACAAATCTCTTACTCTAGTAATACTCAGTTCACTTTCCTGCCTTGTTCTGGTGTTTGTTAGTGGGGGGATTTTTCGTGGTTGTAAAACACTCTGAAAAGCTCTGGATGGTTTGAAAGTTGCCAACAGTCTGATTGAATAAGACACATGAAAGATTTGAAAACATGATTTTTTAAAGAGCTGCCAATCAGTAATGACATTCAGCAAAACCAGAAGAAAAAGAAACTTTGAAGGGGACACAAAGTATTTGACATATACATGTAACATACCTGCAAACAGGTAGGGAAATAAATACAAATTTAACAGCAAAAGAATGACACAAAGCTATACTTCCTGCCTGACTGGTTTTGGTTAAAATAGGTCCACTGTAGTAGGAGTGTTTTTTTGATTTTTTACCCAAAACATGGATTTCTTATAACCTGTTGCCACAATGTTACAATAACTAGCTTTTAGTCTCTTTGGAAATGTCAGTGGTACTGACCTGTTTCCACCTCAGCGATGTCTATGAAGTGATCCTCAGAGGCTGAGGCTAACATCTTTCCATCATGGCTGAAGCTCAGAGTCCTCACTGGCCAGTCCAACCTAAACATCGACGTTAGAAAACAATGGTTTTATAAACTGAGAATATCAGCCAGAAAACATCACAGGGGCAGGTAATGGTTTCAGCGAGTTGTTGCATATTATCATGTACATTTATTTCTGATGAAAAGTTAGAGTGAAGTGTAGTCAGACTGACCTGGAGAAGCAGCGGACACACACCAGTTCCTCCACGTCCCACAGAGAGACCAGAGCGTCTGCACTTCCTGTGGCAAAGTATTTCCCTGTGGGGTCAAACTTGATACAGATGCAGTTGGACGGGTGAGCATTGATGGACTGGATTGGCTTCAGCTCGGGATAACTGCAAACAAACACAATGGTCACTTTGTGCTGTAGTGTTTGGCTGTTCAGACATGGTAACACTGAGATTTCACAAAAGTGACAGCACTCTAACGTCATTGTTTCACCTGGTGCATTTGAGTTTTATTTAACTCCTAGTCTTTAACTTAAAGCAGAAGTGTTGACAATGTGTGTGTGTGTTACCCAAAACCTTTAAGAGAAAGCTTCATTTACCTGCATGGGTTTCCTTTGGAACCACAGTGTTGTGTAGAGATGGTCACAAATAAAAACATGGAGGTTATCCCAGACACCTTATTCAGTTCATTATGCCACTGAATAAAGATATAATTACTGAATACAGATGCCTCAATGACTGACAGTGAAACTAAAGAAAGCAATGCCACACTAAAGGCACTCATGAGGAGGTTGAGATAAAACCTTTGTGGTCTCACTAGATGAGCTGCTCATATAAGTATAGTCCTCCTTGTGAGTGATAAGATGCATTACTAGATGTTTGACTTTCTTGTGTTTGCAGTAACATCCTGTGCACTTTATTCCAGTCGCTAACTCCAGCTACACCATGACAGGACGAGTTTAACAGACTGTAAAGCTGTTGCAGTAACAATCGTCTTTTGAAAATATGAAGTGTTGAAATCTTTGAAAACCTCAGGTGAGCTTGCTTGAGGTCTGATTTTGAAAACAAACGTTTTCTGCAGGAAAATAAAAATCCCAAAGTAAAGTATTTAACATCACAGCCTCGATTTTTATGTGTCTTCACACAGCAGCTGACAGGTGTCATAGTGTGAGAACTGACTGTGAGCAAAGCACTCACACAGATTCTCATGAATAAAGAGGAGCTACATTCACATTTTGTTTGTATGTGCGGAGAAATTGTACAGAACTGCCAGATGCCAAAAGTCAACGTTTCCACAGTTTGGCTCTGTTGGGTTCCTACCTCAGAATATTGATGCAGCCGCTGCCGTTTGTGAGGAAGAACGAGTCGTTGTCGTTGTTCCAAGATATCTCGTTCACCTCGAACTTGAACTGCTCTTCTGCTTTGGAGCGGTGTGTTTTCGCGTCGATGAAGGTCACCACGTCGTCTTTGTTTCCGACAGCGATGGTCTGACCATCCGGGCTCCAGCAAATGTTGATGTTTTCCCCTTTAAAAAAAAATAATATATATATATCTTTGTAAATTGACCTCCCTCTCATGGAGAAAACGTTATTAATCATTCCCTTATTACCCACCAGCCTGGAAAATCTTGCAAACCAACCACCTTTCTGTCAGATATTTATTTCAACCTCCATAAAAACATAGATTTAACACTCCATGAGTTAAATTCATTTCTGGTTAAAGGTTTGACTTCATGTGCATCTTTTTATTTGCACTGAGAGACACAGAGCAGGAGGGATGAAGCAGTGTGTTTGGTCAACTGTAGGAGGTGTAATTCAAACTGTCTACTGTGAAAACTAGCGTCTGGAGTCCTGCTGTTAAGCTTCAGGCTACAAGTTTGCAGCCATGCTTAACTTCCACTAAAGTCCACACATACTACTGTGGATTTTAAAGCTGCTTTCATGGTATTCAGGTCTCTCTTCTCCTTCCTCTCAGCTCAGTTTTTATCAAGTTTATAAAGAGAAAGCAGCAGTTGACATTTTACTTCAGTCATTTTTGCATTACAATTAACAAAAAATCTGCTTATCTGTGTGCATTTTAAAGCCCCTGTGGATCAGACCTAAGCCACGTCTCGCAGTTACCTTTTGTATTGACAGTGGCGATGCATTTGGTGGTGCGGACGTCCCATATCCGAATGGTCTTGTCTCCAGATGCCGTGACAAACAGATCTGGGTTTGTTGGATGCCAGCAGAGTTGGTCCACACTGTCACTATGGCCTCTGTAGTTGTTCTCTTTCACCTGGGGGAACAGAACAAGTTACAGTAAGGTGGTATAATATGAACCCTAATCCCTCAGCCCTATACACGTACAGATCGAGAGACACCTCTGGATAAACAACATGATAAAGTGTTAGCATAATAAAAGAGACTTAAAAGTGCCATAATAAACATCTAATGTGATGGCTAACCAATTAGAAACAAAAGCAGACTGTTTATGGCTGTTATTAATTCATGAGACTACATACATGTAAGTGAAAGGCTGTGAAGTATCACAACCATTAGTTAGTAGTTTGTGTTGTTTTACTGTCTCTTGGTAAAGTTTAATCGTGGTCGTATCCATTCATTTCCTGAACTCATGCTAACAGTAGCATGCTAGCATCGACTCACCAAACGGTCCTTTTCCAGGACAAACACGCTGGCTGTTTTGTCAAAGGAGCCGGACGCGAGCCTCCTGCCATCACAACTCCACGCCACCGAGTGGACTTTAGCCGTGTGAGCCGGGAACTCACGACTTTTGTTGTTATTCCTGAAGCTCTCTTGCATCTCTTGGTAGTACTGGGACGCCATCTTGAAATTATACGTAATATCTGGCGGCGGTTGAAGGACAGCGGTGTGTGACCAGTATCGCCCCCTGCTGCTTTGGAGTGCGGACCAAACATACCTCTTTACGGTACTTCTTCTTCTTCTCTGGGATTTTTTTTGCCGGATCGCAAACAGCTTAAAGCTTAAAGCCACCTACTGTACAAGAGTGTGTATTATCCTGTCACTTACCTTCCCTAGTGGACTTTAAATTCTGCCTGCCACCCTTGTCTAATGTAAAAACGAAAAAAGAGCCCTCCTTTACATTACAAAAACAGGAGTCTAAAATATAATTACCCCTGAACTTTCTTCCTTTCTTCTTGTAAATATTCAGGCAGTTTAGACACATCGAGGCGTATAGCCCCTGACCTTTGGAATATTCTCTTAATCATTAAGTTTACGACCGTATAATTTAAATTGTATTTTATGTAGGCTATAACTTCAAATAATAGCCCATAGGTCCACCACGTTGCAGCTAGTTTTGACAAATAAAGGCAAGTTTCAATTAAAGTAGCCTACTTTGTATTTAGTGTTTTGGATTTTTTGGATTTTGAAATACTGTTTTAATCCCTGAGGGAAATTCTGGTTTACACTCTATTATTATTATCCTTTGAGAGACGTGCTCACACACATACACATGCACAAACAGGACCTGTGATCATGCATTAATGGAGGAGTGTCAGAGTGGGGCTGCTACACACTGCTACGCAGGGAGCGCACCAAGGCGATTAGGGGTTTGGTGCCTTGTTCGGCAGTACTCCAGGTACCAGAACAACGTCCGTATTATTTTGGTCCGCACCGGCAACCCTCTGGTTCTCAACCTTAAGTCCCTACAGACTGAGCTACTGCCACCCATTTTAAAATAAGGTCAAAAAGTTGGGTTACACAGAAAATACAGAATCATTTCAACATATGTCCATGTAAGACAGACAAAAGCTCAAATGTGTACCGGTCGTGCTCTCACTAATAGCAATATCAAACTAGTGGTTTGTAATTCATTTTGCTTGATCTATATCCTATTTTACACTAGGCCTAAGTATTTGTATAAAAAGGGGGAGACATTTAGTTTCATAGTTGAAGCATGTTTTTAAATTGGATACTAACAATTAATCAAAAACCAACCATCAGTTGTGATACTTTTTTTTGTTTTTGTTTGGACTTTGGCATAGCATAGCACTCTGCATAGCAACAATAAAAAACATGATGCATGCACGCCTAAATAATCTATTTCTGTATAAAGAACAAATTAATAACAGTACAACAAAAGCTTCAGTTCAATACATTTTAAAATCTAGAGGAACTGTATTAACACGTTATATGCAAGCCTCAAGTTATTTTCTTTGTATGCCTTAAATCAGAAACATCAATAAAAATGAATTCAGTGCTAAAGTCAAACCTTTTCTTTTCTTACTCTATTGTCACTGTATTACCTCTAAGACGTAGAGGGATGTGCATACAAATCATTTCTGAAAAGATGCATATAAAAAGTGTCTGAAAGGATTCTTTTAACGAATTGCAAACAACCAAATAAGCAAAATAAAGAAGACTTTTCAAAGACAAAGAAAGAAAAATGAAACTCAGACTTTCTTATACAATGTGTTTACTGTTTCCTAGTAGATATTCTACTTTCCATCATTTTTTTTTTCTGGTTTCTTCTTTAAATAAAGACAAAACAACACTAGCTTTAAGCTTCAATTGCAATTTATTTCAAGTGATGCTAAAATGAAAATCAACGTTTTAAAAAACACTCTATATCCCAAACACACACAATACCTATAGTCACCCGAACTCTGTCAGTAAATCCCTTTGTTAAGACGACACTTGGTTAACATTTAATCAGTGAAAGGACCTAAAGTAGAACCCCGCTGCAGGTCGTCTGAAGGCCAGTGCAAGGCCTCGATATGCATAATATTCAGGCCTGTGGTATTACTAACGACTCTGATGGGTTGTTTGATGTGCAGCTTAACAGTCTCTAAACACCTGGTCCTTTGCATTTCAATAAGATACACCCAATGGACGGAACAAAATGCACTTTTAAATGTGGAAATCTGTGTTATTAGAAAGAATGACAAGGTGTGAACGCATCATACAAATGTGCCTTATGTAATTGCATACTTTTAAAAGTTCCTTAGGTTGCATCACATGTAAGGAAGGCTATATATATATATATAGACAGTAGGCCCTACCAAAAAAAAAGTCAAGGAATGCACGGTGAGATGTGATGGTGAGCTAGTGTTGATCGAGTACAGAAACAACGAGGGCGTCGCAGAAAATGTGAGTATGTGACTCTGCACTCAGTGGAGGAAAGGCGTGTGGAAGACATCTCCGGATAAGAGGGACTACAAAGGTATCTCAGTAGATTTCACACCACAAAATGCAAGTCAGGACTTGTAGGATTAGAGGTTTGGTGTCTGTGGAGAGGTAGACGACGTACACAAGCACCTCATTCCTAAAGGATGTTTACTCATTTCACCACAGGTTTAAAAAAAATGGCTTCCTGTCAAACGTTTCGGTGCATATCTTGTCCAATCGGACCCTGAGACATTTCTGTTAGATGTGATTTAGCTCGAACAGTGTTACTGTCTTTGCTGTTACTGGAGAAATATCTTGTTCTCTTCCTCTTAACTTGCAACATCACTCACATTTGTTTCTCAGATTTGATGGATTTCCACCTGAAAACTTTGCACGCTTAACACACTGATAGTCGTCACGCTGAAACCTGGATGGTAGCCTCAGCAGCAGAAGTAGAAGAAACTTTCTGGACGATTTGTTTCAACCCTGGATGTTAAAGCTGTTTCACTCAGCCTTGCTCCTTTTTTGAACGCAACAGAGAAAGTTCATGAATGAGATACTCTGTAGACCTGCGTACTGAAGTCGAGGCTGCACAATTAGGGCTCAAGACATCAGTTATTTAGAGTTCAAAGGTTTACTCTGGACTTTGAAAAACAGAACTATCAGCCATATAGCAACATATGTTTCAGTGCCATGGAAGGAGCCAATAACCTTTGAAAAATGATACATCAAAATGTGCAACCTCGACTACACCTGGGAGTAAAGATTGGGGGGGGGGGGGGGTTAGTTGGAGGAAAAGCAGAAGAAGTTAAGAGCTTGATTCTTAGCAGTACAGTGCATTCCTTCTGATGACACAAAGTGATATTAAACAGATCCTTTGTGCATCAAACTGAGAGGAAAAAAAAAACATCAACCTAAAGCTTTGCAGTCATCGTACAAGTTGAAGTGTTTGAAGAAAAACTGAGGTTCTGTGCAAAACAAGTGCAGCTTTCCCTCGTACAGTTCAGTCAGCGCGTCCTCCAGGATACACAGGTTAGCGTTCTGTAACCGATCTACAGCAGATGGACAAAAGCTCTGGTTACCAAATATAAGCCATTGTAGAGAGAGAGCCCTAACCTGACTGAAATGTCCGTGTTTCAGTTTATTTGACTGAATATTAATGTGCAATTCTATTGAGATTTTAACACTTCGATCAGGCATCTAAGATTGAGGTTTCAATGATGGTGGAGGCTTTATGTTTCAGCTTATGCAGAGGGTATACTTTCTGATGTAAACATTATTTCATCAGGATGAAAATACTTGTCTGACCACTGGAAATTATAACTCTGAAAACTTGACCAGAGAAGAAGGCGGCTACCCCAGACGGCCGTTTTTCCCCTCGCCCATCGGTTTACCAGGCAAACTGCAAACTAACAAGGTGATGCAACGAATGAAGGCTAGCGAACTGATTCTACCCGACCTAAAAAGCCTCTGCATTGTTCTAAAAAGCTCCACGACCAGAAATGTGGTAAAAACCTATAAATAAGAGATAGATTTGTACCCTTTTCAGGTATTTTACTTGTTTAACCTTTAGATTCTTCAAGTTATGAATCCATACAGATAACATTTTTTATCACTGTGCAATAATCGTAATCAGGGTTTTACATTTTTTTTACAGATATTCTTTTAGCCTATTTTGCATTTATTTTGATAGGACAGCTGAAGAGAGACAGGAAATGTTGGGAGGAGAGAAAGTTGGGGGGATGTCATGCAGTAAGGGGCCGAGGTGGGATTTGAACCCACAGCCTCTGCGACGAGGACTACATCCGCTGTACATAATGCTCGCAAAATATCTATCAGCGCCCCGTGGTTTTACATTTTCAAAGAGGATAATATCTCTCAACTACTAACAAGTGACGGATACATCCTGTTCGAGGTTTCAGGGCTTCTCCAATGGCTTAGAGGTTAGAGTGCGTTCACACACAGCATGTTTGAACCAGAAATACTTGAGGCTAAAACAATGTTCAATAAGTTAGCTACATGTTAGTCTTGTGATTTCACAGACCCTAACCCTATATTTTAAATGGTTCATTTAAATGTGGAAAACACAACATTAAAAAGTCAATAAATCAAAGCGCCATTGTGTGATCGCACCCTAAACCTTCTGATCTGAGCGAGCATATTGATGACATCACTGTCTCTTCAGCTAATCAAATGCATCAGATTACAGAACCAAGCCTGGGATCCTCAAGAGTCCATCCTAGCACTCTGCGTCTGTGCTGCCGTTGACGGGGCCATCGCAGACAGCGATGTGTGCGTCCTCTACGGCTCCAGTGTGCTCGACTCCATTCGACTGGACACACCTCTCAGTAACGTTTTGATCGTCCTCCCCGACACTGTGGAGCAGAGACACAGAGAGCTAAAGTCAGAGACTTACAACAAAGAAATATTGTCTATAAGCAAAATATTGTCTATTTGTATTTCTATTTATTTTCACTGAATGTGAGAACCTTGTTATATTTATACCTGGACCCTACTTTTACATGGCTAAATGACAAATGTGTCCACTGAAAGTTCATGTTTTTGCCAACAACAGGCTCAGATTGTTGTTCTAAGTGTCTGACAACATTAGAGAAAGGAACTCTACAGAGATTGTGTTTTCTGTTTAAGAGTAAGTTGCCTTTTTTTAACAAGAAGTTCAGTCAGGACCACTTTGTCAAAATGGATACTTTGACGCAATTATTTATATTTGGCGGTATGGCTCTGTGAGGGATCTCCCTGCCCTTCCACGTGCTTACATGGAAAGCATTAGGCAGGGACAGCACACATTCCTGCCCTTCCCGTGCATACAAGGAAAGCTATAAGGCAGGGTGATAAGCAGCAAACCCCCCCAGAGCAAGCATAAGTGACAAGCATGACATTGATTAAGTCAGAATAGCATTAAAGGAGGAGCAGGGGAGGAGGAGGGATGCAAATGCACTTGCAAATGCGGCATGCAGAGGGAGCAGAGAAGCATAGGCAGGCTAGAGCAGTTTAAATAAGGTGGCATAAGAACTATTTGGCCAATAGGATGCTTTCAGCAGATCAGCTGGCCATCAGCTTACGAGGCTTGCGTGAGATCAGCTGACGCAAACTCTGGCACAATAATAGAGTGTGACTCCGTGGCCTGCCTGAACTAACGCGAGGCTCCATTAATCGTAACATCACATTCTTTAAGACCACCAGACTCCATTGACGGAAACAGTGATTTGAATTTGCAGAATAAAGGAGTTGTTGAGCCTTTATAAATGAGTTTGTTTGTGTTACTTTGTGAACGGGTTGTTTTAAAAGGTTAGTTTGGATCAAGCACAATAACATTGGAACACATTGCAGCACGAACAAACTAACCAATTAAAGCGACAGTAGCCTTGTGTCCAGTGAGTAAAAATACTGTTTTTGTCAATGCAGTCTGTTGGTTTTGAAAGCGCTATGGGACAGCTGTTTATGGTTTGGAGTAAGGATCTTACTCTTTAAAAAAAAGGTAAATATGTGATGATGTCAGACACTAGGATAACCATCTGAGCCTTTAGGTGGCAAATACAAGAACTTTAAGTAGACTTATGATCAGGGGCATTTGACCATTAAAACTATTTTGCAGGACATCTAATGGCTGCAAACAAAAGCAAAATACTGAAGAAATTCCAAAAGATGTTGTACCTATTTGTCAGTTGGACCCATGAATTTGTAAAAAAAATTGTTCCCAGGTTAAAAAATACAGACATTCAGAGATTCTACACTGCAAAAACTCAAATCTTAGCAAGAGGTTATGTCTCTAAGGATCGGAGTTCTTCCCTCTCTTGCAGAATTTAGAAATTTGATTTCAAGCCACTTTGTTTCGAATTGTAACTGTTTTTTAATCTCAGTGGTTTTTGTAATCGATTTAAAGTGTTTGTTGTTGATTTAGCTTGTTTTACTG
The DNA here is from genome assembly GCA_020745685.1 of Tautogolabrus adspersus. Lineage (NCBI taxonomy): Eukaryota > Metazoa > Chordata > Actinopteri > Labriformes > Labridae > Tautogolabrus > Tautogolabrus adspersus. The sequence goes on along the minus strand of CM036540.1, from coordinate 25,918,361 downwards.
TGCTTGTAATCTCGACGGCATTGGAAATGAGGTAAACCTCAGTGTCCTTCCGAGAACAAATAAAGGTTTGAATTTGAATGTCATCTACAGTACCTGAGAAGTCCAGATACAAATATTTTGTCTTTAATTAAGAATTTTCTGATGAATGTGAAATAATTTAGGTGTGATGAGACACTTTTGAGAAGAAAGAAAACAACATTGCTAATATTTGAGTAAAAATGAGCATCAGTTGCATCCCCCTTCCCTGGTGTGGTTCATGTTCCTGATGCTTCACCTGTTGATGCAGCCGTTGCTGACCGAAGACTCTGCTGTTTCTTTCTCCGACAGCGAGCTGCAGGACCTCCTCTCCTGCCAGGAGCCAACCCTGGGCTCTTTGCCTGTGTCTGAGCTCTTCCTCCTGGCCACGATAGGCCCCGGTCCTGACCCCCGTCTCTCTGAGCCGACCCTCGGTACTTCTGGATCTTTGCCTGAATCGCTGCTGGTGCGCCTCCCGTTCAGGCTGTCCAAGGAGGAGACGTGGCTCATCTGGCCTTCCCGCTCATCTGAAGAAGAAAGAGAAATCTGTATATTGTCTTTTTTGTTTCGTAGTTGATTTTTGCTTAGCTGGGAGAGGTCGTGCAACAAAGGTCGAAAAGATCCTTCAAACAACAACCTCCAGAAACAGCCTGATTGTCCTGCTGATGGAAAAATAAAATCACCTTTAAGTTTTTGATCCCTTTCAATAGGTAGATTTTCTACTTATATTAAAGTAGCCTTTCTTCAATTTAAAACATGTCTTCTCATATAAGGGTCCTGCACTCAAAATCTCTGTTAAAGGTGCACTATTATGAGTCAAATTCATAGACGGTAAATATTAATGGACAAAGCCTGAGTGACGTCATTTTGCACTGCCGCATTGGCGTCATTTTTCAACACCGGAGTTTACCACTTGGTCAAATGTACTTCAGACTTTGAACTTAAAGGTATACAAATAGGATACATGTACTGCGTTATTTGTGGTATACATAATTACAGTATATTGTCCTATTGGTTTTCTTTGCTTCATTATTTTGATTTGATGGAATATAAAATATAACTTCCCTTTACACTCGACTCAGTCATTAACTGAATCAATATATTTTGCTGATTTGAAACCAGTTGTTTTTTTTCAGACAAGGTCAATCAATCACAGAAAAGGAGATAAATCCATGTCTGCAGTTATCTGACCTCTTTACACAGTTTGTGTTATTTCTGAGGTGAAGAGCGCCCTCTACTGGACACACAAACACAGCAGCTCAGACTGGTTCCCCCTTACACCATGACGTCTTTTAGAGTTCAGTCCCAGCAGAATCAAAACTGTGACCACTGCAATGGTTACACATCGGCCAACTACAAATGGGCTACCACTGTAAGATGAGTCAGCATAACTCAGCAGGAAGGAAAAAAAGATTACATACTTTTTAACAATTGCTGTATTTTCTTTCTCTCAGTTTTCTTATAAGATACTCGTGGCATCTGCACCTCTTTGTTTTAGTATTGAATTAAGACAGATAAGGATCATATATACCTCCTGAGCCAGATTCTCCCGCCTTGTTGCGTCTACGTCTCAGGATGACCTCCAGCTCGCTGTCCTTCTTCGCCGATGGCGACGGCCCAGACTCCTGAGAGCCTCGGCTGGGGCTCCGCTTCACCGTCTCCTGGAGGTAAATACATCCTTCACTTCAGGGACTTAATAATTTACCAAAAAACATTTACCTTTAGACCCAGTACTTCACTTTCTCTGTATGACACATTGAGTTTTAGCGATATCAATTCATGCAATTTGTGTGTCAGGTCCACGTCAGTGCTATTAAATGGGATCCTGTTTAATTCAAACTGTGGCCTTCTTATTTATTTCTCAATGAATAATGGTCCAAAAAGTTTAGAAAGTTCAGCCGGCAGCGAAGAAACAGGATGGCTGCAATGAACTCTGGAGGATTTGAAGAGAAAAATGAAATTTTCCATATGCAATGTTGTCACACACTTTGAATAACCTTCTGAGCTTGTCAGTGGCAAACATTTCCCCACGTCTGGTACAAAGCTAACAGAAAGCCATTTTTCCTTACCAAGATGCCTTTCAGTTCCTCCATGGCGCTCTCCTGCTGCTGCTGCTGCTGCTGCTGCTGCTGCTGCTGCTGCTGCTTCTCCTCACAGACTGGAGGCGGCTGGGGAAGAAAACAGAAGTAAGTTTCCTTGTTTGTGTCTCTTAACACAAGAGCTTGAACATGGCATGCTGCATGTCAAAAACACTGACAATTACAAAATTGCAGTATTTTGCACGAGACATGTGCATCCTCCATCGAGGGATCCCACATTTCCAATAAACCCAGAAGATATGAGAACCATTCTAATACCGCTTGTGTTAGCTGTTGCAGTGACTTTTCTACATAGAAAAGGAAGTCAACCGTGCCTGCATGGCTTTTCCAGCCAATCAAAATATTCAAAATAATTATACATTACCAACCAATATGGGTGCAGACTAGGGTCGAGCTTATTGAGCATGCCCTCGTCTGCAGCTCATGGCTAACAGTCATTGACCACAGAGCCTCTTTACCATCGTGACATCATGATTTGAAAATTTGCATCACCCTCAGTTTTGCTGTTTATAGTTATTTTGGGAAGATGGTACTGCTGCAATGCTCTTTGTACAACAACTCTTACATGCTGTTACTGTCTGAAACATTTCAGTGAATGATATTAGCCCACTGATATCCTGTTCTGGTTTTAATGTTGGATCTTTGATTAAAATGTTTCACAGTGTCAGGGATTTCTAAAGAAGACTTAATTTCTTCTGCTTATTGATTTTTCTGCTTTGTCTATTGTTATTTTTCCTTTTTTCTCTTTTATGCTTTCTATCTATTTTCTTGTGAAGCACTTTGGTCAACTCTTTTGTTTTGAAATGTGCTCTATAAATAAAGTTGGATTGGATTGGATTGTAAATCTCGTACACTGGTGTGCTGGACCTCCAAGCTTCCCGACAGAGATAAACATCAACCCTTCGTGTTCACAGTGTCGAGCCCAGCGAAGTCATTTTAAATGGAAGCGAGAGTGACGTGTATTTAACTGATTAAAACCAGAAGGTCTGCTTTTTGTGTGTGTGTGTGTGTGTGTGTGTGTGTGTGCGCGCGTGCGTGTGCGTGTGTGCGTGTGTGTGTGTGTGTGTGTGTGTGGGTCAGTGGGATCAGGGGGAGGGAAACGTCGGTGACTTCACAACACAAGATTGATGCAAACGTCAATATACTCACTTTTACTGCTACTCTCTGTGGAGGCACAAAGGAGACATATGGAGAGGAGAGAGAAAGGAGAGCAATCAGCCAGAGTGAATTCAGACTTCAACAAACATGGAGACAACATAACACAACAGAACACAACACGACAAACACAACAGAGTCGACTGCTTTCACTGATGTCCTGATCTTTAGGTGCTGTACTCTGTAGTTGTGTCAGATCTGTCTCCAGAAACTCACCAGCTAGCTAGAGGTTTTCTACATTACCTGAAAAATATCACAGTTCTTTGCTGTAATCTATTGTTTGGGATGGCTCGTCCTCACCTTGCTGTCCTGACTCTTGACCGGCCGCAGGACGACGCCATGTTTGATCCTTTCCATCATCTCATTCACCGCCTTCACCTTCACGTCATCCACACCCTCACCAGCTACACAGAGAAAAAAAAGTGTTAACACAAACTCAGCATATTCAACTTAAAAACAGTTTACATAACATTTTATTTTACCTTTATTTTAATTTTTTTTACCTTTATTTTTACAAGAAATACAACATCTCTTTAAAAAAGGGATTCCTGGCCTAACAGCAGCATCATATTCCTCACAAAGATAAAACAGCATCCCGATAACACGAAGAAAGTACATCAGATTTCTTTTAGCAGCGATTAGCATTAAGACATGTTCCAAAACTGGACAGATGATTCTACATCCTGCTTTTAAAATCCCCCACGCTGAATAATTTAATAGGTTTGAGTGGTGAGACAATGTGTGCAATGAGATCATGAAAGTTTGATTTATTCTGAGATATGTTGCTTTAACACCTTTAAATAGATTGGTGTATCTTTGTTAGCTTGTGTTGATTTTACACCATTGTTGGACGTGTTGCTAATCAGAGATGCTGCTAATTTTAACATCAATGCAATGAAGTATCTGAAATCTTTACAAATCCTTATTGACTTGATTGATCTAGAAAATTACCTTATCATTTATAACATATCATTCTGTGATGGAGGGATGTATCCAAAGTTCTCACATTATTCAGTGACGTGCTGTACTACATGTGACAATGCATAGATTTAAAAAGGTGTCGTGAGTCTCACTTGGAGGCTGCTCGGCCTTCACGGCAGTTTTGGAGCCTTTTGATGACTTCCTCATGATGGCGATCAGAGAGCTGAGAGAAGGAGTAACAAGAACAGAGTTCATGTCCTGTTCAGCATACAACACTCATTAGCCTTGTTCACACTTGCTCACAACTCCTGAAGATTTCGGGGTGAACATGCACCTCAACTTTACCCAGACTTATTCCTGCCATCCCCTGAGGGATATCTGTGTGAGAAGTCAGCTGAGCGTATATGTGAACGCAGCAGGAAATATTCAGTAAAATTCACTGAAAGTGAGCGGGCGGGGTTGATGATATTTATATCACTGACCGGTGCAATCATTGTGCATGTAATGAAGCCCCTTCATGATCTTTACTGCTTGTTCGTTCTTTCTTTTTAACTCATTTGTTGATCCTGTGAATACATCCAATAACCAGTACATGTAGCACTGATATAAAGGAAAAAATCGGCTATAATAGTGTCAGACTCTGTTGCTTTGTCATCCTTTATGTGTCCTACCTCCCACCCTCTACCCCCCACCCCACCCCCCAAGTCCAACAGTGAAAGTCAATTGCTATGAGGGACATGTGTGAACAGGCAAGACAGGAAGATTTCAGAGGCATGCTGTTCTGACATTTTCAGGAATGCACAGTCTGTACAGCCTTTGTCTTTCCCCCAAATCCCCTTTAACAGGGAATGATTACCTGAAATCAAACACTAATAACTCAATATTTAGGCACATCAACTCCTTTCTTCAACATATTTCAAAAACTGTCTGAAAAAATGCCTAACAACACTGTCCTAAGGTTTAACATAAAAGATGTCAATGTTTGTCTCTGGTCCTCTTTTTTTGAATTTAGGTTTTATCATTTCATTCTGGACAGTAAACATAAAAAACATTTGAAGGGTGTGATGTGATGTGTAACGTGTTTGTTGATCATCTCCTCACCTGAGGGGGTTGCATCTCGAGGGGGGAGGAGGAGGAGGGGGTGGAGGAGGTGGAGGAGGGGGAGGAGGAGGCTGTGGGGGAGGGGCAGGAGGCGGGGCGACCCCAGGTTCAGGGGGAGGGGGTCCTGTGCTGGTCGTCATTTCGACAGGTTTCTGGGTCTCCTCCTGGAGCTCGTGGACTATGGGGAGAAAAACAATAAAAATAGTTCACTTAAATTCAATACAGCACTATTGTTACTGATACCACTAATCCGGAAGCTTTAGTTACTCTCATGTCATTTTGTCTCTTTTGATTGGTTGGTTTGTAGAAGCCATAGATAGTAAGGGAAGTCCTTAAACCTCCATGTTTCACTCCGGAGTGAACGCTCTTTCCCGACACACTATCTCTGTAACACCGTGCCAATGAAAGAGGCCTCTGTATTTATTGTCCTATTTAACGGATTCTGGGTGAAGTCGGTTGGTGGTTTTGGCTCTGACTTCACGTGACCCATTTTAAAAAACACACACAGATGCCATGTCTCATGCAGGGAGAAATTCTGAATGCTGCCAGTTTTTGCAGCAGATGGGTCAGTGGTCAACACAGGAACTAAACACAGAGAAAGAAGAACAAAAAAGAAGAAGACGTTGTATTGACAGCGGGGTATGACTCTTAAAGCTTCTGAATTCTGTATTTTTTATTTGAAGGGAATTCTAGTGCTTTTAAAACTGAGCACTATTTTTTGTTTTAACATATTTTGGATCCTAATGACTGAAATGAACAAAAAAGTTTTGGAATTGCTCCAGTAAAAGTCGAAGTACATCCGCTTAAAGGGCTCGATTTTGCCACTGACAGGCTCACATTGTAATTCTAAATGTCTGAGAGCATTAGAGAAACCATCACTACATAAAACATTTTTTTTTGTAACGACAAGATCCCCCTTTTTAACAGGAAACAATCGTTTCAAAGTCACTCTCTTCAATGCCACCAGACTACATTGAATAAAAATGCAGCTCTTTCTGCCCTGCAGATCACGGGAGTTGCTGGTGTGCAGCAAAGGGCTTTAAAAATGTATACTGGGGGAACTTAGACCCCAAATTGTGTAAAAATAGAAGAAAAAAATACATGCAAGGGATCACATATTTATTTGTTTTTTCAGTGAAAACTTGAATATTTAAGCAGTTTAAATGGCAGACTTTAAATCAGATAGACATTACTAAACTACAAACTACAGAACTGATCAGCCTTTACAGATTTATGTCTGGCTGTGGTGTGGCTCAGTCCAGTCAGAGCTCCCAAACTGGGTCAACACTCCCAGTTATTTATTGTTCCCTTTGTAATGCACACTGTCCTGTAACTGAAAACCATCAGATATCAATTCATCTTTGCTAAAATCCATAGCATTTATACAGAGTGTGCATCATTTTCTGTATCAGGAGTAGTTTCTCCAATGCAATGCAATGTGTCAAGATTAACCCATGTTCACTCAGAGAGCTGCCAACCAATCAGAAACAAGTATTTATGTTGCTATGCAGTGAATTCCTGTGTTTCCTTTTCCCATGTCATCATCTAACTGAGGAGCCACACCTGCTTTTTGCCTCTTATGCGCGGTGTTTGTGTGAGTGTGTGTGTGTGTCCTCCTCCTCCCACCTCTGTTCTGCAGCTCCTCGTTCTTCTTCTCTGTCTGCTCCAGTCGTCCCTCCACTTCCTTCTTCTCCACCTCTAGCAGCTCCAGCTGCCTCTGCAGAGCCTCCAGCTGCTTCCTCACACAGCTCTGCTCAAGCTGGGCCTGCAGGCTCTCCACCTACACACACACACACACACACACACACACACACACACACACACACACACACACACACACACACACACACACACACACACACACACACACACACACACACACACACACACACACACACACACACACACACACACACACACACACACACACACACACACACACACACACACACACACACACACACACACACACACACAAACACAAAACAACATGCACACACAAACGTACATAATGCAAGTTTTTCACAGGTTTTTGTACATCATGACTATGCATTTAAAAAAGGGTCTTTTAGCAGATATTACATTGTTTTTTATCTTGTTTAAAGGCAGACGATGATATGATCTTCTGTTAAATCTTAACTGATGAGCATCTTCTAAAATCGTGTTTGACTAAAGCCTAAAAGGTCCACTTTTTAGTTAAGGAACATAGCATAAGCCAAAGAAACCGGAAGGTATAACCCCACTTGAAAAGGAGACAGTTTTCTGTGTGAGCTAGGTGAAATTGATAAAAAGGTTTTGTTGTCCTGTTTTCAATGACATCACTGGAGCTTAAAGTTGCCAACTATGAACAGTGCTTCTGACAAACTGTTACTCCCAATGGACCAACGAATGGATCGGGAACAATAGAAATTGCAACGGGCCAACCATCATAGATATACACAAAGATGCCACTTCCTGGTTTGTAAGCTGCGTCTACGAGGTCACCATCTTGGAGAAGGGTAGCTGAGACTCCTAATGAATGTAAGTCTACGACTGTAGGAGGTTTTTCCAGTATTCATAACTCCCAAGGTTTTCATACAGTAATGCTCTATCTTATACAACATTGCTGTGCTTCTCTTATAGAGAGAATCATAATCACATTTCTGTTAACAAGGATACTACATTAAGAATCTATACAGATTATGTCAAATGTATGGAAGCGTATTGCATTCTTGCTCAGTTTTTTGTGAATAACAACTCCCGGCCACTGTTTATAACTACTGTATATAAAAAAAGAGAAGGCCAATTAGTTTGCTTTACACTGAGCTTTAAATGAATGAGATTTAAAATGAAATGTATTGTTTTATACCTACAAGGGATGATGGGGGACACCACAAAATTAAAGTCTTGGGAAAAAAAAAACACCTTAAGCTGGCTGAAAAGGGCTGATGATGACTCAGAGCTTGACTATGACTTGCACTCTCGGTCAGTCAAAGTGCCATCAGCTCTAACAGGATGAAGAGCAGCTTCCCGACAACAGCCTGAAGTTTTGGGGGATTACCTTCTGCTGATGCTGCAGACGCTCCTCCTCCAGGGTTTTAGTGACGGCAGCGACGTCCTCCAGAGCTTTCAGCAGCTGAACGCTGGGCTCAGCACTCTGCAGCAGGAGCATGCTCTGCCTGTTGGCCTCCTTCTGCTTCACCAGCATCTGCAGGATGAAGAGGAGGAAGAGGAGGACAGAGATATTGAGAAGCAAGAGAGAGACACTCTCATTTTCTACGTTTTCACTTCAAACACATCATCCCAGCCTGTCTGTCAATCTGTTTTCATCCTGCAGGCTTTTCACTTTTCAGGTCAGTAAACAGCAGATTCAGGACATTTCATTAATCAGTTTCATTAATCACACATCAATTACCAACACAGCAATGCAGGTCACTGTTTATCACTCCGGCTGACAGCAGCAGCACTTCACAGCTTTCAATGCAAAAGCAAATAGTGAGGAGTCATCACAGTGGATCACTATAATAAAATATAAATACACATTGTGGGGAAAAACTGAAATGTAAATGATAAATGTTCCTTTTAGTATGACAAATATTTTTTCACACATTCATCATATATGTTTAACTGTGCTGTTTGGATAAAAGAGGGTGGATGGAAACGTTGCTCTCTACCAAAGACAAGAACATCCAAAACAAATTAAACTTTTACTAAAGCTCTACCAAACATATTACTGTTTGATTAAAATCAATATATGTGGAAGGACCATTATGAAACCTCACGTTTGCCATTTTGGTCATCACCATTTGATTGGAGCCATACTGTGAGTGAGTTTGTCATATTTGGAGGAGAGGGAGTAGAAGAGGAGTAAAGGGTCAGGAAACACAAAGTTAGCTGGCTAACGCTATAGCACTAAATTGGCAAACAGGGTTTTTGTGTTATCCATGGTAAAAAAATACTAATTTCAAACTCTTCTTACTGAAAAAATGAACACCTGACTCCTAAGAGACCCTTTTAAAACTCTTGTTTGCTAAATAAGGCACTTTGAAGGTTGCTGTAATGGAGACTTCTCAGTGACAGGTAGTTCAAACACACCCTGCTTTATTGTATATTTCACACAATATAGAACCACAATTTACAAAAAACAGCCGTCTTTTAGCCATCAGTGGAGTTGCCCCCTGCTGGCCATTAGAAGTAATGCAGGTTTAAAGCGCCTACGAATGAACCTGTCTTCTATGAAAGCCCTAAGAGGACTCAAGAAATTCACTCGCAATCATGGGAAAACCGGTGTTGTTATTCCGAGATAAGATAGTTGACATGTTGAGAAAACAACCAAAACTGACTCACCATAACGGGAAAACAGAGTAAAATACATGGATGAATATCTGCTTTATGAGCCTACTGTGGAGACCATGCTTTAAGGTTCAAACATGTTTCTGAACATCTCTACTACATAAGGCTCCTTGATGTTACAGTGCATTGCTTCACTTTGCCAGCAGTGTGTTTCTGTATTTGTGTCTCTTTACCTCATGTGCGTACGTCTCAGCCTTCACTCTGAGGCTCTGCTCCAAGTCGAGCTGATCCTTCATCCCGTCGTACTCCTGAGCCGCCATCATAGACACTGCAGAGAGAGAAAGAGCATTACGTGTCTCTTTACTTGTTCATGTCTGACGAAGAGTCGGTTTCTACTGTGTTGTGACTCACCTCTGTTGAATCTCTTGATGGTTTTACTTTGTTGGTCAACAGTTTCCCGAAGCTCCTTCATCTCGGACCGATCTTTCTCTGACTGCAAAGAGTGGAAGTCAAAATAAATCAGGCACCAGTATTCATAGAAGTCCTACAAGAATGGCCTGTTTTTCATTTTCTTTTTAAAAGGTAAACTAAATATTATGGGGAAGAAAAAGCATTATATCTGTTGTGCATTTCTGATGTATTTTTGTACCTGTTAGTCATTTATAGCCCAGCATATTTAAGTCCCAGGTTTGAAAATACCTGAAGTATGGTGCTTTAGTAATTCTGTCCCTGATGCTACATGCTGTTATATTCTTGCCTTTCGTCTACATTTTTAGCAGTGGCATGAACTCTAATCTCCATAGAAAATAACCGAAAGAAGTAGAAGAATTGTTTCTGCAGGATGATGTCCACACTTCTCCCTCCTCACCTGAGTTGTCAGCTCTTCTATCCGTCTCTGCTGTTCATGAATCTGACAGACAAAGTTCTTTTTCTCCTCCAACAAGCTGCTGACAGTTTCCCTCAGCTCTGAGAAAACACACAAGGAAGAGTGCTGATTCGTCATCGCAAAAATATGTTTTTTTTTTCTTTATTACTGACTGACAAAAACTGCACAAGTTTATCAACTGTGCTGCTGCCTGTCCTGGCCAAGATGCTCTTGAGAAATAGATTTTTAATCACAACAAGGGTTCCCTTGTGAAATAAAGGATAAATACATTTAAAACAATCAACATATAAAAGTGTCTAACTTCTACTTTTCATTAGAAAACACGTGTGCAATGAGACTAACAGAAGCTAATACTGTTATATTGAATTTGTTCAGTTAAATAAATCAATTAATTTAATGATCAATTTTACAGATATTTCTTGTGAGTAAATGGAAAATCTAAATTTCAAAGAAGCACTATGAGAAGTTATTTCAGCAAAGTTTTTTTAAGTTTATATCTGGGCTTTTTATGCCTTTAATTTGATTGTTATGCCTTTAGAGATAGGACAGTGGATAGAGTCAGAAATTGGGACGGGACAGAGAGAGTGGGGAATGACATGCGGTAAAGGAGCCACTGGTTGGATTCGAACCTGGGCCGCCCACTTGGACGACTATAGCCTCTGTACATGCGGCGCGCACTAACCACAAGGCTACCAGCGCCCCTGAGTACATTTCATTTTCCTTCATTTGTTGTTTATTGTTTGTATTTCATTTTGTATTATTATGGCTTTAACCCTTTTTACTCCGTCTCCTATATGCTGCTTGTGTCTGTTGCCGACTGAGTGTCATTATTTGATTGTCTGTCAAATAATTTTGTATAGTCTCAATTATTAAAGGTACTATAGTAAATACAGTACAGTACAAGAATGCAGTACTACAATACAGTTAATACAAGAATGCAGCATACAATATCATCAACACTTTTGATGTAAACAGCAGGTTCTTTAGTCCACCTGCAGTTGGTATTATGCGAGTATAAAAATGTGTACTGTACCTTTAACCTGCTGTTGGTACTGGGTGAAGTTGTCTGGGCTTCCGTCTGCCGTGTCAGCGTCTGAGTCGGTATCCAGAGCGATGCAGTCTGAGATGCTGGGGAGCAGCTCGTCCAAACACGGGCGAGACGACATGCTCAGGTACTTCAGCTTCCTGTTCTCACAGTTCAGCTGGAGGTCAAGGTCACAGGGGTCAATGGCAATATTTAAAACAATAATAAAGTATTTTGCATATTGATAAGCATAAAGAATACACTTTCTAAACATTTCCATTTCATCGGTTGTGTTCCAAATAGGTTATTTATATTTGATACTTAAAATAAGTGTTCTACTTGTATTAACTTTAAACTTTACTTAAGTTTAATAGGAACACAACATTTCCGCTGACGGAGAAAATGAAGTCAAATAGTTTCTGTGCCGAGTCATCCTGACTCAGCTGTTCTCTCCTGCTAATGCCAGCTGGACCCCGATAATGCTAATCTTATTGTATTGACTATTGAGAGAGAGAGAGTGTGTGTGTGTGTGTGTGTGTGTTTCTGACCTTTGTGGCCAGGGCCTCTGCATTCTCTCGGCAGGACTTCTCAATCTCCAGCTGAGTCTGCAGAACGCTCACCTCCTCAATCACCATCTGAGACACTGTGGGGAGGACACGCACACACACACACACACACACACACACACACACACACACACACACACACACACACACACACACACACACACACACACACACACACACACACACACACACACACACACACACACACACACACACACACACACACACACACACACACACACACACACACACACACACACACACACACACACACACACACACACACAAAGAGATACAGGTATATTGAGCATCATACTATACAGTACGCTATATTGTCTTTCTTTTATAATATGTTATCTGATTAAAAAATGATGCTCAGTAGATGATTGGTTTGAATTATTGGACTTGAGGTGAACCTAACCTATTGCTGTGTTTCTGCTCTGCTGTGTTATGGGGTAGGTGGTTGACAATAGGCTAAAGGGGTTAGCTTTATAGCTTAAAGAGTAGCCTAAATTGAGTCCATAAAACCTTTCAAGGTAACCCCCCCACCTCCAACCCCTTGTGGAGTATTTTTTGGTCAACAAAATGATTGCAGTCCTTTTTCTTTCTTTTTTTATTGTCATTATAGTGCTCTTATTTTGACATGCATACTGTCAGTTGTATTGGTGATTATCTTTCTTTTGTGTATCAATGTGTATGCAAAGTCAATAAAGTAGAATTTGATCACAACAAAATATATTGCAGTCCGAAGCTCAGATGTGAAATGCAACTGTGCAATCCTGTCTTCAACTATTTGAACATCAGGCACTTTTAGCACTCATCTTTTCATGTAAAGGCACACAGGTTTCATTTAAGGCAGAGCAGAATTTGCATATAACCAGGATTTCTTTTTCTTTTCCGTGTGATGTTTTTTCTGTGTTGATCAGAGAGTCTCAGAGTAAAACCACCACAAAAAACTAACGAGTGAGCCCGAGGATGTGAGACGCCTGCAGCTGTCGAACATGTCACCAGAGCTCAGCGAGTCCTCAGCTATTTTAAAATGACCCAGATCTGGAGAGTTTGGAAAAATCTCGACTGAGAGGTGAAACACAACATGAGGAGGACGCTTTATAACCAATAAAAAAAAACATCTATTGAATCTGAAAAGCAGAATTTTGTAAGTCATGTCTCAGATTTCTGGCAGATGATTCCAATGATTTAAATCCTATTAAAGAGACTTTAAACAATATCTTACACTTGAAAATCCAAAATGTATTTTTATACCATCTTTTAACCACCTCCCTCTTGCTGCCCCCGACACACAAAGATGCACGCCAAACGCACACCGTCAACACTCTCAACATATAATGTTACAATGATTCAACATGTCATTAGTTCCTGCTCCTATCTGTTTTGTCTTATTGTTGGTGACACATATTGTCACATCCTCACATGGTAATACTCTTGTAATCTCTCTTATTGTCCTGCAATGCTTTGCATCACTTCATAAAAACAAAAGATAAAAGAAAAACTATTTACATAGATTTATACGAAGCTTTTATTTGCTTTCCTGCACAAAGACAGAATCATTCAAAGATGCACTTGAATTAAATATTCAAGCGGTCTGTGTCTCTCTCTCTTCATTGATCGTTTTTTTTGTGGCGACATATTTAGACCTCGACTCCTTCAGGCTGCTGTGTCTGGATTATATTACAGTCAGCAGGAAGCTCCTGCTAACATCCCTGATCCATTAACAGACTGCTTCCTGGTCGATGTACAAGTCCCAAATGTGATTATACTGCTCACACACACGGCTGAGGTCAGGAGGGAAGGTGTTGCTGTTCTATAACTCTACCAGAGAGTCTTAAACAGCTTGGATTAATGTGGTCATAAGTACTGCTTGTTTTTTTTCATTCTCCAATTATTACACTTTGGCAGTAACTATTTTCATCCAGCAGTAAAGTCGAATGAACAGCTGGATGCAGTGCAATGTTAGCATGCAGCACAGTGAAAAATAAGACTGCAGCCTATAGGGTTGGTAAAAGAGCCTTCATATTTAACATCGAACTAGACCTAGACTTAGTAGCAGATACACTAGATAATTTTCAAAAGCAAGAAGCAAATATTTTCTGAGAATATCTTAATATTCTGTACACACTGAGAATAATATCAGTCATTTAAATGCAGTCAGAAGTCAGTCGAAGTGTCAGTATAAATGCTATTTTCTCGGGTTAAGAATTGAGTAAGACGCTCTCTCCTGGTTTGGAAATGTCATCCTGAGTGATTCAGCAGCGTGACCTCGTGGTTTGATGAGTTAAGACGCATGCTGAGAAACTGTAACGTCCCTGTTTCAGCTGTGGCTTTATTATATGTAATCCCTCTCACTTTGCTACACTTGCTCACTGTCAGTGTTTAAGGTCAACCCCTAAAGGCAAAATGCTACTCCCCTAAAAAACTCTTTTTTAAGCCACACTGTAGATTTCATTCGTAAAAGTTTAATTTCATTGCTGATATTAACAGAATTTTCACTTTTTTTGTTTGTGCTGCATCATTTTGAAAGCCAATACTTAACCTTATCCTCCACCACACTTTTTAACCTCTGAAGTTTCCCTGTAGATTCTTCATACAAATCCATTAATAAAATAAAAACAATGATTGAGCATCATAGACTGTTATAGATTCTACATACAAAGTAGAACGTGTTCACAGGGCTCTGGATTTTCAGCATTGTATTTTGTTCTGGTTTCTGTTTGTAGTGTCATAACCCGGCCCGTGGGTAGTGACAAAAGACGGGAGGAGTCAGAATTAACAAAACAAAAGGAATCATTTATTACAAAACAAGGTAAGTTAAAACAAAAACAAGACAGATGAGGTGTGTTAAATCAGTATAATCAGTGGTGAGCGTGTGGATGTGTGTAACAACATTATGGTGTGAGGTGTTGAAGAGTGCACTAACACAAGAACTAAAGCATCAGCCAGACTTAGGCAGAAGAGAGAGAGTATGGATGAGGGAAGCAGCAGCTCTTTGTAGGCCAGGGTGCACCAGGCCCAGGTGCATCTGATCCTGCTGATGAGCCCACAGGCCGGACACACCTCCTGCAGCAATTACAGACAGAGACAAATAGCAGCAAGCCAAAGACTACCACTGGCCATGCCACAGGGTCGTCAGAGTAGTACATTTGTAGTCCGAGTTGTATTGACCAATTATGTTGCAGTAGGTTTTGGTGTATAAAGAAGAACCAGGAGGAACGATATCTGCTAATGACATATCAGCTCCCATCGGTATTCTGCCGATGACCTAAAATATCTATAGACATATATCTGCATAAAGGTGAAGATAGCAATCAGTCAAAACGTTCAACTTGAGCCACAAAGCTGCTTGACGCTGTGTCGCAAAGCCAATCAGAGTTTAGATGAGAATTTGGACTTTTTGTTCCCAAGTATAATTAGATGTGATAACTTTTTTAACTTTTAACATTTTGGAGGAAAGACTCTAACTTGAGACATTTTTGCTACAGCTTTTAGTCAAGAAAGTCATCTAAATAAAAAGATGTGGCTGAATATTAAGCTTTAGTAGCATTTGTAAAGGCAAAGTAAGTCATTTCTCTCAAATGAGAAGTTATTTCCCATTGAATGCTGTTTTCCATTAATGTCTCATTCCATCAGCTTCTTATTAGGGCCGTGTAAACTCAACATTCAGCCGTGCAAT
Source organism: Tautogolabrus adspersus (assembly GCA_020745685.1). Taxonomy (NCBI): domain Eukaryota; kingdom Metazoa; phylum Chordata; class Actinopteri; order Labriformes; family Labridae; genus Tautogolabrus; species Tautogolabrus adspersus. The sequence goes on along the minus strand of CM036540.1, from coordinate 25,902,634 downwards.
GCAGCATTCACTCACAATACTCAGATAATAGTTCATCACAAACATCAACCCAGTCGTTACTGACGGTCTGCCTGTCTGTCATTTTGCACACAAAAACCGGTTGTTATGCTGCTGTAACATAAACCTGCCTGCTCAGCAGACTCGTGTTTCATACAGATAACAAAACCCTGAGACACTAGAGACTGAGACACTGCTATCAATCATACCAGAGGATCTGTCGTATAATATATACTGCCGTACTAGAAGACTGACAAAGAAACCTGCTGGCTTATATTAACACCAACTTCATGGTTCAGTTGTTGCTTCAATAAACCAATCAGCCAGGAGAGAGACATACTGTATATGTAGAGCTGTGCTGTGGAGTTTCATTTAGCAAGAATCAATACAAAACTTCCAACAGCGATGAATCAGTCCCATCAACTGGACACCACACAAATCTGCAAGCTGAGGTTTCATTTGTTATCGTAGCTTTTTGTGGTTACCCTCCAAACAAATCGATGTGTGAGTTTTTGAGCCTGCTGTATTGCTGGTTAATATATAATGTCATACAAAATGTCTGTGAGTAAAACTGAAAATGTTTTCCGGCGATTGGATCTTGGAACTTGCTAACTAGCCTAGCAGCATGTCGCAATGGAGACGGAGCACAACATGCTATACTCTACAGACCACGCTAATAGGAGGGGAAACAACAGCACCACCATATTAAGCTTATCCTTAAAACACTTAAACATACATAAAATGCATGTAACTGTCCATCCATCCATCATCAATACTGGGGGGCTTGTGGTCACCAGTCAGTCACAGGGCTGTCATGTACAGACAGACAGACATCACCAATTAATGAGCAACTAACAAGAATATCGACTGTGGGAGGAAGCTGGTTTACCTGGAGAGAGCCCACACATGCAGAGAGAACATGCAAAATCCACACAGAAGGCCTTGTCAGCGCTAACCACTACACCACCATACAGCCCTTTATGAACCTAGAATCTAAATGTTTTAGCATGTTGAAGGATTAATTTACCCCTCTATATGTCTTCCAGAGAGGGAAAGTATATTGACAATTCATGGTGCCACTCTGTGTCAGAGTCCTTTCTTATTATCCTGTTTATTTTAGAGAAACTCTAAAATCTTAGCTTCAACCTCCTGCGTTGACAGTTTGACTGACAAACTCTGCACAGTCTTCTTTCCTCCTTCTGAAGCCTCATGACTCGTCTGCATACACTTTTGTTTTCTCAAAGGTTCAGATTTTCTCATCAGGTGCCTGAAAGAAAGGGGTTCTTTCAGCCTTTTGGTTTTACATACCAACGCTTAGCTACTTTTGGACATTTTTAATAATCAATCAGTGGATAAAAACATGACAAGAGTAACCTTAGAGAGACGGTTGGGTGGTTTAAAACGTTACTCATCAAATAAGAAAACTTACATTGAATAAAAAATACCAGATTGAATTAGGTTAGGGGGTTTCCAATGGCAAAATGTGAGGATTTAACACTGGAAAACAGGGAATCACAAGGAAAGCTTTACTGCAAACACTGGACATGTCGCTGAGTGACCTTTGATGATATTTAAATCAGCTCAGTGTCAGTGATGCCCTGGTTTGTGTTAGGAAAGTGAGGATGAGATGAGAGAGGAGGAGGACGGGGAAGCTTCGGGATCTATTTTTAATCCCTCACTCGATGTTTAATGCCTGTGGATGGTATGTGGTGTGATTCCCTCCCAGCCAGCAGAGACTCGTTTAAACCTTCATCTCTCTCTCCGTCTCTCCATCTCTCTCTCTCTGAGCTCCATTAAGTATTTTTAACCAGCGCTTCACAGCACATCGTCCTCTGCTCGGCTGCCTGCACCGCAGATCAGCTGCAGCTCTGTGGGTCAGACGACACACAGGAGAAGGAGGCAGCGGGTCATCGTCAGCTATTTATAGTTCTGTTTTTTTATTCTTCCTAGTTTTATTAGAAAACCAACAGCTGGTCCAATCACTGTGAAGCTTCATTGTTTTTGCCGTTTACCAAAAAACATACTGGTCCAAGCTGTTGTCGTTGTTTCTTAAATTTGCCAATTAGTACATCGTTTTTTACAAATTTACCTTGTGCAAATCTTTTTTATGATTTTGTATTTTAAGTGATTTCTAATCTGTATTCTAAGATCAATATTCTGAAGCGTTTTTTTCCCTGTTCGCAGTCGGAGAAGCGTTGATTTATCACGTTTCAGCAGGCTTTGGTTGTATGCAGGGAGTCAGTCTATGGAGGAAAGATGACGAGGAACATTGGCCGGAATGCTAACCAAGAACCAATGTGCCATCACCAAACAACATTTCAACCTTTTCATAAAATAGCTTTAAACGGATGTAAAAATCATTTTTTAATCCTCAAATTTAGGTTTGCATCACAAATTGGTAGTCAGCCTATTAAAAGAGACCAGGACATGGAAAAGAAAGTCTTGTCCTGAATATCCCTTTTCCTGGAGTCTACCAGCTACACAGTCACTGCCAGAAGATATATCACCAACTTTTCCGTTGTTGTGATACGAGAAGACCATTTTCACACCGCTGTCGCGCACCACTCAGGTACTAATCGAGAATAATGTCTGATAAAAAGTTGAACATGGCACTGGCGTTGTCAGCCCTTGGTCTTTTAGTGAATGAATGGTGAAAGCATGGATACTACAGCAGCATGCTCAAGGGGCTTTCCCGAACTCGGTCGAGAGCTGGAGATAAATGAAACCTCCAAACAGCCAATCAGAGAGATTCCTCTCACCAACCGCTGACGCTGATTCAACATGTCGAATCGGCCAAAAAAAGGCCGGCGGGGTCCGACGGGTAACGACGAAGCCGGACACACCGCAAAAACCAGTGCGACGACCGCTCACCGACGGCCCCATTATAGGACCGACGGCTGACGATCTCTTTGGTGTGTCAGGGCCTTTAGCCTCAGCCATCGTATCAAACCGTAACGCAAAAGGCTTACTTGCTGATCTGTACTCTAGCTGAAGGCTGTTGTGTGAACTAGTGCCGTAGAGCAGTACACACTTCTCATGAGATGACTGAGGCCAGTTACATACATACTTACATAGTGCAGTAAACAGGCGACGGGGCACTCTTATTGAATTGAAGTTATTTTGCTAAGACTATGCTATCGACCTCTGAGCTTCTATTTACAGGTGGGAAAATTAAATATTGTTGCATTAAAACAATCAATTGATTTTTTAGAATTATTTCTACCTGTATGCCATGCCACATGATGACTTGTGTATGTAACAAATAATCCTTTAAGTATTATGAGCAGGTCCAGCTCCTTCAGCATCTAGATTGAGCCACTCTGAAGGCACAGGGACATGATTGAGCTCTGAAAGCCTTAAACTGACAGCAGTATGTCCTCTCATTCAGACAGTTTGTCCTGCAGCACTCTGTCTCCTGTCAGACACAGTTCTGGGTCACAATAACTCCCCTGACTTCATGGCTTCATGAGATTCATGATGTGCCCTAAAAACCTGCAATGATCCAGCAGACTAAAAACAGACAGCCGCTTTTGTTTTTCTACAGCGAGCTGAAGCCGAGGAAAGGCTCTTTGGTGACGATGCACGTTCATAACAGATGATTTGGAGGATTAGCCAACATTTGAGTAATGGTGAAATCCCAGCACAGAGGGTTAACACATTTAGAAAGCTAGGCAGGGATTTAGCCTTTGCCAATATGCAAGCGAAGGTTTACAGTCCAAACCTTATTTTCTACTGATGATTGAGAGTTAATATGAAAACTGAGGATTTCTGGGATGCATCATGGACTGAAAAAATCCCTTTCCTCTCCCTAGAAAAGGATTAACAACAAAATGAGCCCTCCGTGTTTTTTTTTTAAACTGTAACAGTAACTTTAAAGCTAAGCTGTGAACAATTAGGCGCACTAATCCGGCCTTCATGTGCTTCTCTTAAGCTTCTACTGGAAAGACTCAGAGTGGTAAATATGATTTGTGTATTTTGGGGTCTTAAGATGGAAAGTTTCAGCCTCAGATGACATCATCAACCATCTTCCCATCAACTCCAGTCTTCGCAGTTTGATCAGCTTCTTCATCCCATTACCCTGGCTAACACCACCAGTGTCTCGACTCCACGGGGGGAAAGATCCTGCTGCCAACATCTTTTGATCTCCCTGAGGAGTTAATGTGCCAAAGATTCTCTGACCATAATTCACTATCAAATTCATGTAAAATAAACTTCTTATTTAAGTAGTCTCTCCTGATTGAACTGATTTCAGGAGTTGGTGAACAGTGGTGACATTTCTCCTTTTTTTCTACTGAAAATCTAATTATCAGTGACTTGAAAATTCAAACAACCAATTAATCGATAATAAAATAAATATAAAAAATGCAGTCCTAATTAAATGATCCTGGCTCCATTCACTGATTACAAAAATGGGCAAAATCTTGAAGAGCAGAAGCATGCAGCAACCTGAGCTACAGTATTTGATCCAAAACAAAAAATACCATAAGGTATATCATTATTATTAGTCCCTGACAAGCCTGACTGCTGTCTGACCCCAAAAAGCCACCAGTCTGCTGGTCATTCATGCTCTCTCAGTGTTTACTTCTCAGTGTATGATTACAGTATTTGTGAAAGCTCTTGAATGCAGGGAAAGTGCAGCCACAGGCTTTCATCTGAGTACAGTACACTGAATAAGTAGGCTGCGTAAGCTAACAGCACCACGGGCCATTTGTGCAGAAAAAGTGAGTGGTTTCACTGTTAGCTTGCAGCTATATGTTCGTGCAGTAGCTTTAGAAGTCACAACACTCTAATAACATGTTGTCTTGTATTGATTTTCTCACAGGGATGTCTTTTCATCGCCTGCATTTCCTGCATATTTTCTTTCAAATGTATTTTCCAGTTACTTATCATGGTGTACAAAAGTAACTTCCCTCCCATTTCTGTCTCTGTATCTGATTTGAGTTTTTGGCTGCGGTTAAAACCCCGTCTTCTGAGGCGTTGACACTCGACAGCGACTTTGCAAGCAGCTTGCTCTGCTGCTCAGGCTTAATACAAAGCTTAAATTACAGACTGCGAGACATCCGCTCCGCCTGCTTCTACCAGCTCAAAGTCTCAGGAGCATGCAGCCATTACTGTGAGGAGGAGACAGTTTTCTACTTTAACACAAAGGAACTACAAAGCTAAATAACTACCAAATATAGTAGAGTTTCTGCAGGCACTGTCTGATTTACAGTACATCATTTTTTTGTCCAATACCAAGACCAATACAACCTCTCATAAATCTTTTATGAAACGTAAACCCTCTGAGAAATCTCCTCAAAATAGATGCACAACACTGTTGCTCCAGGTTTAATATCTGGATCTGCATTTCAATGTCTCTGTCTTTCAAAAAGTCGCTACTTGTCGCTACTAGCTTTGTTCATTGATCAACTTGTTACCCAATTCTACGGATGGAAGCTGACTCAGAAATTGCTCCCTAACATTACACTAATTAAGAGACATTAGAGGACTTCAAGGCACTTGCTGTCCACAGACTCACCTCACAGTGGGAGACTTTCACTGTCGGATAGGAGATGTGTGTGTGTTTGGGGGGTCTCAGGAAGAAGAACAACGCAGAAATGGCGGACGAAGCTATGATGACAGTTTTTGCCGCTATGCCATACGCGTGATCTGACATATTTGCAGTACAAAAGAAAGAGTCAGGAAAAACATGCTGGTGAGCAAAAGATGAAGCCGCTTCATCACGTGCATTACGTGTCGAACTGATCGTGTGCTGGTCGCAGGACATAAATGTCATCACCCCCGCGCTCACTCACAGTGAATTTCCCTGAATATTTCCTGAGGTACTCTCACATCAGCTCCCCTCAACTTCACACAGAAATTATACAAGTAGGTTGGCAGGATATGTCGGGGTAAAGTTGGGGTGAAACATTTGGCCCTTTTTTCATGTGTTACACGTGCATGTGTGAAAACACCAAAACACTCATAGAAATCGTCTTTTCCACACTATATGAATGAAAAAGTTATCGATTATAAAATGGTTCACCAATGGCATGCAGGAAGGATCATTTTCCAGTTTCTTTTTTTTTTTTTTTTAAAACAGGGCCAAGTATCACAGACTCAATGCAGTGTGATCATGACCTCTCATCCTTCAATGGGCCCAGTGTACAGTGAGTCTGGTGTCAGGTCATGTTTTACCATTTTTATTGTCACTCTAGACTCGATCATTCTGACCTTTGAGATTCAAACGAGCCTGAAATCAAGAACCTGAAGGCTCCTTCATTAACTGCTTTAAATATGACCATCAAATATGGAGAAGCAGGTGGAAAAGGCCTTTTGAACCACAACAATGGATAATGAGTCAGGCAGTAGAGTGGAAACCCCCGCCCACACACACACATACAGTTTCTGCTGCTGAATTATTCACGACAGTAGGTTTTAATAATTCATGGGAATAACATGACAGGAGAGACTGCTGGCTCCTGCAGGGAGAGACGGTGAATGAATAAATGAGTGAATGAATGAAAGACTGAAGGGATGAAGTGACGGGACCCGCAGTGAAAAGACGGATCAGCGTTTCTGCTGAGTCTGAAGATGTTCGTCCAGTTTTTGCTGCAGCAGACAAGTTTTAGACAAATGCCTGATGTGAATTTTTTGGGTTTGAGTCCAACCAAAATATCTGTCACCCATTTATCTTACAGTTTAGCTTCCTGTATTTTGTTATAAACTGACCAATTGAAGCACATAGTGACCGGAAATTCCAGCTAGAGTCCTGCAAACCTCACTGCAGCCAGTTTATACATTTCAGAAATCCATTTTTTATTTTGTCAGCTAATAAATAGGAACAATGTGAAAAAAAACTTCAAACAATTCCAAATGTTTTCACATTTTACATCCGAAGTTACAAGCTATTTCTACTTCTAAGTACATTAATGTGTGGAAAATACAAGGGGACGAATACAATCCGCTGTAATGTAATTGCAGAAGCCTTTGTCTGTCATATAATGTATAGTTAGCCATAATAAAATCTCTAAACTGACATCTGATATAAGTGCAGCTAACAATCCACTCTTAGAAGACGTTTCTCAACTCCAACTTCATTCTTGCTCATCAAATTTCTAGTTGGACTGTAAACAAAGGCTACACTCAGAATTGAAAGTCATTGCTGGAAGTCCTCTTTGACTAACTGCTAGCTACACTAGAAGCCCCAAAAGTTGTCCATCGCGCCTGGAAGCTCTATCAGCGTCAGGTCATAGCCAATGGGGTTAATGACTGAGACTTACTGGTAAGTGGTCTTTAGGGATGTATGTTCAAAGTCTGTGGCAATTATTCAAAGAAAATTCAAATTTCTCACAGATGGAACGGTATCTAAGTTTGTTAGCTTGATGCTAACGCATAAAAGAAATTGCCATTACTGTGTTAACAGATTTAGCATTGCATGGGGCTTGGGCTTGCATTTAATCTACTTCCTCCTCACTAATAACGCTCAGGAACAATGTAAAATGAAATATCACACCGGGGTTAACGCCAGGTGGAGGATGCCTGGTTCTCATGTTTCCCATCAAACAGACTGGAGACTGAACTCATCACTGACCTGTAACCAGTACATAAAAACTCATCATGGCCAGTAAAACATCAACCCCCTCAGATCCATTTCTAATACATATGTCTTCTAAATTGGAAAAAAACAAGACAACATTTTTTACATAAATAGCTGAAATGCTTGCTGTCTTTTTATTTTATTTTTAGTCATATAGTATAAATATAACGTCAGATTAATTATATATGAGGAAGTCAAGGGTTTTCAAAATAGATCTGTATATGTTCAACATTAAATGCTGACTTTTTTAAATATTTTTGGAGGTTGTTGGTCTTCTACAGGCACGTAAAGTCTGTATGAATTCTGTAATATCATCCAGAAAGTGCATCAATTTATTTTTAGCCATTATTGATACAGTCCTAAATCCTGCATCTCCATTTACATCCTTGGTGAAACAAAGCCTGCCTTACATTATCTGGAGCATAACACTCGTATCATTTGATATCTTCTACAAGCTTTAATATCTGATAGTGATGTAATAAAAAAAGATAGCTTGTTCCTTCTCTTACCTCTGTGAATAGTCATGACTGAAACCAGGAGCTGCAGCGTCTCTCTCGCAGTGTATGATTGATGTTCAGCTCCTCACAGAGTAAAATCCCATGTTAAACTCTCCAAAACAAAGCTCTCAGTCTGTTGGCTAAATAACCTGACTGTTGTCATAGAAACAGGGGAAAACACCCCCCTCCATCCTGTCTTAAGCACACCCATTCAGAGGACAAGGTGTTTGTGATGTCATGACAACAGAGGCGAGAAGGGGCAGGTGTAAAGGAGGAGGAGGGAGGCAGTGAAGGTGTCAGCTGTCTGATTGGAGGCGGGATGATGTGTCCGCCTTTTTTCTACCTGATACATTTTAAACTACACGACATGTACATCATGAAATCATGATAACACACTAACTGGATAATTATAGAAAGGTCTTTTGGCAAGTGTTTACATGTGCCTATTCTGTTGGGATTTTATCATTAAAAACTGTTTAAATTGACGTTCATATTTAAAAGTAGCCCTGCTTAGGCTGCTGCCCCCGCGACCCGACCCCGGATAAGCGGAAAGAAGATGGATGGATGGATTTAAAAGCAATGTATCCCTTTTTTTCTTGTGGGGTACATCAAAATCTCCGTCATTAAAATCTAAACATTAGTACATCGAGTCCACTGTTAAAAATGAAGCAAAGCAAAAGTGAAAAATGCTCCAGTTCCTTTAGTGTCCACTAGACACTGGCTCCAAAAGCCCTTTAATGTCCATTTCTGCAGCAGAATTTAACATGTAAATGGTAAATGGACTTGAGCTTGTATAGCGTTTAGTCTCCTGACTTTTCAAAGCACTTTTACACCGCAGGTCACACCTACCCATTCACACACTGATGGCATTGGTTGCTATTTTGAAGCGACCATCATTATTAACTATCCCACAATTATACATGTTCACACCCCACCGACGAAGCAGCAGGAGTTACTTAAGGGGGGTTTTAGTGTCTTGCCCAATGACATATCGGACATGTTTCTGCAGGAGCTGGGGATCGAACCCCCAACCTTCCAGTTGAGAGACAAGCGACTCTACAAACTGAGGCACAGCCGCCAAATGCCCACATGTTTACAGCCTGGTACAAAAAACAACAACCCAGTTTTGGTCTCTCCAGATCACAAATTAATTTGTTAAAACTTTACCAAGGGGCTTTTTTTTGGTAATGCATCTGTTTTAGAGGTATTCATAAAGATACATAATAAGGGGCGTGGACGAGTTGACTTACAGGTGGATGCCTTGGAGTTATTTGTCAGGAGGCTAAGCTCGACCTCATTGCTTCTTTCCATATCAATCGAAAGTGAGGTGGAGATAGCATTTCCAATATTGCCAACTCTGGCATTGTTCGGCTTCAAAGTACTTCTTCAGATACCAATGTGTGACAGCATTAAGATTATATCCATTTTTTATACAGTCTATGGGCCAAAATAAACCTAAAGCGACCCTGGTTTACTCTGTCCACCCTTAAAATGTCTTATTTCTGTTTATATAAATTATTGGTTATATAAGTCATGTAAGTTTAGAGGTTTGGGTCCAAATAACCTTATTGTAACCGTCCTTACCTACTTCTAAAGGATTCCTTCATCTTCTTCTGGATGTTTTATTTGAGTATGAACACTGCTGTGTGTCTAGGTGTGTGTAATACAGAGATGTGTGAGGAGTGTGAGGAGGCTGCAGGAAGTTGGACTTACCTCTCTTGATGTGTTTGAGTTGTCTCTCGGCCTCGTCTCTCTCCTCCGTCAGTCTGTTGCACTGCAAGAGCAGACGGGTCAATGCATCAGATCACGTTCCACAACACACTGAATATACAGGTCACTGATACCAGGAGGGTACGATTACACACACACACACACATAAATGCATGCACACTGTGAGTCAGACACAACCACAAGTTATAATGGATGGCATACCCAGACAGCTCTGTTTCATACAAATGTTAACTAGAATTTAAAATACAAAACAGGCTGATGGAATATTAGAGGACAAAATATATCCTAATTGTTGCTTGTTTTAATTCAGGAGTCTCGTGATCAGCTCGTAACAGCAGCAGACTTAATGGTTACTGATTTTTGACCTCAGGTTTTCTGTGTCAATGGACACTTTACTTAAGATCAGCTGTGGAAATATTCAGATATTTTACCAAAGTAGCATCAGTCTCATCACACTATAAAACTATAACAGTCCACTGTGGGGAACATTCAAAATGCTTCTCATGAAACATTAGGAAGTTTGAGCATTGAAAAGTTTCTAAAGTAAATAATTTTATTTACTTCCTTCTTCAAATTCTCCAGAAAAAAAGAGATTAGGAATATCTTTCTATCAGCAGCTAACACTTCTGTTTCTGGAGACCAGGAAAGCCTGCATTAGAAGATGACTTACTTCCTATCTTCTCCATATCAACATTTATTTCTCTTGATCCGTCTCCCTGCCTCTCTCTGTCGTCTCAAAAAGTTGCCGCCCTTCGTTTTAACACTAACGGCCCATCGCTTCTGATAACAGGCTAACTCCTTCTACTCCTGTCGTCTTGACAGCTGCCCTACAAAAATGCAAAAAGCTGCAGCTTCTCATTTTCACACCAATAGATTCTGATATTAGGATCCTGTTTTGTGCTATATTTAGGATGAGCAGCTATGAAGAAAGCCTGGTTTGGATGTATGAGAGCTAAAACAGCAGCTGCAGACGTCACTGAGGTTAACAAGTGCAAAACTGCCGTCAACACCCAAGGACATGCGGAGGATTAGACGTGTCATTTTGACTCTTTCTTGGTTGTTAAAAACCAACAAGCTAGACCTTCTGTTGAACTTAATGCCAACTATCTAATTGCAGAGATTAATGTGAGTTTTACTCAGCAGCTCTGGTGCAATCCTTTTTTTTCCTAAGATCCTATACGGCATGCACCTTTTTGCTTCAATGTGTCAGTAGCAAAGTTAATGCAGTCATGTAATTTATGTTACGAACTACAGAGACAACTGATTTACTTAGTTTAAATGCAACAGTAAACAATACTAAAAGGTAAAAAAAACCCTATTCTACTGAAGGACAACGGACATAGAAATAATTACCAGAGGGTTTAATGATCAATCGTTGTCAAAAATCTTCTTATTTCAGCAGCTCTACATTATATAGCTGAGGCTCATGGGAACTGTAGTACTCTGAAGAGTAACTATTAAAGCCAATGGCCAGAGAATAACCTGGATCTTAAATGGTCCCAAAAACCTTCCTGTTCAAAACAATTTCCAAATGTGTCATCTTAGTGCAGTCGGTTTTCATTTAAAAAGGCAACAGATAAGGCCAAGAGAGAAAAGCTGCATGGCTGTACATTTTCTGCTAATCCCCAAACTTCCTTTTAATATACGCCTGTGATCACTCAGAGGAAAAATAAGAACTGTTCTCTGCTAAACTAGATGACTCTTCTTTTACGGTGAATTTTCAACCTAGGGAGAAGCTTCTTTTTCCATTCCAGTGTAATGTCAGCTTTTACAGGGATTGGCATCATCTCATTAGCCATTGGTCAGATCTGACCACTTAGGCACTTAGAAAGACTGCAGTCAAAATGTAGAAAATCTACAGTGCTGCCTGCTTTGCACACGCTTCATTAACAACAGTAATTAGAAATCCTAAAGCATTCATTGACCTACTGTCGCAAAAACAGAGGAAAATAGAGCAATTGTACATGCAATGAGTTCATTTCATCTTTGAACCCAAAAGGACAGGGTATCTCCAGTTTTAATATCAATGTAGTGAAAAAATCATAATGGCCCCAATGCAAGTCAGACTGGCCAACGTCTTATTGGTAACAAGATGCTAAAATATTAATGGTTCATTTTCTAATACTGTACAGACGGACAAATGCATTGGAGTGCAGGACCAATTTCCCCATTGGAACAATGAAGTGTAGTGAATGGTATCGTATTGTATTGTATTATATCTAGCATGTGGGAAGTGTTGCAGTTAAATTGTCCTTGTTATCCCAGTTAACCCTTCCCAAGCCCCGCCTCTTTTTGCAATCTGCTCAAATCACAGTTGAGCAAGCTTGATACCCAGCGGAATCTCAGTCCACTCTCCCTTTTCCTGTTTCACTTCAATGCTGTTTGCTAGGCAAGTCTTTATGAAAGAGATAACCACATTTCGACAATATTCATATGATGTTGCTTGGGAATCCGTAGAAAGGACAACTCATAATGACATCAGGGGGTAGTTGTGATGTTTGACAACCAAAATGGAAAACCAGCCAACTTTTAAAATTGGGCGTCAGGCAATATAGCTTCAAGATGCATACAGCAGGGTCTACATCACCAAGAGGGTGACAATTATACAAACCTGGCAGGGAAGGAGCAATACTGACTGATTGGCTTTCAATCATTGGTCTCTATGGATAAAAAATGCTTGGCTTCTGCATTTCATGTCGAGAAATCAATGACCTCGCCTTAATTTGCTTTTTTCCCCCATTGTTCATTAAAGTGAAATTTTTGAAAAACCCCGTCCACTGCATACCATAACTATGGCTGTCTTGTTGAAGCTGTATCCTGAAGTTCAACACCCAAAACCGACTTTAGCAACCACCTAAATGGAAGTCATGTTGCCATGTTTCTTTTTGCAAGCTCGTCAAACCTTGCGGTAACCCATGGGGACTTTGGAAAGGTCAATAAGAAATTGACTTATTTCTTAGTTCTCTTCAGTAACTACCAAGAAGATGAAGCATGAGCAACCCTCCAGAAGAAAGAATGTAAACCAGACTGCCAGGTTGCAATCTGCCTCAATAATGAAATCAGGCAGTCTGTCCAGGTGAGCTCAATCCTCCCGATGTCCCCAGACTGCCCTCCAGGCTCAAGTTAATCACCCATACATATTTAAAGGTCTGAATTTGAAGTCATAAGAAGCCTACAGTCTGTGTTTGGCTTCAAAGACTAGGTCCTAAAAATGTGCTATAATTCTGAGGACTCAGCTGCAGTGTGGGCTTTACTGACTGCAGGATCATGAGCTCTTTAATGACGCATTCAGGCACTCTCTGGCTTCTTGTAAAGCCTGTAAAAACCCCAGAGTGCCCATACTGTATTTATCAGGTCTTTGCACTCAGGTGGTCATCAGTCACGGGTTAATAAATAAGACCAGGCTGACCAATAAAGAAGTCACTGCAGGATGAAAAGCTGTAGTTGTTCTTGTTAACGACCTGGACGTATTATTCAGCACAGGCTCATAGAGGCAGTGAGGTTTTAATTCATTTGAATGAAACTTTTCAAGTCTTGTATCATGGAACCTTCTTAAATGTACAGCTGCTACTTATTTTGAACTCAACTTCCTGACTTTTAGGATATTTTTGGACCAAATGAGTTACAAATAACAGAATATGAAGCACCTGAATGTAGTCTTTAAAGTAGTTTAAGTCTCTATGGCTCCATTTACACCTGGTATAAACTTGTGCTACCTGTATAAATTACAAATCCCCAACTCTGTCCAGCTTAAAAAGCATTTTCTTACTGCCATTATCCTATTCTGTAAATCCGTTAGATGAGACTGGCAGACTTGCCAACAAACATGATGCCAATCAGGGTATGGTTGTTATTATTTCTTTTGTGAGGAAATACTTACAAAAAATATCCCCACTAACTAATTGCAGATGGTGTTTCTGAGATACCACAAATTGGACAGGGATATTGGCTTAAGAACAATGTGAACATGATATCATTATTTCACTGTAAAGTTGAGCTTTCTTTTCAAATATTTCATCAATGTCATGCCATTATACAACCCTGTAAGACAAATTATTTATAATTCTAGGGTTAAGGCCAAACATTTTGGGGATCACAGCACTGTAGACAATCCTTGAGTCCAACTTGGCACTTACGCAAAATTTGGATATATCCCTCTCAGCCATATTGGGAATATTTAGTTCAGTAAAACGGGATGGACTTTCAGACTGAGGGAAAACACCTTACCAGGATACCTCCAGTCGTGGCTTTTATTGGAGTGGATGCATAAAACAAAGCTACTGCAGCTATTTGTAGATTTTACCCACACCCTTAAGCTAGCAAAAAAAAGGTAGGGTCAGGCAGGGACAAACAGGGGAAATAGTTCAGGCTGGGAGTTTGACTCCAGGCCACCCTATCCACAACATGAACCACTAACTACAACAGTATAACACAAATATTAAACCAGCTAGCTCAGAGCCACTCCATAGCTGTTTCAGAGTAACAAGTAATGTATGCCCTTTCATTAGCTTGTGCTTTTTTGACTGGATTAAACACACTGCCTTCAATCTTATGTGATCCCTCTATTGCAGTCATTATTGCTATGATCGAATTGCTCCACAGAGAGACATGCTAACTGCTAAGCCGACTGGACGCCTTGTCGCACTGTTATTAGCCACTACTAAGCTAGCCAATGTGCTTGGTATGTGTAGACTAACCTCGTCCCTTACTGGCAAACATGTCACTTATTTTGGAGCACTTTGCTGCATCTGTGATAAGGGCCTTTCTCTTTCTTATTCCCTCCCTCTCTGCTACACCTTTCCTTTTCTTGTGACTGTTCATTTAACCTGATGATAATGTTGTCAATGCCAGTTGAGAAGCAGCAGGTAGCCAGGTTGCTATGTGCATCACAGGGGACGCTATGACTTAATTTTACAGACAGCGGCCGGGACACTACGGCAACTAGTAGAGCAAAATAAACCAACCAAAGAGTTGCACTTGCGTATGATGATGCGTGCATTCAGAGAGGTCAATTCATTCTTGTTGCTCACATTGATTGTTTACGGCAGGCTAAATAGATACTCAGGCCACCGGGAAATGTCCTGGTGCTCCTGACGTACAATCCACTCCTGAAATCAGGTGACATTTTGTCTTGGATTCCTAGTTAAACCTGTCTGAGATCCAATCTTTAACATCTTTCATTTACACCTTCTCCTGATCTCGATACAGTATCCACATCCAGATTTGTTATTTTGCAAGGTGTAAATGAGGTATCTGATTCACCTAAGAAGGACTTTATTGGGAAACATCCTTTAATTGAGGAGTGATTCACTTTAATCTTCCCTACAATCAGACGGAAATAAATCCAATTTTGTATCTAACTCAAAACCTGCACAAACTTGGAAATTAACACATTTTTGACGTGTTATGGGAGATTAAAAATGAGTAAATACTCAGGGTGTAACTGCGACAAAACCGAGGTGATATAATATCAAAAAAGGACAAAAAAAGGACGCAAGCATCCATCTCTTTCTCTCTCCTTCAGCAGCAGGAAGCACTTGGCCCACTTTCTCCCAGCTCTACCTGCAGTCTCACACACTGTCAGCTCAGATTTCCCTCAGGAGCATAGCGCGGGCAGCGGGTTCACTGGCACACAGCGAGGCACTGATGCTGCCAGGATAGAGTGGTTCAAATCCCCCGTGCTGCTCAGTGAGTACAGGGATGCATGACTTCACTTTTTTTCATTTAAATAAAAATATGTAAATCCCCATCTTCTTAAAAGATCTACAGACACGCACAGGCAGACATTTGCTGCTGACATCCTCTGATTTCAAAGTGTAGTCAGCAGTAGCTCAGTTACCTTTGAATTTTAATTTTATAATGCTTGGCAAGTTGTTGTTTTTTCTCGGTTCTTATAGATACTTAATAGTCCAACTGCAAAAAATCACAATTGAAATTTGCTTGAAAATGTGTTAAAACAAAAA
The DNA here is from genome assembly GCA_020745685.1 of Tautogolabrus adspersus. Taxonomy (NCBI): domain Eukaryota; kingdom Metazoa; phylum Chordata; class Actinopteri; order Labriformes; family Labridae; genus Tautogolabrus; species Tautogolabrus adspersus. The sequence goes on along the minus strand of CM036540.1, from coordinate 25,886,867 downwards.
TATGTCTGTCATTGCCATTCTCTTCAGACATGACTGTCATAAAGTATTGGTTTGGTTTGGTCAATGTTTTCTTTGTTTTGTTCGTGTCACTGACAAGCTTGGATTGTTATTCTATGTATCGAACAACATTATGTAAATAATCACTATGAGGATAAATCCTTTACATTGGGGGAAAAGATATTTTCAGAAACAGCTGTTTCATAGCTCTTTTCCAAATCTCCAGACTCATTGACAAAAATGTTAATATTACCGTGAATAGCATTGAGTTGCTGAGCTACCACAACCTTGAATGGTTACTTTGTTTGCACTGAACAGCCTTCATTAAGGGAATCTATTCCTATTTGGTTCTATTCCTATTTGTAATACAAAGGTAAAATCAAATTGGTCCATTTGTTTTATGTAGGTTAATGGACAGAGCATGGGAAAAACACACTTCAGGGGTTTGGAGTTCAATTTCTGACTAAGCAGCTAGAACGAGCTAATTAAAGCCATGGGAATGGGTCACATTTGTTAAAAACTGAAGAGGAGAGCAAAGCAGGGTTGCTAGCTCTATTCCCATATGGTCAGAGCAGGGCACCGAGACACAATGGATGATGAAAGGCAGTAACACAAATGGAGGATGGGAAAGAAAGGTAAGGGGTCCCATTCCCAATGTAATGTCATGGATAGAACAAGGGGTCTATCTATCTTTATGTGGGTCAATGGACAGCACAGGGCATTAACACTATTCTAGGGAGCAAGACACTTACATCATACCAACATGGATAAGATTAGTCATACACACAACACATAGAGCAAGAAAGGATTGCTATCTCCATTATATGTTGAAGGAGACAGGATCTATATTTATCTGCTGGACACCAAGTGTTTCAGTGTTTGTTTCAGCTTTGGAGCTCCTGTCCATCTGAGTGGCTGGGTCACTGTACCTATTAATTAACAGGCTAACTGAAATGATCTGGCAAGCAAATTGAAAAAGATTTAGCTGGTTTAGGTGCAAACAATTGGTTGTAAGAATGCCAAAACTCACTTTAATTGATCAGTTGCATGCTTTGCATCACTCCGCTCAATATGTCAGTCCCCTGATTTGCTTTTACTTTGAATGTAATTGTACAGCACCCAAACTGTGCTTCATTTTGGTGTTCACAACCCTTAACACACCAGGGGTGGAGGGTTCAGCTCCCAATGTAACCTGAAAGAAAGTACTAAATAAGCAGGTTAGGGGGTTGATTTTGGACTAAGCATATATTGATAAAGGTGAAGCTAAACACCAAACAACATCCCTCCCTTTGTGTTTAAATCATTGGTTAATTAAGTATGTTAAGTAGCCTGACGCATCATCACAGGGAGGCATTATTTATTCAATTCCCACTGAATCCACTCTTTATTATCACCAAATCAGAGGCAGATAAGGAAGTAATGAAGGTTAACAAAGATGAACAAGTGAAACTAGTTCTTTTAAATCTTGGTTCAAACCTGGGGTGAGGCTTTTCCTGTTTAATAGATGCATTAGTCATTATGCAGCCAGATTAGCACGTTGCTCTGAAGGATTTAAATACATAAACCATGAATATTATCCATTAAAAACATCTAAATCAATCTCTAATACAAATTGCTGTGTAATTTCTCTTCTCCGCTTAAATGGCGAGAAGATCGAATTTTTTTAGGGAGGGGTCCAGCTCTCTGATGTCTACAATAACCTGCAGGAGACGCCGGCCGGCGATTAAACCGGCTTAAATAAACCTACAAAAAGTCCCATCTGCCCGTGAAACACACACACAGACCCTTCTGGGCACATTGTGAGTAGTTTACACGTAGTGTAAATTGGATTAAAGGATAATATTTGAGCAATTCTGTGTTGTATCGCTTTACCTCCGTGTGCATGTGCGCGTCCCTCTCCTCCTCACATCCCTCCATCTGCGCCGATGATGAGCAGGGTAGCATTGTCAGTAAAAAGAGTGATTTAATAGTCCCTCTTCCGCTTTTTTCTTCTCAGACGAGGTTATTAAAAACTACAGAAAAGCTAACCAGAGGTCTTTCCTAGCAGCACATGTCTGGATCCGAGCCCATCTTTCTTTTATCCAAACACATGGGATGAAGAGGAGCTCGGTGCGCTGCTGCTGCCGGCGGACAGGACCCTCCTCCTCCTTTCACAGCATCATCTGGCTCCCCCTGAACCCCTCCTCCCTCCTCCCTCCTCTTCCTGCTTCCTCCTCTTCCTCCCCTCTCCATCCTGCAGGCAGAGTCGGACCGAGCCATGTGTACAAAGAGATACTGTATACGGTGGCCCTGAAGGTCAACTGCACACATATAAGGCTACATGATTGCAAAAAAAAAAACGTTTCACTGGATGGCAAAAACATTTCACAAGCTGCCAAAAATATTTCACCTGCTGCAAATTATTTTTACTTGATGCAAAAAAAACAACAACATTTAGCCTACCTGCTGTAATTGTTTTTTTCAGCTGCTGTCATTTTTTTTAACCTGCTGAAAAATATTTTTCACAAACCTGAAGGGTAGGAATTAATTTCTTCTTCTTCGTGATTGGACTAAACCCAAGTCGTTAACAACAGTCTTGGGTCATTTCCTGTTTATACAAGCTACTGTAATGGCTGTGTCTTTTGTTATTTAAACTTTTACTTTATTCAATCAAAATTCAATTACATAATTATGCACATCTGTAACAGGGAAATGCATGTACAGATATATTCGCTATGTTAAAGTTATTTATATACTGTAGTATAGTACCAAGAAAAGTACAAGTAGGCCTATAATAAGGAAAAAGCAGTGATGAACAGGCCCTGTCCATGTTGAGGAGTGCAGCAGCCACGGGATGTGGCTAAGGAGTGGGCTTTGCAGATCAATTTGTTTGAAAGTTGTAGTACTGGCTTCATGATAACAAAATAATTGTATTAGGGTAGATGTGATCAGGCCATATTTGTTATTCTTCATGTGATATTTGAAGAATATATGACATTAAATGTGAGAGGTAGGACGTCCTCCCTGCAGTAGGTGGCACTATGACTTATCGGACTATTGATATGTGAATATATTCAGAGCTGGATTGTGATCACACGTGTTAACCATGGGTTAAAAAAAGTGCAAAATCTCATAAAATCGAAATAACAATAATTTGCATGAAGGACTTCAGCTGAGCCCTATTTTTTACTTAACAAACCGTGGTAGATTAGTGGTTTCTTAAAGGCCCCCATGGGAGTCGGGGTGTGTATATGTGCTGACGGGATAGATAAGCTATGCAAATATTCAGTGTGCAGGGTTGCATTCAAGTTCAATTTTGATGTGAGAAAATAAGGAATACCTAACATATCACAGCTAAAAATATAGTAGATCTAAATAGTATAATATTGTTTTTATCTTTTATTGTGAGTAGTATTATTTTACTGATAGTTTGATATGATTTTATGTGCAAAAGATTTCACACTCATTGTCTTTCTTACATCATGTGACTTAATGATGGGCTTGCTGCTCAGCCTAGCTGGATACCTAATTATGAGCTTTGTAGTAGGCTAGAGCAGTGGCTCAAGCAGTATATTATTAGTATTATTAACCATCATTTTAATCATTATTGTCAGTAATCTCAACTCATCTGATCTCAAGCAGCCTGCTAAACAACACAAGTACAACAACAAATAGCCTTCTAAAGTCTTTATGCCTGGCCAACTCCTATACTGACATCTAGCGGCACTTCTTTGTAACTACAAGTGATTGATTCTCAACCCCTTTTCAACATAATGTTCATGTTTTTTGGATAATATGAAAAATGTGTTGCTTTTGTTGGTCTGATTAACGAAGTATGCTGATACACAAAGATAAATAAATTAAATGTATATCCATGTATCAACATTCAGAGAAAGGCCACTATAATGATAATTGCTTTATTTGTTATCTTTATCTCATCTAGAAAACAGTAAGCAGCACATATTAACACATTTGTTATCAGTAGTGACTTGATACTACAAGTAGTCATTAACTTACATTTTAATAGGCTACAATAATATAGGGGGGCGGGGGGTCAAACTAAGCAGTGAGTAAAACTTGTTATAATATTAGTTTGTATTTCTTGGCTTTTGGCTCTGCTGGAGAGATGTCTTTTATCCAATCCTTTCTATTGGTCTTTACACCTTTTACTTTGTTATGTTGTGTACTTTTTACATTGGTCTTTTACAACATGTGGCTAACCTTCATTCTGCTGTAAGAAAAAGCTGTGGTGATTCTGCTGGTGTTGCTTCAGAGTCAGATGTCTTGGACATTTACAAACCCAATCCTGAGGTATAAGAACACTTTAGTGAAGACACATGTTTTAAAGGACTGGTTGTGAATCATTTGTCATTACTCTTCTATGTAAAGAAATGACAGAATAAACTACAGGTCTAGACAGAACTACAGATCCTATAATGCAAAAACATTATAAAAAGGAGATTTAAAAAGGCTTGTTGAACCTTATTTATTCACCCACATGTAGCCTTTACAACCAAACAAGAAGTTAGTGTAGTGATGGGTCGAAATATTATCAGGAGGCTGCCACTGTCTTCATTAATTGTAAATATTACGACTGGACTTACCACTTGACTGAGACTACATTGACTGCATATGGTTTAAACTAAAGCGTACAGTATCAACCACTTATGGTGACGTCACTTACTTGGCTATACTTACGTTTTACACTGCGTGAAATAGTAGGCTTCCATTACAATATAAATATAAATGTATTGGGTCAATAGTTTATAGTAGGCTATAGGCTATATGATTAAGTAAAACAAGACCATCTCCAACTCACGTTTTTCTCTCTTTGTTCTTGTTGACATGGTTTGAAGGGAAGGGGGAGACGTTTGGAAAGGTTTTGAAATGTTGGGGGCGTGGCTTGGTCAGGTGTGGCAGTGAGTGCAGTGACACATGCTGGGTGGGGTCCAATATAGCCAGAGCTGCAGGTGAATGAAAAATAGCCTAATTAAGAATAAGAAATAGCCAAGTAAAAGAAAAAAAATGTGAATAAAAATAAATAACAAAAAATAAAATCTACATTCATATCCTAAAAATAGCCATATAGCCCAATACAAAATTTAGCATTTATTTAATTAAATAAAATCTGTAAGTAAAAAAAAACGTGAGATATGACATGTTATAATTATATTTAAGTGACAAAAGAAAATTAATGATTTATTCAAAAAGAGTAACACACCTGAATTAACTGTATTTATGTTATTTTTATTAAAAATATTTCAGAGTGGGTCTACTTCACAGGGATCATCGTGACAGGGCTGTTGGAGGTACGGTGCCTTGACCAAGGGCACATCGGCAGTAGGCTACTCAGGAAGTGACCCGGCACTTCTCCAGCAACCAGACCAACTTCCATAGGCTACTATTGTCCGTATCGGGACTCGAACCGTCGATACTCCGGGACCCAACCACAGACTGTATCTAAGCCTATAATAAGTCCTTACAGACTACTACCGCTCAAACATAATTTTTCCCCAAATTTTTTTTTAAAACGTTTTCATCTGACTTTTACGACGGCGTATTAGGGCCACTGAAAGAAATAAAAAAACAATAATTTTCGACTTTATAAACTCGAAATTTCGACTTTATAAACTCGAAAATTTACGAGTTTATAATTCGAAAATTATTGTTTTTTTTATTTCTTTCAGTGGCCCTAATACGCCGTCGTAGACTTTAGCTCCATAGTTTGAATGCCGTATCCTATTTTTTTATTTTACTCCTTTATTTATTTATATTTTACTAGTCACGTGGCCCAGCAGTAACGTGACAGACTGGGCCGGTGCGGAAGTAAACTGTAGTTCCTTCGAAGTAAACACGGAAGTAACCTCTGCAGAAGAAGGAAAGAAAAGCGTTGCAGCCTTCAGGTTTGCCTCAGTAGAGTTTTACTGCTCGCCGTCTTCACAGCTGATCGATTACTACCTAGTGTCGGTATCTGTGCTCGGAGACAGCAGGATGGAGAAACTGAACATGTTGACGCTAACTGTGAGCCTAGTTGTAGTTTTAGTTTTAACTCAGGTAGACTGCAGCAGAAACTCCACATTTAAAAGAGTGAAACAGACGCAGGTGAGTCCGTTTGTAACGCTGCATCACTGCTTATAATACAATCGCAATACCACGACTGTTTTAATAGTCTGTGCAGGTTGTTTTTTGTCCTTTTAAACATTTTCGGTCATCTGTAGCCTATTCTTAACTTCGAGTACACAATGTACACAATCAATCTGCTGTGATTGTGAAGAGATTATCAAGGTCATAGTCCTAATGACTTTAAAGAAATGACTACTTTAATCATTTCATTTGATCAGGGAGTCATTTAAGTAAATCAGCCTTTATACATTTAACAATAATGACTAATGAATTGTTATAACGACACCTTTCTACACTGATAACAAAACATAGTGGCCCCCCTTTGACCAAAATATGGCAGATTGACTTCCATAGGGCTTGTTGATCTCAGTTTGAATTCCCCATGTTGGTACAGTGTGATTCTGATGTTTATGTTGTGTGTGTGTGTGTTTCGGGCAGATTTTGGGCTTTGACTGGAAGAACTGCGGGAAGCCAGATGCTCCAGCTGTGCTCGAGAGTCTGACAGTGTCTCCAGACCCGATCTCCATTCCAGGAGACCTGACGGCCTCCGCCTCTGGATCCACGACTGTAGAGCTGGAGTCTCCGCTATCTGTGAGTGATGTGTCCCTTTCAACATAATATACAGTCTCCCATCTGGTCTGTCGTTAGATATCAGCACACCTGTGAGTCTTCTAACAGTGTGGAGTATCTTCAGATCGTCTGTTTGATTAAACAGATGCCTTAGTCTAAGCAAAAACATACTTTGCGGTAGCTGATCATTAAAGGGGTAATCTGGTGTTTTAAACCATGACTGATAGGTACAAACAGTTGTGGAATAACAGTTGATTGCTTCAGCTGGCTGCTTTGAATCAGACAACAACAGAATGTGTGGAAGCCAATGCTTGAATGCACAAGTGTCTGCCAGCAGACTACACCGTCAAAGACACCACATTTCACATTCTGAATAATAGTTGCTGGTGTTGATCACATAGATTGTTTACGTCATTGTAGGTGTTGTAAACTGTTATATTAGATCTGACACAGTGAGTTTCCTGGCCAAAGACTGGCAGCAGCACATTTTAACAGTTACAGACACAACATTTACAAAACACGGGTCAAACCCAATCCTGGGTCACAACTGTTACTGCAAGTCGCTGGAGAAAGAATTTACAACCTGATGCATCTTTCTTCAACACCTTCAATATCTTTTTTTTTTTTTAAAGAGACAAGCTCCCTGAAAGCCAAAACTTCCTGCAGCAGAAGGAACTCCTTTGACCTATTTTCTTAAACACTTTTAGGACAAATATGACAAGAATAAGTTTACAGCAAAGACTGTAGCTGCCAACTTTGTTAGCAAACTCACTGTTTGAGGCTACTGTAGAGCTGCAACTCACCTGTTCTGCAAGTGAACTCACTATTTTGTCCAGTATAGAGTAAAGGCTTTGAAGAGAGTGATGTCACTGCTTCCTCTGGTCAAAATAAAGGAACTTAACCTTCAGTATACTCTTTGATTTGGGCGCTTGCAAGCCAGTCTTGCAGCAGCTGACTGAAGCAATCTACTTGAAGAAACGTGTCAGACCCCAAAATATGTCAAAAATACTCCCTGTTTTAAAGAGATTTACCATTTAAGCCACTAAGATTCCTCCTCTGTTTGAACATAAGCCCAGTTTTACTCCACATGTTGTCTAATGTCGGAAGTCTGAAAGGATCAGGTTGTTGTTTGTCCTCGGCTGTTCTGTGAACCACAAACAGGCGTGTCTGAATGTGCTGCTGATCCTGTGAGCTTCATGTGAGCAGATCGGGCCGTGCTGCTGCACACAGAGCTCTGTTAGAGCGAGACTATTTGTTTTTTTTCTTTTTCCTTTTCTTTAGAGATACTATTTGATTTAAGCGTCTACACAGTATTCCAAAAGAAAAAGACAACTTTAGAAAGTAAATTGCCGGTCTCTCAGAGTCATTAAAAGTCTTGAAATGTCCAAGTTATATCTTATATCTTATATCTTTTTTCTGATTTGTGACTCCATCCGGTCAAAAACTCTTCTTTGATGAGTTAAGGCGTTTCTTTTTTTCTTCTTAAATCTAGTTCAAGTCTTCCAAAAACGTATGTTCCACACTATCTGACATTTAAACACTCTTCTTAAAGCCTTTATTTCCTGTTAAATCTCGCGATGAGAGGTTTGCAGATTGGAGGAACACTCTCTTCTTCTCTGTTGTTTGTTTATCTCAGCAGCAGAAGTAGGTTTATGAGCCACTTTGGTCCGTAGAGCTGCAGTCGTGTGTGTGTAAGAAAGTGGGAATAGAAATTCCCCTGACTCAGCAGGTTTAGTATTGTTTGTGTTTGATCACATGCAAAGTATAAAAGTGAAACTGTAAAACTCCAAGCTGACCTAATGCTCCTGTGAGCGTTTAGCCTCAGCTTTCCAGTCAGCTGTTTTATTGCGTTCAGGACTTTGTTCATTCCTTCCTCTGACCCAGTGTCCTTCTTTTTAGTTGCTGGTGGGTTCTTCGCTGGTGAGAAAGGGTCTTTTGTTTTGGAGCTCTAGGTAGAGACCTCCATCTTAGCGTAATCGTGGCCGTCAATTGCCGTTCATCATAGCGCCATCATACTGTCATAGTTCTGCTGATTTATAAGGGTTCACATCCAGCCTGTAAGGTGCTCAGATAAGTAAATAAGAAAATGACTAATTTTTTACAGTGTTTGTTTCGGATGTTTGGGTGCAGGAAGAAGACGAACTTGACTCCTTATTTTCACAAAAAACAGATAAAAATAATAATTTTTTAGATGATTGCCGTTTCCTCACCTTCACTTTGGTTCAGGTTGCTCAAATCTTTTATAATCGATCAACCCTCGGCCTCAAAATAAAGAATACACGATGTCATACTCAGAAAAGTCAACACTTTAGTTACCCTATATGTTCGTTTATTTTTTGACAGGGTTGACCTTAGGGCACAGAACCAACTGGAGTCGTGCATATTTGTTTTAACTTGATCAAAGTTGCATTGTTCCAGGTAAGTAATCAAGATAATCTGTGTGACACACTCAGCTGGGCCGTAGATAATACTGTGATAAGCCTCCTGCAGCCAGCAGAGAGAACAACAACCAGCAGTGTGTGTGAGTGATACTACTCTCACAACTACAGTCTGATAATGCTCTCTGTCAGTGTCACACGTTTGTTTCACACACCAGATAGTCAAACAATGACTGCAATGAGCGTTTGAAGAACAAATCAGTTTGCCAAACACTCATTATCATCATGCTTTAATCATGAATTTAAAGACTTTGTAACCCAATCAGCAACACAGCGTTGTTTTGTTCTTGCTGAAGCTGCTCTCATTGACGATAAGGTTTCCAAAAATGTCTGAAACATAGATACTTTTTTCGACGTGTTACAAATGCTTCATTCTCAGTTATTTTAATGATCATTAGTACCAGAATGTAGGAAGCCTTAAAAACAACGTCTATTTCACAAGACAGGTGTGTAAGAGAGGATTGAATCCAGGGACAATCGCAGACAAACTCCTGCACAGTGCACACTGTCTAAAAAGCAAAAACACACCGTCAGCATTCTGGTACCGAAACGTTGACACTGTGTTTGTAGTTTTTAGATGGTGTGCAGGAGTTTGCCTGCAATTTTTTAGCATAACATTAAAGTTATCTCAAATGTGATATTTTACAATCGATCCATTCATTAAAAAATTCACAGGATAGAGCGCGTCTTGGACTTGAAAACAATGCTCCTTCGGTAGGGATACATGTAGTCATATAAAAAAGAAGGAAATACTTCAAGACACTCCTTTTAAACAAATCAAATGCCTTTACTTTGCCTTCATCAGGAAGTCAAAGTGTTTTCACCTCAAACAAACGTTCAGTTGAAGTTTGTTACCAAGCAACTTTATGTAGGAATTCTGTTTGGTGCTGTTTGAAGTCGAGCACAGGTCTCCGAGGGCGACTTCACTGTCAAACCCTCATAGTGCAGCTTTATGTCAAATGTCCATCTTCAGCAGGTTCATGTGAAAACACGTCATTGTGAAGGTCAAAAAGCTCGATTCATGTGTTATTTTTAATGGAGGGACACTTTTGCATGCATCACTAAGTTTAGATGTTTGCTTCTTGTTATTATGTTATGAAGTTACTGATCATTCTGACCTGATGTTATGAAGGTTCACTGCTTCTTCTATTCCTGTCAGTGACTTAAAATGAGACTTCCTCAAAGCTCACCTCAGAATTTCCTCTTTCTGATCTCACTCTACTGTCTCGTCTGTTTCAGGTCTCTTTTTCACACAGTTTGTTGTTCCACTTCTTCATTTCTTTTTTTGACCTCTATGTGCCTATTGTGTCTTGTTTTGTGTCCATCAATAATTCTATCTCTTAAAGGCCAAGGTGAAGTGTGGTTTATGCCCTGTAACTTCAAAGACACGTCACATGTCGCCCTGTTTTAAATATATTTTTTCTTCTACCTGAAAACAGTTCAGAAATGTTATTGTCCTTTCCTCGTCCTCCTCAGCTGACCGTGACTCTGGAGAAGGAGGTGGCGGGTTTCTGGGTGAAGATCCCATGTTTGGAGGAGTTGGGCAGCTGTCACTATCAGGACGCCTGTGATCTCCTGAACCAGGTGATCCCTCCAGGTCAGGACTGTCCCGAACCGCTGCACACCTACGGACTGCCCTGCCACTGCCCCTTCAAAGCTGTGAGTCTGACCGCTGTTTCTGTTTTCCATAGAGGATTTTAGGCACAAGTGTGAGTCTAAGGCAGTCTGTTACAGACACTTTAAGTAGTATTATACACTCTGACCTTTAATCTGAACATGTCATACAATGTTTATTTAAAAGCACTCCCTTATACATTGCTCTAATGAAAGAAGTGAAATTCTCTGATTTTTCTAATGGGTCTTAAATTTAAACTTTCACAATCATGAACACAACGTCTCCTGCACTCAGTAACCAGAGGGTCTCATGTGTGTGTCCTCAGGGCTCGTACGCTCTGCCTCAGTCAGACTTCTTCCTGCCTGACATGGATCTGCCTTACTGGCTGACGAACGGGCACTACCGTGTGCAGGGCGTGCTGGGCAGCCAGGGCAACGAGCTGGGCTGCCTCAAAATCGCTCTCTCCCTTCACTCGGACTAAAAACCAGCAACGAAGAACACACGGGAGGTTTCAGGTCTTTGTTTATTTGCACGTGATAACGATTTAAAATTAGGAAATGGAAGCAGAAGTTGCACAAAGTACTGAGATTTATAAACCTCACAGAGGCCGATGAAAGGTTGGATGTCAGATGACAAGAAGAAAAAAAAACGTTTGACATGTTAACTTTTAACTTGAAGGTGATTTTAATGTGGTGTAATTCCTGCAATCTCACCTCTGAAGACATTTCTGATGCACCATATAACTTGCTTAATTGTTAAAAAACATGAACACCTGAGCTGAGACCAAAGTGACAATAAGAAAAGCTTAGAGAGGCATGAGACAAATACAAACCTAACCAGGTAGAACAAGTTATTTCTGATTTTTTTTTTCCATTAGTGCAACTAGTAAAAAAAAAATAGGATGTGTGGAAGCTGTTCAAATGCAAAGACGATATAATGATATTTTATAAGCACTGATACAGCTCTCAGAGCCAAAGGACCAGAGCACTGGTAGCTTTTCACACCCATTCCCTGACAATATGAAAATTATGTGTATATATTTTTTACATTACAAGTGAGTCCTTTCACTTTGTCTGTGAATTTCTGTGAGAGACAAAAACAGTCAATACATGCAGCACATGTTACTGTACGTATGTTGATCCTGCGTTCTCGATATGATTCTATCAGAATATTTTACAATTTTCTAATTTTTATAAATACATGAGATTAAAGTCGATTCATGAATAAACATTATTGCAAAAATGCAAAATATCCTTTTTCTCATTTTTCTTTTCAAATAATAAGATCAGATTTACAAACTTTGAAACTTTTATTTAAAAGAAGGATTTTAAAACGATCCTGAATCAGATAAATTCACGTTTTGTCACAAAAAGTGAACATCTGTTTAAACAGAGTTGCAGTTTGTGTTTCTGGTATTGACGTACAGAAAGCTTTTAAACAACACTGAATTTTTGACGCCTGTTACAAGTGAGTATAAGTGAGCAGATAGCACCCTCTGCTGGTTACAAAGAGTATTGCAATACATGTCAAACCCATTTAAATTGTCCATTTTTGTATTGATTTTTAGTTGCATTGCGAGGTATCATTACACCCCTGATCAAAAACTTCTTCATTTTTAAAACACAGAAATAAATGTTTAAAGCAACACATGAGGGAAGATAAACCAAACATTACCAGGTGTGTAATGTCATGAAAAACAGAAAAGAAAACAAGGTTTCATCCGAGGCATTTCTTAATAGTTAGATAGAGGTTGTGCCTTTTGAACATCAATAGATTATTTCTCTTTGTAAAGACCTTGTAATATAATCTCAGTTATAGTTTACATTTAGAGGGACTTTAAGGGGACTTTTTTAGGCATGTTTCTGCTTTTAAAAAGTGACGAAACAATGGCTTAAGCTGTTTGTCCTGGGTAAGTGTAATGTCCAGGTTTGCCTGGTTATGCCAAAAAAAAAAATACTCTGTACTGAAAAGATGCCATAACACAAACCCCACCATGCGCCTCACTCTGTCCTGTTGATTCCTCCGGATGACTAAACACAAAACATTTCTACACAGCCTCTGATCCCTCACTAAAAATAAACACACGAGTGTTATAAATCTCAGTATTTCAGATTATCTTTGAAAACCTTATAAAGCTCTAAATGTCAAACAAAGGTACAAGTCAGATCTGACGTCAGATGTGTCAAAAACATAAAGAAGTGTGACTACTTCACCTGAAGGGGAAACAAACGTCTGTTTTTTGAAATACTCTTTAAAATAGTTTTCAATAAATAATGCCTTTTATACATTCTGTGTGTTTTATTTCTCACCTGTCTGCTGGATTGTTTTTAGTTCTCTTTTGACTGATTGTATTTTTTTTTTTTATGGGGATTTTTTTGTAAAAGGGTTTTTAGCCAATAAGCTGAAGCTCTGCAGGGAATGAACACTTATCTTATTTAGTGTAGCAGATGAGAGATTAGATTTTATTGTATTTTGATCAGTTTAACTAAGTGCCTGTTGAGATCATCAGGACGAACACACTGTAATGCAATCGAGGGGTACAAACATATTAAACAGAGATTTGTTTTATTAGTGAAGTTTGATTTTAATGAGCTCATATTAGTTTTCTGCAGTGTCGATGATAATGACGATGACAGATGATGAGATCAGTGTCATCTGCTGATTCTTTCCACTCAGTGTACAGTTTGTAATAAATATGATCCCACAATCAGCCCGGTTCTTGTTCTTGTTTTTCTTTTCAACATGAGTTTTTCAAGTTTTCTACATTATAAAAAGATGCATCTTACAAGTTAAAACATTAAAACATGGAAACACATTAGACGGAGTAAGTGTGTTTGAGGATTTGCTTTCATTTGTGATTCCTCTGATTGTTGACTAAAAAAACAGTTTTAGGACAAAAATGCAGGACCATGATCCTGATCAACAAATAAGGCAAAGGAGGCTGTATTTCAGTTATCATATTGCCACACTATTACGTTTGACATAACACGTTTAAGGAACATGCAGTCAAATACCAAGAAGCCCTATCAGAAAGTAAAGGTGTAGAATCAGCTCCATGCTTAACCACAAGGTGGCAGCATGTACTGTTAAAATACAGTTTACAATGAGAATCTGCTGTTTAATGCTCCTACACTTTGAGAAATGATGGCAACAAAGTCCAGCCAATACACTTGACTATATCAAGTTAGCCGAATACAAATAAAACTAGCAGTGTGAATATGTTTAAGACGTGTGATGAAAGGCCATGAGCTGGTATCATTTATTTCATTTAGTGAATTCACATTCATTCCATCCAGATGTTTCGTAAATATGAATTGTGCTCAGAAAATCATTTTTCAGTTTTCTTTGTGAAATGTATTTGATCTTCATTTATTTGGATTGACTCAATTATTTCTGACTCCTCATAAACACATTTTGACGTTTTCTTTTACGGCTGTGAATGTAATTATTGTGCAAACATTTATTTCATTTGTTAAATACTTTTTGCTAAAAGTCGTAGAACTTGAAAGCTACAAAAAAAAAGGCATCAAAGCGACACTTAATGTAATGGAGTAAATAAAAGTCTGACTTGTACTCTTATTTCTGCTGTTTACTAAAGCCACTGCAGTCACTGTTATCAGTACATATAATCATTGAAACTATTATCATTGAAACGATCTAATCTTGTGGAAAAAAAAACAGCGTAACATTGAAAAAACACAAAAGCAGGAAAGTGCTAAACTTGCCTTCAGGATTCATTTAAAGTGTTACTGAAGTAAACTCAAACTAAACATCATAAAAACACAGATTTAATACTACAACGTCCTGGGTTCTTATTTATGAACAAGTCACGTCTCAGGTTTAAGTTCCTTTTTTAGATTCTGCAGCAGTGAATGTTAACAGGAAGCAGCAAAGAAAACAGAAAACAAAAGGAGGAAAAAGAGGAATTACACATGAAGGAGCAAACTGATCCTGGAGTCGAGGACGTGAAGTCAAGTGGGTGGATGTGTGTGCAGTAATGCAAATGATCAACCCTGGTATAAGGGTTATGCTTAGAAGTAGTAGGGTGAATAATCTGCTCAACTGGGTTTAAAAGTAGAAACAAGGATGACATATTAAGAAGCGGTGTAAAAAATGAAGAAAAAAAAACGACATGTGTTTTCAGCCTTTCTCTGTTGATGAAAATTTGCCTCCGCCGTCTGTTCATTAACTTTTGTGGTTTCAGACGAGATCAAAGACAGGGAGTTCAGATCACACAGAGCGACTGAACCTCCAGATGAGAAACAAACCACAACGTCCAATCAAGTTTGATTTCTTATCCTGGGACCCCTCTGCAGCAAAACCTGTCTCTGTCCATGTTGTGACTTTTAGGATTAAAAACAGACTAACATTAGGACTAAATAACTAGCTAAATACGAGAAAACAAAGTACTCTTTACCTGCAGCTGCTCAACATGTGGCTTTTATTTTAGCTAAATACATTGCAGTATAATTCATAATTTCTACACAGGAAATACACATCTCTGATTTTGTCTTAACTAAAAGTAAGATACTGTTATAGAGCATATATGTTTGCTGCAAAAGACTGAAGAAAAAGGCAGAACTTTATTCCAGTCGGACTCTTAAAGAGAGACAGCTGCAGACCACTTGTTCCTCTTAATCTCAGACAGGATGTGCTCTGATTTAGCAGCTAAGAAGCGAATGTGGTTTTAGTCAGAGAAAACCACAGCACGTGGACACCAGGCACACATGAGCTTTATTAAAAACTATGATCATACACTTAGTATGGGATAATTTACACATCTTTTACCTGTATTTTAAGAGTATGACCACTAGAGGGAAAACATGTTAATGTCCATTTGATCACCAACAGATCAATTAACAAACATTTTCTTTCACATCTTAGAGAAACAGAGCAGCATTCATCCTCGACTGGTTTTCTCGGACGTGATGTGACTTTTTTGGATATTAGATTAAACTACATTCTTTTATTAGGAGCCTCATTTTAGAGCTGCTCCTTCAGAATTGGATTGAAGTCTAAAAATGCAGAAATTAGCTGAATGTGCTGCTAATGCTCTCAGAGCGTGGACGAGTTTGTAGCTTCTTTCACAGCTCTGTGTGCATTTTATTAAGATATACAGGAGAATGTAATTGTAGCAGAGAGATTCAAAGGATTCACAGATGAAACCAACCTGAAAGAAGAACCAGTCTTACTGAGTAGACATGATCATAGCTTTTATTTCAGATCAAGAGTTAGTTCTAATTTTTCACTGCAAGAGAGAAAACCCAAGTGGACAGTACGACCACATAGACAACATGACTAAATCCATGATTTTGTCTGGGGTACAGGACCATCGGTCTCTATGTTGGCTTTGAAAGAGTACAAAAGCAAAAGGAGACAAACTTTCAGATGTCAGGTTTGAGGAAAAGTGATCAAATGATGCAGGTTGTCTTTAAAGAGTCCTGAGCAACAACTTCACAGGTGTGCTGCATCACTGACGAGCTTTCAGCGTTGCCTTTAACGTCATGCAATAAAGTGTGTGGGGGATAACAATCAAGATGCACACAGGCCAACATGGGGGGAAACATGCTCAGTGAAACACAGCATTCATTAACCAGAACAATGTATGTTGAACTAAAAGCAACTGTTAACATGTTAAGTTTGGCATGCTAAGTTTCACTGTGAGAGAGCTTTTTTTATATCTATTTTTGTAAACTGGAATTTAAAGATCTTAAAGTTTCTGACATGTAAAAAAGCATCCAAGTCCTAATTTCAGGTGCAATAAAACACTGTCTTCTTAACAATACAGAAATGAATTAAGTTGTAGACATAAACATCTTTATCTTCCAGAACATGATAACACTGAAGAATAATCTTGAGTTTTATTATAAAGAAACATTTTCAATCACTTAAATGTAAAATCTAAAAAGATTCTCCCTGAGGTGTAACCTAAATGTGTTGATCCTAGAAACTGAAAAAACAACTTTTAGGATTTCATGATTGTCGTGCTTTGAACAAAAAAAGGTTGATATTTGCAAGTTGAGGATATTACTTAATAGCTTTTTTTTGGCTGTGCTATAAATGTGTTTCATTTTGGTTTTCACCTGTTTCATCTGTCCTTAAACATCGAGTTAATTAACAACACACATTCTGAATACTATTCTGTTAAATGCAGAAGGCCTGCATCCAGAATTGTGTTTTTTCCATCATTATATTTCTTCTGAAGCATTTGAAACCCATCTACATCTTTGTAGAGCTGACCTGAGGTTTTTAAAACTCCCTCTTTTCATCCCTTACATACACACTCCTCCAGAAATGCAAATATTCCACTGACATACTTTATATAATGTGAAAGGTATGTTAAGTATGTGTGTGTGTGTGTGTGTGTGTGTGCGTGCGTGCGTGCGTGCGTGCGTGCGTGCGTGCGTGCGTGCGTGTGTGTGTGAGGAGGTCAGTAGGTTCGGGCGAGGTGGAGGAAGATGCACAATGACAGGAAGAAACTTTGCAGACCTGCACATAAAGCTGTTATGATGCTACAGTTTCCTCTGTCTGCACTTCACTTTGTCGCCTTTATTTTATAGTTTTAAAAGCATGAAAGAACATGAACACACTTCAAACGTTGTGCAAATTTTCTGTTAGAGCAGATGTGATTTGTTCATAAAAATATGTAGTTGTACAACCACTTTTTTTATCTTCGGACATTTCCAACCAAACAGGAAGTGTAAAATGCATCATCCCTTCTTGTGCAGGAGAAACAAGATGGCAGACATTTTTTAAATAAATGATCGCAAACAAACAAGGACACACTTTATGAGAAATTCGAGACGGATGAGGACGTGGAGGAAGGAAGACGCCAAAAGGATCCCTGTCAGAGTATGTGCCTGAGATAAATAGAGACATGAACCATTACACACATTACATTTTGGAAAACTTATACATGAGTCAGAGAAACGAAAACAAAATCTGACCTATATTCTGTGTGAAATGTCTCACTCCTTATCTTCTCTCATTTCCCCTCTCTGTTAAAATAATATTTATAAAATCACAGATTTACAAAGTGCTTTGACGGACAAGCAGAAGCAACCGTAGAACAAAGCACAAGAACCCAAACATAAAGAACCCGACCACTAAGCCCAAACGTCATATGAACACAGACAACACAAGGACACAAAGAGATGAATCAAAACCAGGAGGACTAAAGATGTTAAGATGGTGTTGAGATAAAAACAATCAAAAGAGATAAAAGAATAAGAGAAAAAAAACTATAAACATGTAAAAGCAGTGGCCCCCGCCTGAGGACCTGAGGGTGCGGACGGGCTAAAACAATGTCAATTTCTGAAGCTTGTGGTCACACCCATAGCATTGAAGAGTGATCAGTAAAAATATTAAAAAATCAATACTCAAAGTTACAGGAAGCCAATGTAAAGAAACTAAAATTGAGGTGAAGTGATGTCATCTGTTAAATTAGGCTGAGCTGCTGCATTCTTTCTTTCCATTCCCTTCTTTTATCTCCTCTTCTTCCTCTACTATCTACTCATCTTAACTCCCTTCCATCTCCTCTCTCTTGTTTCTTTTCTTTTCCCATTTCCTTCGACTTCTCCTTTCTCTCCTTGTTCTTGTTCCCTCCAGTCTAATGTTTGCTCCTCTCCTCTCTTCTCCTAAGCTATCCTAACTACAATCATCTTTTCTTCTTCTCATTGTTGCATGTCATTGATTTAACCATCCTGACTGTGTTTTTCTCCTTGCACCCTCTACTCTACATTCCTTATCCTTCTTCACTTTTGACTCCTCAGCTCCTTGTTTCATGTTATTTCTTTCCTCTCTTTTTTCCTTGTTTCCTCTCCTTCTACTCCTTTTCTCGCTTTTCATTCCCTCTGCTCATCTCTTCTCTTCTCCCCTCTTGTTGGTTCCTGTTCTCATTCATTTCCTCCTCCCCTTTCCTGTCCTGTCTTTTCTATAACATAACCTCCTGTCCTCTCCACCCCTCTTTTCTCCTCTTTACTCCTTAATTCATACACTTGTTTCCTCTCCTTTCTTGTTTCCTACATTCCCTCCTATTCTCCTCTCCTTTTTTGTTTCCTCCTCTTCTCTCCTCTGTGCAGGACATCCTGTCTCTGGCCTTCAACATGAGGCTGTTTCCTGCAACAGGAAGCTCGTTCACATACGCAGGAGAGGGGAGGCCGACAGGAGGAGGCAGGATGAAGAGGAGGGAGGAGGAAAGTCTGCAGAAAAGTTTAAGGAAGAGAGAGACGGAGGAGGAGGACAAAGACGAGGTGATGAAGTTGAGGAAAAGACGGAGCAGAGAGGTCAGTGTGTAAACAAACAAATCTGAGTTCCAGTTGGACAATAGAAGAGGAGGTGAACGGGTTCAGCTCAGTCACTGATTGGGTGTAAACAAACCTGTGTCATCACCTGTTGTCATGTGGGATCTACCAATGAGATGACAGTTCTGACAGAAAGTCCTGCAGGTCATTTTCAGGTGAGGTGGGGACTTTTACACTAAAAAAAACTGGAGACAAGGCACCTCCTCCGGTGTACAGCCAGGGTGCATTCAAAGCCAAGATCAATATCTCAGCTCAAGAAACTTAGAAGAGTTTAATATTCTTATAGTAAGAGAATTGTTAGTATTTTGCTGGGCTTTTGTCTGACATCACCACTGTAGATGCCATTTAACATACTAACTATAAAAGAAAATAAATGCAAACCTAGTTCATGCTGAGGGACATCTCTACACTTGTCATTATAGCGTCATCTCAGAACAAAAACACAGAAGTCCACAAAAGCACAAGAATCCATCCATCCATCATCTATACCGCTTTTCCCATTTGGAGCCGATCCCAGCCGTCATTGGGCTAGAGGCCGGGTACACACTGGACTAGTCGCCAGTCAATCACAGGACTGACATATAGAGACACACAAACAGCCACACTCACATTCACACCTACAGGAAATGTAGAGTCATCAGTTGACCTGACGAGCATGTCTTTGGACTGAAAGAGGAAGCCGGAGTGCACGAGGAGAAAATGCTAACCTCACGCAGAAAGACAGGGATTCGGAACTTCTCGCTGTGAGGCAACGGAGCTAACCACTGTACCACTGTGCAGGCCCCAACAACAACAAAGATAATTATGTTTATTTATCATGACAACAATACATTTTTTAAAAACAACACCTTATCTGAAAGACATAGTGTGGTTGTCTGACAAAAGCTAACTGATCCCTAATGAAGAGAAGACATAATGTAATTCTGTGGTACTAATTCAATGGTGTGTAATCCATTATTTAGTTGTCTAGAGTAGCAGGGCAAATTTTTGGGTACATGTCACCAATGCAGCTTTTTTTTACACATCAATGAAACCTAATATGTAAAAATATCATGTTTTGGGTATAACTGCGAATAAGACTTTTTGAGAATATAGAATTTCTGCAGACTGACCTTTAAGTTATAATCATCTAAAGAGAGCGACCGTAAGAGAAAATCTGTTCCCAGGAGTTTCTATTTTCACTAACACAATCTTGGAATAAATTAGATCTTTCAAAAAAATGTAATCAGGTCACGTAACACAGAGCTAGAATGGAAAAATGACATGACACAAGCACACACACACGTTGTATCCTCTCACCGCAGAGTTTGGTATTTGTCTCCTTCACTCTGAACTTATCTTTTAACATGCGGGTCAGCAGATCAGCTACATCCTGCTTTTAACACACCCACACACACACACACACACACACACACAGACACACACACTCCTGTTGTCGGAGGGGTTTCTTAGCTGCTTTCAGCGAGGCTTCAGGCCAAACAAAAGGTGAATTAGCTGTTGAATGCAACTCTAATGGCTGCTAATGGGGTCGTTATTATCACACAAACACCATTAGGTGAGGCTCTAAATCTGCTGCTACGTCTCCACAAAGCTACAACACTCACAATGAGTTGTTTTCCACAGGTTGCAGAGATGATGAAAGGTGTTTCTCACCTTGATGACTTGTTGGAAGTTTATGCTGATCCAGCAAGGTATTCTAGAGCTGTCATAAATATAGGACAGTTCTGCACCTCATATGCAATCTGCACTCAGGTCAGATGTACAGTTTCCTCAAAGCACACTGTAGAGCAGCTTAAGACTTTTAAAGACATAACTAACATAGCACAATTCATAGCTTTCATGTGATTTCACACTCTTATGGAACAGCCCACCTGGCGGGCAAGAAAGGCTTTCTATACTGTTGGGCTACTGAGGAGTTATTGGTCTCAGTTGCCCCCACGTGTTTTTGTCAGTTTTATTTTTCAGTTTGTCAAATGAAAGACAGTCGTTGTTTGATGTGATACACAGACCGACGAGGAGACAAGCACGGGTTTTGCTTCTACAGAATGTAATGTTTGATAGAAAACCCAGACAGGAGGACATTTGTGCATTAATACAGTTAGTCCCTCGGCAGACTTCTCCTCATCCTGACATCAAATATTCTGTTAACTTAATCAAAAAATTCCTGCCTTTAACTCGCATTACTGCCCCAGAACACAAAAAAATAGTGCTCGTTATTTTGTAGTGAGCTTGTTTGTAAGGTTTTGGAGGTTGAGGTGTTGGGATGGTAGTGTACAACAGCATGCAAAAGCCAACAACAACCCTGACTCCTCCTACGAACAGGCTCTCAAAAATAAATCATTTCATGAATTAAAATACACAGCACAAGTGAACAAGCCGGTACTGTATGTTGAGCACAGACAGATACCTGCGAGTAAATGCTGATATGTCACTAAAATTGTAACCTGACTCAAATACTGGAGCACAGACTTCCTTTATGGTCCTATGATAAACTATACAATGAGACAGATTGGGCTATTTGTCTAATATTTGCATTGGAAAGATCTCCAAAAGGCTCCAAGAACACATCAACAACTCTTCAGTTGTGACTGCATGATGCACTGTTAATGAAAAAAAAAACACATCAGTAGCTTGTAAATAAAAGAGTAACAGTAAGAAAAGTAGAATTAAAATATGTCCACCTAGCTTTTTTAAATAGATTTGAATAGGTGGAAATATAATAATGGGCTAAACAGAGACAGATGCACAGCAAACTTGCGGTGATCAGAGTTGCAGATGTTGGTGTTTCTGTGTGATATCCTATCATGCTGTGAACTGTCATCTGCTTATCAGTCATGCAGGAGGAAAGGGGGTAAACTCAGCTTTAGGGTTACACTGTAAAAAGGAGCATTCACCTATAATCAAAACTTGCTTAAATTCTTTGCAGCTGTTAAAGGTTTGTTCTTCATTCAGCAGTCTGGTTTTCATTCAGTTTTTCTTTTCATGTAGAAACGTCTTTTTTTTTTACATTTCTGGCAGTTAAAGCAAGAAAATCGATATGATATCAGCTGCTAAAAGAAAAAGATGGAAGACTGAAGGATGTGTGATGTTTTAGTGGAGAAAGTTGTCGATGCATACAGAATGTGATGGTATGAAAGGTCCTGACCACACAGACTCTCATACAGGTGGTGGATTAATTAGAAACAGACGTGTTCCTGTGTGTGTGTGTGTCTTCAAAAGCATTCTCTCATTCAACTAGGAATACACACACACACACGCACGCACGCACGCACGCACGCACACACACGCACACACACACACACACACACACACACACATGCATGGTGATTGGCTGCAGACAGGAGGTAGATGATGTTTGTTTAGCTGATAATCTAATCTGATTGGTTGACCTCTGCTCTGCCTGGTCGTCTCAGGTTTGAGTGGAATGAACGACAGCTGCAGACGTCACAGAAAGCTCACTCACTTCCATGGTGGATTCTATGCCATTTGTATATTAAGGGAATCATTTGTATAGTTCTGTTCACGATAACATTTGTTTTTCTAATATAGTTCATAATTTTCCCTCGTCACAAGTTGCAATACTTTCAATCAACTGTTAGCATCCCGTCTCCTATCACCAATTAACTCTGATTTCTTGAAACCAAAGACGACATTCAGAATCCTTTAAAGTAGTTTCTCAACCCAAACTGGGATTTCACTTTAATTTTAAACAAAGATGACGTATGATCACAGAATGAATTCAATTGGAATTTTTTCTCATACCATCACTGAAGTGGAAACACATTTGTTGTCATGCCAGAGAATCCTCAGAGGGATTAATTCACTAAAGCTTGAAGGACTTCTGCATGCCTTTGAGTGTCTGACTGAGACACACTGTGCTTTCAACTTTTTCCAATGAAATCCAATAAACAGACAATAAGATGAAATCATGGTAACACTTTCAATAAAGGTCAGAGTATTCACCAATAACTAGTTGATTATTAGCATGCTAATTAGTAGCGTATACTGGCTGCTTATTAGTCATTATTAATTGCTTATTAGTACCTTATTCTACATGACCACAGTCTTTAGTCAATAGCCCCATACCATCCTAATGACTTCTTATTGATACTTAATTAGGGAGTTGTTGAACATGAATTATGATCTTAATATGCTGTTCTTAGTATGGCCCTTATAAGGTAGAAGTAAGCAAAAGTAACTGCCTGGTTGCTCCTGGGTTTAAATATTGTATATATGATTTTTTTTTTTATTGGGATTGAGCCTCAAACTTCTGTCTGAAGAGCCCCATCTCAGTCATCTCTTTGGGCATCCATCCCTCAATGAACAATGCCATTGGCCGATGACAGAGGTTTTGTCCCTCCTCTCTCTGAGCAAAGAGGAAAGCGATATGCTTGAACCTTCCTCCGCCTGATTCTCTACCAGCCTGCAGGATATTCTGGTGACCAAATGAAACTAGCACCGTAGACGAGATACCGGAGACAGTACAGCAGAAGAGAGTCAAATGTTTGTACAGACGTGACTTCAGTCCAATCACAAACATGTAGTATGAGAATACCCTTTCCGGTTTGTGAAATATATTTGCAGCAAGTGAAATATATTTGCAGCAGGTGAAATATTTAGAGAGTTGACCTTCAGGGCCACCGTAAACTTGAACTGTGAAGAGATGATCAAATGATTTCCTACCATGATTTTCTGAAAATACATACTGACCGTTTGATGTTGTGGCCTGTGGTCAAAGAAGATCCCTATAACTCATCATAATTATACTTTGGAAAAGGGCTGGAATGTGGGTTTTGTCACGTTAAGGACAGGCTTCTGAAATGTTTTCAGCATTCACTTCATGCCTGGCTGAATCATCAAGGATTGTTTTCGAAGTGGAACAACCATATCATCTTTTTCATTTTCAAGGACATGCAACAAAAACAGCTGTGAGTTCAAAGAAGGCAGAGAGCTGTCATTGTGTTCGTTGTCCTTGACTGTAGCCACATCACACTTTGATAGAAAAGTACACACAAAGCCTGTCTGCTTTCATGGACAGTTTATATACAAAGCATAGTATTTCTGGTGACTGCCAGCTCTGAATCCGTTATAACGACAGGTTATAGGAGTGTCTTTATTTCTACTTTTGTTGTCAGAAGCGCTGATGTTTAAATAACTGCGCTTAGATCCCACTGTGAATTTACATTGCACAGTCTTTCCAAATGATTTAAGGTATCAGACTGCAGGTCATGGTGAGTTTGTGCAGACTGCAAAAAAGGGAGAAAATGTTTAAGTGACAGAGAATTGGTGTCAAGTTTCTTTAAAAGCACTCCAGAGTAGAAGTGAGTTTCCTCAGGGCAGGAGGGCTTTCCTTTGTCTTGAGTCTGGATACATTTGCATATGGCCCTCCTCCTCCATTCGGATTGGCTGGGGCTTCGCTAGCATGTGGAAACCCACATCCAAACTTTCTCAGTTGGAGCTAAACTTTCCTGAGTTGAGGAGGATGAAGTGAGAGGTGGAGGCCAGCAGCTGTATGAGTGAGTAACAATAGCAGGCAGAAAGGTCTGGTGGTGTTTGAACTGAGAGAGAGTGATGTCTTAAATTTTAGCTTCTTTAATTGTCTCCTCAATGGTCAGGATTCTTATTAAAACCAACACACACTCTTTGATTTGGATGTAGTTGTTTGTTTAGTTAAATTAAAGTGTTGATGACTTTAATCATCATTTTGTACAATGTTTGATAGAGAAAAATATGCTATTATTTTTCTTCTATTTCAAAAGACTACAGTTTTGAGGACATTTAAAATTTAAAGTTAAACTGTTCAGTATCTCGGTCTTTAAGCTGATTTAAGATTTGAGATGTTTTGTTAGCCACTAGACAGTAGATTATTTCCATCACTATGCTGCTGGCTCTGTTTCTGCTGAGTCTTTGCTCTGACGCTCACTCTACTGAGCCGTCATCGATTACTATCCAGTACCGGGTTTGGGAGGAGCAGCCACCGGGAACCCGTGTTGGCTGTCTGCTGGACGACCTCCGGCAGAGGGACGAAGGTGGCCCTCTAGAGGATTTCCAGGTGGTGGAGCACGGAAAAGCCCTTCCCCTATCTATCAGCACACGAGACGGGGTTGTCTCCACCCAAGGCCGACTGGACAGGGAGGAGCTGTGCAGGGGGTCAGACCTGTGCGAGATGGCCTTTAGTGTCCTCTACAGGAAAAGTGGTGCTGTGAACTGCCTGCGGGTTCGGGTGGAGGTGATGGACCAGAATGACCACAGTCCCACCTTCCCGAGTCTGCTGCAGGAAGTGGAGATCTCAGAGACAGCTAGCCTTAGGATGCGAATCCCATTGGACAGGGCGGTGGATCCTGACGCAGGACCCAACAGCCTCCAGACCTACACACTGTCTGTCAACCAACACTTTGCTCTGGATGTAACTGTTGCTCCAGGTGGGACAAAACAGGCCGAGCTAGTGGTGATCAAAGAACTGGACAGGGAGGTTCAGGCCTCATTTGACCTCACTCTGGTTGCTTGGGATAAAGGGAACCCGCCCAGGTCGGGGAGCACATTAGTCCGTGTTAATATTCAGGACTCAAATGATAACAGCCCCACATTTGAGGACAGCACCCCCACTGTGGAGCTACCTGAGGATACAGCCCGTGGAACAACCATCATCAATCTCAAGGCCACTGACCCTGACCAGGGGGCCAATGGGGAGGTGGAGTATTCACTCAGTAAGCACACACGCCCCGAGGTTCAGAGGTTATTCTATGTGGATCCCCAAACTGGAGCTGTAAGTATCGCAGCACCTCTCGACTATGAGGCCCATCCCTCTTATGAAGTAGTCATACAGGCTCGTGATCGTGGACCCAATGCGATCCCCACACACTGTAAACTGCACGTCAAGCTGAGAGATGTAAATGATAATGCACCGAGGATCCACATGACCTGGACACCACCGAACTCACCTGTGGCGACTGTGCTGGAAGGGGCACAGGAGGACACTTTCCTTGCTCTGGTGATGGTCTCTGATGCAGACTCAGGAGAAAATGGTAAAGTGAGAGCGTACATTCAGCAAGGATCTGGCCCTTTCCGCCTAAAACGTATACATGGAGACAATTACATGATTGTTACCAATGGCAGCCTGGATCGAGAGAAGGTAATGCAGTACAACATCACACTTCTCGCCCAAGACTATGGAGATCCCCCTCTCTCTTGTGTTAAACACCTGCCTGTCCATGTTCTGGATGAGAACGACAATGCCCCAGTGTTCTCAACGTCCCTTTATAAGGCTTCCTTCAAGGAGAACAACATGGCAGACTACCACGCTCTCAAAGTTGAGGCCCACGATGATGACCTGGAGCTCAGTGGAAGAGTGTCCTACTTCATACACAACTCCAATGAAGTGGACTCTAACTCACAGTCCTTCACAATCCACCCAACTAGTGGTGTCATTAGTGTCCAGCGTCCTCTAGACTACGAGGAGTCCCACACCTACTCTTTAATTGTTGAGGCTGTTGATCAGGGTTATCCACCTCTCACAAGCACTGCCAATGTTCAAATCGACATCCAGGATGTGAACGACAACTACCCAGTCATCACAGAGCCGAAACCTAGAAAGGGTGTGGCTTCTCTAAGTGTACCTGTAAACGCAAACAAGGGGGAAATTGTTACTGAGCTGGGGAATGACTTGGAAGAGGCATCCACCATTTTGCCAATCAATCATGCAGTAAGAGATGCAGTTGGATTCCTAGCATCGACTATAAAGGCAGAAGACTCCGATTCAGGGCTGAATGGACAAATCAGCTACCTCATAACTGATGGAAACCCCTATGGACTGTTCCTGCTGGATCAGGCTACAGGCCAGCTGTTTGTTAACACCACAAATGCAACTGAGCTTATTGGGAAAACCTTTAATGTGAACATTGCTGTGTCTGACATGGGCAGTCCAAGCCTAACCACTTTGGCGACTCTGGAAGTAACCTTCATCAACCTCAGGGACCATCTGAAGAACTCGTCACCTGGTAACCGCGGAGAGCTCAGCTTCACCATGATGATGGCGATCTGCCTTGGTGCTACTTGCCTGCTGCTTCTGTTGGCCATTGCTTTGGTGACAACCTTCTGCCGACCAGAGAAACGTGACAACCGAGCTTACAACTGCAGAGAGGCTGAATCAACCTACACTCGCCATCCACGGCGTCCACAGAAGAACATTAGGAAGTCTGACATCCAGCTAATTCCCGTGATCAGAGGCCGGAAGGAGGAGCCTACTGAGGATGATAGTGAAGCCCAGCCACTGGCTTTGCCTCCAATGATGCAAGAGGAACAACAAACTGAGAGGCAGTATACCTTAACGTCAGCAGCTATGAACACAAGCTTCCATTCCCAAGGCTACCAAGATGGGGATGCCATTCAACCTGTCACCAACCACTGCAGAACTCTTCGGAAACCTGGAAACATTGAACTGGATGGCAATTTGCCTCTAACACCTGCCACCTCATACCACACTCTTCGGAAACCTAGGAACCCTTCATCATCCTCTTCAGTCTCACATTCTAGCACCCTGAAACGCAAGATTCTTACTGAAGGCCAAGAGGTGGAACCATTGAGTTCAGAACCTCAAGCAACCCTCAGGAGGCCGAAAACATCAGAGGGACGAGGGGGTCGTGATGCAGAACAACGGCAGATTCTTCGAAACTTGGTTCGTCTTTCAATGGCTGCGTTTGGAGACTCCATTGAGCTTTCATCAGCTTCCCCAGAAGTGCAGGTGAGTTGTGGCATCTTCCTTCCTCCCAACAGTCACCGTTAAGACATTATTTATCATGATCATTATTCTTTTTTACCTTCTCTTTTTTCTTGTAATCTTCTCTATCACTGTGATCATCTAGCAAAGGCAAGTGAGTTTAGGGTTTATCTGTTTTTTCAAGATACAGAAAATAACATTACTTAGTGCTTTAGGTCAAGTCTCATCACATGCATTTAAAGAGAAGTTTCCATCATCAGATGACACTTTCTAAGCTATAAAAGAAGGGTAAATGGGAAGTTAACCAATGTGTAAAACTTACTTGGAACTAAGTAAACAAGCTTGCATCATAATTTATGACAAACGTCATTGGTTACGTGGTAATTAATAGGTGTCAGTTGGACTTATCACAAGTTCTGAAGTTGTTCTCAGGGAAAGTAAGTTCTCTCTCAGTTTATTTATCAATGTAATGATTTTTTAATGTGTTCTTATTAACATTTCCATCTATGTCTTAAACATTAACACTAATGTGCTGCAGCTCGAACTCATTTAAATGTCATTTACCTTCATCTAAAACGTGTGATCACATTTATTTCAACATGTGCTTACAGTTAGTGTTGAAGTAATTAAGTCTCCCCCCTGCAGGCTTTGAGATTAATCTGAAGTGAAGTCCATTAGAGAGGAGAGAGTAGGAGCCCCCCAGCCCCCACCTACCCTGCTAACACACACACATACACACAGACCAGCTTCCCTTACATTTTCCCAGCAGCCTCTGCTTTTGCAGCCTCCTGTATGATGACTTACTCAGACAGCCTCAAGGCTGGAGTCGGGTGGGGGCTGTAACAAGCTGACGGATGGCTGTGAAGCTAAAGAGCAGCAAGTTTATTCAGGTGCTCATGTGTCACAGACTGTTATCCCCTCACAAAAAGTCTGACAGCCCCCCCCCCCCTTTTTTTGTTTTTTGTTAACTGAATATCACATATCAGATTCATATTGAAACCAGAAGATGAGGAGGAGGAGGAGGAGGAGGAGAGAGATAAACTCTTTTACTCTGCAGGATGGGGGGTCTGGAGAGGTTCAGGGGGGAGTCCCGGCCAGCTAAAGTAAGCTGTGATGTGTTTGTGGTGTAATCTTACACCGCTCCGACACGCTGCTCTGTCACTTACAAATGACCCCAAAAATCACTTTTAACAAGCTGAGCTGCTGCTGGGGAAAGATAAACAGCCCAGGCTAAAACTCAAAGTGCAGAGTAGGATATCAAACCAAAGCAAACAGATACTGTTTATACACACATTTAACCATTAGTGAGAGATGTGGGTTAGAGTCAGTTATAAAAACGTTTTTGTTATTTAATCATTTGGTAAAGTTTGTGATGTGCTGTCTTTAATCAAACTGCAGAGGTCTGAAGTTGTTACCTGTGACTGAGTGATATTGGCCTGAAAAAGCTACATTTCCCTTTTAAAGGGCAATTCCAATAGATTCAACCTTGTCCCTGTTTTTGCAGGTTTTGGGGCAGAATCATCCTAAGAAAAAATCTATTAGTTTCTTCTATCAAGGCTAAAAGCTGGTTATAGTTACAAGGGCCTTGTGTCTCAAGTATAAAAAACAACTTAAAGCTCCTGTGAGTAGTTTTTAAGTGCTTATGGAACAGACTGAAACTAATACCAATGACCTACAAAAGCAAACCAGTCTATCAGCATTAAGATCAACTATTTCTTTATTGTTATTTGTAAGGCCTCAAACCTGTGCTGAGGGGGTAGGTGTCAGACAAAGTGATTTACAGCATGATAAAGAGTCTCAATAAGTGACACATTTGAATAAGTGACAAGCAGGATGAGATTTTTTTTGGAAGAAACACTAATAAATGCACAGCTCAAGATCAGCAAAGAGTTTAGACGTAACTGTTTTTCCACAGGGGGTGCCAAATTCTACACAAATGTAAAGTTCCTCACATGTGCTTTAAAATAGTCCCTTATTATTGCTGTGTTTCCTCCAGTTTCAGTGCCATTTGTTACATTTTAAAGTGAGCAGTTTTTTAAAAGGGAGAAAAAAACGTGTCCTTTTTGAGACAATCTTCAAATATAAATTATATAAGGCAAGCAAGGCAGGTTTATTTATATAGCACAGTTTAGCAACAAGGCAATTCAAAGTGCTTCACACATTACATCAAGAGCATCATGACAAAGGGCAGGAAACTACATTAAAAGAGGACATTTAAAAAATCATTCAAACAGAACCTTTATTATCAAAGAGAAGATACAAAATAAGTTAAAACAGAAGCTAAAAAATAAAGAGTTATATAAAAAAGGGTAGAAGTTACAGTGCAGAATTATAATTAAAAATCGTATCATATTAAAATCCTTTAAAGAAAGGCGGAACAACCTGAGTGGTCTGGATTGTTCATAGTTATTCAGTAGGACACTAATGTATTTTGGCTCTAAACCATTCAGTGCTTAATAAACCAGCAGCAGTATTTTAAGATCAATTCTCTGAGCCAGTGACTGGGAGCCAGTGTAAAGACCTCAGATAAGTGATAACCTTTAAAATGAAGCACTTCTATGGGAATCTTCCGATCTCATACGATATAAATACTCCACGATGTGACGGATGCACTTAAAGTTACAGACTTAATTTGACTAAAATATGTCTGTCAAATTGAAGTCATATTGGAGTGGTTATACAGAGAATGGAAAGTATGCGACTTCCTCTCTAATAACATTAAAGTAACAGGAGCACAAACAAAAAAGGAAGATGAAAATTGAAAAATTAGAAATAATTCAATTAAAAAATGGACAAAGAAGACATGATGTCTAGATGTTTTTCAGAACACCATATTGACATTAGAAATAGTAAAAACTTTAAACTGAAGAAATGCTGTGCTAACCAATGTCAGTGAGGGCAAACGTTTTTGCCAACGCCCAACAGACCAGAACAAAGAGCATGGCCAGGTCCGGCATCCTCACGTGAGGCCCATTAGAGAAAGGAAGAGGCCTTCATTTTTTACCCAGCATCCCCCTCTCCTCCTCCCTCATAGTCGGCCTAGTTGGCACTCCCCGGGCTTCAGATCACTATCCTCCCTCGAGGTTGAAGAGGAAAAGGCCTGATGGACGCCTGCAGAGGGGGATTTACCATTCACCTCTACCTCTACACACACACACACAAACAGAGGCACACACATCTCCTCTCGTCCATAATTCGGAGCCCATCCTAACAGGAAACGGGCCAGAGAAGAATAGGCTTTTACGTAGAGGCCATTTCCTGTCCCTGCAGCAGCATGCACGTGCATAAACACAAATGTCAGGGCTAATACCAAGTCACATATTAGCATGCAAGCACACACACACATGCTTACCTTCCACAGTGTGTGTTTTTGTGTGTGTGTGTGTGTGTGTGTGTGTGTGTGTGTGTGTGTGTGTGTGTGTGTGTGTTTGTGTTTCCTCCCTGGTGTGCAGAGTGTATCCGCTGTATAACAGAGCTGTCAGCAGAAAGCTCGGAGCAGTGAGACGGACACAGCCTCTCGGTTCTCACACTGCAAAAAAAAAAAAAGGACAAGGAAAATGTTTATTTTCTCTATACCTGAGCATCCCTGAAATCATTCAATGTTGAACCAGCTTTAACGACACAAATACACACTCACTGGTCCAGATGAGTGGGTCCCAGGATTGCTCCACACTATTTCATCAGGCTTGACTCTGTGATCATCTTTCAAAATAAATGTTCAAAATAACAAATCGCAAAGATACATTTAAGATCTGTCATTTATTCCCACAGAGGTACACTCCACTGCAGGTTGGAGTAGCTGCTGTTACAAATGTATAACCTGCACCTTTCACCTGGAAATGAGATGAGCACCAGTGGATGTCCAATTTTTGATTAAATCCACTGACTCTCTAAAATAGCAACCATAGCCATAAGTCTTCAAATAATGGAGGTTCTGAATCTGTTGTATGCATTGTACAAACATAAATGATCAATGCACAAGATGGCCCAAAAATGAAGCGACTAGTGAAATACTAGCCTGCAGAAGAGTCATCAAGGTTCATCTTTTTGGATTAAAACAGGACAGACTCCAGCTTGCAAAACAGATTGAACCAAAAGTCAACATTTGAATTATGGTATAAGGAGAAGTTACTTTAGGAACAAAATTATAGCCACACCTTATGTTATCTGCCACTGGGGACATTTTAACTGCATGGTAAAACCAACAGTTGGCACTAGCTTAAAAAGGAAACACCTGCTACCTGAATGTTTGGTAAAGTGCTCAAGGGGGTTTCTATACGACATCCTCAGGGGTCCAAGAAGTTTACCTGGTCAAAAGTCAAAAAAATGATCCAACCAACTTGTCAACATGTGCAGTAAAAAAATAAATAAATAAGTAATGTTTGCACCAAGTGCTGCTCCAATGCGAGATTTAATTTCAGATCCACTTGTGACTGAAAGATGAATCTCAAACATTAAATATTAAGATATCATGTAAAGTCATTATTCTAACCCTGTTTCCCCTCTCTCTTTCTCTTCTTCATCCCTGCAGCAGATCTCCCAGCTCCTCTCTCTCCTCCACCAGGGTCAGCTGCAGCCGAGGCCAAACTTCAGAGGGAACAAATACTCTCATCGTAACGGCAGGTCGGTCTCACTCCTCCTCCTCGTTCTCTGTCCTTACATTCCTCCATCCTCCATCCATCATCACATTCCTCTGAAGTAGAAACGCAACAAAACCACAACAAAGCCAAACCTAAAATTCAGCCTGTAGATGTTCAAATATCAGTACTTGATGCAAAGAGTTCAGATTTTGAGATTCTTGTCTCATTTTGATCTAAAAAGTTTCCATTTTATGTTTTTTTGCCATGAATTCAACCCCTAGTGTTTTGTGTTTAGTAGATGTTTAGGAATGGAGCTAAAAGCAGGGCAGGACTTATTGTAGATGATGTGTCATTTACTGCTGCTGTAATTCTTCTGCTGTTGTAATCCTTCATTTGAATCTAGTTTTATATAAAGTGGTGAGAAGGACCTCACACTGTCTGTCTCCTGTGGTTTTCAGTCTGAGGTTTTCTAAATAAGAAGATAACGCAACAGTGAGGCTGGGTTTAGTTTGTGGCTGTTTGGAGTGTTTCTGTTTTCACCACCAACGCACTCCATCATGTGGTTTTTGAGTAATAATGAGGCCACAATCTCGTATTCTGTGTTGTTATGAATAAAAACATTTTTTGTTATGCTGAATAAGCTTTTTTTGGAAGCAGAAAAGAGTTGTTACATCACTATCTTTAAGGCCACCAGACACAATTGACAAAAACAGTCATTTTACGTCAAAGAGCAGTTGAATTCCTTGTGTATTGCTCCCTTAATACGCTTTTTTGTGAGTTTCATTGTGTGACTTTTGTGTTTTATTTGGTTAATTTGGACCAAATGTAACATTTCTTGACAATTTTTTTTTTTTTTAAATCAAGATGGAGTCTCCCTTGTTCTGCAAGATAAAAAAGTGTTTTTGTCAATGGAGTCTGGTGGCTTTTTGTGGTTTACAAAGCATCATCCTCTTTATCAAAAAGCTTAATCTCAGTCGGGATCCTTTCTGTAATTTTGACAGACACTTAAAACATTCTGAGCCACTAGCAAAAACGGCTAATAATAATAAGTTATCACCTTTTTTTCTTTGATCAGGCCACCAATTTTGCCACCAAGTTTTACTTTTCAGAACGTATAGCCTTTGTCACTGCTGCAGGCTGAGGGAAGCTACAGCAGAAATACCAAAACGTTTGCATATGTTGCATTTAGACACCAAAACGTGTTAAAAAAAAAAGGCCCTAATACTTACCCTAACTGCATTTATTGAATATTTCCTCTGTGTTGGCATATTACTTTTAGGTGGTTAAAATGAGGCAGTACAGTAAGGCATGTCGCTAAACAAAACCGCAGTCTCCTCCTTCTGACCTTGAACTCTTAATTCGCAGCTTGTCATCAGAACAGACAAAATCTTGACTCTTTCCTCCTCTTTTTCTTCACTCTCTTCATCAGCAGTCGTTTGTTTCAGAGCCAGCTGGCTGCAGGTTTCAGACTGTGATCACTGCAGCGTTCTCTGATCAAACCAGGCTGACTCTGATAGTGGACATTAAAGGAGAATGCTATCTTTTTTTAAGAGCTCACAGGTGTTTCTTTTCCACACTGCACTTTTTTAAATTTACGCATGTTCAACTTCAACAGATATGATTTTAAACTATACTTTCATCATCAAGAGCCATACTAACGCATGTGAGAATTAAAAAAAGTTGAGTTATTCTACCCATGAAGGCAAATGGTTTAATTGTCTTTTGTATTTTAATTGCTAAAACACACTATTTTAACACTTAAATGTTTTCTACAGGAATTTGTAAGAGATGCTGAAAAAAACCCTGCTAGTTAAATCAATCTAACAAACAGACACAAAAGTAAAGGTCAAATATTTTACTTTGTATTAAACCTTGCCAATAAATCAAGTTGTGGCTTGCTAGCGAAGGCGAAGATTGTATGAAAGTGTTGACATTACTTAGTAAAGGTGGCGAGCTTATGATGCACATGCATGCCTATATTGCAAATGCATGTAACCAAACAGTGACTCTGCAGACTCTCAAGCTGAGCACTACAATATTGTAGACTATTGCACATTATCAAAATGGTTGTATTTTTGGTGCAAATAGTATCGACAGTTCAGATTTCTAAAATCTCTACATTTAACATTTCTGTGGTAGATCAGATCTGTGCAGAACTGTGTAGCTGTTTTGAAGCAAAAATAAAAGGGGGGCCATTGGTCCAATTTGTGAAATGTTTTGACATCTTTCCTTTTACGGGATAGAACGGGTATCTTCATGAGAGTAAAGCAACACTAAAATATGTCTTTTATAGGCCACTCGTCCTTTTTTATTTGTCTACAGAGCAACAAAAGTTGTCGCTGATGAATGTCTTCCTCATTGATTCTGACCCACTAACCTGCTGTGACTGAAATAACAGCAACAGACAAACAGGACACAAAGTCCAACATTCAATGTCACAGGAAGAGTGTCTCACAACCCCAAAGACTGTTCATGCGTGGTTGAGTGTGTGCATGTGTTTGTGTCTGTATAAAAGGCAGGTTTTAGCAGCTCTCTCTTTGTGATTCAGACTCTGACAGGAAGCAGCCGCCTCAGCATCACTGTGGTGATGAGATTAGATCTGACATCACCTTGATACACACAAGGCACTGTTTCAACCCCAATACACACAACACACACCCAAACACGCATCTCACTGTACCTGTGAGGTCCTTTGATAGATCTGTGAACATTTGTAAGAATTGTTCCATCCAAGGTCCAAAATGCACAACTTTTCATTGAAGAAATCTGATTGGTTGAAAAATATCAGAAATGTGGGTCTGGATTTTCAATGGAGGAGTTAGTGGTAGGTCCTGAGGCAGGACCAGTTAAGGACCACTGCTCTAAAGATTCGCTTTGCTCATTCCAGACATTTGACGCTGATATTAAAGTCAGGGTAAAACAATTTTAGTTTGTGTTGTGAAAAAAATCAAGCAGTAACTAGGCTACATATCCTTACTATCAAATATTTAATCTTCAGTATACCGGAATGAAATGAGCATCCATGTGTCAGAGTGAGCTCACCTTTATCTGTCTGAGCCTGCCTGCAGCTTCACACTCTGATACTACAGATCTGCAGGGTTAGGTGTGTGTGTGTGTGTGTGTGTGTGTGTGTGTGTGTGCACGAGCGCGCGTTTATCAATGGATTTGTCACCTGAAACCTCAGGCATTTTATCAACATCTTATCTCACTACACCAAACCTCTGGTCTACTCCTCTAGATTTCACACTGCAGTTCTGTCTGTATTTTTTTTATCAGGATTTGTCTTCTTTGTTTCACCATGGCAACAACAAGCGTGCAGGTTTAATGTCTCATCTTATCTGTCATGATTTAGCTGCTAGTTAGCATTGGTGATGCTGAGTGTGTGTTCGTATGAAGTCGAAGTCCCAGTGATGTTCTTCTTTATATCAGAACTCTTGGAATGTCTCTACTCCAATCAAACTGTTGCATTAAAAGAGTTAAGTGTTAATGATTGGACAATATGAACACAAATTCCTGACATTTTAACAACTTTGACTCATGTAAGGAAACTGATGTCATTTCTTGTGTAAATTTACGGTTATGTATGTTTTTGTACTCTACAGGTATGGTCAGGACTGCTCTGATTGGCAGAGCACCAAAGACAGCGGACACGGTGAGAGTGAGGCTGGAGATGTCGACTGGGAACCAGGAAGAGAGTCTCCTATAGATCCCCAGCTGGAGGAAGGGCTTAACAACTTGCTCAACAACCCAGGTACACAACTTGTTGTCAATCATTAGACTATTGTTTTATGCAGTTCAAGCATCCCTTTTAATGTCAGTACATCAATTTAAAAATAGCTGAAGGAGCAAATATATAGACCTAACACAGCCACCATAAAGTAAGAGTAAAAACAATTTGATGTTTGTGTATCAGTGTTTCTTTTGTTTCTGTTTACTCGCCTTCTATTTTAACTCTGTAAATTCCTCTAGTGTTTCGTGTAGTGAAACTTTTTGATCCATCAAGACAAAAGCAGCTGAGCTTTGACCCCTGCAGCACATACAAACTGCTCACTTACAATGGACACACACTGACACATGTAGAAAACAGGAAGAATGCAGGAAATAACACAGCGGCAAATTTATACATCCACATCCACCCACCACTCAACTGGATTCCTTTCTACAACTTTATTTGTAAGATTCATACTACAGATAGACATTTCTTTTTCCTCAAATACAATGTTTTCAGGCTTGACATTTCATCCAAACTTTATTTAAAAAGGCTCATGTGAACAGTTCATGACGATGTAGTTGCATTAGCTTTGACAAATCACCAATATAAATACCAGTCATCAGAAAGTGTTTGCATGTTGTTATTATTGTGTGAGTGTATAGGCTAATAAGCATGTAAGAGTAATAAACCTTAGAGTCTCTTTAGCATGACAGCATTATTAGCATGTTGATGTAGGTTTATTTAGTGCGATCAAATTAGCATTCTCTATTGGGGTTAGCAAATCAGTTTAAAAACATGTTAGTCATATAGAGCGCAACAGCAACCGCCAGCTTTTTCAGCGTCTCTGGTTCCAGAAGTACATTTCCCCATATTATAATCCTCCATTGACATTTCAGAAAATCCTTTTATCAATAATTCTGAATCCTGGAACCAAGCCAGTCAGCTACCCAAATACTCGTGACCATAAAACATTTGTTTTGGTGCAAAAATCAAATGTAGGCCCACTGAAAATATCCAACAAGTCACTAATTGTCTTGTTTGCTTCTGTAGCTCATAAAGAATCCTCAGTATTCATTTCAGTCCATTTCATATCCAGCTAAAAACTCCTCTCAGGTGATTTCATTTAGACATTAGCATATTTGGTTGTTAGCATCCTAGCATTTGAAGGTGTTGATATCATTTGTATGAAAGCATTAATTTTGTATAATAATCTTGGTACTATTGTTGCTTTCATGCCATGCACATGTTGTGTTATTCACTTGTTACCCGTTCAAAATCAACAGTGCAGGCCAGATATGACAATTTAGCACTCACCAGTCATTCTCTGGCCAGTTGAAAAATTGTGCCGTGAGCCACAGGTCTGTTTTTTCTTTTATGGGTCTGATTGTCTTTAATTTGAATTACTGAACCCTGACCATCCTTTTCTTTTTCCCAGTCTAAACAAGAAGTTATAGCTGCCAAATGTCTAAGGCTCATTGTTTATTTGGGAGTAGCGCAGTGGTATGTAGGCCAGCACCTGAAATTGTCTGAGTGTGTACAGTTTGGTGTGTGTGTGTTTAACAGTTTCTTCCTGGCATTGTGGTGGTCAGAGCCCTGGGGCGAGCAGAGGGGTTTACCGCCTGATGATGGTAGAGCGAGCTCCACTTTATGACTGGAGAGAGGGAAACAAAGAGCGAGTGGGAGTATGTTGTTATGTGTGTGTGTGTGTGTGTGTGTGTGTGTGTGTGTGTGCGTGTGTGTGTGTGTGTGTGTGAGATGCTTGACTCACCTCTAGCCTGCAGGCTCTATTATCAGTGTAACTCACACCAGAGTCCTGTGACAGCTCAGTGTGTGTGCTGGAGCTTTGATGAAGCCGTCGCAGTAACACATTCCCATCTGTCTTTTATTTTTCTCACCTGTAACTACTTCTTCTTCAAACCTGTCACTATGAATCATACAAACACATACCGGCTCTTTGTAAAGGGCTGAAGATGAAGTTACCGGTGTTGAAAGCAGAATGTGTGGCTCAGAGTATTTCACTTTCTTTCTTCTTTAGCTGTTCTCAGGTGTTTCTAAGTTAAATATCAAATGTTTTTTTTATGTTGAAGTCAAAGTAACCACATGTAGAGGTAAAAATCTTGGTTTTCCTACATTTTTACAAGAATTAGAAATCACTCTGGGACTTACAATCTACAGTGATTTGAGTGTTTTATGAAACAGCAGAACTCAACTGATTTATCGCATATTCACGTGACCTGCGCGGAGGCCTGGAGGGCAAAAAGAGCTCAGGAAAGTGTTGTCCACCATTAAACTCTCTGTGGAGCTGCAGCACAGGCTTGTTAATTTTACATCTCTTCAAAATGACGCATGTTTACATCACCTGACAACCCCAGAAAAACTGAGATGTTTAGATAAAGTGCAAGTTTGGGGCACTTTTGAAAAGTACAAAGAACCTAGGACTCTATTTCAGTCTCTAAAAACAGCAAAGTCTTTGCTAGAACTTCACTTGGTGATGTTACCATATACTGTATTTAGTTGAGAATCCTTCCCAAAGTACGTCCAAGGTACAGTCATATTTACGTATTTTTTCGACGTGGCCAGGTCAGTAATGCTGCCGTTTGGGAAGTGAAGGGCAATAAATTCTTCATCACAGCATACAGTAGGTGAGTGTTGATTAGCTAACATTAGCTAACATAACATAACCTAACGAAAGTATCAGGATCAGTGCCAGCTGTCACTTTCAGTCAGTGTTCTGGAGCAGTAATGTTAGTTAAAAGGGAGTCATATTTAAATCAAGTTAACATAATAATTAATGGCGGGATTAGGAGATGTCTGTTCTTTTGCTTCCTCGCTGGGACCTGGAGCGTCTAACAGCATTAATCCACAATCTCGTCCTCTCTGGGTTTTCTTTCTCAGGTGGGATTCTGTCAAAGTACATCCCATGGTTACCTCCTTGGACATTCTTAAAATACCAGAACAAAAATGCAAAGACAAATTATATTCCAGTGCCTATCCTGTCTATTTTTTCACTATTTAAAAGCCTTAAAGACACATGGATAAATTCATGTTTCAATCAGTTCAGTCTACAATGGGGAACTCTGAACCTCTTACCAGAGCCCAGAAGCTCGTACTCTGCATAGAACATGTGATGGGTCAAAGACGATCTTATTGGCTTGCCTTAGAGTAGCCTGTTCTCAAACAGTCTGCAGGGATGTGTGATGTTTAGCTCCTATAACTTATTCTATTCTATTTTAAAGTTGTTTATTTGAAAGAAGATGCCTTCTGAGGCCTGGTGCATAGTCATATTGATGTGAAATCAGTGCACAACCAACATAGATAAAACGTTCACTATCAAATTTGAAATATTAATTGGTGAATTTATCCTCCTGTCCACAAAGTTAATACCAGACTGGAAAAAAAGAGTTCAAACTTGATGAGTGAAGGTTAATCCAGGGGTTAAACACATGGACTGAGCTGAATGTTGGTTGTAAGCATGCAAACTTTTATCTGTGAAGGATCTGCTGAAACTCGATGCGTTTTGTTATTGAAAGAGTATTTTGTGTTCGGAGGATCTCTGGTGAAAAACTGCCAAAACAAAAAGAGGAAAGAAGAGAATGGGGGTTAACTCCGAGGGCAGTCTGAGCCACTCGATGTACTGTATATGTGTGTGTGTGTGTGTGTGTGTGTGTGTGTTTGTGTGTCTGTGTGTGCGCGCTAGTTAGTTAATTCTCTGCATCTGGTTGTGGTTACATGAAGGAGACCGCGACTCTTCAGATCAGTCTGAGCTGAGAGATGAAGCATGTTGAACTTTTACTCCAATACATTCATCTGACTGCTGGAGTCACTGTTAGCACAATTTAAATCCATCATTAGATGCATATAGAGCTATATATAACATGTTATGCTGTCTTCACGGTTCATTCAAAAGTAAATCTATCATTGATGTAAAATGAAATGTACGCTTACAGCACATTATTGCAGATTTTTGAGTGAAATGACAATTTCCATTTTTTTTCTCCTCATCTCTCCGTCCTTATGTAATCTTCCTGTCACAAACTGATCTCAACTTCATGCTGAGAAACTCTTTCATGCTTTTTAGATCAAATTAGATCAGAGGAAACTTAAATAGCTCTGAATACAACCAGGAAGATCAGGACATAAACAGGATGAGGATAAGATCAGAGAAAACGAGGCTGTGAAACAGAAGACACTGCAGTTGTGTTTTCAGTTTTTTTCCTCCAGCAGCTTTGACCGTAAATGAATAAATTCAATGAGGCGTATAATCATCTTGAATGTGTTTGTCTGTGACTCAGAGACTCGGTTTGTGTGTTGTCGCTCTGACACACCCTGCGTTTACGCCTCTGACACTGACTGAATGTCACACTGGAGGCAGCCAACTGGCCAAGAGTTTTTTCGTTGTTTTTTTTTTCATGGCGATGTGGACGTGATGTTTAGCCGCATTTTGGAGTGTGCAGGACGCCGTGGAAGGCAGGAAAAGCGTGTTGACAGCAGCCAGATAAAACCTGTGTGTCACTTCCTACTTCTCTTCCTGATGCGTTCACGTCCAGCTGTTATAGAGAAAGAAAAAGCCAGATAACCCTTTATCTCTCACCTGCACTTAAAAGCTGTACCAAGACATGAACAGTATCACATAATATTTAGATTTTAAGATGTCAAACAAGTCTAAATGAAGGTTTAATTGGATCTGCTCTGACTTGGTGACATTGTCTTTTAAGTTTTCAGGACAGCAACATTTTGCTTGATATGATTCAGTAGTCACATTTCCTTACCTGTACGTTGTAACTAAGGGTCCATTGTTTTATGATAAAAGCGTTAGTGGA
This sequence comes from Tautogolabrus adspersus, assembly GCA_020745685.1. Classification (NCBI taxonomy): domain Eukaryota; kingdom Metazoa; phylum Chordata; class Actinopteri; order Labriformes; family Labridae; genus Tautogolabrus; species Tautogolabrus adspersus. The sequence goes on along the minus strand of CM036540.1, from coordinate 25,846,014 downwards.
TAAAGAATGTCCACTTCAGTGACAGCAATCTTGGTCATTTGGAAGAATCCCTAAACTGCTGCAAACCCGCCCAGAATAAACGTCTGTGATTGGTCTGTCCTTAATCAAGCCAGATGACGATGAACAAATCATATACTGTTTCATCATATACCCTTTGAGCTATAATACATAAGAAATACTGTCCGGTCTGCTGACTACTGGAGTGTAGAAGTTATTATGATTCCTTCATAAATTCAGACTTTGTACAACCTAAACATAAATAAAGATGGTAACTATGGTGATCGGACACAACATCATCATTTACCGCAACCACCTCTGATATGCTCTCATGCATCTGTTGGGAACTTACAGTTTTAAGGAATGGAGGATATGCCTGATAACCCTTCTATATAATAACGATTATATATTTATATACAATCCTACAAAGCTGCTATCCATCACTTAATCATCAGAACACTCAGTAGTGACGTTCAAAATGATGATGATGGAGAAAAGGTCACATTTAAAGAGTACAACCTTTCAGCAGGATGAACATCCTTGCTGCATAACAAGAATTTGCTATAACACTTGTGTTCAGTGGAGACCATGAATCTTAATATTTACAGGGATATGAATCAGAGAAAGGCAGCAAACCCTCATATTTAAGAAGATAAAGGCAGGGAAAGTTTGACCCTTTTTTCTCCGTTAAATAACAATCTAAAGATTATAGAAGTTGTCAGTGAGTTTTTTTCTTTATCATCATTTCACACATTGTTTAAATCATGACATCACTGAAGTGCAAGATTCATCCTCAGGTTCTCCTTAAATCTGACGAAAATATTCAGTTCTAACATCTTATGCATCATGTCTCCTTCTCATTGTCTGCAGATGACGTCTTCTCCGATGTCAACGATCCAGCCTGGATGGCCAGACTCTCTCTGCCCCTCACCGCTGATTATCACGACAATGTTTTTGTTCCTAATGGGCCTCCGTCCCCTGAAAGTGAGCTCCTTCCCCGGGATGGCCTGGACAGCTCGTCCTTCTCCACCTTCGGTAAAAACCCAAAGAACTCAGTTTTGATTTTGAGACTGTGGGGATTTGAACTCTAACTTCAGAAGATCATCAGAGATATTCCTTCTTGATTAAAATGGCTGCAAAATTGGTCGACATAAATCAATTAATATTTTTCATGCATATATACTATTTTAAATAAAGCCTTCAAATTGTTCCTCGACTGCATTTAATAAATTACATCATAGAAGCTTTTTCTTTTGTGAATTCTGTTCACTCCTGCTCAAAAATCTACCTGGTCTGATTTCACTTTTTCACACCCCTCCCTCTCCTCTTCCTCCTCTCAGGTAAAACTCCAGAGAAGGATGGCCCGCTGGGCGGGGCCCTCCTGTCTGAGGTCAGCACGTTGTTTGAGATGCTGATGACTCAGAAGGCCGACACCCACCCCGGCCCGCGACCGGACGTCCTGTACCGGCTCTCTGCAGCGTACCGCCGCTCGCTGGGCCTTGACGGCACCGCCACTACTGCAGCAGGAAATGCTGCAAAGAACTCTGGGAAATCTGAGAAGAGGTTGGGCCTAACTCCGACCTCTGGACTTTATCAATGAGTGTAAAACGTGTTCATTAAACACTGGAAGAGACTGAAGATGCTCAGTGCAGAAAGTAACATGGAAAAAAGTCTGTGTTTGAGACGTGTGTTTGGATTTTGAAGGCATTATGTGATCAAATACTTTAATATGATTGAAATTACTGTAAATAACACTGCTACGATAAATCTTTTTTTGTAGAATCTGAACTTAAATATAAGGAGGAGGGACTTTTAATACTCCTATGCCTTTAAGAAAACTGAAAGTCTGACAGAAGACAAATTCAGTTCCAACATGAAGCTAGGTTTTTTTTCTTCTGTCAACATGAATTACACTTCTCAGGTCCTTTCTAGTCCATGTCCTGTTCACGCAAAGAGATTCACACCAGATTGAAAACCCGGCTTCACACACTCAAGGGGAAACTTAAGAGATGTCGTCCTCTCTACTCTCAAACATGCGCACTACATGATTCCATCAAGAAGGTTCATGTAACACTGCAGGGTAGGATTAAGATCGTTAACTTGTGCCAGAGGAAGAAATGTACCCCTCTAAGGATGTACTTACAAAATCACCTGAATTTTAAAGGTTTATTTTTGTGGGGGCTTGTTGTGCCTTTGTTTAGAGACAGGACAGTGGATAGAGTCAGAAATCAGGGAGTGAGGAAAAAGGTCAGATTCGAACCTCGCCCGCCTGGAGGACCATCCTCCGTAGATGGGGCGCCAGGCTGCCCAAATGTAACATGTTTGATTTGAGCAGCCTGGTGCATCTTTGAGCAGTTCAGTAGATTTAAGATTAGATTTTGAAAACCTTTCCAATTACCAGACACTCAGTCAGCCATAAATCACCTCAAACTAGTAGTTGTAGTAGTAAAGTATGTGCCTCCCTCATGTAGAGGTTATGGTAGTGTAGTTTCAACTTCATGCAATTGTTCTGGGTTAAACTTGGGACAGGCAACCAAGAGATCTTGTATTGAGCTTTACAGAGTTAGTCTCCTGGAAAACATTGTTGTTGTTGCTGTTGATATCCTCTAGATTCTTTGCAGAACAACTTTAGTAAGTCCCCTTCTTTGTGTGTGAATTATGAACTACTGATTCAGGATGCAAAAGGCAGCTTTGCATCGATTGTCACAACTTAGGATAAATCTATCAGTTCACATCTATTCTGACTTTGTTGGACAGAACACACAGAATGCTGATAAAATGTATCTTAGAGATGTTTTTGTTTATCAAGCTTAAAAGTGTGATTCTTACATTTTAATAAGGGGGGGGGGGGCAGCTGTTGAGAGGTTTTGCTCTGGATCAATGATAAGACAGATGGACAGACTGCTTAAAAAATGGTGACGTATAAGTAGTTGAAAACAGATGTGTTGAACATGACATATTCTGGTAAGGAGGTGCTAAAGGTCTTTTTGAATAAGTCAATAAATAAGGAAGCATTCGGCCGTGCTATTCAGGTTTTATTAGCGAGAAAATGCACAAAAAAAATCAAGTTCAAGTTGAAGTGGAAGTAAACAGACAAAGGAGTCTCTACTACTAAAGATGAAATGAAATGACGACAGAGAGTTTTGTTACAGAATATTTTATTTGAAAGACATTTAAAGTGGAAGAGCAACAGATTTTAAGTAAAGGAAAAAAGGAAGTGAAAACAGGAGTTTCAATCAGAGAGTTGAAAATGTGTGCGGTCTGCTCTTTGAAAACAGTGAAACTTTAAAACGATCCCGTTTGAACAGACGGACAGTCTGTGAGGATGTAACAAACTTGGCTTCTGTTTTGTTTTTCGGGCCGTCAGAATGCGAGCCAGCGACCTGGAGGAAATGTGGCTTTGTCTTTTTGTTTCTCCTCAAGACTCAACATAAAAAAAAACTGAATGCAGGGAAGAAAACGTGTTTGTTGACAGTGAAAACGTCTGGACCTCCTCATTCAACAACTGCTCAAAGTAAACTGATTGCCTCTGTTTTTCTTTTTCAGGCTGATTTTGGCACATTAACAATTTTCATATCGGTTGCAATAACTCTCAAATTGTGTCTTCAAGCTTTTGTTACTTTTGTATTTTGCAGAACCAGATGAACAGCACTTTGTAAATAGTTTTTGAAAAACTTTTTTGTATCAAGAAAACCTTTTTTTATATTGATTTATTATCTTTTTAAATAAAGTCTGTATCATTTTTAACAGATTGTTTTCTTTTTCACGTCATTTAAATTAAACTCAAACAGCATTCAGTGTGTGTGTGTGTGTGTGTGTGTGTGTGTGTGTGTGTGTGTGTGTGTGCGTGCGTGTGTGTGTGTGTGTGTGTGTGTGTTTGTGTGGGTGTGTTCAAAACATCTGCACACATGATGGGGACTCGCCTTGTTTTCCGTGGGATCAAACCTCAGCACTCATTCAGATATGAAGAGTGTTTTTTTGGTGAAGGTCGGAACGATGGATGATTTAGGTTTGGGTGAACCTTTAAATAAAAATAAATCGAAGAGAGAAGATATCATGTTCTCACTAGCAACAAAAAGTGTGTAGAGAAACATCTGGTGTTTCAGAGACACATTACGCTCAGGAGGATTTATAGACCCTCACAAAACATGAACAACAGCACCACCCGGTGGCCTCCTGAGGTAACACAGATGCAGAAATATAATTCTACCTTCTTATTCCTTTCTTTATTTCTTAATTAATTAATTTATTGTTGTATCTAAATGACTACGAGGAAGAAGGAAGGAAGAAGTGAAGAAGTGAAACTGACTGTATCAAATGCAAGCAATTCTTTAAGGACAATTGCCTTCAAAGAAACTACGTGGAATAAAAGAGCGTTTTTTTTTGCCTCCATATATCTGTTCTCTCCAAATAATTCATAGTTCATTGCAGTTCTGAAAACCGCTCGTACTTTAAATCAATCTCCTCATTGTATGCATGAAGAAATCACCTCACAGTATTGATAGTAGTAGCAGGATCCACATTTTGAAAATTGTATTGGCTGCAGGAGCTGAAGTCAGTCATCATCAGAGGGGTTTGTTATTGTACGTCAGAATGGGGGAAAACACTTCCTTTCAACAAAGGCTCTCATTGGCTGTTATGAGGTGTTATCAAAAGGTCAGTGGAACAGCTGCGTTTTTTTTTAAACATTTTTGTCGATCATTATTGATGTAATGTGTTTTGATTTAATCTATCGCTGGATTCGATTCGAGGGGACTCAGTTTGGTGGATTATTATGATCACGAGATTTTAGTAAATCTACAAATAGGAAGTTTAAATACATTGTTTGTTCAGCGGTGGTCTGACAGATGCCTAGATTGTGGCTGCTGTGCTGGTTGAATCCGCACACACTGGGTCGTCAGTGAGTGCGCCTTCTGTATTGGACATGAGTAATATTGTTATATGGTCACCTTTATACCGACAAAATGAGTGAGAAAAAGGACAGATCAAGTCAAATTAATTGTTATTCGAAGTCTAGAAGACAAACAGTTTCATGTCGTGGTTAATCTCTTATGTTTCAAATGAGAATTTTGATCAATAGGTGCAAAAAACAACAAAGAAATATCGGTCATTCATTCGCCGATGGGGAAAATCTGACGAATGAAACTATGTAAATCCTTAGTCGAGAACGGGCCTAGTGTAGGCAGTTTAGCTTAAACTAATCCTGTTTACAGCTCAGTATTTTCAGTTTTCCTTCATCGTATTCTGTGTCCCCTTGAGAAACATTGATGGAGCTGCTTCTGCAGTGAACTCATTCTGCAGGAGTTCACTTCTTTCTTTAGTATCTTTTCTCAGGACACACAGGTGACTTACGAGCATTTCAACGACCTCAGTGTGCAGAGCAAATATTAATTTAGAAGACAAAGTGGTCCAGTTAAGATTAACTGCAGAGCAAAAAGAGCAAAACAAACACTTTTCTTCCCCCCCACAGATGGAGAGAACGCAGGGCGGAGAGGGAGCAGTGGCCCTGAGGCAGGAAATAGATCTGGAAGCTGCTAATGCACAGGTTGCTATTAAACGTGCCACCTGTGAGTTACTGAATGTGAGAGGAACCGAAAAAATCCAATAAAAACTCGATTAAAACAACACTAGTGTTTTATTTGTAAAGCCTAATAATACAAGCGGAGCATAAACTCATTTCTGGAAGCAGTGTGAAGATGTTTTGGTCCGCAGAGTTGAATCCCAGGAGGAGGAGAAGTAGATTCACCTGCTGCAGAATGAAACACAGCCTGGCCTCGATGGAAATATGTAAAGACACAATAAATAAAAGCGGAGCACAGAAAACAGTATTGAACAACAGGTGTTTAATTTTGCTTCAGCCATTTCACATGATGAAAGAGCCGGAATATCATTTAAAGCTGAGGAAATAAACTGTTGTTTGTAATAAAGCGGAGGAGAGGAAAAGGAAAAGATCTTTTGTTCATGATTCATTTACACCAGCACATGTTTTTTTTCCATGAACTCTTATTAATTATATTTTATATGAGCTCCAGGAGGATTGGGTAAAGAAGTGCAGGGATAAAAGAAAGCACAGTGGGGCCTTTATATTCTGTACTTTATTATACTTTACCGCACTGATAAGAGAGCTCAGACTGAAACAAGAATACATTTACATATTTAAAGTCAAACCACAAAGAGGAAAGTGACTGCCATGAAAGGCTTTTATGTTGCACTGACAAAATACACATCCAGTTATTATTTATTAATAATGAAAACATAAAGGAGCACATTTTTACAAAGCTCTGTCAACTAAAAAGTGAAATCTGCTCCACGTGCAAAGTGCACGTTTTTTAGTTTTTCATGACTGCTCTACAAACTAGTACGAGATGTGTTTGCAATTCAGTTTAGACTTTGATGATTAAATTATTGCTCGGGTTGTTGGTTAACTCTTAATAGTCCTCCTGCATGTAAAGATGAACAAACACATTACATTTTAACTCACGTATTCTGTCTTATAGTGCTTTCACACTTGTAGAAAACTCCTGATATTTCCCGGAGGAGTTGTATGTGTGAACGCAAACAGCCACATTTTTCGCTCGGACTTCACCCGGAGTTTCTCCTGCCAGACCCCTAGTGTTTTTTCCACAGCAAGTCTGAGTGGGCTGATGTGAGAACGCAGCAGGATATTATACGTAGAATTCACCTCGAGCCAATAGGAGGGGGAGTGACGTTTCTATCCTGTGACTGCTGCACAGTGCAAAGAGTGTATGCCCATGGCCGCTACCATCTCGGTGCACATTAACACATTTTTTTTTAATTTTTTTTAATTTAACCTTTATTTAACCAGGTTATTAACCCATTGAGATCAGGATCTCTTTCACAAGGGTGACCTGGCCAAGAGGGCAGCAGCACACGTCATAATAAACGGCACATAAACGGCTGCATTACATTCTATGTTTGCCAGTATGTTGTTCTCCGCTCTTTTGTTGATGGTTTCATCCGTAGCACTACATGTAGCATTGATATAAAGGCAAATATTCTCATTATAGTGTCGTGTAGCGGACTCTGTTGCTTCTTCTACTCCCACGTTGTTTTCTTTACGTCACATCTTACCTCAGGAGACAGGGACAGTCTCCCGCTGTGAGGAGCATATGTGAACAGCCAGGTCAGGAGAATTTCTGGAACAGTTCTCCAGAAATGTGACCTGCCGAGGGACTGCAGATGTAAACTAGCTCTAAGCTAACTCTGGTACAATGCATCAAATGGCAACATTTATGTTTAGTATTGTAAATGGTCCCTTTACAAATAAAAAGTTGAATAATAATAATGAATAATAAATTATCTAGATATTTTCAGGGTTTATTTTCAAAGTCACGTACATCAGAGAGTAAGTACAACACAACACAAACACAAGCAAGGATGTAAAAAAGAAGGAGCAACTTCACTTTGTGCCAACAAAACAGCTGCAAGTCAAATGGGATACAGGTGCTGACAGGCAATCAATCAATCAATCAATCAATTCAGGTGAGGTCAATTCATATCTTGATATTTATTTGGAAATCTCATGAATAATGCTAAATAATGTTGTTTGTATTGACATCAGATTTAAATGCCTCCAGTGACTCTCACGTCAAGACTTACACCCTCGTTATTTATTCAGGTCTAAAAAAGCAACTTTAAATCTTTCCCTCAACACGAGGAAAAGTTTTGTTCTGAGCAAACTCTCCAAAAGAAACTCAAATATGGTGCAAATGGTGCTTTGGATTTTTTCAGCTGTTGCAACAAATCTGCACAGCCACAGGGAGAGAGTCAGCCTATGCTTTGTGTCCAACACATGCAACGAGGCAGATCTCGAAAAAATTACACCAAATACACCAGATACCTGCTGTGCTTTTTAAAAACATTTTGTTATGCACACATAACTGTGTGAAAAAAAAGTGTAAGTATTTTGTGTAATATAACTCTTGTTAGAGCACTGGTGGGTTTTGGCCTCCAGGCTTGCCGTAGGCTGCTTCTTTGAGTTGGATTTTTGCTGTTGCACACTTGTCCTCTATAACTGTGCTACATTCCTCCAGCTCAGGCAGGAATTATTGATTGTTTGTGCCAAATTCCTGCCTAGTGCTGCAAAAACAGACCAGATACATTTTTAGGATTTCTTCCCCGTTGACTAGAACTTCAGCTGAACATTGCATCCTTGAGAGCTGAGCACAGCTGCAGAAGAGAGGGTTTGTGTTATTTCTTACTTCTCTTTTGTTCCATAGTTGCTGTCTTTTGTAATTGTTTTGGAGTTGAGAGAGCTGCAGAATGACAGCAACGATGTTACATTTTATACTTTAACTCTCCTGAACTTGTTTATTTTCAAGTTCAGTCAGTTTATCTCAGAGTTTTATGGAACACATAAACTGCTCAGCTTTACATTGATCTACAGAAACAGGCGGATCAATACAGGAGGAGTGCGCTGTAATGCAGGGAAGCAAACAACCTCAAAGCACATTTCATACAAACAGAACTCACTTAAACTCTACACAGGTATTTTCCCTGAAAACAATCCTCATGCAGACACAATGTACCTCATTCACTTCATCCAGGGTTCAAAAGAAGAATTCACTTTGTTCAAAAGAAGCGCATACCCAAACGTTCTGTGAACTTTGTGATGTGTGTGCATATATCGTGCTTCTTTCTCAGCTTTAGAAATAAAGTGTCATGACCTAAAAGTAGTCTTCTCTGCTTTAAATATAAAGAGGAAGTAAAGGTAAAAGTTAAATGTTAGACCTGTGAGTTAATGCAAAAAATCAAAACAAAAACACAACAGAGCAGCGGAGAAAAAAGGAACAGGAGTTGAAGGATCATCTGCATTTATTAGACAAACATCTGTAGAAAGGACATTTCTAAGAAACGTCCTTAGAAGTCATCACATCCAGGAGGTCATACTGTATATCTAACATTTTACGATGGTATTTGCAATCGCATGTGTTGTTTGCAAAACACAAGTATGGTTTATCATTCTCCCAGAACTGAATGTGGTATTTAAGGTGATTATACAGTTTGTGTTTATTCTTTCCTGCAGTTCAAATTCACTCTGCCCATCTGTGAGGTATTTTGGTGCTCAGTGCAGAGCATGTGGTGCACAGGTGTGAGGAGCCGTGCAAACAGGTAGAAGTTTCATTCACATAAATCAGCACAGAGTGAGCTGTTGGTACTTTGGTTTAAAATGGTTCTCGATAATGAAATAATCATCTCAAAGCTGTGTCAATACCATACATTTTAAGTATGAATGGACGAAGCCTGAGTGACGTCAGCCATCTGTTACTCCAGGGGGCTTCGGAGGCTCATCAGCAGCAGCTACCATGCTGGAAATCCTGTCTCAGCCTAACTTGTTAAAACATGTTAATTTCTGCTGTAAAAACGTCTTTTTTTGGCTGTTGTGTGTATGTGACTTCCAGTGTTCCTGGAGCGTGTTCACACTTGACAAATGTTCAAAGGGACCGAAACGTTGTGATTTTTCTAATGAATTGGTGATACTTAGGCCTAGTCCACACGTAAGCGGGTATTTTTTAAAACTGAGGTTTTTATCTGCGTTTTGGCCTTTCATACACACGCAAACCGCGTTTTAGATCACTGAAAAAATGTATAGACGGGGAAAACAGAGTTTTGAGTTGTAACGTCACGCTGTGCGCCGGTTTCTCCTCTGTTTGACGTTATTGTGCGACGCTGTTATTTCTGTTTACATGAGATTAGTGCAATAGCAGGCATAACCAAACTAGTGCTCCCACTATGTTGACGGGCAGAGGCGCTTGAATGGACAACTTTGTAAAATGAAATGGTCATTGCAGAGGAATGGCGAGAACATTTTAGCATGTCGAAGGACATCCGTTTTGACTTGACATGCTCATGACAGCCGTAACAGTGCGTTTTGAGTTTTCATGTGGACGAAGATGTTTTTGAGAAGTTACGTGTGTGGACAGGATTATTTTTTGAAATGGAGGAGGAAAACCTCAGTTTCAAAAAATACCCGCCTACGTGTGGACAAGGCCTTAGCAAAGTAGTGTGCAGGATTTTTTTCTTTTCAACTCCAGCAATAAAAAACATCCTCCTCATTCTGCAGACTTGTGGGTCTGTGAGTTTAAATTGTGCAATATTTAGACAATAACCTCCTGAGGAAGCCACATCTTTATTTGTTAAACTGTTTTCCTCATGCATCACCGTGATTGGCCCGAGTGTTTCAGAGCTATCAGATAAGTACATAAACCTCATGCTCTCTACTTGTCATTTTACTGCACTGCATTAGTTGTTATATATCCAAGATGTGATATCTGCAACCACACATTAATGGGCAATAGTTTATGAGTTCTTTACTATTTGCTTATTTTTTTGTCAGTGCTATAATCTCTTTTTAAATCGTGGAACACCTTGCACCCTGCAGAGATCTTCATCCTCATCTTTGTTTTCTTCCTCTTCTTCTTGTGTCTGCTTCTGTAGTCATGCCAAGTCCTTTCCGCACTTATACTTTCATTTTTGTGCATCATCACGATTGTATTCTCCCATTCTGTTCTTAAAAATATAGAACATATTGTGTTGCAAAAAATCCCCCCAGTGTCTGATTTAAACTCCACTGAACCCAGCCCTGTGTTTGTGCACCAGCGTGAACCAAATGGAAGATCACATAGGGCTGCTTGTGCATGTACTGTATATGTTGCATGTCATTGTATGTGTGGAGCAAAATAACGTGGTAAAGACATATACAGTGACACATTATCCCCACTCTGATTCCGGCTGGATATCTATGTTGTAGAGATGGTTGCTGCTGAATGTGTTGCAGGAAACACTGGAGGGCAGCAGCAGCCTGCACATAATCAACTACAGCTTCAAAAACATGAGACGCACATTAAGATGAATTGGGTCGAGTGTTTTATCCACAGGGTCTCCTTACAGAAGCTGATGGAAGGATTTCACAGGTTACAAGCCATCTTTACAGAAAAATGATCGATAATCAATCACGCAACTTAATGATGCATCTAAAAACGCTAGAGCATAAACAAGATATTTTAACGACAGAACAGGGATGTATTATTTCAGAAACAGTCTTGTGTTCTCTGTATCAATACAAGCTTTATGATGAGGAAACAATTTTACCAGCACACTTGCAGCACAGAGTGGCTGATCATCACAGCAGCTTCAGAGACGTCTTTTTAAAAGCTCTGCACCAAACCCTGTTCAAATTATTGATATTTTTCACAACAAGATGTTCTCAGATGTTCCTGTCAGCTCCATGCTGGGGACTGCAGGCTGGACAGGCCTGTTTACAGCTGTTACCGTGGCAACAGCATGTGGACAGGGACAAGCCAGATTGGCTGTAAGTGTTCTCTGAGACGATGGTCACATTGCTCGTGTAGGAGGAACAGTAATGAAAAACAAAAAAACATGTTTTTTTTTATTTTTTATCTGAGATGACAGGGAACATTTTGCTGAGTAGTTATATGAAATAAAAATGAAAAAGTTTCACATCAAAGAATACATGATGGAGGTGGCCTTCGAATTTGTTGTCCGTATTAAAAGGAGCTTTTGAAACAAGACAAAGGAAAACTCAAGTGACTGCTTCAGGTAGTCCTATTGGGAAGCGTCCTTTTAAAGTAAACTCTATCGAGAGCAATAACAATCACACAAAGACTCAAACTAACAATGTGTTATATCATTTCTGAACACTTTCAACCTTCCCTACAATGTCGGGGCGGCAGTAGCTCAGTCCTAGAGACTCAAGTCCCGATGCGGACCAAAATATATGGAAGTTGGTCTGGTAGCTGGTGCCAGACCACTTCTCGAGCACTGCCGAGGTGCCCTTGAGCAAGGCACCAAACCCCCACCAGCTCAGGGGGCACCTTACGTGGGGGCCACCGCACTCTGACATCTCTCCATTAATGCATGTCCACAGGTCGTGTTTGTGCATGTGCGTGACAGAGTGCGAACCAGAATTTCTCCTGGGGGATTAATAAAGTATATCAAATTTAAAAAAATAATTGAAATTAAAAAAATGTCTGCCTGTCTAAGTAGCTTGATGATGAATATCCTTTTAAAAAAAAAGAGTAGCCATAGCGATCAGAGCATGCACCCCATGTATGAAGGTGTAGTCCTCCAAGCAGGCAGCCAAGGTTTGAATCTGACCTGTGGCCTCTTTCCCACATGTCATTCCCAACGCTCTCTCTCCCCGAAGTCTGACTCAATCCACACTGTCCTATCTCTAAAATAAACGCATAAAAAGCCCAAACATAAACCATAAAAAAACATCTGTGCTGTTTAGGAAACTCCACAAAAAAAGAAGTGAAATTTGCATTTGTACTCTAGCAAACAAACAATATGGAAAGAGTACATATAATTGTCTAGATCTACTGTTATTAAAAACAGTGTGCAAGGCCGGGTGAGATTAGTTTTTGGTTTGGATTAGAGCATGGCTTGGACCCAAAAAATCCAACCCGAGCCTTGAACACAATGTTGAAAATATTTAAACATGTTTTCCCCAATATATTTTTTGCCTTAAAGTCTTACATTTTCACAGTTTTTAATAACTTAAAAATGAGGAACTTCCTCCTCAAAGGAGTTAATGCTTATCTAACGCCAGCTTTCTGTCTGGTATGATTCTGATGCTCTGTTATGTATATTTCAGTCAGTTTTAGAGACGCCTTGAAAGGCATTTCAACATTTCAAAATTGTGTTTTTCTCAAACTTTTAATCATTGAAAAGAGGAAATTTAATAGTTTGGTGACCTCACCCAGGGAGTAAAAATGACAAGGCAGGGACTTGTGTTGACTCGGTTAGCAGCGACGTTCACCGCCAGGTAAAATCACTGCGTGTGACAGGTGGCTGAGAGACAGAACACACAAATCAACAGAGTAACACACACACACAGGCACACAGCTGAGGAGAAGTCCAACTGCAGCGACAGATGTAAACGGCTCACTGCCTGGAACAGCGTTGATGCTAACGGCTGCCACGCTCCACAGATCTGCTGTTAGCGCCGGTGTTTGTCAAAAACATGTCAGAACAGCTGCAGAGAAATCAGCTCTGAACGTAAACTTCAGCTGGAGGGAGAGACATTGCCTTCACTTTTCCTTCATCCATCCGTTTTCTTAACCATGTCTTCTGTTCTGGTTTCAAATATATTCATCTTTCCCCGTTTATCTTCACTTTTTAACCTTTTCTTTACTTTCCAGCGCTCAGCTTCCTGAGCACAAAAACGCCCTTTGCATCAGCTGTTTTTTTGTTTGTCTCTACACTCACTGTGCTCTCGGTTGAATATAGTTCAACTTTTGGAACAGCCCAACGCTCGTCAATGTCACTCCTCTCTCACCGACCAATCAGAATCAAGAAGAGGGAGACTTATGATATCAGCTTTCTCAACTACAATGGCCGAGGAGAATCTAACAGGTCTAACCCCTAAATTCCACCGGATGTGCGTTCGGTCTGAGCCTGTGAGCCTGTTAGTGGAAACTTTGAACAGGTGAATTTACCCTGATCGATTCAGTGCAGCCATTATCGTCTGTTTCAGGGCTGCAGGCTGGAGAAACAAGCAATGCCGACATTTTTTGTATGTTCTGGTAATTCAAACCCAAGTACATGTAGAACAAATAAAACAAAAAAGAAGAAGAAGACCTTTTTCAAGTATTTACACTGAACATCCTAAGCCAAAAATGTGGATTTCAATACAAAACAATAGGTTTTTTGTTGTTGTTGCTGTTGTTCTGCAGCCCACATAGACTGATATGCTCCTTTCACACCTTTCTGGAGCCAAAAGTCTGCAGGTTTTTACTGCTGCCAAAACCTCCACCAGATGATTTCACTGATAAACACACGTTCAGCTTCAGGGGACAAAACAATCTGACTTCTTTCTGTTTGAAACGCTCCTTTCACTCAAAACAGAAAGCCGCCTCTGTGTCGGCTTCAGGACTGTTTTTTTTTGTTGTCCGACAGAAAGACATACAACTGCAGATAAACTAGCTTCAAAAGCAGCTCTTTATATATGTTTGTGAGCAACTGGAGTCAAAGAAGTGTTTGAATAAAATGTTACAAAAGTCAAGTAAGCCCCTGAAGGAACAAGAGGATGAGGAGAGCAGAAATCCTGTCCAGAACACGATGTCTAGTTTGTAGAATTAACATCTTTTTTTTGTTCTTCCACAGAGCAGATAAATGTTTTTTTTTTGCGATCCAGGGCTTGGTAGTGGAGAGCGTGAGTGAGAGTCACAGATGGGTTTTTTCACATGTGAGTTCAGAGGCTGTAAAGCTCAGTGACAGAGAACACTGTGGTCAAACACCAGCGGCTAGCAGGCAATTTACTCCACACCAAACATTTATTAGAGTCTAAGCTGCTGCTGCTGATGGAGGTTTATCTTCCAGGTTCTCTTCTCTCTCTCTCTGATCCTCTGCCCAGACCTCGCTCCTGTCTTTGTCTCTCCTCATCCCTCTGCGCTTATTCAGAACAACACTGATTCCAGAATGATCTTTTTTCTTCTTCTTTTTTACCGTATTGAACATGTTTGTCGTTGGCTCTTTTTTGCATCTTTTTCTCATTTCGGGTGTCTGCAGCTGTACAAAGCCTGATCATCAGGCTGAATTGACATTTCATTTTCATATTGTTACTCAGTCAGACAGATCCATCCCACTGACATCCTATTCAGACAGATGCAGAAAATGAGGTTGCAATTTGTAGGAGCAGTTACCGATTGTGCTGTTGATCGTAATAGTACTAAGTTTAAGAGTTTGTGTGTCTGCCGATTCACAGAGCCTGAACTATTCATGTTTTGAGTAACAATCTTTCCTTTGGAATTGAACGACAACATCCCAATGCAAAGGTAATTCCAGTGGTTTTAAACGTGGGGTCTCAATGATTCATGTTTTTGAATAGTGAGCGGCTCAGATTGTAATCCAAAAAAGATATGGACATTTATGTTAAAGAGGAAGATGCTTCTTTTGTAATAAAAAACAAAAAACAGCTGTAAAATTGTTTTGTAAAAGTCCCCTGTATATTTATTGACAGTATGTTTACCCCTAAACTTCAATGTGTCATACGGTCCATGCTTGACCTTTCCTGCTTCTTCATAAAGCAGAGATCAGCACTCAGGGCTTATTGCAGTTCGAGTTTAAAGGGGACATATTATGAAAAATCCACTTTTACAGTGCTTTTGAACATTTATTTGGGTAACCTGAGTGTCTATCGCCCCACAAAATTTGAAATAAACTCATCTAGTCCTTTGTTTGTGGTCTGCATAAGTCTTACAACAGAGAAAAAAATGCTCCGTTTCAAATTTTCTCAGTTTGTGACATCACAAGTTGGATTCTGGTAAAAAAAAATACCCTCCTCTCCCCTGGTTTCTCCACCCTTGGACTCCACCCCCAGCCTAGAACAAACCTTTTGTGCAGGTCTGCCATTTTTATGCACAGCACAGATGTTTCATTTAGACCACAGGAGACTGTTTGAAAATGCGGAAAAGGGGTATAATATGTCCTCTTTAAAGCAACAACATCTAGGAATTTGTTTTGGTGCGTTTTGGCGCCTACCGAAGGCCTCTGAGCCCAACTGCACTGTCATAAGACACAGTGCTGTTAACGCCTCCCGTTCTTAGACAATGTGCATTTGTTGACAAGCAGAGGGTGCGAAGCGGGCAAAGACGTAAGAAGCCAAACAACCACGTTGACTGACAAGGTTCAGTTGTATTACCAGATTTTGGGAAATATGACTCTGCAAGCGTCTTCAGACTGGTTTGCATGGTGAGTATATGTATGTGTATTCAACTGTTGTCGTGACATCTATGGGCTGTGGCTAAATGGCAACGCTGGAGAGGGTAATTTATAATGATAGTTGAGATACGTTTTTAAGTTTCCAAAAGTATACAGCTAACTTGAAGATCAACAAGAAAATAGATAAGTTTTTAGAGTAAGGTGGATTTATTTATTTATTTGTATGCAAACCTGAGCTTGGATGAGATGACATTCTGCACCCGGTAAAGCTGCAAAACGTGAGGCAATGATGACACAGATAAGCCTAAAGCCTAAACGTTACGTTGCAATCTATAATGAATATTATCTGCGGGGGGATAAGATCTCCGTAAATTTCTTTTTGTCATCTTAGCCTCATCCATCACCGTCCTCTTCCATCTCTTAGCCTCAGCCGTTGTATCAAACAGTAGAGAGACGGGCTAACAGGCTTCTTTTTATAACTGTAGGCTGCTGTGTGAACTAGTGCCGTAATGCCATATGCACTTCTCTCAAGATGACCTCGGCCTGCTGCCAAACTTACACACTGTAGTAAACAGGCCACGCTGTAGACATGGGAGAGACGCCATTGTCTCTGTTGAAAGTTATTGTGCTATTTGATAAACCTTTGAAACTACTATTTCCGGGTGGGAAAGTTACATATTGTTGCTTTAAACCTGCTGCTTTCAAAATGTTCTGATGTGTCTCTGGTGTACAGCAAGTGTAACTTTAGAAACAATTCAAAGTTTTTCATTGCATTAACACAGTCCTTTAATCCCACACCTCATATAGCTTTATGAGGAGTTGACATTACCTGGGGAGGTACACAGGCTCAGTGGCTTCAGTAACAAGTGTATGTGTGTGTGTGGGTGTGTAAACTTGTATGCATGTTAATACAACAGTGCTACCCGAAGGACAGAAAGGGAAGCTTTGTTGTAACTGATGAAACAAAAGAAACCCCTGAACCCCCAAAGTTCAAATAGTATGCATTTACTTTCAAAAGCCTTTCCCAAATGAAAAAAGCATATTGTATTACAAGAGAAAACGCAACCGCAGCAAAATCTGAACCAACATATCACAGTTGCAAACCTTTAGGTGAGCAAATATTCTCATTCATCTCAAAAAGTGTAACTTGTTTGTTGGTCTCAAACACATTAAGAGGGAACAGTTGGACTACATGGCTGTTTTAGGAAAAATATTTGGACTTGGCTCTTCAGTTTGGATCAGTTGCCTCCTCTGTGGAGGAGTAGATTTCCCAACAGTGATCATGTTGACACCAGAATTTAATTTGGACAAACTGGGAGCCTCAGTAAATTGCCCGGTGATGACGCCAAAAGATGGAGAGAACAGTTGGTGCAGACATTTCTCTCCCAAAGACTGTTGATATGTTACAAAGCCAAATGAATGAGAATGATGTTATCCATATGTGATAGATGAACATGTCTTTATGAAACTGTGCAAATGAATGTGCTGCTTTAAAGGCTATTCTCAGCCACTGTCTGCACTTATAACTACAAAAAAGTCAAGACGTAATTTGATTGTAACCAACAAAACGGAGCCAATATGGAGATCTTACCTTGAGAAGAGGAAAGCAAACTTATTAGGTTTTGCACTTAGGAAAAAGAAAAATCTGATTATCAGAAGAAAAAAAGAAATGGTAAGGGTAGAGCACCTGAAATGTTCAGATTTTTAGGAGTGAATTTGATGATATTGCTGCTATGCTGGAACGCTGACATGCATCAAAAAGGTTAATCAGACAGTGGCATCTTGCAATTTAGCACTGACATGCTGCAAAAGCTTACACAAGCATTTTATTTTTAACTCAAAAAGAAAGGAAGCTATGAAGACTTGTGGTAAATGGTGCCTTTAAACAGACATTAAGAGTACCTTGATACATATGCTATATGGTACATGGCAACAGACACTTAAGTGTACATTTAATAGATGCTAAAGGATGCCTTGAGTCAGACCGAACCATGTCTTAGACTTAGATTATAAAAAAAACTGACCTCAGAAAAATACCAAACTAGGGATGGCTGTGACTCAGTGAGTAGAGTTGGTTGTCTCTCAACCGGAAGGTCAGGGATTCACTCCTGCAGCCACATTTCTGATGTGGGCAAGACACTTAACCCCAAGTTGCTCCTTCTGCTTTGTCGACGGTGTATGAATGTGTATGAATGGAATTAGTAACTTCTGATGGTCTCTCTACATAGCAGCCTCTGCCATCACTGTGTGAATGGGTAGGTGTGACCTGCAGTGTAAAAGCGCTTTGAGTAGTCAGAAGAGAAGAGCTTTACAAGCCAAAGTCCATTTACCATTAACCTTAAAACAGACACCACAAGGAACCCTGAAGCAGACCATGAAGGATCTGGTAAAGGAAAAGGGAAACAAAAACTAAAACAGATGCTAAAAGATACCTTCAAAAGACACTAAAAGCTAGCTTAAAACTGATGCTAGATGATCTTGTGCATCATAGTGGCTAATACTATTATTAGTATTTGAAAATTTGGTGTGCTAATGTTTTCCAGCCAACTTCGTAGAGTGTGTTACAAAAAAGTTTACATTTATTGCATACAAAATGAGGTGAGGCCTTCCAGCTTGTTCATGCAGTCAACTGGAGCTGCACTGATTTCTCACATGCTTCATTATCCACAATCACCTGACAATACGTCCTTCCAAATAGCGGTCTATTTGAGCTGCAAGATGTCCAGTCTGTCACTCTGCTCTTTCTTAGCCGGCTCTGACCTTTACTAATACACACTGACTTTGCTCAGCCCCACCACCACCCCAGCATCCACCTCTTGGCTCTGACTGGGGGGGGTTTAAGATATTATCCCAGTAGCCTACTCCTCAAGCTTCTGCATGTAAAATAAAACTGCGAGGAGTGAGTAGGTCAGAGCCTATAGACACCTGCTGCTGCAATAAATATTTTAAACAAATGCAAAAGTGAGTTGTCGGACTGAACTGTTTTATATATTAGTTTTGCTACAACATCTTCCACTCCTCTGGTTTCAGGCTTCTCATCCTTTCTTCATGAGAAAAAATGCCTCCCAACTCTTTACTGGTAAAGCATGACTTTATATTGTAAGTTATAAGGCAAATTGCATCCTCAGGGGGCCGCTCAGTTCCAGTCTTATTGGGTCTTATCTTACAACACTTGATTGTTTTGATATTAGATGTGATACAGCATGAATGAGCTGAAAGATGTATAAGATATTTTGTGCTTTGATGAGAGGCATCAGATTTTTGTGCCAATAAAACACCTTGGAATTGAAAATCAAATAAGAGAGCGAGGACGAGAGCGATGTGCAGATATAATCGTCTCCCTGCTTTTATTAGCAGATGGATTTGCCATCGGGCCGCACCATTGGTTTAACCTCCTAATCAGGTATCGCCTCAGTCGGCCCGCTGCTACTGCTTCAATTAAGGCTGAGAGGCTGCGAGAGACAGAGAGAAAGAGAAATAATGAAAGATGGCGGAGGAGATGCAGGAATATGAAAGTGGCTGACAGAGACAGATAGATGGAGAGATCCTCACGTATATGAGAGAGCTAACAGGAGATAAAGAGCGAGGGAAGGGGGCCTGGAGGATGAGATTATTGTTTATATTTTTCATTTATTCCTTTGTTTCATCAGGTTTTTTTGTTTATATGCTGGCTGTTTTCATACTTTCCATCCATATACTTTTAATATTGTGTTTAATCTCCATCTCCTCTGTGCTGCACTGATCTGGAATTCTTACTTTATTTTGTCACTTTTACCAAACATGTGCTTACACTCGCCTCCTGCGACCCTGCGTCCTCATTTATGGGGACATAATACTTTGATCTGGCTGAACTTTATACTTCAGTCTGCTAAAGTAAGACCTGTGGTACTTTTCTTGACACTTTTTAAGTCATTTTGTTGTAGCAAAATCACAATTAACTTACAATTGCAAAAAACAGGATAGCTACCACTACTATTAATCAATTATACAGCCAATTCTAAAACAAAAGAGCACAAGGTAAAAACCTCATCCTTTAATGGTAATAATTTGACCATGCATAGAGACCTGGCAAAGTTGAAGCCATTGACAATTTGTGACACTGCTCATTAAATAATAAATAGTTTCAGGACATTTGGCCCCCGTTCATTCAAAGTCAAAGTATAAAAGTAAGTTAGTATCTTACAGAGTTTGGGAATATTGTCGCACTGAGTAATAAAGCAAAGGGGAGCACCCACATGCAGAAAAGAAAACTAATTTATTTAAAAAAAGATTACTTCAGAGAGTCCAAAACAAAGTCCATCACAAATCCAATATAAAATACAAAAGGAGAAACAACTAGGAGCCACGAGAAAACAGCACATGAGTAGGTAGATGTTTAAAGTGCCACAGAAGGGAAAGAACACAGAGGCTAAATAGACAAGGGGTAATGAAGACCAGGTGTGACAGGCAAGACACAGGTGAAACTGATGAAGACAATCAAAGAGGAGGAAAACCAAACAAACGGAGGAAGTAAGACAAGAAACACTGGGGACAAGACTAGGGAAATGCACATTGGGAAATGTACGTACTGTAGAAACACAAGGCAGGAAAAGACTAAATAAAACAGAAAGGACTGAACCTTCACTGAGGAATATTAATGATTAAACCATTAATATGATTACACATCCATTTTCTTAGCAAGTATACACATTTATTGACCAGTTAATACTTGAATAAGCATGGACTAAATAAAGTCATGAGTCAGACATGCAGGAAAGGAGCCACAGGTCAGATTCAATCCGAGGCCACCTGCTTGGGTGACCAGAGCCTCTGTACATGGAGCGTGCACTCTAACCACTAGACTACCAGTGCCTCATAATTTGTTGTTAGTCATAGATATATTCTTCCGCTCTCATGCCCATAAAAGAGCTGCATTAACAACGTACTACAAAAAAATCCCAGATGTGCATATCAAATTTCACCCAAGTTAAACATTATTCAGACTTATTATACTTGGGCAAATTTGCCAATAAAATTAAGTCCAATTAAATAAATAGATTTAAGCCAAAATCTGCTATTTTAGGGGCTGAGTGAGTCTTTGGGCTGGTGGTGGTCCGTCCATCTGTCGGTTGTCTGGTTGCACTTGACATCTCAACATGTCTTTACAGTATCCAAACAGCACAATGATACATTTGTTTACAGGAGAGAAGTCCAGACTTCCGCCCTCGTCAGCAATCAAGTTGTTTCCTGTGAAGGTGTTAGGCCGCTCCCCTGTAAACTGCAGCAGTGAGCGTCTGTGCAGATCACTGTGTTGTGTCTCTAATTATGCCTCTGTAATAGATCCACCTGAGCGAGTTCAGCGCTGGCTGTGCTTTGCTGCAGGCAGCAGACTCCATCTTGGTTTAATGGGGACTTTGTCATTCAGGCCTGCAGCTCCCTGATGCAAACAGCGAGTACTTAACTGGCTTGCTTTACCTTCCTCCTTCACTCCCTCTTTCTTTATTTTCTTCCCTTATTTTGCATTCCTCTCTGACTCTACCTGGGATTATCCTCCTCTCATTATTTCCCTCTGCTTCACTTTCCACCTTCCTCTCCGTGTCTCGTGCATTTTTATTATTATTTCTCTGCCAATCTTACACTCTTCCTCTTCTCTCTCCCCAGGTTTAATTGAACATTGTATTGTTTTTTTCCCTTCCTGAACTCCATTAACAAGGTTTGCTCTGCGCTGCTAAACAGTTGACATCCTAACCCAGCTGATCCCTGGAGACCATGAGTCAATACTGTAGCTGTTGTCAGTCAATGGAGGACATGTGTTAAACATCTGGAAGAGAGTGAAAACGGAGGATAAATGGATGAGGAGTGGTGTTAGGTATCCTTCAGCTGTGGGTCTATTACTGCTGGGTTTCACACTGTGAAAAATGACACAACTAGAGACTGGCTGCACAGTTTGCTGGTTAATAAAAAAGAAAGAGAAGAAGGAAAAAGTGGATGAAAGTGGAAGCTTGGTGGTGAAAAAAGCTTGATAATGATTCAAACTGTTTGGATAAGGTATGACAATTAGACGGTCTAACTATTGTTATTTGGATTCAAATAGTTTGGTGAATAATACCAACACAGCGTGACTAAAAGCAAAGGTTTGAATAAACTCAGGGATGAAGATTAGAATAAAACCTGAATGGTTGGGGTGTGCCAGAAGATTAAATTACAAGTTTATATGCAGGTGAAGGTTTTAAAAGAGATTTGGGCTTGTTTATTGCATTCAACAAAGCAGACACAAGCTGCTTTATTAAGAGCACACAAACAGCCAGAAGCTGCTCTGACTCCTTCCATCAGATTTTTTTTTTTTTTTTACCCCACATGTATACTAAATCCTTTTAATCTGCCCAACAACCACGGATGACATTTTGAAGCCTGCACTCATTTTCCTCCCCGAGAGCAGCAGAAACAGCCACAGGCCCCCCTCTCCTCCCCCCTCCTCCGCTGTTTACCAAGTTTACATTGATGCTATCCCGCTCAGCTCGGACAGCTGTAATAGGACTCAATACTTCAAGCCCCTGGCCACTCAACCAATACAACAAATCAGTGAGTGGTTGCGGTGTGATAATAACAGCCAAAGGTAATGTGCATGCAAGTGTAAATGTTAGAGAGTTTGTGTGTGTTTGTTTGGGGTTGAAATCTATATTTCTGTTTGGCTGCTTGAGCTGCCAACTGCAGCAGATTGATGCTGCAATCGTTGGAACGTCGGCTGCGACTGGACTTAAAACCAACCTGGTGCAGAAATGCATGCTAACGAGACAACGCTGGGTGCTGATTACAGATCAGTGCATGTGTGCGTGTTAATGTGTTTGGTTTAAGTATCTAAAAGACTCATATCCAAAGATCCCTCTAAATGTGCAAGATGACCAATTATCCAA
This sequence comes from Tautogolabrus adspersus, assembly GCA_020745685.1. Taxonomy (NCBI): domain Eukaryota; kingdom Metazoa; phylum Chordata; class Actinopteri; order Labriformes; family Labridae; genus Tautogolabrus; species Tautogolabrus adspersus. The sequence continues at coordinate 25,823,419 of CM036540.1, read as the reverse complement.
TACTGTTGTTATGGTTAACTTATGGTCTTACTCTTACATTAACCGGCTCATTTCACTGTGTAGGACTTTTTGTTATATGTTCTCGAGATTTGATTGGCTGGATCAACAAAATGTCAGACTTTATCACATGAGACTGACTTTTTATCCTGTTTACAATTGGCCTTCTTAATCATTATTTCTCATTATTTTAAGAAAGTGGCTTTTATTTGAACAATTAAGACCCAGGTTCCTGCTATATAGTTGTATTGTAACCAAGTCATGGTATTTCCTTTGCCCTAATCCTGATGACTTCCTGTGCAGAGTCGAACAAACCTTATTCATAGCTGTGTCGGATAAGAAAACATGTTTATTTTTTAAACAGTGATTTCATGCTATACTAATACTTGGCACAGATCAGAAAGTCAATAACTTACTGTTTACTAAACTCACTCCTGTCCAGCTTAACTCTCTTGTCCAAATGTAACCACTCATGCCTCCAAAAACAGTCTTGAAGGCCAAACTCCCCAGGGCGCATATGACCTACTAAACATGGGGCCCCATGTTCAGAGGCTATAGTCCTACAAACCCGCACCCTTGATTCGACCTGTGGCTCCTTTTATGCATGTCATGCACCGGTTTCCTCTATCCACTGTCCCATCAAATAAAAGACAAAAAATCCCAAATATACATCTTAAAAAAAGAAGGTCGAAATCCCAAACCCTGGGTTTTTAAATCTCTACAGACAAATGGTTGATATCACTCTGACTTTATTAATTTAAGTACAGTCATACCTGCAGTACAGTAAGAGCAGTAGACCGTTAACACAAGTTTAATACACACACATGCACTTTTTTATGTTTTTAGGTGACCCACGGGCTTCCTTCAATAACAGTATGAATATAAAACTGTCCACGCAGACAGATGATCCGGTCCAGATCGTATTCTGACTGACAGCGTCGCCGCCGGCCCTCTTCCCTGTTAGTGTGGATGCCCTCCACTTCTGACGGTGTTTGAAAATTCTCTCTTCAGTTCGGCAGGAAGATGAAGGCGAGCCGGCCTGCCTGCAGAGCCTCTCCGCCTCAGGCATCATGTCGGAGAATTTGTTTTTTTTTTGTTTTCCACCTCGCTCTTCTTCTTCTTCCTTTCTTGACGAGTCCTTCGCCGCTTCCCGTCAGCAGAAATAGATACACGCTCAGTGGGGTTTGGTGGTGCAGAAAAACACCAGAATATCAAAACGATCAAGAATGAGAGAGGGGTTTTATGGTTTTGTAAGCTTCTGATCTGCTGCTGCTTCTCTCTGCATGCATGTAAGTATTCCTGTAAAATAAAAGGAGGAAACCTCAAAAAACAGCTGTCAGCATGAAGTGTGTTAAACTCAACACACCGTCTACAGAATGTATAAAAAACAAAAAACTCTTAACTGACACAAGTACAGGACTCTGCAGCATTTTAAATATTGAAAACAATTAAAAGTAAACTTTTTTGGAAAATGAGTTTAGTAGTCCATCACAGCTGTATGTATCAGTATGGCCAACAGGATACCCCGTCAGGAACATACCATGAAAAATAAAGCGAAACTCCGTGGACCACTGAAAATAACGTTACTGTATTTTATTGTGAGCGAACGAACGCGTTACGCCTGTAGCTTCCCCAGGGTCACCCCGCAGCCTGTATTGTATTTATCAGTGTTTTGCTACGAAAAAGCATGGAGGCGGGTTAATGGCTACATCATCATCAGCATATGAAGATGTTGTGATGTTTTAACATTTACTCAGAGGTGGGCACAGTTAATCAAAAATGTAACTCTCTTTATCCGTTGAAAAAGACGTTACCTTCACTATCAGTTAATCCGTTAACTGCAACCGGTCTTATAAAAAAACAACAGTTTTTTGCAAAGTCAAGAGATGGGAGTTCTTAAGAGGCTGTGAGAACTCAGAAAACACTTAATTACACGTGTGCGTGTGTTTGTGTGTATGTGTGTGTTTGTTGAAAATCTAAAAGCAATAGAAACTCTTTTCATATATCACCTCCCTTGATGTCTTGCCCGAAAGCAGACTTTAGGTGTGTTTTCTCATCATAACCGTCATTTTAACTCCTGTTCTGTGTGTATTCTGTGTATATCACTCATGTTGTACATCACTATGCTGATGCTGTGATGTAATCCTGAAGTCCACTCCAAGTTGATCAACATAAAAAACAAGTGAAAAAAACAGATTAACTCAAACCAAATTTGCAGCCTCTACCGCGCCGGCACGATCTAAAATTTGTTTGCTTCCTTATATGGGTCCAATCACCTGTTGGTTTTATGTCTATCAAATAAGCATAAGCCAAGGCTCCACCCAGTGTTCAGCGTCAGAATTACATATTCAATTGGGACAGCTCTGTGTAACCCAGTGTAGTATAAAGAGATAAAACAAAATAAAAATACGCATTTTGGCCCCAACAAACTTTCCTGTGTTGCACGTCCTCGACGGGCATAAACTGGGTTGAACAATCTTATTTTAGCCAACGGAAGTTTGTCTCCTATCTTAGTTAACTAGTTTACTATTTCCTAGAACTTAAGAGGGCTCGCTTCCTACCGACCACTAGACTACTATTTCCTAGCAGACGGTGCTTTATCGATAAAATTAATCTAACACCCAGTCGAAAAGGACCGGTTCCTGTAACCGTCTCTGGAATTATACCCCCCAACAGGGATATTCAGGTCAAGTACAATCCCTTCACTGCAAACCTCCTCAATCTTTGGATGCTAGGTGGTATGAGGTGTGAATGTCAGTATTCGTGTGCCGTGGTGTGGTTTCTCATACTTACCCTCCGAGGGTCACAAGGTCGTCGTGAAGAAACTCAGTCAAAAAGGAATTTCGAAAGATTTTAACAAATTTATTATAAATTCAAAAAGGTAAAAAATCTGACAAAGTCTTTTAAAACTCCAATACAAATTGATATAGGCAAAAATATAAAATGAAAAATAAAAGTTAAAAAAATTCAAAAGATTAAACCCAGTGAACAAACACTTAGATTTTCTCTCAAAGGGTCCGGTCTCAGAGTCTAAGTTCCCAAAAGGGGAATTTCTGATTCAGAGCGACGTCGAGTCTGATAGCAAGCGCCCAAAAGACTCCCGATCAACATTTTCAAGGCCTATATATAGCGAATTGGTCTCTTTGTCTGAACCCTTGGAGAAAAAACCCATTGTATGTGTATGTATGTGCGTGTATGTGAGTGTGCGTGTGTGTGTGTGTGTGTGTGTGTGAGTGCGTGTGTGTGTGTGTGGGTGGTTACAGGTGCATCATGCCTTTGTGCTGCGGTTACATTCACACCCGGAGGTCACTGAAGTGTCACACATCTAACCTCTCAGAAACGCTGCATTTCCAAAGGTCACTAAAGTCACCTGTGGTATCACACAGCATCTGAACCCTATATTAAAAAAATTTAGCGAAGTGTCGAAACCCACACGAGCAGGGGATTTTGGTTGTTTTGCTCAAGATATGTTCTACCCTCTTTGACCTGAACAGGTGTGAAGGCACCATGCAGGCACGTGTCGTTGCAAGTCAGGCACGTGCAGTTAAGCAGGGAGATTTGATTGACACTTCATCTCTCCAATCAATAGGTATCAAAACAAAACAAAACATATTCATTGACAGGGTTATCTTTCCATAGGTACATGATTAATAAAAATGCTTAAACAAATATTGGTTATATAAAAGCAATTCAAAAACAGTTATGATTAAAATGATTAAATGATAAAATGAATAAAAACAAACAGAGAAATTGTAAAACAAATTCACCAATTGCATAACTCATTCTGATATCTCAACACCTGAAAATTGTTTGAAATGAAAATATTTAAAAGTTTTCTACCTTTTTGACTGAGCTGAGAAGGAAGTTTAAAATAAGAATACATACAAAGTTTGGTTTTGCACGTTTTTGCTTTTGTAATTACAAAACAACAAGATTTTTGGTAATCTGCACAAGAAGGAAGTAAAAGTAGAGTCATCAACACATTACTGTTGAAAGTCTTTGTAGTGCATCATGAGTCATGAAAGTTCAGAGGAGCTGAATTACTTCAATATCAATTCACTGCAGGAGTATGTGGGATTACTGATCTCAGAATGTCTCTGAAGTTCATAAAAAGGAGACTTAGTCAAAGTTGAGAGGGGACTTTTATATTACCTCTCCTCTCTGGGGTGGCTAAAGGACTCTTTTTCCTGAAGTCTGTAATATTTAACAGTGACTCTCTTTTCGTTCAGTCACTTTGTCTTTCGCGAAGTCTCATTTCTGAGAGTTAATTCCCCGTGAATCAGAGTCCGTTGGATGGTCCTCTCTCCTGATGCTAATGCTATCAGAGACAGAGAGCGTCTGTTGAAATCGCCCGGCGGACCTTCCACCTCTTGGCATTCTTCTCCTCGCCCGCCCGTTCACACACTATTAGAGCGTTTACGCTGCGGGTAGAGAGCGAGCTGCTGAACTCATTTCACGGGTTAATTAGAACAAAAGGATCAGCCTTCCACCGGGCGAGAGGCTTTCGATTATTGAAAGGTTGTGGCTCGCTCTCCTCCCCGCGGGCCTCCAGTGAGAGGACAGAGTATATTGGGCTCCATCATGGCTAAATGCCACCTATCAATCACCCGATCGTGCCTGGCCGCCATCATTAGCGTCCCGTGATTGAGAGGTAAGCTTTGTAATCATCCTCAGGCAAATGCAGAGAGGTGATATTAACAGTCTGCCTGTCTGCGGGAAGTGAAATGACAAGTTGAGTCAACTTTGTAAAATAAGAGAGACCCGGTCGATTGGAGGAGCTAAGCACTGATGGACAAACAAATTGACAGAGATCAGACCCTATAGAGGATAAAAACATGACAGCTGAGACTGTGACACCACGATCAACTCTTCAGGGACACCAACATTCCTGAACTTTTAGCATATTTTATTCATTGAATACCTCTTTAAAAAGGTTTACTGAAAACTCTGCCACTGATAATAAACAAGGTCAACCAATTTGAATGGAGGCTTTGTGCATATGGAGTATATAGCATCTGAAGTGATGGCGTCCTTATATAAAGCAGAAGGAGAACACTTGAGAGCACATTGTCTGTTCACGGCTCAATGCTGTCTTTCATAACTTGTAACATAATGACTCAAGGTTCTCAATGTGAAAAACTGTCTATGTTCTGCAGCTCTGATCTTTAAATACACATTTGTATAATACACATTTCAACAAGCTAACACCAAGAGCACCACCACAGAGTGATTTCAGATTGTGTTTCTCTAAGTCGGGATGACGCTACGAGGATGTGCTAATAAATATCTTGTATCAACAATGTGTACTGGCTCAGAGAGAGACAGAAAAGAAAGGGCAAGGGTCAAATCCAGGAAATCAGGCAGAACAGGGACGCATCTGACAAGAGGAATTCCAAGGTCTAAACATTGAGGAGAGGTCCATTCAGATAAACGTATAAGATAGAGAGCACAAAGCTGACTACCATGAGAAATAAAGTGGAAATGGACCACTTGGGCTGTGTGATTCAAAAAAAGATGAATGGAAACAAGGTAGGACCAGTTGGTTTGTGGATTGTCAAATTTAAAATCTCAAGGTGTGTATTGTTGCCTTTTTTGTTTTTAAGCGGAAATCAAACATATTGGACAGGAGCATGATACTAAACAACATTAAAGGGTTAGCAAACGTGTCATGATTTATATTTCTTTTAAGTTATACAGTTTACAGTTATTTCCCCGAGGCTCAATGGATGGAAGGGGTGTATTGAGACTTTTTTAACTAGGGCTTCCAAACTGGGGCACTACAACATAACTTTTTTAACTTTTAAATGGTATAAAGGTCAAAAAGTATTAACAAAAGGAAAAATGCAGTGTTGAAATGCAGCAAGCTGTGGCAGCCCTAAAAGCTGAGTTTACCATAAGTCTCTTCTCTGACAAGTCAAATAGCCAATCACGGTTCAGGATTTCAGGGTGGTACAGAATGCAGACCAATAAAACAAAGAGTAACATCTAGGCTTGCTCTTTTCTTAAAGTGTCATGAGATAACATCTGTTATGCACTGGTGAGTTACAAATAAAGATGAATAATTGACTGTTTGAATTCAAGGGGGGCTCAGGCCACCCATGGCCCTCCCCTGGATACGCCCCTGACTTGTTGCTTGCTACCTCAATAAACCACTTTTCCAATGTGAGAGTTAGTTACATGTTAATGAAACAATTCACAGCAAGCTAGACTTCTTATTTGTCTGCTATATGCACAAAAGATCTTAAAAAAGGCAACAACAACACAAACAATAAGAACATGAGGTTACGTTCAGTGACTGAATAAGCTTAGGTGACACTAAGCAGAAGCAGGCCACATCCACCTGTCACTTAACGAAGTCCCGCCCCTAATTATGAACAACTTTAATCCTTAACATAATTTTAACAGATGAGTTGTGTGAAATCAACCCATTAGTGGATATGAACTATAGAGGCCAAGACTGTTTTTTTGTACAAGGCTGTACACATTTTTATTCATCCTGTATTTTTCAAAATTTAAACATGGAGTTCTATGGGGACTGACTCACTTGTGGTGCAAGCCTCAAGTGGACACTTGAGGAACTGCAGTCATTGCCACTGGAGAATTTGCTTCAGCTTTTAAACACATAATGGTGTGAATAAAAAAAGTAAAGATACATTTATATTTGTGAAACAGACCGCTACATGTGTGTTTTAAGCACATCTGCAGTGGCTTCAATTTTCAGGTGTAGAGTTTCCTGCTTTTAGGACACTAAAATATAAGTGGTGATAACCTTTTTGCTCTCTTGTCCATTACCAACACACCATGACTCAGGCTGAACCTTTAGCAAGTTAAAACTTTATACTCCAGCCAGATAACAGCCTCCAAACAACACCTGAGCATGTTGAGAATCTGTAAACCATCAGGCAGCACAGCCCTGATCTATACAATATGACCATTTGACTTTCTCAGTATCTTTTCATTGATCGACTTCAGCCAAGATAAAGGTCAGGGGTTCACTGAACTTCGGCCGCCTCGCAATCTTCTTCCTCTCCTCAGAAAAAAACCCAGAAGGTCTCCTGTCAGCGCAACAGTATCTTTTTAAAAGTGAGTGGGAAGGAAAAGTGAGAATGTGACCCTGATTCACACCTCCAGACTCCACACAATCTGCACCTCCTCTGAAACGTAACCATGAAGAGAAACATCTGCTCGCTCTCCACACTTTAAAGATGTGTTCTCTTTATATTCACAGTCTTTTCATAAGATTTCTGTTTTTTTGTTCTGGCTCTCTTAAGCCCTGAACTGAAGAGAATCAAGTAAAAACATTCAGAAGTCAAAGGCAGATAAGTGATACAGGTATGTGTCTCTGTTGGCCTTTAGAAAGGAGAGATGATGATTAAATTCAGCAGAGGAGATAAATACTCACATCCAGCACATTTACTCCCACAGAAAACCCTAAATCGACAGAGAAAAACACATTACGGGGGCACCGCAATGTCACTTTAATAAATAGAAACGAATACAAGGTCAGAAAAGGTTGTCAGCCTGTAAATAAATCACTTTTTAATAGACATTAAATCAGTCCTGAACATTCTAAACCTAGAGTTCTGTTAATGGTCTGAAATTCTTCCAGTCATAAAAAGACCAGAAAAAAACAACAAGTCTACATACAAGTTCTGATTTGAATCAAAGCTTGCTATATATAGTTCCTCCTTGTAGATCTTACCCTAACCCTAAACATGTAGATATGCCTGATTGTAGCCATGAGCTAATTTCCATCTGTAGTCCCTTGACAGGTTGGTGGTACACACGTATACAAAATTACATATAACAATACAATACAACCAGGGGGGACATTTGTTGTCACAACTTTGCACAGTTGGTACAAAGGTACTGTATATATATATGATGGCATAGCACAGGAAGAAACACATAGACAATGAAAGAGGCCAGTCAGCTGTCTGAGGGAACAAAGCTCTTTTTGAAGCGTGCCCTCTTCCAGGTCAGAGTCCTGTATCTCTGACCTGATGTCAGAAAACCACAATGACATGCAAGAATCAAGCAACAAATATTGACCAAACAAAAACATGAACTGTGCATTCGTTGACAGAGATATATATTTATAGGCATAAAAAGTGGCTTTGCAATGTTGTTCAAAACAAACCAGGATAAAGTGACATTCAGAGTTTATAGTGTGTAAGGTGGTTAAAATGCTGCTACGGGATGTAAACTAGAGCACCAACTTTGAATATACAGACATAAACACATGCTATTGCACAGGATTAGCATAAATAGCTGTGCTCCATTCAAAACTTCAATCACTAGAGGTAACCAATTGTTAATTCAACCGCCAGTGAAAATATCCAAAAACTCTTTCCATTTATTTGAGTGACTTTAGTACTGTATGGAGATTTTGGGTTACAACAAAGGGTTTTCAACCAAATAGAGCTATTTTTCCAGTAAGAGTTGTTGTGGAGGCTTGCATAAAGAGACAGATACCATTTAATTTCTCCAAAAATATCTTTATATATTTGAGCACATCTCAAATTCCAAGTTAAACAGGACAAAACACAAGGCCAGAAAACCAATGTATTAAAGTGTTTTCAGTGCTCAGTGTCCTATAAGCTCTAAAAGGTCTCCAGCATCAGCTGTTTTTCGTCGCTGTGCTCATAGCACTCTCAGGGTGGTTTCACGTTAGGGAACTGGGCCCCAGATCTGAGTACACTTAACCCCAAGTTCCGGTTCATTTGATCAGTGTGAACACAAAATACCGTTCTTGTGTACTGTGCTGCAAATTGTTTTTGCATCGTACTGTGTTGTAAACAAAAAAAACAACAACACAAGGGAAGGCACCAAGAATGGGCCCTTTGGGGAGATGACATCTGCCAAAGGACCGGCTGCAGCTCTGGCTCATACACACAGGTCCAGACCAGGTCCAGGTGTGTCCCATGTTGCTGATTAAGTTCCAACAAGTCTGCAGCTCCCAGTGGCAGAAAGCAGAGCTGACTGAGAAGAGGGGAGGGTTCACAAGTTAAGAGACAAAACAGGAAAATAAAGAGTGGGCCACATGGGATCAGTTGGTGCTGGCTCCTGAAACAGGGAGCAAACATAGCAGAGCAGGCAGAAATGGAGGGACATCAACAACATTTTCCAACTCCCAGCTCATCAAAAACAGAATCTTGGTCAGAAGGCCTGTTTCAGTAGATGACCTGCATTCCCCTTTTGCACATGCAGGGCTTTGCAATCTAGTAACAAATTACAAACATGCTTTTGACTAACATGACTTCATTAATACATGCTGTCAAGTAAGTGGTAATAAGTATCCAACTTTATTTATAACTTTCAAAATCAAGTAGTTCTGTTAGCGATAATGAAAAACCAACATCTGGTAAGATCATAGCCCGTATAAAACATGGATGTAAACACAAAGACGTCACCCATTGGTTTTCTGATAAGGCATTTTGAAGCCTAAAGATAAGAAGAAATGGACGGAAAAATTCCAACGAATAAATGTGCTATAGATACCTGTTTTAACCACGCTGTAAACATGTTTATTTCTGCTGTTAAGAATTGGACATTTTAGTACTGGACCTGATATTTCTGGGCTTTTGCAGCCAGCCTCAAGGGGACACACAAGGAACTACAGATGTTTGCACCTCTGCATAGCTTCATTTTAAACACCAGAGGTTGCTGCTTGACTTACACTTATACAATAAAGATATCACATTTTTTATTTTATTTGCAACATCCAGTCTGACAAAATAAAGCTGTCCAGTTAGCCAAGAAAACTAAGAAATGTCAGGGGAGGATTTTCCTAATAAATCTTACTGAGTCATATTTCACATTTTAAAGTCTTAAAACAGTCAGAGTTTGAAAAACTTGGTTTGGTTAAAGAAAGAGGCTGCAATGTGTGGACAAAGAAGTGTGAATATAACAGAGAGTGGGGAACGACATGCGGGGAAAGGGGCCACAGGTCGGATTCCCCGAACCCGGGACGCCCGCTCTCAAGGACTTAAGCCTCTGTCCTGAGATGCACCAGAAGTCGACTTCTTTAAGGAATCCATGTGGACCATTTGTTTCACACAGGAATCCCCATCCTCATATAGTTGAAAGTCCTGTGTTTTTTGGACCCATCCACCTACCTTGATTGCTACTCTTTGTTGACCTGCCTTAGCTTCATCAAAACAATAAGACGGCATTATAGACGTGCTAGTATATTATTTTAAACTGCTTAAACTGAGGTTATTGAAAAATTGAAAAGGGTTTATTAAGTTAGTGTTGTTCTCAAAGTAATATTGCAAATGTTTGTCATGCAAGATGAACTACGTCATCTCAAGGCAGCAACTGGTAATGAAATGTAGAGTTGCAGAGATACTTGTGTGTTAGCCTGCCTAAAAGAATCAGAGCTAATAATGATGCTGAAAATGATGTTAATTTCTGAATCTGATGGCTGTTCACAGTTTCCTCAAGGTGTCTCTGGTTGGTTTCTCTCTGTCACGTCCTGCAGGTTGTCATCGATTTACCGGAAAATAAGGGGAAGGATTTCCACCCAAACAGAAATCCCTTTGCTTCGGATCAGTGCGACACGTTCTGCTTGACCGGTGAAATGTTTTCTCAGAGATATTACACACCCTCTGAACTTCCCATCAGTCACAGCAGGATGAAGTTTTCAGCCTCAAAGACGACGGTGTGAGGTGTCGAGTGACGGGTCATCCGGGGTTGTCATGGACACTGAGCAGGGCCACAGTCACAACTCCAGCATCTGAGGTATGACGTCCTGGGAGTCCACGAGCCTCAAAAAACCCCAAGCTGTCTGTGAGCTGTGTGGATATAAATAGGTGTTCATTTTCCAGGTGATACAGCACCAAAGTCTCACTGCCACATCTGTGTCTGACTGAATCTGTCAGCATGGAGACTGGGACAGCAATTAGCAGAGATGGTGGTGTGATGTGAGAACAGATGTGACTGTGCTTCTGCAAACAGGGCTGCACGGAGGGAAAAAAGTATTCAACACTCTATAGTCAGTGTTAGCAAAGAGCGATACATTTTCAGTCTTTTATTGAGCCCCTGAAGGTTCAGGTGAGAAGAAGTCATTTGTGAATCAAAATGATTATCAACCTTGCGCACACATAAACCATGCGAACAGATTTAAAATGTTTAGTTTTTTCTCACCTGAACCTTCAGGGGCTACAACATCTTTTAATAATCTTTAAGTATTTATTTTTTTAAATGGGACTGAATCACTCTTTGAGCCATTCATTGTTTTCTGTCTTCATCTACTTGTTCTCTGTTTCTAGAAACAGTAAAATGAAAGTTGCATAAATCTTAGAATGGTTTGCCTGCTCGTGCTATCAGGTTATGTTACACACCTTTATGAAGTGAATATGGATGAGCACAGTTTGCCCAGTAACGTGTTTCAAAAGAAAGTATTTTTTGTGCCTTTCACCAGCAAGGACCAAACTAGAGGTCTGCAAACCAACCTGAGCACTACGGAAAATGAAGCCAAACCTCGGGCTCGGCCAGGAAGGGCTTTGTTTTTTAAATAGATAATTCAAGCTCATCAGATTTGGGCTCATCTCTCGTTTTGACAAATGTGAAAGTCAACTAAAGTGACCAAAAACTTCCTCAGAAAACAGGTGTATTTCTGCTGCCAAGATGTCATTTTAATATGGGCATCTACGGACATGGACCCACTTTTGGAGCCAGCCACAAGTGGCCGCTTTAGGAACTGCAACCTTTGGCACTTTATTATAGGCTTCATATGTTCAACCCTGGTCATTTCCACTAAATATAAATTGAATTTAGTGAAACCTATTAAACTAATGTGTATGCAAACATTGGAAATTCCAGATATGATAGAACTACAATAACTACAAGAGGTAGTACAGACTCTCCTCTGCTTATGGCGTTTGTGTTGTTTATAGATCCTGAAAAAGTCCATATGCAAACTAATCACTGTATAAATCTACTGATTTGAGTCTATTTGTGTAGTTACATGTTTTCCAGTAATTTACATTCACTGCCTTATATTTATGTTTGATAGAAGGTTAATAATGATGTATCTTTGAATGGGAAAATCATCAGAGCTAAGAACAATTTTAAAAGTACAGATGGACTTTTCATAAAATGATTACTAATAAACTGTGACTGGATTATCCTGTAAAGATCTGAAGTGTCCTCTTTGTTTCTGTGACATTTTGCAGCCTTGAGTGTCTCTGAGTGTTTGAGGCGGCTGTGATTTAAATGCTGGTATTTGTTTTTCTTTAAAGCAGCAGCAGCAGCAGAGTTACAGGGCAGTGAACTAGAAAATGACATTTTAAAGTCATCTGTAGCTTCTGCAGAGTGTTGTGCCCTTTCCTCTGCGGGGTAAATATTAACACAGTCAATGCCTTCTTCTTATTCGTCTTCTTCTCTGAGATGATGATGTATCCAGAAAACAGAAGGAAACTGCAGCAAGGAGGGGCAATTTCTTTTTACTCCCTTTGACCTTTAAATTATACATGCAAAATGTAGCATTATGTGAAAGCGTTTAGCATCACAGTGTTGGTATTATTTTTTACAATGTGTTTAGCCTTTCCACAAATCTAAATTATTACCATTGATATTCAAACAAAACATTAACTTGAACATAATGCCTTTATGTGGACCAACTATCAGTATGTTACATCATTCAAGCACATTGCCCAGACAAAAAATCTCTTGAGAATGATTAAAATTATTCATATTGATTTGTGTTTTCAAGTCAATTATTTTGAATAAATGAAATGAACACTTTACTGCACACGTAGTTCCAGCACAACATCTTAATCTCCACCCACCATTACAGAACCACTTAATCATTCTTGCTCATTATCTCATTTGTACCCTCTAATTGGCTTCTTCTGGATTCCAATGGGCTTCTCCATGGCATCATGTCTAGGATAAAACTTTGCTTGGTTATTGCTGCCACTTCAAACCCCACCAGTCAACAAATCAGCAAGCCAGGTTCAATTTGAATACCTTTTTCTGATGTGGTTAATTTTGTGATTGTTGTGCACGTTTACCATGGTCAACATTTTTCAGGTTTTACTTATTGCAATGAAAAGGTTAAACCAACAAAGGACTTAAATCCAGGAGACAGGAGCTTGATTCTTGAGCAAAACCCATCCTTATTATGTATTTTGAAGTTTATGCGATGTACACAAATTGCAAGATGTAAAAGTAACATTTCTACTGAATATGCCAGTATAAAGCCAAACAATCAGTGGTGGCAGGGGCATCATTCTCGGGTATGGTTTGTATGTTTTATTTGTGTTGCTTTGTTGGAAAGTCTACCTGATACATATTTTAGTCGCTTACCTGACCCTGGCTCCCTGCTTTAAGCCAAAGAAAGTCTGTCTCTCCATACCTTCTGAGACCTGCCTCTGGATCTCAGCTAAGCTGGTTCTCACTGAACATGTAAATTATACATTTAAAGAGACAATATGTTGATTCCTCCGCCAGGGGGCTCTCAATCAATACTACAATAACAAAAGACAACGTCGAGGTTGGCGGGGAATCATGAGAGTCCTCTCTACTACTACCCCCCATATCCAAGTAAAATTTACATGACGTTTTTATCACAGCAGCACATACAGCAACAGGACGGCAGCTTTCAGTAGCAATTCCAGCTTCCTTATGTAGCAGTCTTTGACGAAACATCCAATGTCATATTTGCTTTAAAAACGGTCACTATTTCCAAAACAGCTGTCTGCTTTGGTTTTAACAAATCTTATCGAAACATTATTGGGGACTACTTTCAGTGGATGATGACTTCAAAGACTTTAAATATTTGAATTTGATTTTAATACCTTGATTTTCTGCAACCCCCTCTCTTCTTGCATCCTGTCACCATCTGTTTGTGTTTGTGTTTCTGGAACATAATTCTGCTGCCATTTTGGAGAGGACTCTCATTAAAAGAGCCTCTTATCTCCAGAGACCCTCCTACTGAAATAAAAGGTCAAATAAAGCATAAAGTAGATGATAGCAGACAGGTGTTGCTGTTGTTGTGTCTCCTGCACGTGCAGCATGTGAAAAGTCTAATGAGATCTGTTTGGCGTGCGTTCACGTTGCTCTGTGAGACAAACAGGACCTGACTCCTACCGGCTCGCTCTGTCTGAACATGCTGGAGGTCAAAACAGACAATTTCACACATTTATAAAACAAACTTTCTCATTTCCAGTTTAAAAACAACAATTAGCATGGTGCTAAGGGACAACAGCTAACCAGGTCATCTTGTCCTTATGGTCGCCTTCTTCCCTCTGTCTATCACATGTGGTTGTTTTTGCCGCCGCTCTGCCTCCTCACTCAGCGCTGATTTGCCCCATTAGTCGAGCATATGTGTGGATTGTGCTGTCGATCCCAATCAGCTGATTTGGAGCCCAGGCCTTGTCTCCCCAGGGAGCCTTCCTCCTCTACTTCCTCTCCTGTCCCCAAAAAGGGGTAACAGTAATTTGAGAACATTTTCAATTTCTGCCTAGATCTGAGTTAACATGAGCAAAGCCATATTGAAAACCCTAGTTTCCATTCCACCTTATTTTTTTCTTTATCTTCAATACCTTCTACTCTAATTCAAGACTTCTTCGCTCCTCATGCATCATTGCTTTTCCTCCTCACATATTTTTTTTCATTATCTGTTTCTTTACCCTTTTCACACTCTGGTAAAAAAAAAAAATCTGTTTCTCTTTAATTGTCTTGTTTCCATGCTACCCAAGTCAGAAATGTCTTATTTCTTTTTTCCCTCTTCTTTTCAACTGATCTGAAACCTTGATGATATGTCACGTATGGTGACAACAGGAAGACACCAGGCAAAGCTGGAGCAGTTCAAATACATTTCTTGATAAAAATTGAAAACAAAAAAGAAGATGTACAAAACGGTGAGGCAGGCAATGTTCAAACAAGAAGCATAGAAATACAAAGAGTGGTCAGAGATTTAAGAGTTGAAACAAGACACGATGACTAAATATTGAAGCAAATTGATGAAAGTGTACATGAGGCAACACATTCCTTTGAATGTCTCTGTCTTTGTTTGATTGTCCTTTACGTTTTCTTCTCCCAATTGACTTCATCCTAACCTTTCTCTGGGAGTGTGTTTATGTTCCTTCAGCCCTATGTTCCCTCAGTATTACTGCAGCAGTGAATACAAGGTTACATATCCAAAACATAAAATGCGAATATATTTGGCGTATATTTCCACCGTGCTGTTCTGATCGTTTTACCTCCTCCGTCTCTGGGTTTTACCTCCTCCGTCTCTGTGCTGACTGACGCCTCGCTGCTCGGCGCTCAGCAAGGACTTTTCAAAAGGTGGACACTTTCTGCTCTTCACTCGCAGGCTTCAGCTCACAGTGAGAATGTCTAACTTTAGCGTGTGTGTGTGTGCAATTAGAGAGTGAGTAGAGCATGTCAGTAGACTCTTTACAAAGTTGCCGTTGGCAGCGTAGCTCCTCATCATCTCCACATCGGGATAAAATGAACCCATGAGACTGGTGCCCCCGAGTTCCTCAGTAGACTTAATTTAACAGAGTTAAAATCAATTTCTCGGCACTCTCTTGGGTCAAATTAACTATCTTCTCGTATGAAGAAACACCAACTACTTGACAGCTCGTCCAAATCCCGACTGTGTCCGTCTGTCCTTCGACTGGCAAAGCGCTTTTCATTTCTCCGCCAATCTCCCGTTCTGTCTTGGAGCGTGGGCCGTCCGCATGGCAAGCTACGATTTGCCAAGAAAGTGACTGGATGGTGATGGCGCTCAGGCTGCTCTCCATATCTCAGTATGTTTCGGTTCACAGTAATTGCTCTTATTTGTTGAGACACACAGCGAAGATGACACGGGCTGAAATGAAAAACTGCAACTCTGATGTAAGAAGTGAGTGTTGATTTAGAGCCGAGTTAAACAGTGAGGTCACAGCTTGTCCTGCCACAGTCGAGCTGTTTGCAGAACATCAACGTGTCAGTTTATGTGACGACAGTTTGAAAGGTTTGGTAAACAAGCTGTGAGACTGATGCACCTGATAAATGACCGTTCACAAAGCAGTGCCCCCTTTTTGTCACCTAATTCACACTGCGGCCATTTTGCAACTACTTCATGATGAGATAGCTGAAATGCTGTGATAATGTTTTAGCGATGAGTTCCGCTTTGTAAAGCAGTGTTCACTCAAAAAAATATGTGCATGATTCCCCCTTCTGACAATCCAAAACAACATCCAGATTTTGTAATGGATCTTTAGATGATCTTGTCATATTGTAAGTTTATGTTTATTTGATTTAAAAATAAATCACATGCACAGGTGAGGTAGAAACCCAAATGAACAAAGTTAAAATGAAAATAAAAAAATGACGATTCAATTTCAATTTGACTGTGGTGTGAGGTGTGTTAAGAGTTATTCGATCAGAAGGACAATGGGGCCACTCGAGTTCAAATCCTAAATATTAAACATGTTCAATATTTACGATCCGACATCCTGTTGTGTTGAGTGAGACCCGAGGACAGCCGAGCACACGCTCTGTGGATTGTCACGTGGAACAAACTGATATCCAATTGGAAGCGAGTTGTCTGTAGAAAGACGCCCGACGGCCGCAGCAAATACATTTTTACTCACTGCAACTGTCTTTATCCATTGTTTAAGTTTTTTCTTTGTGAATTTTCTGCGAGAAGTAGACCAAAAACTATCACCAATTCCTCCGGCCTGTCATCCACCATGTTTGCTTCCTCTATAGTTATGTTTGTCTGTGTTTCACTCTGTTGTTGCTGTGCAAATTTGCAGTCAAATGCTGAATATTAACAAGAATAAAGAGTTCAATTAACGCTAATCGCCTGGATGTATTTCCTTTGCTTTGTTCAAAACTAAAATGAGCTCCAATTATAGGTAATCAAGGACTAATCAGCGTGCACATTGTGTGTTAGGAGGTGATGGTCCAGTTAAGTGGTGGGATTGGCAAACATACTCCTGGTTTATTTCCCCTTTGCTGTAAAGTGGAAGCACACTGCTGTATTTTAATAAGAATAACCCTAAACTGCATGTAGTAGTCCCAAAAAAGGAGTGCTGCTGCTGTTTAGAAAGTTCTGTAAAAATCTTAAAATCATTGTGTCCCCAAGTTAAAACTAAATGTTGCACAACTTCTTAAGTAATGAGATTGTACAAAATGTTTCCATCAACCCAAATTGTATGATTAATGTAGAGGAGGGGAAAGTGTAATATTATCTTCTGAGATGTATTCAAAGAAAGGTAAAAAGAACCAATAGGTTAGATATGTAAGAACCTGTAAACTGTACTTCATTTTCTCTCCCTCCTGTCACTGAGCTTCGGCAGCCTCAGAGTTCTGTGCGTCGGCCGCGATGCAGCGATGCGAGATAACTCGCCGTGTCACAGGATGCCTTTTAATAATGGCCCCGATGATAAATTGCTTTAATCAGGGGAGCGGGCTTTTCCTGTAACTTATGGTACAGGAAGCTTGTGAAGAGAATTGTTATGCCAAGCCTCATTGAGCGTCTTAATGTGAATTTCTTCGTGTCCACAATTAGATTAAAGCTGTGACATGGCGGCCGGCCTGGTTCAGGCCCCCTGACGGCTTCTTCTTCTTCTAGAGAGCAATAGATGAAGGCAGCGGAGAGCAAATGGAGAAGAAGAGTGTGTAAGTGTGTGTGTGCTGAGCGGGTGTTGGAGTCAGTGAACGGATCAATGGAAGTCATTATATGGTGCTTACCGTTTGGCCAGGTCACGGTTTGATGGATGTGTTGTGGCAGGTAATGGTCCTCTGCAGCCTCTGCCTGAGCAAACAAAGATGATGAACTCAGATGTGTTCGCTTGTCAACAACTCGTCCCAGCTTCGTCTGGTTCAGCAGCTGCCAGCGGAGCCTGAAACCTGCCTTGTACTCATGTGTAGAACAAACACGGCAGAGAGCATGTGGTCAAAACGACAGAAATGAAACCAAAATGACCATGGGTTTTGAAACTGAGATCACATTTAGAATATTTAGTTGTGGGAATGGCTCAAAATATCCTGGTGATTCTGGTGGTTTGGTATTGTTAGCAGCCTTCATCATTTACGTCACTGGGAGCCTGGGTAGAGATACCAGACGGTTTTAAATATGACCCTTAAGATCTGATTGGAGCCTTTAAAGGTATGCACAGCTCTGCAAATAAAATAACACAACATATACGGTTTATTCAAAGGCATCCATCCTTCATAATGAATCAATTGTACTTCAAATTCTCTACAAAATAGACAAAAACAAACTCTGCCTTACATTCCTCTGTTAGCATCCACATGCTAACAGTACACTGAAATTATCTGTGTTAGAAGAAGTAGGATTAAATAACGCATTTATGTTACCACTAATAAGTCAAAGGGTATTTGGAATACCAGTAATGGGGCGCTGGTGGCTGAGTGGTTAGGGTGCGATCCCATGTACAGAGGCCGTATTCCTTGAAGCGGAGCGGCCCAGGTTCAAATCCAAACTGTGGCTCCTTTTCCCGCATGTAATTCCCAACTCTCTCTGTTCATAGTTTCTGACACTGTCTTATCTCTACAATAAAGGCATAAAAAGCACACAAAAAGCAGTTATCTTTTGGATACATATTTAACAAGAAGCAAGAGATAAATTAACTGAGTTTTGATAATAAAGACAGAAAACTGCTTATTAGGTGAAAGAAAGAAATAATCTTTAAAAAGCTGTAACGAGGTATTTCATGTTTTTTTTACAAGATCAAATGTGTTGTTGTTTTTTGCTAGACTGCGATGAGTCCAAAAGTGCTTTAAAAAAAGAAAAGAATTGTCTGGGTCAAACATGTTAGAGTACCTGGAAATGAGTCTGATCAAATGAGGGAGAAGAAGGAATCAAACCCTAAATAGGTGCTTATAAAAGGCTACATCGTGTTTCTGTGTGAAAGCCTTTTAAGTGCGTCCATATTTGACAGCAATGGGGATGCAAGTTTTTGTTGGATTACACACAAAACAAAGGTCAAAATGCTTGTGCAAGATCTCATAGACCATGTCAGGAAATGTATATTTTCTGGGGCGCTGACCCTGATTTCCAAGTCTTTCCACTGTTCTATCTGTACAATTAAAAGCCAAAAAATGACTCTTCAAAAAAAAGTAGGTTACTCACATTGTGTAGAGGCCAGAAAGACAGCACACCTAAACACACACACACATGTAAAGTGAGGCTGTTAGCTTCATCACCCTTCCTGGAGAGATAAAATCTGCTTAAAAGTGCACCACTCATTGTGCATCTTTTGTGTTTTTTTCTCTCCAGGTTATGAGACCACAGATATCCACTTTACAAATGCAAGAGATGTTCAGCCCATTCGTCCTACCTCATCCAACGATGCATACTGTTACAAGAGACAATGTTGAATTGAAATCTTGGAGACTATTACTTGAAATTGTTGAAAACACCTGACATGTGGAACAATTCAGGGGTCTAGAATAAAGCTACGAATTTGCACAAAAGAAGAGAAATAATCGGTGTCATGAAGGTCACAAAACGGCTCAGAAATGAGAAAGAGAACAAAAACGCAGGTCAAGGGTATGCTTCACAGAGCTGCAGCAGCTTCAAAGAAATCCATCTAATGGAGCTCCTGCTCGACTGTGGGGAGGATCCTCAGCTCATTGTGTGTGTTTGCATCACATCATACATGAATGTGAAGAGCTCAGGCTCAATAGCTTCTTCCTGAAAGCAGAAAATAAATACATTTCTGTTTTCTTTAAAAGGAGAAAGAAACCTCTCATAACAGCACCATCTGCCTGCTTTTATCTGGAAAATAAGTTTATTGGATCCAGAAACAAGTGCAAGAGCGTTGTGAAACAGCTCAACCTGGGCTGCGGAGTTTCTCCCACCCCTGCAGACTAAAGGAGTGACACACAGCGGGGATGGAGAGGCCATTTTGTCTTTTTGGAAAGGCACTTTAGCTGCAGCCTCTCTGAGTGCTTTTATCATTATACGCCACTACAGTCTGGCCATTTGTTCTGACCTTGGGAAATGGTTTTAAAGGTCTCACTGTGTATGTATGTGTGCTCGAGAAATTGCCTGGATTGAGATGTTCCGTGAAAATATGTAGTGAACGGCCTCCGTCGGCCCAGGCGGGGGTGGATAAGGGGAAAGCTATTTGGGGGACGGGGGCACAATCCAATTTGTTTGTTCACACTCCAGCAGAGCCAGATCTGAACAATTGATACATTAGGACTGGTTTTAGAGAGCAAATATAGCAGCCTGAGAGAGAGAGGAGAGGAGGAGAAGAGGACTATATATTGCAGAGAAGTGCTCCAAGAGTAAATTTACCTCATGGGCCATTGCACAGGGCGCAATATGAAACTATGATAAAAAAGAAATTGCTTTATTCTCCAAGTTATCAATATAATTCTGTCTCCCTGGCTCGCCCGTCTCATTTTGGCGGCAGGAATCTTTTGTTACCATGAATTTTCAGATGCAAAAAAAACCCCAGCACTTGTGAGGGTTCATTCAACATTCAGAGATAAATGCGCTCCAGGAGAGCGATGCTTCACTCAATTTGAAAAGCCCTGGCTTGCTGTAACATCCAAATCCTTCAGAGTTGAACATGTCATCTTCGCCTGCAGTGACAAAGGAAATAAATTAGGAAAATGCGATGTCCTTAAATCACAATGTGGTGTTGGGCGGAAAAAGAAGGAGACTGAGCCAATGATATCTGTGAGGACGACACAGTCCAGTTCGGCGCAGAAAAATAGGGACAGCTGTTATTTCCTATTCAGCTGCAGGATTCCTGGGCCTGATAATGTCTAATAACGCGCCATAAATTAAATCTGACGCAACAGTGCGCTCACGACGGCGTCCGCTCGGATAGATAGTGAGGTTCGATGTCTCAAAACGAGATTTTGGCAAAACCATTATGGGAGGCTGTGGAGTCTTTTTTCTTTTTCATTTATTCATTTAATAGGATTATTCATGGGGCAATGATGACAGCATGGGGAGGGGGGCTCGGGGCCCTTGTAGTGGAGAGACACAGACAAGAACTGGTTTCAGTTACTGCTGCTGGTATTTTATGATTCTGCTCATAAACAAACATTCAAAGCAGTGGATTCTTGTTTGATGTTATTTAAGTTAAGGTTGAACACAGTTTATCAGATTTACAAATTGTGTTTGCTTTTAAATTCTCTGTTGAAACACTATTTGAGAGCATTCACTTTCCTCAAAGTGATGCATTAACCGTAAGACATATTTTGTGTGTTTATAGCATGAATTGGTCCATTACTCATATCTACTGTGCATTTGCACCAACAATTCCTTTCCACCTGAATACCTTTAGATTTTACTCAGCACAGTACCACTTTCTTATAACTTTAGGTATTCATGGAGTGGTTTTTGTAAGCTTTGCTAAAATTGGTCAATTTCTTGCTCAAAGAAGCTGCGAGAAGAAAGTGTGCAGCTTGGATTTGAGGTGCACTATATGTCGAGAATATGGACTTTTATGATGACTTTAGAAGAGGCTTTTGTTGTTTCATACACTGACTGAATATTTGTGAATGACATTGACATTTCTTTTTACATTTCTCTGCACTTAATTTTCTCCCTTAGGTGGATCGCAGAGCTTTTTTCCCGCTACAGGTGTAAATATGGAGCTTATTCAGTTCAGGAGGGATGTGCAAGAACTTCAGAGGTCGCTTTGTAAAAGGACCCCAAAAAAGCAACTTCTTCAACTTTACAACTTATTTTAGGTATGTTTCAAATCCAATGCAGTTTACCTTTTTGTCGCTGCACTTACAGCGCACTCAGTTGAAAATAGTTCAGCTTTAGAATCCTGCTGCACTCGTCAATGTCGCTTCTCCCTCAACGACCAATCAATGAGGGGCAGGACTTCTGATATTAACCCTGTCTTTCCAGGTCTAGAGCTACTGCTGACGCCAGGACATGATTTCTCTATCTAAATTTCCTTCTATAAAAGCATATGCTGCTTTGGTGAGTCGTTTTGTTATAGCTTACAGCTAACAAGTTCAGTAGCAACAGTTTATTTGTTGTAGGCGTAGTTCAGCTAACTGCATATGACCCATTTAGTTTTTACTTTTGGTGAACCACTGTTGGTTTCATAAGCCTGGTTTTGTGAGTTTACCACCAACCAGTCAAGTTACAGCACAACAAAGCACAGATTACTTAACTAACTAACACACCCATTGAGTAGCAGCAGCCTTGGTTTTGTGTAGATAAGTTATGTAGTTTAGCCTGCTTACTTCTTACCAGTGAGGTTACAAAGTGACTTTTCTGCAAGAATTGTTTAGCAAGCTAATACTCAACCAGTTCAGTGATACTACCATCTGCTTCAGAATTGTAGTTTATTGAGCTAGCTAACATCCATCCATGCAGTCACACAACAGGTGAATGAATCGTCTCATTTAAGGGGTTTTCAGTGGTCCAGGATAAGAACAACAATGACAGGACGTTGGCACCTTCAGTAAAACAATATAAGCTTACAAGACTGGCTCTTTTTCTGTAACAGTAGAAGAATAGCAGCTTCTTCTCACAGATGTAAATCACTTTGGACAAAAGCGTCTGCTAGATGAATTTGTAACATTGCAAATCTAAACTTGAAAGGAGCTATTTATAATTTACTGACGTGGTTACACTTTAAAATTAAAGATTAAAAGTGCATACTGAATGGATAGAAAAACATACAACTTTTGTTTTAAAAAGATCCCTAAGGTGGTTTGTAAATCCAGGAAACCAGTCCCAGAGAAGATTTGTGTTGTATTTGTTTTTTTAGATTTCAACTATGCCTTAAAATCCCCCGGCGACTGTAGATTAGTGATGTGGAAATGGAGCTAAAGCACAGAAGCACTGCCACTGCCAAAACTGAGTTGTGTCTAATTAGTCAAAGCCTCATTTCACAAACTCTTCATTAGTGACACCCACTGGTAATAATAATTTAAACTTCATAAATAATGATGAATATTCATTTTCTGATGCCATAGCACTCACATAACTGAAAAGCAGAAACCATGTTCATACCACTTCAGTTACAGATGATGACGCTGACTTCAAGCTGTTATTGCAAGGTTGTTTTTTTTTTCGTTTCAACATATTTATTTTAAGGCAAAAATGTAAGTAATATGGTAATCGTCCACATAAGTCTGTGCCTACAGCAATATATATTCGATTGAGAAATGTTGGGTACATTTTTTTTAAAATTCAAAATTAGGGGGGCTAAAATAACTTCTGCAGATAATCAAATATTATTTATTTCTCTGTGTGAATGGTGTCCCTAAACCCAGTGGTGATTCTAGAGTCTGTTGGGGCCCTAGGCAAAAATCAATTGGGGGGGTCCTCCAACCAGTGTTCATAACCATTATGTCTGCCAGACGATGCTTCCTCCTCAACCTCTTTTTTCACTCCTATAGACGGCTAATTCCTCTTAATTTTTCTTCAGTGACTTTCATTGACAAACTTCATAGAGTGAGTGCTGTCAGATGGGGCCACACAAGGGAAGTTTCCAACTGTCATTGCAAAATTTTCACATTTTGAGCCACTGCTTTGGTTTAAGTTTGTGAGCCCTCAGGGGCCCCCTACTGGTCTGGGGTTTAGGCAGCGCCTCTGCCTAAACTCTGCATGTGCTTCTGTTGAGGCAACAGATTTAGAAAACTGAAACCTATTTAATTATATTTTTTGCTAAGAAAAATAATTTTATTTTAATTACATTCTTGAAATGTATACATCTAAGAAAGAAAAATGATGAGTCTATCAGTTTAAACATCACTTGCACAGACGCTGCCGTGTAAGAACCTGCAGACAAACAAAAGTCAGAATTGTGCCTTATTTTTATTCCTCTCCCTTTTTTTTCCGTCTCCAAGTAACACTCAAAATAAAAAGCCACTTAATCCATCTTCTCCCGCATAAGGCCTCTTTGCCAGGCAGCAGAAATGGTAAAGTACATAAGTCTGCAGCAACGCGTCAGCCTTATACAGAAAAACCATCTGTCTTCATCATTCTCCGGGCACAATTGATCTGCAGCACTCTGGAAAGTATTTATTATGAAAAGTCTCATTTTTTAAGCGGCCCGTTTAAAGTAGCAGCGGCAATAAATCACCCCTGAATCGGAGCAAATCAGAACGGGCCCTCCAACTGGAATCCATTATTTCTATTATATCAGCTCTAAGTGGACATAACAGCTTAATCCAGTATCGATCTGACCATGTGCGTTGGTCATCCCATCCCATCCCCTTGATATTTGAGATACTGCGTGACAAGCCTTGCATCTGCTCTCACTTTAAATAATCACTGAGGAGAGTCTGTGAGCTAGTACGGCTAACTCCTTCCTCATTAGACAGCAATAAATAATGTGTGTGTGTGTGTGTGTGTGTGTGTGAGGTCTAATCCTGGCTAATACTCTGTTTAATACCAGAGAACTTCAGCGAGCTGGCAGCGCTGGTAATTAAGTGAGCAGCAGTCTGTTCTGATGGCTCTCATACACACGGGCATAAATTATTGAAGTGCCGTTAAAATAAATAATGAAGTCGATTGCAGCATTTTGGATGTGGGCGGGAGGTTAAATTATGCATGAGCTCAATATTTGTAAGTGTAATAGGAAGCAAGTGTGGTGGATTTTAAACCGCGAGGAAATAAATCCCCCACCTACTGCTATTAGCCAGATTTAATTTAAGAGGAAAAAAACTCAGGAGTCGGAGTCGACGGCAGATATCAGAGTAAATATACATGAAATAATTCCGCGGTGGTCACCCACGGTGTGTTTACCCAACACGCCAGGATGCCTGGTTTTGATTTTTGATGATGTTTCACAGTGAGCTCCTTCTGCTGATATGGTGCCTGAATCTGGAGCTGGGATAAGCCTCGAGGCTCTGGACCTGATGGGTCAGCCAGGGTCAGGCAGCGTAAGGGGCCTGTGTATCAGGAGCATCTAAGTTTGCTAATGCAGAACCTTCACTACACCAGACTTGGAGACTTATCTATCGATGATTCTTTGGGCACTAATTTGACGGCCCTGGTTGTCTTAAGCACATGGCGCAAAGGGATTCTGGCCGTGTCCAACTATGTTTTGCCTGCTCCCAATCTGGGCGCTTTAAA
Organism: Tautogolabrus adspersus; assembly: GCA_020745685.1. NCBI lineage: Eukaryota > Metazoa > Chordata > Actinopteri > Labriformes > Labridae > Tautogolabrus > Tautogolabrus adspersus. The sequence goes on along the minus strand of CM036540.1, from coordinate 25,798,380 downwards.
GGGAATGAGAGCTGACTCTCTGACTGGTTTGATTTATGTTCAAAACAAACCTATGTATAATCAAGCAACTTAATTTAACCACTTTAAGGTTAAAGAGGACATATTATATCCCCTTTCCACATTTTCAAACAGTCCCCTGTGGTCTAAATGAAACATCTGTGCTGTGCTTTGGTCAAAATATAACATGAATCAAGCACCAGAGGAGGTTTGTGACCCTGTATAAACCAGCTCTCTCAGAACACTCCGTTTTGGTGTGTGTGTCTTTTTAAATGCAATGACCCCCCCCCCTAAGTTTTTTTGCGGTACATATAATTCTTTCACTAGCGAGAATAAAAATGGCAGACCTACGCAAAAGTTTTACTCTAGGCTGGGGGTGGAGTCCATGGGAGGAGATACCAGGGGAGGTGAGGGTTTTTTTTCTCCACCAGAATCCCACTGTGATGTCACAAGGGGAGCAATTATGAAACGGAGCATTTTTCTCTGTGTTGTAAGACTTATGCAGACCACAAACAAAGGACTGGATGAGTTTATTTCACATTTTGTGGGTCGGTAGACACTCAGGTTACCCAAATATATGTTCGAAAACACTGTCAAAGTGTATTTTTCATAATATGTCCCCTTTAAGAGCAAGGTGTGCCTTCAGGCCATTGCGCTGATACTTACACAACGGATTTCCGTCTTTTTTCTTACATAGACCGAACTCTGGCCGGCTCATTAAACGTCCCTTTTTTTCCTTGTGCCTATGAGCACGGAGAACACACACAGGACACTGTATGAAATATGTTGATGGTGGTTAAATTTGATGCCAGCTAATGAAGTTACTTTTCATTGAAGCATTCCGACAACATCAGCAACAAACGAATAGACGATGTGAACATTTCTGCATGAGGCACAAAAGCACATCCTGAATAATTTTTAAAATCTTCAGACATGCTGACAGAACTGGACAGGATCAAAATGTTTGTTTGATCCACCAATCGCCCAGACCTCCATTTAACCAGACCTAAGTCAGTATATTTCCTCAAAGCTTTCTTGTTGCAGACACAAAATATTATTGAAATGGTGATGCATTCCTTAGAAATTGAATCTGATAATTTGAGTAGAGCTAGCAGAACAGTAGATTTAAGAAAGATTAGAACCACAAATGTACTCTATATATCTCCCAAACAACACAAGGCTTAAGTCGAAGCCAGTAAGAAGAGCTTTGACAAACACACAAGAACAGCAATATCTCTTGTAATTAATCAGCTATCTTTGGCAAGATGATTGTGTGTTCATGTTGGACATCAGAGTTTGTTGTGCGAGGCTGTTTGAGGACGTTTTTCAGCTTTGGGCTTCATGCTATTTCTACTGTCAACAAAGCCCAGCTGACTGGCTTTGATCGGTAGATCGGTAGATAACTTGAGAAATTATAGAAGATCTTTGGACAACAGAATGCCATTGGCTAGATTTTTAGATTTTGAAGAGGGCCATTGCAAAAGCTTTCTTGTTTGATGAATTTGGAGTTAGCATGGGCTGGCTGTGAAGTTGTTGAAGTTAATTTTTGTCATTTTTGATGAAGCTGGTCTCGAAGTTTCCCACTTTTTGTGTTCTAGTCTCTAAACTGGACCCAAACAAGAAGTCCTCTTGGATTTGAAAGTGTTCTCCTGTACAGGAGAGCATCTTTGACGTTTATAACTAATTAATATTTCCATTTAATTCTGTTGGCATTAGATTTTTTTGTGTAAACTGCCAACAGAAATACACAATGAAGACAATATGTATGTATGACTCGCATATGGACACACATGCACGTGCAAACACTCAGGTTGCCTCAAGTCAGTAATGGCCTCCAGCCTCCCTCCTCCGTCTCATACATCGATAAATAGGCTGAAGCCGAGCGTGAAATGAAAAGCAAGAGAACAGCATGAAATGGGACTAAAGTTGGGAAAATGGATGTATTTATCCCTTTGTTTTTGAAGAAGGCCGGGAATATGATGGCACAGTTTTTACATAAAACCATGCAATCTTCACAAACATCGCTGATATTACGCTTATTTTTTACGCCCTGCTCCTGTTTTATTCTGTGTCACAATGTATCATTGTCAGTGACGGTTGTCTGCCGTTGTTTCAGTCTGATATGCAGATGAGAACAATGTCAGGGAAAATAACAGGAATTATCATTTAGAACAACAACATGCTGTATTACACAGACCCGGGAGAGGGTCGGCGTTCCACCCAAATGTGTCTTTTATTTCTTGTATTATTTTAATGACTTTTTTGTCTAAACATTAAACCATGACACGAAGCATATTGACATCATTTATTATGTTGCTGCAGGTTTCTTTGTACTAAAGTGGGTCCTTTGTGAAAGATTTATGCTGCATAAACATGAGACAATCACAGAGCAGCAACTTCTCTTAGGTCTTTCTAGACAAACATCCTGCTTAAAATTTGACATACTTTAATTATTTAGTTGTGTGCACACAGTCTGTATAGTAATGAACTACGCCATTGTCTGGAAACGCTTTACAGGCCAGATTCAATGAAAGTTTTTTGAGCGTCCACCAAGAATCTTTTTACATTGTGACTGTAACGAACATGTCGGCATTAAGGGATTAAGTAAAACATAATTTGCACAGTAAGTAGTGGGTGCATTTCATTTACATGTTCATGCTCTTTCCATGCATTATACATGCAAATATTGACCCTTTCTGTAGTGTTGTGTTTTTGTTATTGGTGATAAAGTCATTGCCAAACTGCTTGGGTGAAAGAAAATGAAAATTAAGAGGCAGAAATCTTGGGCAAAACCAAATTCATGACAGCCATCTACCAAAACTGCGCCGGGCTTGAAAAGTTGGATAGGGGGAGATGGGATAAGATGCAGGAAGAAGGATAGGGACACATGTGTGTGTGTGTGTGTGTGGGGGGGCTCTCTCTCTGAATGTACAGAGAGAGAGCATTGTAAACAGCTGATCATGGATAATCAGGTTGAACTCTGAAACTTTTGATAATTAATAATAATGTTATACACACTAACTGATAGGAACAAATACAACAGTTATCTACATACAGTATTACAAACTTTTAACGTAAGGTCTCATTTTACAGCCTGAAAATGTTGTTTGTCTCTCATTTGTCATCCAGCATAAAATGTATTTGCTTTAAGCAGCCCCCAAATGCACCATGGGAAAATTCAACTGCTCAAGGTTACCACAGAATTGATCTCACACAACATGTATTGTTTGTGCCTCAGTGTTCAATAGTATAGAAGAAAAAACAAAACACACAAAGTGCACGTTTGTTGTGCAAACCACCCATGTGCCGCATCACACACACACACACACCGGGGTCCTGGGTGGGGTGTGTGTTTGTTTGCATGCATGTCAGCGTGCATGTGTGTGTGTGTGTGTGTTTGGACACAATTAAAACGCCCTCTTGGCGACGAGTGCCGATGCATCACCCTGATGACAGAGGACAGGCTGTTTGCTTTGCCGCCGCCGATATCGAGCTTAATGATGTTGTCCTTCATTGCGGCTGCCGCGGCTGACCTGCCCATCACTGAGGCGTGGCAGCTGGGTTTCAATTTGGAGAAGGTGTGTGTGTGTTTGTGTGTGTGTTCAGGCAGATTGAGGCTTTGGTCAGATGCTGAGGTAAGAAGATGCCAGCAGGGACTTTAGTAATCGAGCAGATAGAAACAGTTGAAGGCGTATTTGACATGTAGAGCTGCAGGATGTGAAGACGCAGAACTAAAAAAAAAGAAGCTTCAGCTTCAACTGTGAAGACATGTTTGGTGTGACTCTTCAGAGTGGAGAAAAGCTTCCAGGAGCTGCGGTATAATCACAGTCCATGTGATTATGGACTGTGCTAGACTTGCTTTAAGAGACTGTTACTTCAGCATTACTAGTTGAACAGCCATCCTCTCGTCTTCTTGTTCTGCATTTTTGTCTCTTTCCATCCCTTTCTTTCTAGTCTGTTTCTACTTAAGGTTTCTGCCAACACTCATGTTGAGTCTCTGTTAGAAATGAAACAAAAAAATACAGTCTAGGCTTTTTGTGAAAGCTTAGAATTTCTGTTAATTAAACAAATGTATTAGCAAAATCAAAAATTAAATTGCAAAAGAGAAGAGATGTGGATGTCAGTAGAGTAAGTGAGTGGGTGTGTGGAAAAGTACATTGTGCTTGTATTGGATGGAAAAGGAGGATAAAGTAACCAAACCAAAATCCGCATGCAGAAAGTTTCTCTGAAAGATCTGAGGTGGCAGCTTTCATGTTGACTGGAAGCATTTGGCCCAGGTGCCCTCAGTCAGGCTGATTGGACCACCACGTCTACCAATTACACCGTAAAAAGTTTGACTATTAGTTACTTAAAAAAATTAAGGCAACAAAGTGACACGCAAATTTATTAAGTAGATTTAAAGTTCTTCAACTTTAAATAAAAACGACTGAATTATTTAACCAAATTTAAAAAACTAAATTAGTAGATACTATTTTGAAAATGTGTTTAAATGTATTGCATTTAGTAATATGATGCCAAAAGATGAGTCTTATAGCAAAAGAAAATTAAGTAAATCAAACACAATTTCTCAAGAAAAGGTTAGTTATATTTATGGGGTAACTGAGGAAATTTAATTTTTTTTAATTATGTATTTGGTGGAAATTAATTCAAATTTACTGAAAATATAGAGGAAACGTATTAATATGTACTTAATATTTGGTAGAAATGTATTTTTATTTTACTAATTGATGAATCAAAATTGAATTATTTTTATGGATAATCTAAATAAAAAACATTTGGAATCACTTAGTAACATTAATAAAAACAATCAATTCAACACATTTACACAGCCTTTCCTAATTATTTTTACCTAGAATAATTGATCAAATGTATGCTTCATTAAGTATCACAGTGCGTTAAATCTATTCAATACATTTGATTGTCACTTTGTTGCCATACATTTTCTAAGCACAATCTACTCAATACTTTGGCTTTTTCGTAGTAAGCTTTACTTAATACCACAACACAAGACCACAGTGCATTAAAGGACAGTACAAAAACATGTATCAGTGCAACTTTGTGTAAACAAGCTTATAAAACCTTTTTTAGTGCTATATTATGCAAATATAAAATATTAGGAGGAGCTACAAAAAAAAGGCTGTAAACCATGTGTACTACAGGCAAAGAACATCCACTGGCCTTATGGTGTATCATTTTGGTACACAATGGTTAACACAGGGTCTTGTTCACATAGTTACTTGGCTCCCATCAGTGTACTAACCAAGACCTGTCATTACTCAAAGATTCAAAAGCTTATAAGCATTTAACAACACTGCACAATAAACTCTGTCTATCACAAGCACATAATATTCTCAGCTTTTTTTAAGTACTTAGCATTTGAACAATATTTCTGAACTGCAAGTATGTATTCTTATCTTTGTATTGTATGAAATTTTGTGTACAACATACACTAATAAAATCCTCAGGAAATTTGTTTTATCAACAAGTAACTGATCAGATTTTCATTGAGCAGCAAGCTCCAATAAGGTCGGGCGACCTTAGGAGAGTTACCTTGCATCTCGCTATAACTTGGCACATTTATAATTCGTTTACATTCATCTGGAATTTGTAATATAAACATGTCAAAATGACATTTCTGGAACACCCATTTAAAACATTTGGAAGAAAAAGTGCTTCCTGTGCCAATAAAGCAAAAAAAAAAAAACATTAGAAAATCCTCAGACGAGTTTTTTATCAGGAGTGGTGGAATTACTGCATTTAACAAGAACTTGAACGTCTGAGTAACACCTGACAGTGACTTTAACATCCACCTCATTCTTCAATAGTCCCTTTCTTCAAGCTAACAGTTTGTTCTTCAGGCTGGTAGCTTTTGGGGACAGCTTTGAACTATCCAGTTCAAGAAGGAGTTTCTGGAAAACTTCAAATGTGTATCGAAGCTCCTTTGGATAGGCAAGATCCACTGCATATGTCAGCCCAACAAGCATGGAGCAGGCCCTGGGAAAGTTCTTCAAAGCAGTAAGAGCTTTGACACCGTCAACCACAATTCCAATGTCTTCAGGGTCCTCTGACACATTGGTCTTGATTCTGTAGATCTTCATGCTTTGTACAGCGAGGTCCTGTGCCACACTGTCTTCATCAGCATCCTGGAATTGCAAGAATATTGTGTATATCAGACTGTACAGCCACAGACAAAGATCATTATTATGAACTCAGGCGATCAAGCTAATGAACCCTAATAAGGAGGGAGTATTTATGTATTTAACATTTTTGAATGTTGTTCCTAATGTCGGAGTCTATGTGCCTGTGTGATCCACACCTTTTTTGTTTTCACCTGGCTGCAAAAACTAATTTCCCCTAGGGGACGATAAAGTTAAGGCTGATTATTTAATAATCACCAAATTCTCTTCACCCCTTTGGACAATATAGCCTTGGTCTATCAAAACTATGGCACATATTTCACCCTGCTTAAAACAGTGACTAAGCCCCATGTCCAGCTAGCGTTTTTTCTAGGCAGTAAAGCGCTGGCTGTGCATTCAGGAGTGTTTGCATGCATCCGTCCAGTCTTTATGACAACAATTTGTTGACAACGGCTGCTGTAAGACTGACACAGCTCTGTTACTTTTTACTGCATGTTTTATATTTGAGATCATTTTTTACCCAAGCAGACACGGAGCAAAGAGGATGCGAGTACAAGATACGATCTGTAGGAGGCTAAAATACGGGGTATATCATACATTTTGAAAAGAGTGCCCGTGACGTCAACAGCGCCTTTCTGAAAGGTTGAAAGATTTTTAACCTGAGCGCTAAGAGCGGCCGCACAAAAACAGCAGAGAGCTTGTAAAAAGACGCTGGGAGCTGCGCTTTCTCTTCAGGCGGCTGTGAACGCTCTCTACCTATTGAAAACAACTGAAAAAAGACACTGGCACTGAGAAGGTTTTGGTTGTTGTTCTACACTTACTCACTAATGGCTGCGTAATGAGCACATGCAGTTCAGTTTTTAGAGGAACTGCTTGTTGCCAGTTTACACTACAACAGAGTTGATGCTGTTTAAAAACTTAGCATTTTAATTTTTCTGTTGGAAAATGGAGCCAATGCAGAAGTCCAAAATCTGTAGAAATACATAAAATAACCTGAACTCACACGCACAGAATGCATAAAAAAAAGTTGCATCAAGGTCTCTGAATAAATCACAACTTGCGTTAACATTGACAGCACTTGCATTTTTTAAGATGGACTTCAACTTACATCATACTCTTTCAAGAGCTGATCAGTAGATTCCCCAAGATAAGCCAACAAACAATGTATGACAGCCTCTCTACTCTCATCGATGGTGGGACTGCTGGGAACCTGAAATAAAAAACAATCAAATTCATGATTTAAAATAATAATTTAACCTTGAAACTGTTTAAACTGCATTTTTATTATTAGGTTAATAGAGTTTGTCAGCTAGCTAACTGGCATATAATTCCTGTACTAAAAGTACAAGACAACAATGCATTATTATAAAATAACACATGGCTCTTTTTTGGAGGGAGTCAGAAATTCAGGCTACAGAGATTTCTTTGACAGCAGCTTATATGTCTGCTCACATTCTGCATGTAAAGCAGTCAGTTCTCTGTGTGATCTGGTGACAGGCTGAACTTATGTGATATCAGACCTTTTTGTTATTATTATTCATGGTTAAAGAGAAACTGGTGAGTTATTTTAAATGAAGCAACAGATAAATGGCAGCATAACTTGTTCCTGGTCACATGACTGACATCGCATACCCTTGCAATGTGATTATTGAGCATGCACAAGAGGCATTAAATCACATCCAAATCCTAAAATTGGTAATATTGGAGTAATTTGACCACAAAATGTCTGAACTTCAATTTGGCCTAACATAAAAATTGTTTGAGGATACCTTGAGTAGGATGGACTGTAACTTCAAACTCATACTTCCGCCCTTGGAGTGAAAGATTTTCAGCAGTCTGGGAGTGTATTCATCAAGCTTGAACATGAACTGGGATTCAAGGCTGACCATCGTGATCCTAAGAAACTCATCCTGAAGCTGAGAGACAAACAAGAAATCAGTTTTAAACCCTCAAGTATTTCAAGTGTAAATATTGTTCTTACATTTCTTTATACAACATGACATCCCCAGTCTTATCATTATTTGTATGATTTGTATTAAAACTAACTATAGATTCTTTACCTTCTGGATTAAATCATCTGACTATCCAGCTGGTTAATATGCTTCATTCAAGTACATAACATTATTTCATATGGGAAGTTCCACACTTTAAAAGGAGTATATGAAGTTTCTTACCACTAACAATTATTGTTTATAAAAAACCTTTTCATTCACAAACACTAGTTAATTCATTTACAACAGAAAAAATAATTTCTTAATAGCATCTTTATGTAACTCACATGAGATGGCTCAAAAAGAGCTGGCCATCTGGCTTTGATGTCTTCAATGCATGGTGAACGGTTGATGATTTCATTTCTTCTGTGGGCAAATGTCTTTGCCATTTTTTCTTTTATTATCTTGTTGTTGTCCCTCTTCATGACTTCACTGAGCAACTGAATCCTCACATGTTCTTGACTGTTTTCATCCTCACCTGCTGGGTAAGGAGGGAGGTAGTTGATCTCAGCCTTTCGAGGCTTTTTCACATTTTTAGCTGACCTCTGGTCAGCAGAGCTCTTGCGTTTCAGTGCATTGCATAAAACCTCAGGAACACCATAGCCACGAAGTTTGGTGCGATAATTGGCCATCTTGTATTTTATGCTTTGTTGCCAGCCGTAGAATCCAGAGTACGAGCCAGGTTCCTTGAGACATGGAAATTTTGTGACGAGAGCCTCAGCAACATCGCTTATTTGAGCACTGGATGGATAGGCAGTATATGCATATATAGTTTCAGCTAGCTTCTCAAGTACATCTGCCTTGATTTTTGAGGTAGTCAGGAGAGTTCCGCTCTTCTTGAATTCTTCCGTGGCTCTTGCGATGTACATTTCAGTTTCATAAGCAAATTGGGGAATGGGAAACGTTTTTGGCCATGGCTGATATCGTTCTGTGTTACTGTGCCTCTGCAAGATAAGAGTGTCCTGTGATGAAGACGATCCAGTAAATGACTCTGCAAGTGATGCAGAATCACAGTCAGTAGAACCAAAGGAACTGCTTAAACTTTCATCAACTGGAAACAAGTTGAGAATGACCGAAGACGAGTTGACAATCCTTATTGTGTCCTTGTGTTTAATTTGGTCCGTTCTTCTGAGAGTAAAGAAATCCTCGAATTCTTGGTCAAGATATTGAAGACTGAACTTGTCAGATACACTAAAAGTCTCCTTCACAACAGTTTTCAGCTCCTCCACAGTGGATGGGATGCCTGATGGAAGGATCAACTTCTCAATTTGGTCATCAATCAATATTCTGAGTTTTGCCTCCATCTCTGTGTTCCTCACAAGACTGTGAAAAGACAAGTTCAATAGCATCACAGACAGAAGAACACAAATATATCTATAAATATTAAATTGATAGTTAGTTAACCTACAGTACAAAAGGTTATTTTGCTGTTAACATAAAATGTATTTGCAATAATAACTAAAATAAACGTGAAGAACAGTAGACACTCTGAGTTATAGCTTACATAAACTCTTTCATTTTATTTTTTTTATTTCTAGTTGTATTGTTATCGCAATATTTCATAATATTGTTGCACATTGCATTTTTTAATATTGTACAGGTCTAATTTACATACTCTAAATGTGGTGTGATAAAAATATCATCTGTTGCCAAACATACCTGTTGATAAACAGTCAGAGTTCCTCATCCAGGGGATATTTCTCTGTAAGATAAAAGGAGAACATTAACTTGTATTTATAGTAATTACAAGATAAATATCACAACAAAATGATTTAACTTAATAAATTATAATTTGTTTAAACAGTTTGTGACACCACCAAACCAAATTACCGTACAGATAAAACAAAACAATGCTGGACACTATTAGATCAGACACATACAAAGCTGGATAACAAAACAAGTTCAGACATCAGACACTTTCATGACTGATATCAAATTATGGTAAAAAAATAAATAAAATTGTGCATAATCTTTGAATTCAAGGTGATGTCAAGTCAAATAATGTTACCGTTTATCATTAACAGTATTTGGAGATTAGTTGTGATCAGTTTTAGTGGCAGGAGACAGTCTGTGGGTAAAACATGATCAGGCTTTTTGTCTTTGTACTAGCTCCAGCATCTTGCTGAAAAAGTGAAAAGTTTACTTTTTTCCCAGTATACAGACATATCAGAATGGCTAATTATTTAAGTGTTGAGAATAAGATGATGTTCACAAATCTTGATGAGCTGATTTTTCAGATGAGAGTGCTGCAGCACGATTGCCCCCCTCCCCGCTGCCCTGCACTCACACACACTGCTTCAGCACCAACAGGGCCTGAGAACGGTTAGCTCTTGTAGCCTACATAACGTCGCCATACAAGATATGAATGGCTTTACGTGATCATGCAGCGTGCAGACAAACGGACTCACACATTTATTAGACGAGCGGTCGAGTCCGCGCGGTGGATTTTTTGTTATCATTTTGGCTAGATAAAGATGAGAGACCCATGAGACCCTGCGAGGAGCGACGTCATCTCTTTTGTTATTGTTTTGATTGAGAGCCCCCTTGCCGCAGATTTTACATACTGTACGTTTAAATAACAACTATTACTTAATGTCAGTTGAGACGAAATGTTGTTGGCTTCATTTATCTAACTCACCACAGACAGCTGTCCTTGTTCAGCCATGAGCATTGAAGCAGACGGTTCAAGTCGTAACATGTTCCCTCGTTAAGGTGTGTGTGGGGGGGAGGGGGCGTGCCTGCGGTGTGTGAGTGTGTGTGTGGGGGTGCGCGTGCCTGCGGTGTGTGTGTGGTGGGGGGTTACGTATTGGATAAAGAGTTAAAAGTAGCCTTTCGGGACTAAAATGTGTGCATTAAAATGTTAACAGAATTCAGCGATAACTTTCACAGTCCGTGTTGTGTCGGGGTGTTTCAGCATGAACCTATGGTGACATGTGCCGATGTAGCTTGTTTGCTAGCTCCTTAAGGTTGAGCTGCTCGCGCTGCAGTTCGGAAAAAGATAAACATTTTTGGAGCTGATATATTACATTAGCGTTATGATCATAATGTTGCACTGAAATATTGTCATACAACGTAACGTCATTTAGAGACCCATATTGAAGTCCTTGTCTCTCATGTTAATTCAAAGTCAAGGCAGGCTAACTTCGGACAAAAATAGTCTTATAGTGACTAAACAGGGAATTCAAGTTGTAGGCTATTATTTAGTAACTCGCAGCAACCCAAAAAATATTCAACTTCTACAAACACTTGGTACCAAACTGTTGACTAACATCAGAAAAGCAGGTCTTACCTTAGGAAAAAGTAGCCGAGTCCTCAATGTGTGGCAACTGGCGATGAACCTCACTCCGTGAAGAGAAAATAAGTGGGCGGAAGTCGATGGAGACTAAATCCTAAGACCTCCCCTTAATTAAAATTAATCAATTTTTTGCATTTGTTATGTTCCGATCCAAAAATAATTACATTTCACATAAATGTTCAAAGTTTGTTTTACACACAGAAACACACACTCAATCGCTGTAAAATTTTACCAACAATTTATTGATATATGTTTAATTTAACAAACCATTAATCGAAACAGCCCATAGTTTTTTTTATTATGTATATTTTACTTGAATTTATTTAGTGAATATTAATTAACCCCAATCACAGTTTTTACGGTGTACAGTTACCTGTTATACAAGAGAAAAGAAGTAACAACCAAACAGGCCTGAGCGCTATCACAGCACTAAAGTATAGATGCAAACTGATTGGATAATTTTGCTGCACCCTAAAAGATGACAACTCGAATAATTAGTCTAGAATCAACTTGTATTTTCTCTGTTCTGACTAGAGATGTTCCTAGTGACTAGCCCTTGAAATGAGTCTCTAGAGAGTAGTTGACTAAACCAAAGGTAAGAAAACACTTTATATCTTGTGCAGTCATTGACAGGATGAGCTACAACAACTACATCGCAGCATTTGCGGGAAAAAAATGTCAAATCAGTTTGCAGTGCTTGCACCCCCCCAGCCTTGTTCTTTGCAGGTTAATATCCACATGCCTGTGCTGAATGTGGTTACGCATTGCCCCAGTCTGCTCCTACCAGATGATATTTGTCCACTTTACTGAAGTACATTTGGGAAGTGGAGCGGAGAGAGCAGGCCCATTAACTGGATGGTGGCGCTACAGCTTTTGGCTATTGGGTTTGGTTGCTTGGCCCTTGAGCAAGGCACTGAATCCCCAACTGCTTGGGCGCTCTTTCATGTGCAGACCCTCACTCTGACATCTCTGCATTAGTTCACTGACATATGTGTGGGAAGCATGTTCCAAAACAGGCTAAAAACATGACATACAAAAAACTGTATAGGGGCCTTTTAGCAGGTTTTCAATACAGAATTATCCTCTTCCACAGCAGCTCAAAAAAACAGGACCATCGTGGAAAACACTTGGTTTCTCACACAAGTTCAGACAAACAATGAAACTGTAATCCTAATATGGTTACAGTCTCATCTCATGATGTCGGCAAAGTCTCTGTTGTGAAGCTATCATAACGTGAGCAAATTCAACCAAGTGTGTCCTCAGCTCTAACCTGTATACGTATAGAAGCCTGTTATCTCCTGTTTGTCTCAGTTCTCAAGACCTTCCCCCTAAAACCCCATTGCTTTCCTCTCTCCTCTCAACACAAGAACCACGGGGTGATGCTAAACCAAAAAGTGCATCCAGACGTGCATTCACCCTGAGTGTCAATGCCCCAGTTCCTGACAGCACCAGCTACCTCGACCACACTCTCATTCCACCCTACCTCCACCCTTTAGCATCGTGATTAGATTTTTTGGTTTAAAATGCTTTTATGTCGTTAAAGGATTTTTAACATTATTTTTTAGGTTGCCTTTAAAATTCAGAACAGTTCTGAACTTCTTGGAAGTGCTGCTGGGAGTGTGTGCGTGGCTATTCCTCTGTGTCTCTCACAGAAAGTGAAGGTCGGAGTTTAAACCTCTGCTGTGTGTGTGTAAGTGTGTGTGTGTGTGTGTGTGTGTGTGTGTGTGTGAGTAATCCTGCACGAGCCACTGTGCTCACCTCTCACATTGACAGAAACATGACTTACAGCAGATTGTTGATAAATGTGAGTGTGTGTAAATGTCTCCTGATGTACAGTCAGCATAACCGACTCTGAATTATTCCCTCTTTCATTACTCTAATGGCTCAGCAGAATGCAGCAGAGCAGCTGCAGAGGAAGAGCGAGCCGCAGAGGAAGAAAGAAATGATTATTTTCAGCGGGGTTTCACATACAGGTGGGAAAAGGGCAAACTCTCCACTGGTGACGTTTATCAACTGTTGCTGTAAAGGTCATGCCGTGTCTCTCGACGTGCACCCAAACCCGAAGGCGTGTTTACCCCTGCTGGGTGCCCCCTCCACCCCTTCAACTACGCATCCCCCCCCAACCTCTGCTTTTGTAAGCCCCCATGGGAGAGGCTGCTGCGGCGGCTGAAAACTGTGTAAACACGCATCGCTCGTTTAATATCCTCATTCAGAGGCCTGAGCGCTGATGAGGCTGTTTTGGTAAAAATCAACATTTAAACAGCTCTGACACGGAGAGCAGCCCTGACCTATTTCACCATCTGTTGTTGCTGTTTTGTTTTTCTTTTTTTGTCAGTAATAATCCAGCTAGTTTCCCCATGCGAGTTTGAATCAGTCAAATTCAAAGACGTCCAGGCAGAGCTGAGTGATTATGACTGCTGCTCTGTGGGACGTCTGATTGTGTATGGAGCGTCCCGCCTCACTTGGCGTCATTAATACCTGTCCGAGGTTTTTCTGTGTGCTTACATCATGCACTGCCTGCTCAGCAGAAAGCCAACAAACACATTAACATGATGAATCACTGAGATCTCATGACTGGAGGAAAGTGGGGCAGCAGTCCAGAGATATGATGTGTCCCTGGCTCTCAGACAGGGCCAACCTGACCTTTGACCTCCACTACAGCACCGTTAAACACAAGACAACAAAACATTTAGATATGGAGAATTCTGTCTTCACAAGACTAAAGACAACCAACAAATTAAGTAAGTATTTTCAAGTGTTCAGAGCTGGCAACATGAAAAGAAACTAGTACCCTACTGTACCTGTATTTAGGCTTTTTTGGCCTGCATGATATATTTGGGTTTTTGCTTTTTAACAAAGTTAAGGTTGTCCTTTTTTGATTTTGCTGTCAGTCCAAATATCCTTACACCAGGCCAGTAGGGGACCCCAAAGGGCTGACCAAAGCAGTGGCTCAAAATGTGCAAATTTTGCAATGACAGTAAGAAGCCTCCCTAACGGGGCCCCATCCGACAGCAATCCCTCACTATGCCCTGCTAAGGATTGCATTCATTTTTGCCAATTTGCCAAGTTTGCCAATGAAAGTCACTAACGGAAAATGAATTATTTTTTCAAGAATTATATACTGTACAGTATTTTCATCACACTCTTTTTTTTAACTGATTTTTAACTTACTCTTTGGATTTTTAAATCAAAGGTTTCTTTGTTACAGTGTTCATTAGATAAGAAGACGCGCTCAGACCCACACACACACACACACACGCACACACACACACACACACACACACACGCATTCACACCTACACACACACACACACAAAGTATTCCTCCTGAGAACAAAACACCTTTTATTTTCTGCATAGCTTTCTCTTTTTCTTAGTTTCTCTCAGCGACTCATGTCATTTTGAAAACTTTATCTCCAGTTAACTTTGTTCTGAAGCTTTTAACAGATTTTTCTGATTGCTGGGCGCAATAAAGAGGTGAAGCTGAGGGCAAATCTTGTCTAATCTGAGTCTAAGTCAAAGTGTTGATGTGTGAGAGCTATCAGGAAATAATGTTTTTCTCACTGTTCAGCACATCGATGATACCCACTTTTTTACAGTAAAATGTTTAATTAAAAGTTTTCTCCACTTTTGGCAGTAACTAGCCCTATTTGTGGACATTCCCATCTTCATCGTCAGCGTGTGTGTTGGACTGTTTGTGTGTCTGCAGCCAACACATGAGGCTGAAAAGCTGCTGGATAGCAGACGATCCAACAATCCTGAGTCATTTAGATCTGGATAAAAGCCTTTTGTAGACAGCCTGTTTCTCCAGAAAGCTAATTAAAAAGCCAAACTTCATGTCTGCTCCTCAGCACTTTGCACAACATTGATTTTAAATTGAATTTAAGACAAAAATATGGCTTCAAGATGTTAAGCCAGGATGAGAACTTAGACAGTTTTTGTAACTAGTTAATTTGGAAATGCCTGGTTCCTCTGTGGTGTGTTTCAGTCTCCTTCTGTTTGCACAGCTCTCTGAGGTTCTGTTTGGAGGATTAGGACCTGACTGCTCCCTCAGTCAGCAGGTGTTCGGGGGCTGAATCTCTCTGTATTTTTAACATGTAGGCCGCTGCACCCATTCAGTCTGAGGCCCCTCTGTGATTTAGCACACAGGGCTTAGTGCTGCAAGGGGGGGGGGGCTCAGCCTACTTTATCAACGTTAATTTCAAAGTCTCGACCTGCTTGCTCAGCGAATTCAGGCGGCGGCGGATTCCTCCAGCGTTCCTCCTCTGCTGGCCTCCTTTTTCCTGCCGCCTCAGCAGCCTTTGGACTGGAGCGCCCTCGACATCCTCCAAAAAACTCTATGAAACCTGTGAAGCTCACCAGGAGACAGGCAGGCTAAACTGATTTTCCTCTTTCTATGCTTGTGAGTGGCAGGCGGCGCTGCCGGAAAGGACTGATGTGTTGGACGCAGCCGGCCACTTAATGTTTTTTAAAGTTTTTTCAGCTGTTTTTTAGCCCCTTTGTTTGTTCAGGAGTCACTGTTTTCATGCAGCGGGGCAGAACTGATGATCACGGCCGGCCAGAAACATCCATCGCTGTTTCACTGCGGGAGGCGATTTGTTTGCTATGCTGGAGGGTAATTGACAGCAGCAGCTTCAGGAGAGGAGCACACACACACACACACACACACACACACACACACACACACACACGCACACACACACACACACACACACACACACACACTTACAGAATGAACATAACACGGGTCATTTCTTTTCACTGATGAAAAATATTCCTCGCTGTGGGAAACAGTCTTGGATAAAATGAATGAAGTTCTACCTGAAGTGCTCCATTAAGGTGATGAAACAAACTTCATCTTCATCCGCCAGCTTTCAGGACGGTGACCGAGTTTCAAAAATATCTAATGAAGTGTCACAAAACCTACTACCTGGACCTGATCAACCTGATGTGTTTCTGTACAGCTCATAAACATCTGCGGCACAAACATGACTATTAATCCTACTGTGACTTAATACAAAGTCTCCATATTACAACTGTAGAGTTGCTTGTGCTGGGGGGGAAAAGGGCTTACAGTTATTCCAGCAAGATCAGCCAACCTAAAAAAAACACAGAAAATAAACTTGTACAGACTGATTGTTTCTCAATGCACCTGATAGTTTTTGGATAAATGGGAGGACAGTAATGGCTTCAGAATTTACACGTATTGACACTGCAATTAATTTCATCGACTCTTTTGAAAAAAAATCTGGAAAAAGTCGACATCAGAGGGTTCAAATTGAATGCTCAGAAGTTAGCAGTTTTTTATGTTCCCTTCATGTGCATAATACGTTGATGCAATATAGCTTATTGCTCACTGATGAAAGCCTTTGTATTGCAGAATTCTTTTGTTTAACAAACTAAAAAAATATATAGCAACGGCTTGTAAGTGTGACTACAACAAAGAAAAGATCAATGATTTTATACGATGAAAAAATCGGAGTAGAGAAACCGTGACTCTCTAACCTTGACCCTGTGAATGTAATATGCGCTTCTAGTGGCAGAAAGCTAGCTAGTTAATTTGGAAAACTCTTAGTAAGCATGTGATTTTTGTGCTCCCCAGCAGGCAGAACCTTTCACTCTATTGAAACAAGGCACACCCACTAAGACAGAAGACGTGAATGGTCAATTTTACTGGCATTTGACTTTACTCTCTCTGAATACTTTTACTTGACCCTCTTTCATTTTAAAGCGGGACCAACAATCACAGAGCAGGAAATTTGGCTTTTTTTAACCCAGAAACAGCAGAGTCAGAAAATGTGGTTAGGGTGCCTCATACATTTAACCCTTTGAATGCCAACGCAAACCGAAAAAGTCTTGTTTTAAAGGTTTATTTGATCTAAAACATTGTTAGAACATGTTGTTCATATGTTGATTGTCAAATTAGTAACTGATAAAATAAGTACTAAACACTTTTCCAATATTATTAAAAAAATACTTTAGCCATCTCTGAGGACCTATAAAGGGCCCTGACGGTCCCCTCTGGTTATTTGGATGAAGACAGAGTGTAAAAAACTGTCCACGAGGGTGCTGTGCTCATTTCTCTTACAGTTTTATCCATTAGCAACACTGCGTTAGCAACTTATTTCATAAAAAAGTTTGTTTTCAGCATCAGCTCTGAAGACTTCCTGTTAGCATCCAGCCTGCTAGCTCCAGCTCTGCAAACCAGAACTAACAGAGTCCATCAGCCTTCAGAGGAACTATAATGATAATCATCCTCAGAGACGGCCACTTCAGTCTGCACATTCATCTCTTTGCCTCGCTGCTTCACAGTCACCCACTTTCTTGTATTTCAATTTCCTTTCAAGCGAATCCCACTTCACCTGTACACTTAGCTCACATGCATACTGAGAACTACAGAGAGAGAAACTGGGAGAGAGAGAGAGAGGTATAGAAACTTCTTTTAAACTTGGCTTGTCAGGAGAGCCATCGCTGGTTTCATTGCCGTCTCTATAACAACGAGTCACTTGGGTCTGTTTTACACTTCAGGCGACATCAAGCAACTTGATGGTGGGTGCCAGCGGTGGGCACTTCACCGTCTCCTGTTGCTCTGATGTATCTGTTTGTTCAGCGGGAAGCCAGGCGGAGGCCTCCCGCCATCAGAGGCTTTTTATCACAGCAGAGTCGGTCCAAAGCCTCGCAGGAAGCTCAGTGCTTTAACAAGTGAATCCCTCTTAATGTGGTGGAGGATTTTACTCTCAATCGGCTCCTTCCTTCCCAGGAAATATATGTGCAAATGATGTGCCCTGCCAAGTCAGATTTAGTATATTATGCAGTTTTTTGCCCAGCTGGTGGCCGAGGATCCTGCAGGAGATATTCATTGTAACCAGAAGATGAAATTTAGATGACCTCCCCACTATTTCTCCATCGCCGTCATTATATTGTGAATTTCCACAGTACCCACGGATATGAAAAAAAGTCCTCAAACCAATACAACCAAATGCATCCTATGCTCCAACCTCATTATGTACCCACATGCGCATTTAATAAATTCAAGCCTCCATCAGTGACAGTTTATACCGGGCAATCATATAGTTAACTTTTTCCTTTTCCATGAATAGTTGGAACAAAAAGTTTTGGCATTGCTCCAGAAGATTGCTTAATGCTAAAAGCAGCAACAAAGGCTAATATGGCTGCAAAGTAATCCTCAGGGCAAACGCGCCCAATCAAAGTATGTACAACTTAACTGTTTTTGCCAAAGAAGGTCTCAAGTTGCTATTTTAATTAAGTGATAAACAACAGAGCACAATGTTAAATTGACTTTTCTTCTGGCACCTGACTACACAAAGCACTTTTTCTTGAGCCGAAACATCAGCAAAATCCCACTTTAAAGTCGCCAAATTACATTGACAAAAACAATCATTATACTTTATAGAAGACAGGAGTTGCTGGTCTACCCGTCTACGTTTTTTGCTTTTGTGTGACTTTGGTGTTTAAATGAGTTCAAAAGGATGACACAAAATGTGTAAAACACATACTGATAAAGACAATTGACCAAAAGAAGACAAGCAACTCCTGTCTTCTGGGATGAAAATGTTTATTTTTGGCAATGGTGTTTGTTGTCTTTGAAGGGAGCAACATGGCCGCTGTCTCTATAACAAAGGTTCTGAAGGAAACGTGTCATTATCTAAAGGCATCCTTTTTATTGTTGCTGAGCATATAAAATAACAATCATAGCCTGTCACCTGCAAAAAAAAAGCCTTTTTAGTGGAATGGACATACTCATTTGGATGATTTTGCGGCCATTACAGCCTGTTTCACAGCTGCTGGCTTAAGCAATCTACTCAAGTGATATCAAAACTTTTACCTCTTAAGTTCTTTAGATCCTAAAATATGCGCGCGCAACAAATACCAGAATAACCAGAGCATATTGCTCAATTAAAGCTTGATGTAGTATGATTTTTTTCCACCTTGATTTGTAACTGTATTTGTTTAAAGGATATAAGGTTAGATTTATAAGACACATTAGACAGTTTGGATAATGAACATCTGGAGAATGTACAGATGTTCAAGCTCTTAACAAAACAAAGTTAGTTTCTCTCGTTATGAGACAGAAAACTCATGATTCTGATCCCTGACCCTGCTGTAGAAGTGTTTCCTCCTGCGCTGATGTTTTTTATCTACACACCCTGATGATATCATCACCTCTGGATGTGTGAGGGCTGTCTCAATCACTTTTAATTACTCACACAACCAGACGGCGAGCGTCGACAAGCCCCACCACCGCCGCCGCTGCTGCTGCACAACTTGTCAATCAAATCCCAGCGGTACACCAAATGCCATTTTCTTTTATTATTTCCACTGGAGAACGTTTCTCACCGCCGGCAAGATAACACGGTGCCGGCTTTCCTGCTGTTAGAAACACACGTAACACCCGGAGGATTTACAGTTGATCAGCACCTCTTACACCCTGTGAACACACACACACACACACACACACAACTCAACACATATCTCGCCCATCTTCCCCCCGAGACTCATCTTGTCGTTTTCATCTTTTGCAGGATTTGTGAAGGAGTGGAGAAGCCCAGGTGACTGCAGCTGTTTTTCCTCCCCGCCCGTCTTCTGCTAATTAGACAGAGGAGTTATTAATTAAATTAGGAGCTGACGTGCTGATTGGCTGTCCCAGCATTTAACTCTCAGTGGAAATCACACTTCATCTGGCACATCAATGAACTTGACAAAATGAAACTTCAATAGGTGTGTGAGATGTGTGTGTGTGTGTGTGTGTGTGTGTGATGAATATAATTATTGTCAAGTCACATGAAACGACGCCACCTTTCTTTAACATGAGTATATGTGTGAGTGTGTGTGTGTGTGTGTGCGTGTGTGTGTGCGTGTGTGTGTGCGGTTGTGTCTTGGTGAAGAGCACTGAAGTGCAAGTTGTCAAATGTGACCTTTGAGCGTGTGTCTGCAGGCGGTCAAGTGATGCCGAATATTCCGACAGAGTTTTTTACAGATTCTAATTTCTTCTACATGGTGTTTTCCGATTATCTTATTGTTTCCTTGACGTTTCATCTAAGGTTGAATATTTTACAACTTTTACAAGAACAAACAATTAGCTGTGGGAGTGTCACCTAGTGGTGGGCGTATCGATCCAAATATCGATAGTATCGATACCAAGGTCAGTATTGGCATCGGATCGATACTAGCGTGATGAGATCGATACTTTTTGTTGTAGTTTCTCTTCTATAAGTTCAGCAAATCACTCAGATTTCTTCACAGAGTTTGTGTGAGCGCAGCGTCTCTCTCAGTCCTCATGCGCAGCAGCGCTCCTCTCTGCTCTCTCTCAGTCTGCTTGCTCACTCAGGTCCACTAGGCCCCTCCCCTCCCCTCCCCTCCTCTCCCCCTCCCCCGCTGCCTGCCAGGCAGTTAGACTCAGAGCAGAGACGGACTGGTGAGATGGCGGAGACGGAGAGGAAGAGCTAACTGCTAGCTGTGACATATGCAGTAAAGTTTTAAGAACCTGTGGTAACACTACAAACCTGTACAAGCATTTAAAAGCTGTACACCCAAACATAAATGCTGAGCTGCAAAGCAAACGGAGGGAGGAGGAGGGAGCTCCCCAAACCCAAACCAGAACCCTTGCACAGAGACAGACGTCACTGACAGAGGCCTTTCAAAAACCTCAACAATATCCAGGTAGCAATTTCTAGAAGTGAAAGTTATTTCCAGCATTAATTAATGTTGTTTTTTCAAAGTGTAATTGGTGGTCAGAGATGTAATTTAGCAGAGAGATTAAACTATTATCGTATATTCAGTCAGTTGAAATAAATCTTAATTGTTTTACTAGAACTTTTCAAGAAAAAAGTATCGGTATCGGTATCGGCAATACTGGCCCTATAATTACTTGGTATCGGATCGATACCAAAATTTGCAGTATCGCCCACCCCTAGTGTCACCAGCCTGGGGGAGGGGTTACTGCCCTTTGTGATGTGAAGGGAAAATCTCCAAACGGCCTGTTAGAGCACACATTTCTGAAAAGTGGAGCAGGATAGACTTTTCTCATGATCGCGTGTTTGTAGACAGGCTAGTGACATACTGTATATTAGTAATAGAAAAACACGAAATGTGCGTAATATTTGACCTTCTTTCCAGACTTAAACGTTCTTTCTGCTGTTGGACAAGGCTGGTAGAAGCTCACTGCAAGGTTTCATTGACATCGAGCTCAGTAGCAATTCAATAACTTTAGCAGGTTATCAGGACATATTTCTTTCAACCGATTTTCTTAAATAGTGAGATCCTTAAATACAACACATGCTCTGTTAAATTACATAGAATGTTGTGTTGAGTTAAAAGTTAACTTAACTCATGCAAACTGTTCCCAAAAAAGTTGACCCAAGCTTTTAAAAGGGAAGGCAAGGGAAAACCATCAGCAAAGCAAAGCAGCTGAGTCAATTAAAAAAAATACAAAAACGGAAATAATATGAAAGCTTGAGAACAGAGAGCACATCCAGCTCATTTCAGCGTTTGTTTTCAGACTTTCATCCACCTGAAAGTCTGCAAAGACCCCAAACAGCTGGAGGTAAACAGAGCAGAGGTGTTGCCAGAGAAAAAGAAAGAAAACCCTGTGAGTATTGGTGACATTGGGCTAAAAGGTTGTTTGAAAAGACCCCCAGATCTGTGTGTGGGGGGAGAAATTGCACTTTGTGACTTTGACAAAGTCATCGTATTCACAGATAATTTAGCGCTGACATTGGGCGCCAGGCTCTTGAGCAGAGAAGTGGTGCGTGGAGAGGCTGAAGGTTCCCGTTTATTTACCGTCACAGACTGTGTGTTTGTCTGCCGGCTGAAGAGGAGGGCCGGGCCATTCTCCACCACCAAAATCTCCCCCTCATGAGTCTCTTATTCGTAAC
The DNA here is from genome assembly GCA_020745685.1 of Tautogolabrus adspersus. NCBI lineage: Eukaryota > Metazoa > Chordata > Actinopteri > Labriformes > Labridae > Tautogolabrus > Tautogolabrus adspersus. The sequence goes on along the minus strand of CM036540.1, from coordinate 25,776,066 downwards.
AGCTCGAAGCGTGGAGAGTCTCTCCTGTGCGATGTTGGCGATGAAAAACAAGCTGAACTCTGACTTTGACTGCTCCCACTCATGACGGTTTCCTCCCACTGACAGCAAGAGGTAGACTGAGGTCGATTACATATGTTTCTATGTAAATATGATCTGCTTCTGCAGGTTCAAAAGCCTGTCTGATTCTTATGGTGTACTAAAACATTTTAGGAGTTACTATACATCTACACAGCTTTGTAGTTATAGTTTTGCCAACTTGTATGATTTGTTTGCCACCTGCAAACTCCATTTTGCGAGACAGATTTACTTCTGTAGTCACAACAGTAATGCCAGTCCTGCACAATGGCCACTTTCTTACAAAAAAAGACATGAGGAAAAAAAGGGACTACTCTAAAAACAGATCTTAGGATAAAAACTTACAGGCGAAGCTATGGACACAAAACCCTTTTTTAAATTCATTTTCCAAAGATATATTATTGTGTAGATTCTGAGCTCTGATATTCAGAGGCCAGCTACTGTCTGCATGATTATTTGTTAATGAATCTTTTATCAACACAGTGTTTCTGCTGAAACAGATTTTAATCATAAGTACGAGTTAGCACTAGTCGATGGGCTGGTCATCACTGGGTAAGTCAAAATCCGATACGATACGTTGGTACGTTATGATAGGATAGATACAATTTGTTGTTTCATTACATTAAGATATGATATGAAGTGATACGAGACTATAAGATACCAACATTAACAATAATGTCAAGATACAGCGTTCTGCGTTCATTGATATAATTGAAGAAAATCATATATTGAAACATTACAGTCTCTGATTAAATAAATTGCAAAACACCAGGAGAAGAGTCATGAAGTGCTGATGCTGTGAGACAAATTGCCAGGGATACCTGCTCTATACAGCTGTCTTTTTAAAATTGAAATATCAATATTTGGCACCAGCAGATTAATAGTAGTATCACACTGGTCAGGATGACAATACATATTGCTGTATCAATATTTTGTTGCACCCCTAATTGCTGGTTTGTTTAATCTGTAAAAAATGCCTCTTTTTCAATTTTCAAAGGTCTTGGACGTCTACAAAATGCTTTTCTTCCTTAGAAATGTGGACAATTTTGAACGGATAATCCTTTTAAAAAAAGGCAACAAACTATTTGAGAAGATAACTAATGTGGAAATAAAGTCCATAAGAGTTCTTACCAAACAAGCTGTCAATTATCCAATTATAAATCAGTCTGTATGACATATCGAGGGATGGACAAATATTTTTGTATTTTTACCTTGGCTACCCATCAGAGTGTATCTTAAAAAGAAAATCCATGCCAATTAGATAATTATTTGTGGGCAGTCCTATCTGAACACAAAGAGGTAACATCAAAATATACTAATGTCTTACATCTGATCCCTTGATAGGATCCCAGCCCCCTCTATTTCCAGCCTTTATTTGTCTCAAATGTGATAAAGTGATGAAATCTCTCCGGAGCAGCCTGAATGAACACGTGACAATGGGTTTTTTTTTTTTTTTTAAGAAAAGAGAGCTGCGAGTACAATTTGCTTTCATTTGGTCAGGAGACACTTTTAATTTCTTCATCCTGTGGCGACAAAGACGAACATCCACTAATCACCTCCACGTCAATCAAACGGACCTCCCCTTCCCCCCGTCTCCCTCTGCAGGATTGAGTTTGGGTTCGAGGGGAAACTATTGACCTATCCACCTCGTCTCAGGTGAGAAAAAAGGAGGGATTTTCTTTCTATTCTGTCTCCTTCCGTTTCTTTCATCACCTCGCTTGTAATTAGCCGGAGCTAAGATTTTTTCCTTTTGTCGGCTCAGTGAAAGGTGGATAAGCGTCCTTTGTGCCTCCTCACACCTTTTTTATTTCCTTTTAACAAGTTTTTTTTTAAAGAGAAAAAACTCAGTGCCAGCAGCCGCTGCCGTCTCAGAAGGAAGCTGATAACCAAGAGGGAGTTTCTACTTCTCTTTTTTGCCGGCGTCTTTATCTCCCAGGACACAATTAGCTGCTCTATCGCTCATCACCATGCCAGTATTTCTCTCCTCTCTCTTTTCCTTTTTTTTCTTTCGCATTTAAAAGCAGCTGTCCTTTGTAGAGGCTCACTCTTGAAAAGTTAAAAGCACTTTTTGGTCTGCAGTGGAGGAAACACAACTGTGTGTGAGGAGATAAAATGGTCTCAAACTGCTTTGTTCAAAACAGAAACAGCGGCATCCTGAATTTATCCATTTAAAGAAGATGTCACTGAAGCACAAAGACAAAAGTTAGTTTTTCTCCTCAAGTCCTCCGGGTTTTTCCTCACACAAGGCTTTTTGCCATGTTAACGTTGAATGTGTTATCTTATTTAACTCAGTATCTTCACATCGTGTCATTATTTGTAGGTTCCTAAACAGCTGCTGGTTCTTCACACGATCGATTTTTCCTCATTAACCCGACTTATAAAAGAATTATGGGATAAATGAGCTCTGTAATGTCTGCAAAGGGTTGCTGAGTTCTCGAAGAAAAGGGGGACACAGAATGTGGTTTGCAAAAGTCTCACATCTATAGTTTTCCCTCTCTCACACTGCAGATACTAAATGTAAGCATTGATAATAGAATGAGTGAGGTTTCATCCAAAGCCTGGTATAGTTCAACCACCTTTGTTATGTTTTCAAAACTAACCAAGTAGTTTAAACGGTGAACGATTCAAAACCTGAAACAAGTATTGACAGTTTGTAGACTGTCTTTGGGATTCTCATAAATAAAAAGGTTTCGACAACAAACATTCCTGGACCTGGCCTCACTTGATCTCCACTCTAACTCTGACAGTGTTGATGGTAGCTTAGATTTGTAGTCAACTTGCTTGAAGAAAATGCCCTGCAGACAGCAACACAAAAGGTAAACATTTCTATGGAAGAGTTTGATTTAAGAGGGCCCAGCCACCGTCCAAAGCTGTGTCTCATTTCAAGGGTAGCATCCGTCAAAGGACCCAGTGTGTAGACCCAGAAGCGCTAGCCCTGTCACCTAGCAACCTCAAAAAGCTGCACTAAAAAATGAAATGAGGATTAACAATGAAATACTAAGTATAAATTCCATATAATTAATATAAGAGTGTAGGTCGACCACCCCCGACTTTTTTATTTGATTTGATTTCTGATTCACCATCAAACAAAAAGTCTGTTACTATGAAGTGTTAAAATCAAAAGATCATAATCAACTCCTTTATTATTATAACAGACATATTTCTTTTGATGATCACTCACACTATTTCCCCTTTTTTACTTCATCATGACAAGAATGACAGTCTGACGTAGTGGGAGTCGTCTGTCAGTCAGAAACAAGTTTTACATTCATCATGATCGTTAACCATCGTACGGTTTGAAAATGTTATGCATCTGTGAGACTAATACAACCTTAGTGTTTATAAAATACAGAGTTCACTATCAGATTATCAGCAGAAACAAATAATTAATAAATAATTTAATATTAAAGCTTATTGTGTGTAGAAATGGTCTGTATGTCTTTTTTATTAGCAGACTGCAGGTTGTTCTTCATGTGCAGGTGTTTGTTATCAGGTAAAGTACACAAACTATATACTGTTACTGTGTGTATTTTATTAGAAATAATACAGTGTGTATTTGTGCGGACACAATCAGCTGTTAAAGCCGACTGACAGCTGAGCAGTGATCAGCTGACGTCTAATGTCTCTAAAAACACATTTCCTCGTTGCTACCTCCTCGACCTCGTTTCCTCGCGTCTCTCCGTGCATCTCTGGTGGGAGGGACTAAGACGAAAGTAAGGGAAGCAAGTGGGGGAAACGTGGATGCAATTTAAGAGACATGAGAAGTAGCCTATGCTGACAACTAGCTAGCAAGCACATTGGCTAGCTTACTTTTGGCAAATTACAAATAACGTTTTCATCTAACTTTTACAAAGCATCAAACACCTTATCCGTACCTCCAGCCATCCATACAGTTTAGTGTAACGTTTAGTTACGAGTATAAGTGGAACAAGTTCTGCTTTGTAAGTGGCTGTGGTATCAGTTTGAGTAAACACTTGGATGTCTCCTAATATACAAAAATAAATATGTTAATAATAAATATGTTATCTTCTTAGTAACATTGCAGTCAATGAAAACTTTTGTTGAAAAAAAAAAGAAAATTCTTCCCATGAATGCTTTGGGTCTCTGGTTCAGTTTGATGTTTTGATAGTACTTAGTAGTTTATCTTTGTATGTTCTGTCTTATGTTTGCAGCTCAATCTGTATGTTTCCCAAGCTCTGGATTTTAAGCTAACATATTTAGATATTGGAGTGATGATCTGTGATCGCTCCTCTGTTTATCCCGTTTTTATCTCTTCATGTGTCGATAACGATGTAAACAAACTGCCTGCCTGGTGCTCTTCACTCCATCTGCAGTCAGAGAGCAAACTGGCAATTAAAACTGAACCTGTGAAGCTGAACCATGTTCATACAGATTAAGACGACACCATGAGGAGTGTGGATTTGCATCGGGAAATAGCCAATGATAAATGAAACTAATAACAGAGCGGTCAGTAAATGAAACCAACTGTGCAAACCATTTTAACAAGCTGCATCCCCTTTGGGTTTGTTCATCTGGGGCTCATTTCCAATAAAGATTTATGATCTACATTTACTGCCAATGCCTTAAAGGAGAATTTTGGTATATATATTATTTTAAACCAAGGCCATAATTGAACCAGTTTAGCATGTTTAATTTCAATAATTCAATCTATTGGATTACTCCAGTAGATTTAATTGCCTGTCTGAAATGGACTGCAATGGAAATTAAGTAATCTTAAGGAAGTAGGTAAAAAAAAAGTGCTTGTTTTTGCCAATTAGAAGCTCAGATTGTTATTTTAAGGGTCCAGCAAAAAGGTCTATCTCTAAGATCATTTTCGTAAATTTATCCAAGAGTAAGATGATTTTAGCTTGAACAGAAACAATTATTTATTTACGCCCTCCAAGCAAAGCAAACTTCATTGACAAAAACAGGCATTTTAAGTCGTAGAAGACATGAGTAGCTGGTTTACTGTTATCTCAATTGGTTGTCTTATTCCACACACATGTTGTGTTGGATCTGAACAAACCATTTTAAACTCCAAAACACAGTTACACTTACTAAATAATCGAACGCAATACAGGAAATGTCTGTATCAGTACCTCTTTAAAGTCAAATTATGATTTTAGTCAATGGAGTCAACATAACCCTGCTCCTGATTTTGATCCTTTGATTAAGGATCTCAACCTCATTCCTTCTTTAAAGGCTTGAAAACAAATATCATAGTAAAATACTGTAATACAAATAATGTAATAGCAGCCTTTTATAATAGCTGTGTTGTTGTTGTTTTTTTCTTGCAGTTTATGGTCCAGGTGTATGGCTACATGTTTTGGGTTTTGGAGTGCAAAATCTTCGGTAAAAAGCTCTCTGGACTCAGTAGCAGGAATCAACAGAGCAGGCGAATAAAAAAAACCCACTTTATTTGGTCAATATTAAAAGTAAAAGGCGTAAAGAAGTCAGGCAGTCGGGCATTTAAGCGTTTCAAACTACTCTTTTGAAGGTCAAACTTTCATTTGCGGACCATGACATGCACCAATCTTTTACTCTTATTCATTTCAGAACACAAACATGAATACGAACACATTAAATATTTATCTCATATAAATGTGTTTAAGAATTAAAAAGTAGAGCACACATCTGGTTCTTTCTCTTTGTAAAGCGCTGCTTTATAAAGCCCTTCATTTCGATATAAAGCCCTTCATTTCAAAAGTAATTACAAAAAGAATCTGTCTCTTTACCATTCACTTCCAAGCTTTCTAAAATGACAAAATGTTGATTATTCTACTCTATGCAGACTGTATCTCCAACATCATTAATGAGTCCTTCAACAGTTTTTAGAACGAAGCATGTAATATACAGAGAGTCAAGGTGGCATTGATTATTTAAAGACTATCCATATCCATACGGGATGAACGAGCACTCAGGCGTTTTCTGCCTCAGATATGCTCTATTGATAACACATTTTCAACAGTACACAGAACCCAGCACAAGGACCCTCCACAGATATACAGTATGTTCAAAGAACCCTGAACGAGTCCCTGTCTGCCTCGGAAAGAGATTCAACAAAGTCTGACAACCTCGTCGTCATTAGTCACACTCTCCAAAAACACAGCACACTTTCCATACTTCAGTGGATTCTCCTCTGATGGAGTATTTGCTTGTTAAAAAGTTCTGTCAAAACAGTTGTTCAAATTTATTTATTTTTCTCATTGTTCTCTCGTGGTATACAGGCAGTATTTAATGATAGTGGAGCCGGTCATACATGGGGAGTCAGACCGCAGGAATCCCCTCTTACAATAATGAATCTGAGCATGACAATTAAAATCATGCCTCACATGGGAGTCGCAGCAGGGATAGGCAATCATTAAAAGCACAACAGGCTTGTCTTCTGGTCAATTTGGAAATCCACAGGAGGCCAGTGATCAATAAATATCTCTGAGTGTGAGTTCTCAACGTCCACAACCCACTGAAGCCCCGAATGGAGAAAGAAACACCGTCTTAAATTCAACATGGCAGCCATCTTCATGTTTTCCTTGTACAAAGGAATCAGGTAGGTGGTCCTTTTGTCTATCCAACACTTTAGCCCACAGGTAGAAATAACTACAAAACAAATAAAACATTTCTAGTTAATGATATAAGGAATTACAATACTTATTAAATAGAGTTGTGGTGGTCTAGAGTTTCGGTTGGGTCAGATATTCCTTGGAGCTTGCTGCTCTCTTAAATTAGATGTTCAACATGTCCAATACTTTGAAGCTTTAATACCATGTGTATTGGTATTGGTAATTGGTATTGGTTATACCAATATACGTATGTATTGTACGATTGTTTGCATCAAAAAGTAGTGAAACCAGAAAGAATCCTATAAGTCATATCTTAACCAAAAGCTGCTGCAAGCGAAACAGAAAGAGTCTAAATTGCACAGATATCTTGTCAATTTGGTAAAGAAATGTTGCTAACGTTTTGGTTGTGTTTGTGTTTTTTACGCTTGTACAGCACTTTGGTCAACCAAGGTTGTTTTAAATGTGCTATAAAAATAAAAATTGATTGATTGATTGATAACAAACAAGAAATTACCCCAAATTGGATGATGACGACTTCTACTCTTGCTGTTTGTTGGTATAAGCAGGCATCGATATTGTTCGATTTTTGTTTTTTACCAGAATTGCATCGAAGATGAGAGGGGTCTGAATTGCATTGTCGATGTTGAAAAACCTGGTGTGGTGGAAATCCTTGTGTCTTCTGCACAGGTGCACTGTCAGGAGTGACGGTAATGCTGGTGTGTTTGGCTTTGGTTTGCAAAGACGGTGCAAATAATGGTAGGTCTCACTCTGAACTGTGAAACTTTACTAACTGTCCATTAGTGACTGCAAGAGGCCGAGAACATGACTCTAGGTGGTTTGGAAATTGTTGTTATCAACACTGTATGTTAGATGTTGTTTGCCCTTGAACTGCTGTATAAAACACTGTGGGGTGACCGACTTGTGCTGTGGTGTGTGTTCTTTTGCATGCTGTTTAAATTGCTGGTGTGCGACTGAACTACTGATAATCTGCCGACTTCTTTGTAGGGTTTGCTGGTTGTATATTTATAACCACTTATTATATTGCACAGTCAGACCGAGCCTCTGACTGACACCCCTGTGTTACACTGTGACAACTACACCATGTAGTATAGATCTGGATTCTTGCCTCTAGCTTATTGAAGACAGGAGATGTACTATGAAGTGTACAAAAATCCAAAGAAGATTGAGTTAATGTAGTAACAATGAAATGATACTTCACGAACATTATTAAAAAATCTAACTTCATTTGAGAAAAGGGGCTTAACTCCCTTTCACAGATATTTCCCATCTCTTGAGATCAAGACGCATTCGTCTTAATTATGACATATTTTCAAATCATGGTCTCATGTCAAACAAACTGCTTTAAAACCATACACTAAATAGTTCCCAAATCTAGTACATTATAGTTTGTCTTTTTATATCCTGAATTGAATATATCATCTGCAGGCTTTCATTTGATGTATTTATTTTCCTGGAGCGAGCGTCCTTTTGCCGTGGACCAATGGCACCTGTACAAAATGTCGCCTCCCTCCAGGCTTGTCTGAGTGAATGTGCTGAGGTCTGACACACACCAGGTGCATTGTGGGTTTGATTCGACAGGGAGGAAGGTTGTTTTTGTTGTTGTGCAGTGTAAGAAACATCAAACCAGTGGAGTTACACCAGCCTGAGGGCGTGGAGCCGATGGAAAAGTGTGGATGGAGAAGTTTTGTGTTTTGTTTTTGGCAGGTAGGGCGGCAGCAGTGTGATTGATTTCTGAGAAGCCAAAGGGTCCGCTTTCTCTTACAAATACTAAGAAGCATCTGCACCTTTGTTATGAGTAAAAAAATAAATATTTAGAGTCTGGTTTTGTCAGAAAGCTGACTTTACATAAGGCTTGTTTTTTTTCTCCACATTGAATTCACACCTTGAAAACCAAAAGTAGTCACAACCTGCTGATAGAAGCCAGATTAATGCTGCGTTCAAGGGCTAGATAGTGTTTCCCCAGGCGTTCATGGATCACAGGTAAACACTCACACTAATATAACAAAACGCACACAAGCAGACTCTGAACTGTCTGTATTTTTTTACACTACAATATTACTTTGTTTTTTTTCCTAGTAAAAGGCTAATGCTTACAGTGAAAGATACAAGAACTTCTTCTAACGCTGGATTATAAGTATGAATAGATATACTCAGTAGGTAGTGATACTTTGAGTAGAATTATTAAGATGTTAGAAGATGTATAGTAATGAAATAGAAGCTATTTAGTGGAAATGTATGTTATTTTTACACTGTGAAACACCACTTTGACAGCAGTAAATATATAAGCAATAAATCATTTATGTCTTTGTAAAAACTGGTAAAAACAATCTAAATTAAGTTCCTGAAGCTATAATATAAATGGTATCATGATCATTATAATAATGCTCAACAAAATATAGCAGTAACTCCCTTGGCTGTAAAATGTATATCATTTCCAGAAACTGAAGTTCCTCAAGTCTCCACTTGAGGCTTGCATCAAAAGTGAGTCAATCCCGACATAGCCAATGTTAAACTGTCCAACTCTACAGCAGGGATAAACACATTTACAGACTTGTACAAGAACACTGTTGGTCGCTCTAATTCATTCACCATGTTATGACTATTCATGGATTGAATGTTTATATAACTTGCCCATTTAAATGGTATTAGGGCTTGAAATGATGCACAATTAAGGGCATGGACAGAACGAGTGACAGTTGCGTTACCTTTTGGCCATGTTTGTGTTGTTGGAACCTTCTAGAAAACTTCAATTCAAATTGCAGACAAATACTTTCACTTACTGCGCAACAATACTTGCTCACTTGGTGGATGAAAAGTAGAGTTGTATTATATATGTGTTAGCAATATTTACTTGCAGGTATCTTTGTCGGTGCTCACTGTACCGCTGGCTTGTTAGCTTGTTCATTAATTTATTTGTATTGGCCAGTGCATAGAAGTCAGGACTCTCCACTCAGTCAATGTGAGTGAGCCTGTGGCTACCATAGGTTTCCTCCTCCTCCTACTACTACTACTACTACTACAGACACTACAGTTTATGGAAAATCACTGCTGCCAATGTTCTCCTGTAACTGGGATTGTGAGTACTTCTCATGTTCTCATGTCATCATAGTCAAATCTAAACTCTCTCAGCTCGAGATTTGATTGTCTTACCCATCATTACATCATTGGTCTATAAAGTATACCAGATGCGGGAAGCCAAGTATCTTTGGACAACCGTCCAGTACTTTTTCAATCAGTTGCTGTGTTGATGACTGTGATGGTTATGATTCCCTGTGTTCGTCTCCCTTGCTGCTGCTCCTCCGTCCCCTCCACTCCCCTTCTCTCTGGGTGGGCGGCGTAGTTAATTCTTGTTATGTTTGTTACATTCATTACATCTGACAGAATAAATGGGCTGCTGTTTTGTTGTCTTGTCTGTGTTTTTTCTTCTCTTCTTTTGCTCTTTCTGTCGGTGACGGCCAGTCGCTCTCCCTCTTTCCCACTGCCTCCAGATCAGATTTTTTCCCTCCTCCCTGGTCTCTCTCCACCTCACTGATGGTTGGAGCAGAGAGTCTATTCACCAGAGAGATGAAGCAACAGCTTTCCACTGCATCCCCCCCTCCTCCTCCTCTTCCTCCCTCCCCCCCTCCTCTTCATCCCTCCATTTCTCCTCTCTAAACCCCACAGACGCATTAATCCTTCGCTCAGGCTCAGTTTACAGACACAATAGGCCTGTAGAATTGGACTTGAGATAATTGTGTTGCTATCCCATTTCATCTGGAATGGAAACGGGTGTCTATGGGTACCATGCCTCTACACACATACATACACACACACACACACACACACACACACACACACACACACACACACACACACACACACACACACACACACACACACACACGCACACACGCACACACACACACACACACACAAACACACAAACACACACAGAGGGATGGAGTAGGTTTTGGCGAGCGCAGTGCTGTAATTATTTCCCCTTTATTTATAATCATCATCATGAAAATTCACAACCGCAGGCCTGAGTCCACACTCCTGGCCCAGTCGTGTCTGTTTGATGTGTTGTCATGACGATATGGTGGCAATATGGGGCCTGCCCAGTGCCCGTGTTGTTGAGGGGGACTGTGGGTAATTAACGGCCGTGACAATATGGCCAAACACCTGCTCTGGCCAGGCCCCGTCGGTCATGTGGGTTGGCAACCCCTCGACCTCCCGACAAACGCCAGGATGGAGGAAACGCTCGAATTGAAAGTCGTTAAAGTAGGAGGATGTGTTGGAAGTACAAGCAGGTGGAAACTGTCAGGTTAATCATCGAGGGGATAGATTGGCGATTTCCAGAATGGTTCGCAAATGCAGTTGCTTTGAATTCACAATTACAGAGCAAGGCAATAATATTAGCTGGGGGAAGTAAAAATGTAACAATCTTCCTTTCAGGTTTTAATCTGCTTCTTCAACAGCCTCGATGGCAAAGAATTCATGGCAGCACATTCCTATCCTGTTCCTTAAGGAGGGTCTCCATGAGGTAGGGATGTGCTGCCATGAAGCCAAAAGAGCATCAGGGAGGTCCAACACTGAGGTTGGATGATGAGGCCAAGCTTGCCAGGAGCATTTCAGTTCATCTTCAAGTGCTGGATGGATTTTAGGTAAACATGTTGATACAGGAATATACAGGAATCCTGTCTTGCTTGCTAAGCTAATGTACATACATAATTTTTTCCCAACACTTTTGCCTACACTTAATCAAACTTTTTTACAATGTTTTCCTTCTTTCTTTGGGGTTGCTGTCGTAGAGTTAATCGTCTTTCAAATGGAAGATCAGGGTTTTGATCCTAATCTCCTGTAGTGAAATGTAGAAGGGTGATGGGCAAGACGCTAAACCCCAAATTGCTCAGGAATGGCATATTCATGAGTGTGTGAATGGGTGAGTGTGACATGGAGTATGCTTTGAGTAATTAGAAGATGACAAAAGTGCTATACTAGTTGAAGTCCATTTACCATGTCATGGTCAAACTTAATTTTTGAATTTTCATGACTTTCGGGGAAGAGTGGTCGGTCATTTTGGAGCATTTTACATGTTGGGTTATTTGTTCTTTATGTTTATTTTTTTTCCAATTTTTAACCACTGGTTTCCTGTAAGTTGTTTCTGACTTGATAAAGGTTGCTGATATCCAGAAAACGATGGAAAAACATTTGGGAACCCACCGTCAGACATCTCATGGAGTCTCATTGGATGCTGTTTTCAACATATTGAAATGTTTTGCTGATAAACCACAAGTAAACTTTGGGTAATAATAAACCCTCAGGCACTTACACATACGCACATACACACACACTCACACACACAAATGCACACTGAGCTCTTCCTCCCTGCCTACGCGTGCTTCACCTTTTGTCCCGTTATCTTTTGTTCCGTGTTTGATCCGCTGATTACATAATTGCCATTGTATAATCTTCCGTTTATAAAACTGACCTGCATAATCAGGCTGTCTTAGACACTGTTTCTCTCAGACCTGATGAAGCAAAAGGAACGTTATGTAACTGTTATTTTCTACCACGGGTCACTGATGTTTATTCTGATTAGACTTTAATGTTTACAGGAATACAGACTCAAAAAAAGACATGATGACAACAAAGTGAAGAGATGAGACATTAGAATGATGGTGGTGAGATGTTTATGGATCAATGGATAAGTCTCTAATTAAGCTCAAGTTTATATAAGTTTATATTTAAGTGAGAGCAGGAGATTTGAGTTTAATCAGAGTGGAATTTAAGCAGCCTGTTCTCGCTCACTACTCATTAAATGTGGTAGCTTGGTCACGGACACAACGGTTCAAAGTGTGACAGGTTTGCCTCATTTCTTGATGCTAACCTTTAGCTGTGTGATGATGTGATGCATGGTCAAACAAACGTGCCTTTCTCTTCTGAAGTTGGATAACTAAGTGAACCCAAGAGTCGAGATCGGACTTTCTTTGCCAACATATTGTAGGAGATGGGAAAAATGAGCTCTTCTATAACCTATACGTAGGTCTTTAGAGTTGTTTAAACGTCAGAAAGTACAACAAACTTTCAGACACTTAGCAAAGAACAGTGAGGCTTAACAAGAAGAACACATTAAATGTGATATGTTTTGACACAGTGACAGAAGTAGTGCTGAGCTTTATGCCTATTGGTGGCAACCTCAAGCAAGATAAGGTAATATTGGCGGAATTAAGAGCACATAGAAATGGTGAATCGAACCATTTGGCCATTTTAGTCAAGAGATTGACTTTGTTCTTTTCAAAGCTTTAATTTTGATACTTACATTTGTGGTAGTAAAGGAATGTATTTTGTTGCGTCAGTGAGTATTTATATATGTTCAAACTTAATTAAATGGGATTTGAATTAAACAAGATACTGTACTTGTGCCCTAATGATAGGATACACACTCAGTGAAGAAACCCTTCATCCAAATAATGCCCCTATGCCGTCCTGATTAGTTAACCTCCTTTATGGGTATGGCCCTAAGTTGTCAAGGCAACCAAAACAGCACACAGTCAACAGGACCAGGCTCGGTTTATGTGAGCCAGCCAGGTAGTGACAACGCTGATACTACCTGCTCTACCTTATGACCCCTTCTAGCCCCCGCAACTCAACTGTGTAGACTGATGGGCATCCAGAGCCAGGACATCACAAGGCTTGTCAAGTGGGAACTTCCCATTTCCATAGTTCTTCCAATTTGTCCTACAACTACTCAAGAAGGCTGGACAGTGAGCTCCGGCCTCCCAAAGTTACCCCCCTATATGCTAGGTCTCACCACCCACCATACCCCCAAAAAAAAACAATCCTAAATCTAACCACATACTTGGTTGATAGACATAACCTTTGCCTGTTCTTGGCAAGCTTTATTTGGGATGCTGAGCTGTTGATGGATTATTTGTCTAACTTGACTTTTAAAAGCCCTATAGATATTTCTTTTTTTTGTTGATAACTCGACTGCAAAGCTCTGCAACTGCAGATATCAAGTTTGCGTGATGCCTTCTTTGTCATATTTTAAAGCATAAGGCCAGAGTTCAAGCTGTTTTATTTGAGAAGTTGGGAGGGAGAATGTTTTATTTTAGCCTGTTAATGTTTGAATAATGTAGCTTTACAATTGGCAGGTACGGAAGCCCTAATCTGAGCTATATCCATATTTTTTTTAACTCAGTTGTCCCTTAATAAGACTGATTTCTGTTAAGTATTTTCTTGAGATATTAATGTAGTTATGTTCTTTGAGATAACACAGATGGTTTTCCTGTGATGGTGAGTTGAATTCTTGAGCTCTTGATAATATGACTGAAATGAACTCATATCTTGGAAAAAACAACAACATTTTTATCCCCCGATAATGACATAAATTGATATCTCGAGAAAACTACCTCAATTTACTTTGTCTTTCTGAGGATCGTTTTTCTAATTTTCTGTCTATAAAGTATTGTCATGAGTTCATCTTTTTACCTCTAAAGCATATTTAGCAGTCTTTGTAATTCTTAAATAATTCTTAACTGCTGGTGTGTTTTGGAATTGATTCTGTCAGAGATCCTTACAGCATCCAATGCTTCACAGTTTTGATCATCTCTTTTCTTTTTCTCTATAGTAGACTTCCTTTTGAAGTTTGATTGTTTCAGTCAACAATCTTTGCTTTTCAGTTCAACCATAATGACGATTTACTCGCAACTCAGAGAAAAGGTGCGTCAGCCTCCCCCTATACTCTCGGAGAACCAACAAGTTCTTTGGCTCAGCCATTTTTGTACTGATTCCCAAAAAAAGATTTCAGTGCAAGTCTTCTGCTTTTTCTGCATATGTGTGCATGGCTAAAGAAGGTTGAGAATCAGCTGTAACTGAAAACATGTTACCATGTTGAAGATCAAAACAAATCTAATCTAATCCTTCTTATTCAGCCTATGTATCCCAGTGACTCCAAACACTGTTCATTCCTACAGTCGACCACTATGTTTTATTTCCCCTCTCTTTTTCCTTTTTTAACTCAGAGTCTTCTTTATCATTCTCTCCTCTCACTCTCTACTACCTCAGCCCTCAACCCCTCCACTACCTCAGCCTTCTCCTGTCCCCCTGCAGCCCTTCCCCCTCCATCCTGTAGGGGTCACTGTGGCTCTTCATCATCCCCTGCTCCCTTTGGTGCGGTTGCAGCCCCTGTAGTGAAACGCCTCGCGGGCATCATTTTCTTGGTCAAAGTATAAAATGTTTTCTTGTGCATAATGGAAGCTGGAGAATATTAACGGGGCAAATATCTGATTTCATGCAAAAGAAAATATCTGATGTGGAGAGGAATATTAAACATGTCTCCTGGTATTGTAGTTTTTAGGGCGACTCGGTGCTAAACAAAAAGAGCTTTTCACTCCCACAGAGGGAGACGAGGGAGGGGGGGAGGCAGGTAGCAGAGCAGCTACACAGGCTTCACTGCATGGCAAAGTACAGACTGTGTTAAAGGGTCATTTCACACATATCCATCAACAACTCTGTGCCACATAGAGTATGATGCTCTGCGATTCTCAGGTTTTTTATTAAATCCTAAAACTGTGTAGCTCATTAATTGTTCAGATGTTGTACAGTTGTGGTTTTCTCATGGGATTTTGGACTGAAATTGTATATGCTCTTTTCAGGATTGAGAAGGGAAATATATTTGTCTTTTTTTAAATATACATGTAATTTAAAGCAAGTTACACTCTCTCCCTGAATCAGCAGTGGATCATCTATATCTGTTTTATGGATGTTGCTATAATCTAAACTGCAAAAAAGACTCGCAACACTAAAGCTCCCAATTATACTCGTATTTAATCACAACATTTCGAGCCGTCCGGGCTCTTCCTCAGGTGCTGTACAAACAAACAAACAGGTTCAGGTGTTGTTAACAAACAATCAAGAAGTCCCACCCATGGGCGTGTTGCTATAATCTGCCTTCATGTGTTTTCTACAGCCAATCGGTCTGTTTTTTGTCCACATATTGTGCATATATGGGGACACAAACACAGGGGAGATAACCCAAATGCATACAGCTTCTGCAGAGCTGGTGCAGTCCATATCTTAATATCTAAAAAGGCAATAAAACAAGGCTTATGGCATAAGGAAGGAAAAGGTATAAAACAGGAAAGCAGTTCTTTTTTAGGCAGGAAATCAAGAGACCAAAGAAAGTCAAGGTCCAATAAACAAAATAACGGTCTAAAAAAGACAAGCACTACACACAAGGAAAGGCTTGATTGTTGGGCAAGGCAAACTGGCACTGTGAGGTAGCAACACACAAACTACATACACTGAGGCTAACAAGGCACTGGTGAAACCAATCAGGGCTGGTCACACAATCATCCTGGCAGGCAGTGAAGTGTTTGAAATGAGGAGAGAGGTGATTAGCATAAAACAAAAGAGTGAATGAATGATGAACCATTAAGTTATTGAAACACATGGCCAAACTGGAAGAAACAAATCACAGTCAAAACGTGTAATCACAGAATCCCAGCATGGACTCAATGGGTTTTTAAAATTCAAACTTTTCCATGGAAGGCGTCGGCACAAACAAAAAAAATATTTCAGTAGCTTTAAATTGTGGTTGATCAGCCTCAGAATTGGGTCAAACCTCCTGAAATGTAAGCCTGGCATGAATGATTGACATTCCCTAAAATTGTTCTTTAAAAAAACTGTGAAAAATCAGCCTAATTATACCTTTAGTTGTGTTCATTTTCCGTGATTACTGTTCTCTTAAAAGAGTTCATGTTCCTCAAACTTTATGGAAATTATAAAACGCGACTGTAACAAGATCTCTTCTGTCTTTCATAATCATTGATAGAAGGAAGGACCATATTTGAGGCATTTTTAAGAGCAGTAAGATAAAAGTTTTAGTGTTGGACTTCTCAATCAGGAAACTCAAAAATAAACATAATTAACTGAACCAAATGCGACAAATAATCCTGATGGTCAGGGCTGCACAAACAGGTTAGTTTTGAAGCAGTCATTGTGCTGAGTGGGCGTCCTGGTGGTCAAGGTGCTTCAGCCGCTGATTGTGTTTTTCTAACATCCCCACTTCTGGCTGAGGACATTTGTTGCATGTCATCAAACCACTTCTGTCTGTCATTATTTCCTATTGTAAGCTCTCAGGTTTGGATTTTGGCCTACACAAAGATATGATGTATACGTCAATTTACAGAGTAGCGCCTCTATGATCAGGCCATTCTTTCCCAGATTGTTAATAATGGCAGATTGGTCAAAACGTCAAAATCTGACGCCAAAGATGTCTCTCCAGCGTCCCTCCTGGATGCAGTCCTCTAGCTGATTGTTTTGAAGTCAGACTTAGTGATATGTAGGGCATGAAAGTCTGCTTGGAGGTGATTAAATGACACAGACCTTGGACTTTGATTTCTGTCAGAAGCAAGAGTCAATGTTGACCGTCTTTTGAGTGGACTTGCTTTAAAGTTACAGTGTTACCTATTTAAGGTGTAGTTACAAACAATGTATGTACTAATGACTTAAACCCAAATCACTAACTTTTCCTCAACCTTACCAAGTTATTTTGGTTTCCAAAACTAACCAAACTGTGACCACATCACAATTTGATGAATGTTAAAATGTCTGTCTGCTATATTTGAAAATCAGACAACATTTTGTCTGTTTATTATTGCTTCATTAGTGTCTTGATTTCAAAGTCTTACTTGATGTTTCAAAGTTTTTCTTGTAATTTCAACATCCCATATTGCAGGATTATAATAGGCTATAATTTAATCACCATTAGTGCACAACAGGTCTGAATTGAAGAACTCCTGTTTCCCTTAAATTAATTATTTACTTATGTGATGTGTGTCTGACAGTTTAAGATGTAATATTTTAACTGAAGCTCGAATGTAGCCATACAGAGCAATATTAGGCTTTAAAAATGAAAAGAAATCTAAAGGCAGTGAATATGCTACGCTTTTTTTTATGTCTCCATTCCAAGATGATAACTGTACTGTAAATACTTAAAAATGTATTTCACCATCTTATGTCTTGCATATATCATACATATCTTGATGTCATTGGGTTAAATAAAGGTTAAACAAAACGAAAAATGAAACAAAACGTTTTTAACGGTCTCTATGTCTCCTCCCCTACCAATTCATAAAAAATGTTACCTCAAGACACTTACAAAAGAGCAGGTTAAAGACTCTACTATTTGTTATATCAAGATATCTGATTGATCAGTAGGAGGGGTTTCTTACTGGTAAAGCTCTGACCCCCAACAGCGCCAGTTACCATGGTGATCTATCCCGGTAAGAAGTGAACCACCTTCATAGTACTGACAAGTCAGAGTCAAACTTACCTTGATTAACTGAAAACCCTGCTTCGTACAGGCCACAGATCATGAAGCAGTTGTTGATCTATTGTGGCCTGTACTATTTGGATATATGGCTGAGGGGTCATCAGTCAATAAGGATGTAAAACTGACAATAAAATAGGTGGTTTTGAATCCCTGCAAACACAATAAGTCAGTGAGCATAAAGGCATAAATGTGCAAAATCAAAATGGGTCCATCAGTATGCCATATTAGCTGCAAACAGTCCGATGCACACAGAAACAGTCACACACATATAACTGAACACATGACCCCCTCCAGGTGTAAAACAAACAAGCTCTACATCACATTTAAGCTTTCTAGTCTGCACATTTCTCTCCATATTTTCAGCAGAAGCTATTCATGGGGTTTTCCTTACGTTTTTATTCCCTATCTCAAAGCAATTTAGTCTTGTTCAGTACTAACTCAACTAAACACGAGTCTTCTGGAAATCAGCTAGAGAGTCTTCCAGTGTTGTACTAAAGCTCCAAACAGAGAAATGGAGACAATACTCACTCAGAAACTCACAGAATGTTGAAAAAATAAACACAAAAACATGGTAGCAAGAGTTGTTTTGTTTCATTGTTATAAAAGAAAAAAGCTATTTGTCATGAAGAGATTGTTCAGGTTTGAAGTATACATGTATACAATCACAGAGACTCTCTTTTCACGTGTTTCTCTGCAGCTCAGATCCATGTTCACGATGACCACTCCCATCTGCTCCTGCTCTACTTTAATGTTGTACACAGAGTGCTAATGCACAACAACGAATAATAAGCATTAGCTCTAATGATGCTAACAACAGAGCGCTCATTAAAACCTGGTGTCAGCGTCCTGCAGATGAAAGAGAACGCAGGGAGGAAAACACAAAATGGAAGATATTTATGGATCCAAAGAAAATGCCTTTTGTGTGATGAAACAAACACACACACACACACACACACACGCACACACGCACGCACACACGCACACACACACACACACACACACACACACACACACACACACACACACACACACACACATATCTCCATTAACAGGCTTTGTGTTCTTCTGTTTTAGCTCTATATTCTTCAAAAGAGAAAAGTCCGATCGAGCAGTCACACAGCAGCCTCTGACTCATTGTAATGTATTCCACTGTTATACTGCTAGTGTGTGTGTGTTTGTCTTTGTGTGATTGTATGTTTCTTTGCATCTAAATGCATTGACTCACTCCTTATTTGAACCCTATATGAAGAACATGTTGGCTGTACAGCGTGTCGGTTGTCAAACAATAATGAGACCGTGTTCAGACTAAACACAGACAGTGCTGATTTATTCATCCTTTAAGTTCTTGTTTTTACTGTCTTGAGGGCAATCTACACCGCGGGCGTGTTGTTAAGTATTTCTGTTGCATTAAAGACATCTCAAGGATCACATATTTTTCCATTAAATGCACAAAAGTACCAGTCCTTACCCACTCCAAGATACTTTTTTTTCCTCCCCTGTGCCTGCTCCATGAAGCATAACTTCCATGTCCAGCCGTTCCAATCACAATTCTACAGCCTGTTGTGAACATGTGAGGTAAATCTATACTTATGGATCAAGGGCCTCATATGAGCTTATAGAGCTACAGTGGATTAGGAGAGGAAAATAAATGACATAGACATTACATGGGGGGCGGAGGTGACTAGCAGAGGTGTGGCCAAGGCCAAACTAGGTACCTCTCCAAAATGACACACCATGGTTGGCGATTTCGATGTAGCACATTTCCTTTTGTTAGTTTCTTTCAATGTGACTTTGGACAAGCACTTTTTTCAGTTCTTAAGAAACAAACTTATATTTTACTCTTTCCACTTTTGTATACTTTCTAAAGTTTAAATTTAAAGTTAAAAAAAGATATTCACAGTCCACTTTCATTCAGTTATCTTTTTTTGGCACATTTTAAATACTTTAAAGTAGATATAATTAATGTAGATAGAAAGCTTTTCATTCATGTGTTGGCACACCCATCATGGACGAAATGCATGTTCACGATCTTGATGGTATTTTAATAAATTCAACTTGGTCCTTTTAATCCCCAGGAGGGCATGACAGAATACGTTTGAGAACCACTGGGTGACAGTTTAAGGGTTGAAAAGGTCTTGATGGCTGTGGCTCAGATATAATGGGTGACCCATCTTTTGGAAGTTTAGCCAATGAATCCCCAGCTCCCCTATCAAGAACTCGTGTTGGAAATTGGGGGAAAAAAACATCTTAATTTCCATCAACACATCGTGTTTCTTAAACTGTAGGTGTATAAATGTGTGTGAGAGAGTAGCTGATGGCTTCCATGGCACTACATTAGTGTTAAATGTGTGCGTGCAAAAACATCTGAGTGGCTGGAAGACCAGAAAGGAGCTACAGTATAGTAGTGAAATCTATATAGTCTATACTTTTCTGTACAAATTGCAGGACCTTCACCAAGGAGACAGATGAGATGCAGGTTTGGAAATAAACCATCAGAGTTTCTGTCCTACACCATGATCTCTGCCAGTTAGCTGTGTTTAAGAAAGTAGGACAACAGACCCTTGGGAAAAACCCAACCATGTATTTGATTTTGAAGAGGTCATAAGATCTGATGTTAGTTAAAAAACAAAAATGACTTACAGCAGGAGAAGTGGTTTCAAATTTTAGAAAAGGAGAAAAATGTAGGCACTAATAAACAGAAAAGAGAATCACACCTCCTCTTTCCTGCTCTCTGTCTCCATCCCTCCTCTTCCTCTTGAGCTAAACAGAGCATTGTGGGTAAAGACTGTGCAGGTGGCGGTGGAGCGTCCTCAAGAGGCCGTGCAGGCTGTTCGAGTCCCTGATTACATGTTAACACTAATTAAAGGAAAGGGAGAGATCGGACAATCTGTACTGTGATCATTACCATGGTAAGCCATAGTTCCAGACTTACAGAGCGCAGGCAGCATGACCCGTTTTAAAGTAAAATAACCTCACTTCCTGCCTTCTGGGGAACATGAATGTAACATGAACACTGGACCTTAATGCCCTGAACTTTACCCTCGACTGTCAGTCACTCAGGTTGTATAGCATTTATTACAGGAAGGCTGTCGAGTTCAAATTTGACCCAAATATAACCATTTTGTGACAATCCCTTTTTTTTGTTTTTATAAAGAGTTACATGCAGCATTTACTTAGTGGATGAACTCTGGAATACAATAAAAGTACATCCAATTCCTAGGAGAACCATATCATCATACAGTCCTGTTCGCACTCTGTACAAACTGTTTCCTGGTTTAATGTAAACCTTGCTCGCACGACCGCCTCTTCTTGGTTTTCTGACACTCGTGTTAAGAAGCATGCACAGGCTGATTCATTCAAAGAGAGAGGGGGGGGGGGGGGTTATGTGATTTTGCAGGGTCTTTGTGCCTTCACCCTCGCCAACTAAAGCCACAAGAAAACAGCTTTTAAAAAAACGCAGTGCTGAGATCCAAACGAGCTCCGAGTGGGAGGAAGAGCGAGCAAAGGTGGGAAACAATCCGCTTCCGCTCTGAGAAATTACCACTTCACCGTGAAACCATGGGGCTCTGAAGCCCGGTGCTGATAAAAAACATGAAGAAAAAAAAAACACAGACATAAATAAGAAGCTGCACTCCACCGCCTCTTCTCCTGTTCATTTACTCTCACCAGGCAGAGAGTTTATCATCAGTCGTCCACAAAAACATCAGTCATGTTAGGTGTGCTGGTATTTCACCTTTAAGGAAAGAGCTGAGGTTCCCTGTAAAAAAAAGAAAAAAGTGTGAAATTCCCCATCTGATGTGTTTTTGTAGCCCAAGGCTGTTTTCAAGCCAAACACTTGATGAAGAAATTAAAGTGAATATCAGCCTGCTAAAAGGTCGAGGAACGTTATGAATGTTGAGTTGAGTGTAAAATAAACATGCTTTAATTTATCCTGGAGAAGTGGCACATCACATTGCATCACTGGAGTTTTTGCAGTGGTCTTTTAATACAGACATCCAAGATACATCCAGCAAAATGTCAATGCATCTAGAAATTTGCCTCAAAGAAAAAATAGAAATGAAAACATGATTTCAAAGTTTATAGGCTCTTAAATAAAAAAAATCTGAGTGAAAACTTCATAATTATTAGGTGTTGATGGCAGCATGGACAGGACCAACAAATTAAATCAATTATGTTTTAGATGTGACTTGCCCCTGTTCTCTCCACCCCTGTCTCTGCTGTCTGCCTGCAGCCATTAGCCAGTCCACTGCCCCTTACCCTCCTCACAGCCCACAATCTTCAGGTGAGGGTCTCTCCCAACCCCCCAACCCTCCTCTGGTTCCCAGTCTTACATCCCTCTCTTAGCAGACGATACGACTCCTGCCACCCCCCACTCTGTCCTTCTCTGCCAACCATGTTAAAAGACAGCTGATGAGACTCCACGCAGGCAAGGCTGCGAGCCCTGATGGAGTCAGCCCCAAGGTGCTCAAAGTCTGTGCCCCCCAGCTCCATGCAGTACTCAACCGTGTCTTAAGCATGAGCATGAGTCTTCAGAGGGTCGCTGTGCTGTGGAAGACATCCTGCATCGTTCCTGTACCGAAAACTCCACGCCCCAGCAACACAATGGACTACAGACTGGTAGCACTGACATCCACCATCATGACGACCCTGGAGAAACTTGTCCTGGATCAGCACCAGCTGATTGTCAGGCCCCAATTAGGTCCTTTAACAATAGCCTACCAGCCCTACTAGTAGTGGAGGACCCCATCAGGTTCCTGCTTAACTGCGTCTATGCTCACCCGGACAAGTTGGACACCACTGTAAGGGTCATGTTTTTTACTTCTCCAGTGCCTTTGACATGATCTGACCGGCTCTACTTAAGATATTTAATGTTATTTACATAAAACCCAAAACTGCATCTTTTGAAGGGTATTGTGGTTTTGGGTTACCTGTGGCTTGAAGTTTTGCAAATAAAATTGAAACATCCCTGTTTGTATTAATCCATGCAAACATTTCTCAGCCTTTCGATCGAGTGTTGTCACATGGCGAGCTATTGATCCTTCAATCCTTTTAACATCCAAGCTGAAAGAAAACCGGGGGTGGGGATCAAACCTGTGGCCTGCTGCGTACATGGACGCTGTTCCTCTTTCTGAGCCTCAACATTAAGTTACATCTGAGGAACCTTCATCGACCCACTGGAAATGAATCATAGAAGAAGGGAGAAAGAGAAGGATTGAGCATGAGGAAGGTTTAAACGGTGAACGGTTGGCGGTTGAGTGCAGTGAAGGACCAGCTCAAAGAGAAAACCAGTCAGTCAGTTAATAAACAGGCAGGAAACAGCCATGTCAGGCTTTTAATCAGTCAGTCAGTGAAGCAGAGGATCGATGGAGCGGTCTCTCCGTGGCTGACATGGTTACCGACTGGATGTTGTGAAGCTCAGCAGGTCGATCTCTGGGATCGATGCCGAAAAGAAGCAGAGACACAACCTGCTGTGAGAGAGAGAGAGATAGAGTGTGTGTGTGTGCACGCATGTGCTTTTGTGAAAAGAAGTGCAGGAGAAAAGCTTTTTAGTCTCTGAACACCAAACAAACCAAACTGCACACAGACACAAAGAAAGGTTTGTCTCTGGAAACTATTTCATAAAATACACTTTATGGATCATTTCTGGTGTTATTCTGCAGCACAGAGAACCATCTGTAACCACAGCCCACCAAGAAAAGCTCGACATTTAAAACTCTCACTCTGAACATAGATAGAACATCTTGTCCGTCTAACTCTGAGTTTGCACACAGGCCAATAATTCAATGTTCAGCTGATAGATAATCAAAATACTGATAATCAAAGGCGTGGAACGTTTCCACATTGTTTACCCATGGTGATCTGAACCAGATAATCATGGGGGGTTTGTTGTACACCTGCTACTGTTATTTCCATTGTGTGTGTTTTGTGAACCTGTTGCTTATCTGAGGTAAGAGGAAAGGATACTGCTGACTACACAGCCTAAATTTAACCAGGCAGCTTATTTGCCTTACACTAACCAAACAGGCTGTTTCACTTTAATCCAGAAAGGATGAAAACAGACCTTAAAACTGACGCTTCATGAATATTTTTGGCGATTTTGAAAGAATGGACTGAGTCATTCTGAGGAGGCTAAAGGCTTCCTTGAACGAGATGCTAAACAGATGCTTCCTCGTGTGTCTGTATGAGACAGAAAATAGGGGGAAATGACAGAATGAACTGATTTGACAATCTGGGGGGAATGTAAGGCATTTAGAGCATGGCACATTTGTTTGTGATTCCACCAATGATGTGAAACAAACCAGTGTCGCTGCCAAGATTACATTTCTTATTACGCACAAGAACTTTTGCAGCACATGTAGGACACCGATATTTTCTAGGTTCCCATGTGCACATAATACGCGATCACAGTGACTGAGTGATCAAGAGAGAAAAATAGAGAGATAAATCTAGCACACGGATGCTACCTGCACAACACCAAACCTCAGATTAACCGTAAATAGCCAGTCAAATGGCCCTAAAAACAACCAGCTGCTAAATACCAGGAATGGTATTTATTCCAGAGGGATACTCCAGCTATTCCAGAGGAATGTAAAGTAAAAGTCAGTATTGAGCTTGAATCTAGCCTGCTATATATTTTGGTTTGACAGTCGGATTACCTTTTTGGCTCACCTGGAGAAGCTGAGTTAACACATACCCAGGTTGTTTTGTGTGTAGCAAATATATCTAAGTCATCTGGGCTTGGAAAAGAGTCACTGATGAGTGTGTCTTTGATGTTAGATTGCTCCCGGACTTCATCATGGACTAGCTGGCTGATGCCTTCTGTCGTACCACAAACTGTTGTATAAGGATTTCATGTGAGGGGGATTATTTGTAGCCTTTTGAGTGATAGCAGAAATTTAAATGGACTGCACCCACCACTTTGTACTACATGTGAACGTTCAAACTTTCACACATATTAATACACTGATGCTACTGCATTTAGGAGCAATTTCAGGTAATTTATTTTGACATGCTGTCTCCGTATCTCCAGCAATGTCACCTGGACATGCAACCTGGAGAAGCCAGGGATTGAAGTGATGTCAGTCTTTGGATAAATTGACTACCCGCAAGTTACATCTGTTACCTTTGGGGTAACCTTTGAGCATGTCCCTTAATTTGTAATATTAGGTAAAAAAGCCTCTTAAATAAGACTTGAATTTATTAACTAATACACAAATCATTGATATAAGTCATAATGAAGACCATAATGGCTTTAATTTCTTCATGAATACACGGTTTATTTTGTTAATTTAATGACCATTCTGCATTGATAAGGAAGTAAGAAGTTTAATGAATTCAATTTTGTGCCCAACCAAACAAAAACACACTGAAGTAATGATCTCAGAGAGGCAGTGGAGGATTTACATAAATGTGTCAGTTAACAAAAAGAAGCCTGGTGCTCTTCAGTCTGACAAAGAAAGGCAGAAGGTTTGTGAAGCCCGTCTGCACTCAGTTTGCCAACAGTGAAGTGTTGTCTGTTTTCTCTCTCCAGCCTTCATCATCCTCTCCCCATTCAGCGCCACACCTCGCTGTGAGGAGACTCATTCCCCTCGTCCCCCGCTGCCTGCAAAAATTGGCCCAGAGGACTCGAAGAGGAGGAGGAAGTGCGTAGGAGAGGTGGGAGAAGAGCTTTTGACGCACAAAGAAGCATCCAACTCAGACAAAAATCTTCCTCTGGAGCGGCAGCACAGCCACTGGTTTCACGTCTGTTATCCCAATAACAAAGCTAGATAAGAACTTTCGACATGAATCAGACTGCTTTCACTGCTAAAGACTAGAATTAGACATTAGTTTAGTAGATTAGTTACAGCATGACTTGCTTTTATCTAATGTTTTTATATCTACTGCTTTATAACGAAACAATTAAAGTCTGGTGATGTTGATTTGCCACAATGAAAATGTGTTAAAACAAACAGAATGATAACTGGACATCTGGTCTCTGTCCATGGTGCTGAAATATGCAATAAGCAAAAGTCAATAAAAAACACAGTTTTATAGTTCTTATCTTCAGGATGTTTAGTTAAA
Source organism: Tautogolabrus adspersus (assembly GCA_020745685.1). NCBI lineage: Eukaryota > Metazoa > Chordata > Actinopteri > Labriformes > Labridae > Tautogolabrus > Tautogolabrus adspersus. The sequence goes on along the minus strand of CM036540.1, from coordinate 25,750,026 downwards.
AATGTTACCAAACCAACTCTTGACCAATAGTTTTTTCATTCTCATTCAACTGCAGCGTTGTTACGATACCAGAATTTTAAACTTCCTATGATACTTCACTAGCAAGGACCACGCCACAACAATATGCGTTTTAGATATTTAATGATAGATCATATACATGATGAGACAAATGAATGTTTGTTGAGATAGTAATTATGATGGAAGAGGATGTTGTCATTTGGCTGGTCTGGAAGGATGGATTGACTGCAGGGAAGAGGGAGACTCAGGATGGGGGTTCTGTCTCGTGCATAATTCTCCCCGAGCTGATCACGGCCCAGACTGTGCCTAGAGTCAGACGATCGAGATGAAGGAATGAGGAAGGAGGGTGAATGGATGAGAGGAAAGGGAAGGAAGGTGGACGGGTTAGAGGAAGGTAAGGAGGGTGAATGGATGAGAGGAAAGGGAAGGGAGGATGGATTGAAGAACTGAGACAAACTGGGTGGAGTGGAATGGCTCAGTATAAGAAGGCTTGTCAGGTGATTGAAGGTGTGGTTTAGGCGTGGTCCTGCTCCCTAACCTAAGTTAATTGTCACATTTAGGTAAAAAAAACAACCCATGTGCAGAATTAAAATACAAATATTTATTAAACAAAAAGGCCAAAGGCACACAAAAACTTACTTTCAAAATCCAAAAACTAGAAGTCAAAAACACTAGAGCACAGGAAGACGATCGACAAAGACTAACAGCCAACACTGACAACTAACAATGATCTGATACAGAAGGGAAGAAACGCAGAGACTAAATAGACACAGGGGTAATCAGACACAGGTGAGACTAATGACACAGGTGAGGACAATGAGGGCAATCACACTGGAGGGAAACACAGAGGCAGGAATAAACACAAGACAAGAATCACTGAGGACAACTACAAAATAAATCATGAAACACTGAAGACACTTAGAAACTCAAGAATGTAACATCAAGACACACAAGAACATAGAGAAACACTAGGATAACAGATTACAAAATAAAACAGGAAGCACTAAAGATTAAACTAGGAAACATTACGATAACACACAAGGGAAACAAGCGGGAAGAATGAGAACTAAAACAAATACGAAATCTAAACTCTGAAATACAAAACTAACACAGACCAAATCATGACATAAATATATTAACTTCATTAGTTTAAATCAAACTAAATAAATACTGGTTTCAACACCACAGCAATGTGAAAAAATCCTAGTCACCCAATATTGCTTCATTTCTTGTTTTCAATGATAATCCTGAACATTGTCTACAATGCACACATTTATGAATTTCTATGTATTTGTGCAATTCAGACAGTGTGAGTTTGTAATTTTGGATGGACTCATTCATCTTCTATGCACCTGTTTCATGAAATAGATTTAGGTTTCTTATAGGTTTTGGAACTTTTCGATACTGCTGATCATCAAACAGAGGGTGTGTTGTTTAAAACACTTGGCATCAAAAAGTATCCAAGTATCAAACACTTTGACTCCACTGATGATGAATTTTACTGATACAACTGGAACCACAACTGTTAGACAAGCACCACAACTTTACCTTATCAAACTCCTTGTATTTGACCTCGTTTATGATACTTACTCTTTGGTAACTCGAGGCCAAATGTTATATACGTGAGACAACAACTGGAGAAAAGTCTTCCTCCCCAGGAGATGAGTCCGGATAGTTTAGGAAAACCATCGACTTTTCTTTTAACACCTTCATCAAAACGTTTGAGCTTCAGCAACAGCTAAACCCCCAGAAGAATATAATGAACATTGAAGCCCCGAGAGGACGATGTCTATTTCCGTGTCGAGAGCTGTGATGATCAACTTTTTCTGTTTTTGTGATGCTTTTAAATTTCCCTTAACCTCCAATTCTACAGTATTTTACTATTATATCCAAAATTGGTAACCACATTGCAGTCATATGTCTGTGCTAGTAGCTTTCCTTTGCTATAATTGGACCATTTTCAAATCTTAAAATAAACAATACAAATACAAATGTTTAATGTTTTCCCAAAAACACAATTTGCCTCTGTGTAGAAAACTGTTTCCATTAGATCTGGAACATCAACTGAGCTTTCTCTTTAAAAACCAGGACGCCTTGTACTGTTTGGTTCACTTTAATATTCTATCACCGAACAGTTAAATAAACTCAGAGTGGAAAGGCAGAGCTTCACATAATATGGTTATGTTAGGCCTCTGTGTCATTTTACCCCGGATTACCTAAAACTCTAGCCCACCGATATGGCACAACAAGTCTTTTAAAAAAACAATAACACTCCAACCTGGCAACCCTGTCCAGCCAGCAGGCGGAGGAATCGATCCAAAAGTGTGAGGTGGTGTTGGCGCATGAGCAACTTCAACCAGAGCCAATCAAGAGCACTTAGGAATCACAGCCTGAGAAAGAAAGAAAGAAAACACGGAGACACACCAAGGTGCTCTGCTCCGGTTGGTTTCCTGATTGATTAATGACTCAGAACTGATCAGAGGAAACTCGCCCTATTGGACCTATCTCCACTGGATCAAAGTTCCCTTTTAGACCCCGATCAGGACCCTCACAGGGGTGTCTCAGCATGAGCCAGCACAAACACACAAACACAAAATTCTCTATACCTCTGGGGTATAAATATTATCCCTGTCACCTGGGGGAGGAGGCCGAGCTGATACAAGAGTTTCAAAACAAAGAGTAAGAAGAAACTTGTAGAAGCTGACCAGGCTGTCCTTTTTGTCTGAAAAAAGCTAAATCCTGTCGACATTTCTCTTTCCACTTACAAACTATTACTGCTCGGCCAGTCTTACTTTTGTTACTCTTGCTTGTGACTGACAGGAGGTTACACTTTCAAAAAGCTACAGAGTGAAAGACAAACTCTGAAAATAATTTATTTAAAAAAAGTTTTCCTTCTAATAGCAAGGCCTATTTAAAATTACATTGGCCTGAAAAGCATAACAGGTTTTTAAAACGTCCTTCTCGACCTCCAGGCAGGTGAAAAAAAAAAAAAAAAAAGTATTAAATGTACAAAAATGAGCAAGAAGTGAAATGATGCCGGAAGCGTCTGTTTAATTGGCTGCGGATCACAGATCTGCAATCACCATCCATCTGCTCCATCTGATCTCTGTTCACTTCAAACACACAAACACACACACACACACACACACACACACACACACACACACACACACACACACACACACACACACACACACACACACACACACACACACACACGCTCGCACTTATACACACACGCTCACACGCTCTCTGCTGGAGTTCATTTGAATATTTTGTCGTGTCGGAGGGTTTCTTGGTCAGCACATTAAGAACACAATGCAGCTGTGTAAGTCCTGACATGATGGTATTCCTTAATAAGATACACGCTGAAGAGATGACACACACACACACCAGCTGCTCAAACACATTTTATATCTTTTTAAAGAACAAACAGTAGTTAGAAATCTCAGTATTAGATATATAAATGCCTCCTGGGCCCCAGCTGGACTTAACATGCAGGAAACAAGTTCTTGTAGAATGAAAAACAGGAGGCAGAAATACTTGAGTTTGTATCTTAGAAGATTTGTTTTCCACAATGAAACTTTTTTTTTCATGTTGGTTCTTTGAGGAGATGTAAGGGGGCCAACTCAAAGGTTAGGCATCATCCTCCCAGGAACACCAAGTAAAGCCTATGACATATCGACATAATGGCTTAGAAAACCAATATATCTTTATAGTTTTCGTGTAACATTTGATAAACATCATTATGGGGGATTGGGTATAGCTCCAGTCTGGTTTGTATCCCATAATGTCTGCTCAAAAGTGTCATAGAAACACTGCAAAAAAGAGAATCAAAACTGCGATAAAAGTATATTTTGGCAAGTGGCTAAAAAGTGATTACAGACTCAGATAATCTGAGTAAGGTCTCATAATTCCCTGTATGCTGTTTTGTAAGAAAATCTAGTTTTAATGTGGTGATGGTTCTCCTGTGTAATTCTGTGATGTTGGACTTCATATTACAGATGTGGAGCAGCAGTTCAGTAAACGCAGCTCTCTGTTATTCTGTTCAGTCCCAGCTTCTGATCCGTCAGATAAACTCGACTCTCGACAAACTTCCGGCTGGAAACGATGAATGACTCTCTGCACCGAGTGTACAACAAGTTCAGATTGGTATTCTGCTGCAGCGTTGTATGGATTCAATTTAAAAGAAACATGTTTTATTTCCTCTTTGTCTCCTTTATCTCCTCCACATGGAGGATTTGTCGGTGTAAAGCCTCTGACTGCTCGGACTCTCACTCAGCTTCCCCTTCTCTCTGTTTCGTCTTTATTTCTTCATCCCCCATCTTCATGATGTCTGCCCGCTCTGACCTTTTGACGTTTCACCTCACACTATATGCTGTGTAACTTCACTCAGTCCAAACGTAGAATCACAGCGACTATCAAGTTCTCTCAAAATAAATCTTTTTTTGTTGTTCCTCTGAGAAACAGAACAAAGATAACGAGTGAGATGGAGCTGAAAAAGTCTGACTTTTCTCTTTTTACATTTAAATTCTCAGCCTGAGAAAAAAAAGCTTTTGAAAGCAATCCAGTCTTCGCACCAAACCAAACCAATCATCACTTCAGAGCCGAAAAATCTCCATCTAAAGCAGCCGTTTGCTCAGGCTGATAACTCTGATCTGACAGTGTTTTCTTAAAACAAGTCAGAAAATAAAAGTGCACGCTGGCTGAGATTGTTTCTCTTCTTTCCAATCTAAATCAACTATTTTCAAATATTTCAGAGGATAATGAGCCATTATCTAATTTTCTCTGTTATTATATATTGTTTCTAGCTTCAATATTTTGAAATTGAGTTCTTGTAAAGTCCTGAATAAAGCATCAGATAAAAGTGAAATTATCTCACACACCAGCTGAGTTTTCTTCTTATAATCTTTTGAGCCTCAGTTTTCCCCTCAGGATTCACTCTAAGTATCTTCAGAATTAAGAAAAAAACATTATCTTACTGTATCACATCTATTCTGTATTGTTTTTTTGACACTATGTATCAACATCATTATGTAAGATGTCTATTGTTTTGTATTTAAAGGTCACATATTATGCAAAATACACTTCACCATGTTTTTCTAACACTCATGTCCCTATCCTGTCTACAAAACACCCCAATTATGAGAAAAGTCCATCCTCTACATCTTTCCACACATTCAAAAATTGTGTGCTCAAACAGGCCGTTTGGAGAATTTCCCTTCATGACATCACAAAGGGCTGTAACCCCTCCACCAGATGGGTGACACTCCCACAGCGAGTTGTTTTTTCTGCCCCCTGAGTCTGCCTTCTCATACTAAAAAATAGGGCATGGTGGAAGTAAGCCCAAGCCACCCAAGCGCTACCAGAGAGGGGCGTGATCAAACACAACTCATTAGCATTTAAAGCTACAGACACAGAAACAGTCTGTTCTGAGCAGGGCTGAAATAGAGGGGTTTATAGGCATGATCAAATACAGATCAGAGTGGATCTTTAGCAAGAAACTTCACAGACAGGTTTTGGGAACTTCTGAGACTCATTAAAACTTGTTGAAAAGGAGGAGAATATGTGACCTTTAAACCAAAAAGTCATCACTGTGTGGGTCCATAGAAAATAATAAAGCGCGGAGATAAAGTCCATGTCAAACAAAGTTCATGGTTGTTTGTGCAAAAAATAAATAAATCTGAATTGCAAATAAATTGCAAAAATGCTGTTTACATTTAGCTTCTTCTTATTGACTCACTAATTCATGAGTGCATTCTTTTTCCAACATATATCGAGTTGTTTTAAGTTTCTTTCTTACATGACATTTGGTTCATTTTTCATTCGGACCAACAAAAACAAAGTTATCAGTGATACGGAACAGGAATTTATGGAATATACAAGCTGCAACCCTCTGGTGTTCATTTTGAATTTTGAATGTGGAAGTGCAAAAAATGGCAGTTCCCCAAGTGTCCACTTGAGGCTGGGTCCAAAAAGCCAAAGACTCCTCGTCCTTTGATTGACTGACAGGTGGGCGCATTGTAGCTGTTTCGTAACTCGTTTTCAGAAACTAATGAGTGACTTTGTTAAGCTCATATCCATGTTTTAAACTGGAAACAATATTGGTGGACAACAGGTCCTATAGGAACCAAAAACGGAATTTGCGAAAAGATCAGGGTCAAGCACTAACGTACATAACCTCAGTATGGGAATTAAACTCATGTCCCTTGGATGAAAGTCCTTTCCATCCTCTTTTACAGTCACCCTGTAGAAAGTTTCTCTGTTCATACTTTATCATTGGAAAAACTAGCTTAGGATGGCGCCCAGGAATAAAGTTAGAGCTAAACATATCTAGTCATTCTTAGTCTAAGCATTGGACACCGACCAAGTTACCTTATTTGACAGGTTGGAATCAGATATACTTTAAATACCTTAGGGGGAATTCTGTAAAGGTTACCTAACAAAAGGCTACTGTTGTGTAAAGGTTACCTAACAAAAGGCAACTGTCAGAGAGTCCAGTGGTTGGTTTGCTTAGACAATCTCAGTCTGGTTATTGAGCCTTCAGCAGAGTTGGATTTACATATTTCCTGTGCTTAATGGACAACCAACTATCAGTGAGACAAGGAAACCCAGTGACCATCCGTTCCATTTCAAAATAAAACAAAATATAAAGACTCCTGATTGTATATTCCATCACTTGATCAACATTACGTCAAAACAGGCAACAAATGAACAGCAAATCAACTTCAGAAAGACTAAGCAACATGTTGTTTGCTCGTTTTCTCTTTATTCCCGCATGATCTTGTGAACAGGTGTGTACAGCTGCTCATGGCTGCACTCCGCTGTGCTCACGCTCCAGAAACGGACCCAGTGGGGCAGGGCACGCGCTGTCGGAGGAAGCAAAACTGTGGCGCTGATGGAACATAGCGCGCATGGACTATGTGGAAATTGCAGGTAACCGTACTGAACCCTTTAAGAAAACTGATCAGAAAATTCCAGCTACCTTCGTCTTTAGATCACAACCTGTTCGTTCTGACTTGCTGTAAGTGCTGATCTGATTCTGAACTGAAAAAAAAAAAAGAATAACATGAGAAGCTTCACACTCTGCCAATTGGTGAGCGTTGAAAGAATTTAACATATAATTTGAAATAATCCCAACCTGTATGAGCAACAGCCCAGTAATCCAGTAAACTCTCCATCCCCCCTCCCATCTCTGACACAACCACCACAACACACACAGATATGCACACACGCATAATAACACACCAGCATGGCTAAGCCTGGCCGTGAAATGGGATTCTCAGGGATGAGAGCTGCTCTTTGTGATCACAGAGGGGGATCTACCACACACACACCACACGCGCGCGCGCGCACACACACCGACACATGCACAGACACACACAATCAGCTCTCAGTGTGTGTACGTATGTGCCTCTGAGTGTGTCTCTTTGTGTTCAGAAACAGACACACACATTGGAAAAATGAGACAAACGCTTCTTTTTTCTCTGAAGGCACTCTGGAATGGAAGTTGTGGGACTCAACTGTTTCTATGGCAACTGCAGCCCATTTACTCCCCATGGTTTGCATGTGTCTGCTGAGTGTTTCATACTCATACACACTTTTCTGTATGCGTACTTGTGTGTCCTTTTTGTATAAATGCAAACTATTTGTGTGTATTCGTGTGTGTGTGTGTGTGTGTGTGTGTGTGTGTGTGTGTGTGTGTGTGTTTGTGTGTGTGTGTGTGTGTGTGTGTGTGTGTGTGTGTGTGCGCGTGCATGTGGTTGTGTGTGTGTGTGTGTGTGTGTTTGTGTGTGTGTGTCATGTCGACCTGCTCTGGATGGATGGGAGTTGTGTCGTCTCCGGTGGCTCATGAGCAGAAACAAGCAGAGCTAACATGGTGACATCTGTTTTCCCCCTTCTCTTCTTCTGGAGGGAACAAATGCAAACAAATGCATTTTTATTCTGAACATATAGATTCATAAAAAAAGTCTCAAAATGTGCACAAGTGTTTACTCAGAAGCAGATCAGTTTGTAAATAAGCAAGCTGGCCATACTGCATGTGAAGATTGAGCCTGGTCACTGTGACAAGAAGGACTCATAACAAGACAAAGTATGGAGTGAAACTTGAGCGCAGAAGATAGCTTTAACAGGAAAATCCAACAAGGAAACAACAACAGCAAGGACAGGAACAGACTTTTGGAGGTAGTTTTACAATGTTCTCAGCGTCCATGATCATTTATTTCTAATCCTATTCAGAAAACTTCACCAGAAGCACTTTTTAGACAAGAAAAAGCTGCCAACTTCCAGCTCAATTGTTTTTAAGAAACGCTCACACATTTTGGAAAAAAAAAACATCTTAATCTAGCTCTTAGTTAGACGGAAAGTTGGACATTAGTCTTATCGTTGTTAGTTTACATAAACAGATCCAAGATCAAAGAACGGAAGCAGTGAGAAACTGCAAGCTCCGTGTAAGTGTTAAAATGAAACCCTCCAGGGCTGGTAGCCTGGTGGTTTGTTTGCGTGCCCCATGTACAGAGGCTAGAGTCCTCCAAAGCGGGTTGTCCAGGTTCGAATATGACCTGTGGCTTCTTTCCCGCATGTCATAGAATACTTTACATGCATATGGCTCAAAAAGTGTCAATAGAAAATGTCAAGTTCAAGGTTTCAATATGTGCCTAAAACCCCTAAGTGAATTTAAACTCCTCAAAGTTTGATTGTGTTTCCACACAAAACAAATACAGATGTTGCTTGATATTAATGAAGCACATGATTGTAAGGTTTGTACCAAAGTTCACCCTGAAAGATACTATACAAGCAAGGCTTGTACCTTTGCCTGCCTATCAAACAAACAAGATGGCCGCTAAAGCTTATCAAACGTACTGGTTATTTAGAACCTTTAAATAAAACTCCAATTTTGTATGGACCACAATATTTCCTTTTGCTTCTGTAACCCCCTTATGGTAAGAAATGAACATCCAATCAGAGCAAAGAGGTTGATTATATGAAAAATGAACAAACTGTCTTCTCTGCTGGCCTTCGTCACACTGCGGCACAACACAGGCAAGATCTTTACTGAACACAAGAGAGAGAGAAGTGGCCTCTTCTTCCTTTCCTGCTCCTTTCTTTTCTTTAGCTTGTGGCTTTTGTGGCTGAGAAGGTCAACAGATGATAAACTCTTCTAAAACACTGAAACACACAAAGTCCTTCCACCTCCAATATCTTTAAAGTGGATCGCCTCCAAATTAGAGGGTGGAGGAAATGTCACAGCACACACACACTCTTTCTGTCTCTCAGGTGGCCCTTGTGTGGTTTATAGTGCACTACTTCAAAGGTTATTCTCTGACCTTATTCAGGCTCATATCTAAGGAAATAAAATAGACGGCAACTCTGCGCTTTCTGCTGAATGCTCTTTTAGCAGAGAAGCGACGCGTCTGCTCCTGCCTGTCCTCTGCTTTCTGCTCCCCTCTTTTCCTGGAAGAATAAATGAAAGAAAAGCTGAAGGACTGCAACCTCACTACTCAACCTCCTTTTTTCCTTGGGTTAGCTTTGTAACAAGAAAAATGAAGGAGAGTTTTTGAGTTTCTTTGACAAACAGTTTCACGGGCCTCTGCAGCTTCACGTAGTAAAACCAGAGACAGCAGGTCAGGGCCGACATGTAGACTTTTGGTGTTCATTTGTGATTTTGGGTCTTTAGTGCAGAAATGCAACAACTGAGGCAGATGGCCTGATCGTATACACTGTATGAATAAATGCATGGAAAATTAGGAAGCATCATTTCTTTTGTTTTTGTGCCTTATGGTGGTAGGAAAAATTGTATTATTGTGATAAAATCATTTGAGCCAAAGAAACGATAATAATAAATAAAACATATCTTTTCTTCATACTTTAATGAGCTCAAACTGGGCCTAGTATGTCTGTTTAAAGTATATCAAGTGTCTGAACATACTAGTTTAATCATTTCTTCATTCTCACTGTGTATAGACACCAGAATGGAATCAATATTTGCAAAATCAATGCAGAATGAAAATCTACAGGAAAAGAATAGACTTGAGGTGACAAAATGCAAATGATGCAAATCCTGCAATGTAGCCTAAGTAACGCAAATGTGCTAAATAAATGCATTTGCATATTAGAAATGGTATTTCTTGCAGGATTTAGAACTGTCTTACTTTACTAAATCATGTTACACAGGTGTGAGGTGTGTTTTATTTCTTTTATGCTTCCTACACCAGAAAGGAAACCTAGCCAAATGCATTGTACTGTACTTGTGCAAAGCAACAACATTAAAGGTCTGTCTGTCTGTCTGTCTGTCTGTCTGTCTGTCTGTCTGTCTGTCTGTCTGTCTGTCTGTCTGTCTGTCTGTCTGTCTGTCTGTCTGCATTCTATATGTTGGCCAGCAGGGGGTGGTCTACTGATTGTGAGAATACATCCAAGAATGGTAAATGGACTTGAGCTTGTATAGCGCTTTTTTTAGTTTTTCTGACTACTCAAAGCACTTTTACACCGCATGTCTCACCTACCCATTCACACACTGATGGCAGAGGCTATGTAAAGTGACCATCAGAAGTAACTTATCCCATTCATACACATGCATGCGCCACTGACAAAGCAGCGAGAGCAATTTGGGGTTAAGTGTCTTGCCCAAGGACACAACCTGACAACCCTCAGACCATTGGACCCAAAATTGAATAAATCACCAATTTAATTTTGAGTTGTGAATTTTTATCAAAAATGTTTTAACTGTGGCAGAATTTAGACAGTAAACAGTTCTGTGGTCAAATCTATGTCTATATTTCCTGAGCCGTGGAGCTTTAATCTTTTTGAGGCAAATCTTTGTACAGTGTTTGAAATTCATTTCCATTTGTTTCTTCTAGTCGACTAATATACACACATCTGAAAATATCCCGGGCCATGTCACCTAAGCCTTATTGAAATAATATAATGACATAATAGTACCTATTTTTGCACCCTGCCAGTCAAATTACAGAGTCAGAAGCATTTGTAAGTAAAGGCATGTTTGCTTGATTGACAGGTGTTACAGCTAAGCCCTGGTAATTGCTACTTAGTCAATAACAACTCAATATATCTCTAATACATAACGGTAACAATGTTCAAAGCTTCATCTGCATCAATGGCATCCAGTCAGTTTGCTATGGGGGGTCAGTGTGAGCCTGTTAATGCAGGTGAAAAAAAAAATCAGCTGGAGGCTCTTGGATCAGATTAAGAGCTGACAAGAGGGGGTTCTGTTCAGATCTGGCAACCAGCGGATCGATTATAACGGCTCAGACTGACAGGCAGACAGGTTGAAGGGACTTCTCATTTTCCTTCTTGCATCACTTTCCACCTCTGCCCTTCCTGAGCTGTTTGTCCGGGCCTCACTCTGTAATCAGCGTCAGCGTTTGTCAGCGGCCGGATGGCAATTTGACATTTCAGAACAAAGCTTGGCGCCAGCGGGGAGGGTTAGTGACAGAAAAACAGCGGGGCGAGCGATCAGAAGAGAAGCAAAAAGGTGCTAATGAGCATGTTGGAAGCTCGCAGGTGGTTTTTAGTGATGACAAAGTGGCTTTCACCTGTCTGCTCTGCTGCCATCTCACGTAGCATCACACATCACGGCAGAGCTCAATTAGATAACAGCTCAGAGAAGGACGCCAAATGAAACAAAATAGGAAAAAAAAGAGAGAAGGGGGATGAGGAATGAGGAATGAGCCGAGACTACAAAAGAGACGAAAGCAGTGTATGTGTGTGTCCTTTGTCAAACAGTCATAAGGGTTTTTCACACCATTCTACAGTAGGCCAAGGTGTTTAATAGAGGAGAGCTTAGCTTCAATGTTTTCATCCAGCAACCAACACAGTAAACATTTTTATCTTGTAAGAACTATGACTTTGAAAGGATACAATTTATTTTTATGCAGAAGTCAGGTGGTTATTATGACCTTAACTTTATGACAGAGATAGGTCTATATCTGCTAATCCCAATGTAACACAAATAAAACTGCTAGCCTAGCTCCATCAGTCACAGAAACTTTTCTAAATAAAATGCTATTCAACTGGAGCAAAATAACATTTAAAACCAGCCTGGCACTTTCTTTATCAACACCAAACAGGGACAAAACAAACACTTTTCAACTCGGCCCTTTAAGAAAACCTGGATTACATCATTGTAAATCTTAAATCACTTGTTAGGCTACCCTTTAAAAGGGCAAACATTATTTGGAAGAGGAAGGCTAACAAGTTGGCTAACATTTACAATGAGCTAGGTCGGAAGATTATTTCACCAAACTTCTTTATGTTCAGTAAATAATGTGTTTTTTGTTTAGCCTAGTTCAGGGAGCAGAGCGAAACAGCTAGCTTAGCTTTGCGATAAGCACAAAATGTACAACATCATCAGCCTTCATTTTTCTTGGTTAACTCAAAATGAATAACTTATAGCAAGTGCTTTGACCTTGTTGTCTAAAGCCTGGCCTACACTGTACTTTGTTTTTACTTAACGGATGTTGAAAACGTGAGAGACCCTACACATGACGACAAATAGTGATAGATTAAATAGTTGTGTTCCTTTAGTTTTGTTTCTCTAGTGTGTGGAGAGCAACGATATGATATGACAAAACAGCATACCACACACCAACAGATTCATTCACTAACAACCAGTCCTGACTCTAAAAACTGGAAAACTCGCAAAATTTCTCGCCATCAACCATGACTTTAGAGTCGACAAGTATGGCAGCCGATGAGCATGAAGAATTGGTTATACCTTTTTGGACTGCTTTTTGCTGAAAATTCACAAAGAAAAACAGAAAAAAAATATGAATAAAGTTGTGGAGACGGTATGGACATGTGACAGAGCGAGTTGGAAGTGAGTAAAATTAGATTTTTGGCTATAATTTCCTTCACATGACAATCCACAGAGTGGCTTGGCTTCCGTTTTACATTTGAAATCAGTGCAGCTCCAACATTCTTCTGAGCAGATCAGATAACTCTCACACACCTCACACCACAGATAAATGTGACAAGATGATCTTTAGAACCATCAGAATATTGAGACTTTGCTTAGTTTTTCAGAAGGGATGAATCAGGCCCAACATTGGCATGATTATATTTTAGTGTGTCCCCTGCTTAAGCTGCTTTGTTGCTAAATTCTGTCTTTATTTAAGAGATATTCTGCCGGCATGTGCAGAGCTTTTATTTAAGCTATTTCTGTTTCTATCTGTATTATCCCTTGTGTTTTGGGCCTCAAGGGTCATATCATATACCCTTTTTCTTGAATGTTAGTGCAGACATACAATGGTTATGAAACCATGCCAATACTCTAGTGAAGATTAAGGTCATCTCCTACAAACTTTGAAACAAAACAAAGTGTCGTGGGCAAGGTAATTTGTTTCTCTGTAGGCTGCCTTAGAACAGGCTGTACCAAGGGTGTTTCCATCAGATCAAATCATTCCTGTCACTCTTTTTGTGTCCAGATTGTTGCTGTTTTCATGGCGTTGGAATGAGGTGAATTCTAAGACATAATCCAAACTTTTAGGTTATTTTTTAGAATGGAAAATTTGAGCTTGTAAAGCATTTTCTATTCTTCTGACTGCTCAAAGCTGGTTGGAAACACTTACCCATTCAAACCACATTCCCACACTGATGGCAGAGGATGCTATGTAAAGTTTCCATCAGTATTATACACATTTCATACACATTCAAACGCCGCTGACGCAGCAATGGGAGTAATTTGTGGTTCAGTCAACACTGGAGCCTATAAGGACACCTGGACATGTGACTACAGGAGCTGGGGATCAAACCCCTGACCTTCCGGTTGAAAGGTTACCAACTATACCACTGAGCCGCAGCCACAGAGAATACACAGACAATAGTTAAAGTTAGACAATTATGTCCACCAGCAAGATCATGCATTTCTTTTTTTCTTTCTTTTTTAATGTAAACTTCAGGCAGTACTTGGTAGTAGCACAAGGTCATTTTTTTCTGCTCTTGTAAAAAGATGACCCGGTGTTCATCAGAGGGACATTTGTGACATCATCCAGATTCAACAAATCCTGATACAAGATGCTAACTCAGGTGTGTATAGGGATGTGACTGCTGCATTGTCCCCTGCACTCATATTACAGCTGCTTCTCGTTTGTATTTCCAGCAGCTTCATTACGCTGATCGCATCTCACTTCTTCATCTATTGAACAAACTGCAAACAAAAAGGGCAGAAGGCAGCCAGGGGAAGTGAAAATTAGCCCATCCTGAGGTGTTAACTCCCACTGATTACCAGTGCATTGTTTCAATCAGATAATCAGCTCTCTGCTCACACACAGAAACAAAGATTCACACACACATACACACAGCACTGACTAGCTGGCAGATTTGTGTCTCTAATAACGGTTCAGTGGTGAGAGGTCCAGGAGAGGAGGTGAAGACTGACACTCGAGCTGTCCCTCCTTCTCTTTTTCGCTGGCAGCTCTCGTCTGCCATGTTGGAAGGAGCGCTGCCATCACTTGGCACCTTATTTATTTTAATTATTTTGATTCCTGCTCTCCATCTTTGGCATCCCTGGCTCGGGGAATCGCTGATGGCTGACACTCATTTGTCAATCTCGCCGCGGCCGCCTGCCAATTATAAAATGAAAAGTTTTGGCGAGGCCATTGGAGGCGTCTCTGGCTGCTTCAGCGGGTGTTAACAGGCTCGGGTATCTTGTTGCTGCCTCTTCCTGCCCTCTCTCTCTTTTCTCTGCGGCGTGACGCGAGCTCAGCAGCTATCAGGTGAGCATTTGCTCTCCGTGTTTGATGTCCCTTCTCTGCTCCTGTAGATTTCTCAGCGCTCCCACTCTCTGCTGCTCGATCTAGAAACTTCAGCATGTCACAGCTCCTTACACCATGCAGCTTTTCTCGACATCAGCACAACAAAATTTACAGAAAACTATGGACGGTTATTCAAGGAAAGAAAACCAGTCAAAAAAAAGACTGGCTGTGCAGATTCAGCTCATTTTAATGTGCTGCATGTGGCAGAGAGACTTTATGTCAACTCAGTGACAAGTTTTGACAAAATGTAAAAACCTCGATCTGGGAAACATTTTGACCTGCTTTACTGCTGATTTCACACATTTTAGCTCATTCGCTACAAATCACATCTACTTTGCATTCATACTGACACGGACGGAGTGAGCTTTTAGGGGCCCCTGAGGCAGAAATGAGCTGCTCTTCTCCTGTTAACCCCTGATTCTCTCCCATGAGCATTATTACAGTACTCCTGTGCAGAAATCTTACATGATGCCAGGTTTGCCACGTGATTATCTGATTATTAAGCTTGTCCTCAATCCAAACCCCTCTACTGTTCATCCTTGACTCTGTCTAGCTCCATGTTTTGATGTGCTGTAGAGCTCCCCCCCCCCCCCCCCCATACAAACACACCCTCACCCAAGGCTGTGACATTCTGCTTCCATTTGATCCTATTCTGTGCAGCATGTTGTGCCTTGCCCCAAGTTAGATTAGCTACTTTCAGTTCTAAGGTCAAAGTTTTCCGCCAGGTTGTTTTTGGTCTCCCTTTTTTTCCTCTTTCCAAATGCAGTCCATCTCAAAGCTACTGTAGGAATGCGGTCCTGTTCCATTCTGAGAACACGTCCAGCCAATGGAGCCTTCGATGTTTCATTTTCATCACCACTCTGCATCAGTTTGTGATTTTGTTCAGGTCCTAATTGGGGATATTTTACGCCAAAAGATTCGGCATGACATCCATTGTGGAATGCATGAACTTTTTCATGGCAATCTCAACCATTCGCCAGCATTCTGAGCCATAGAGCAGAGCTGATTTAACATCCCTGTTATACAGTCAGATCTTGGTTTTAAGGCTGAACTGATTTGACTTCTAGATGGTTTGGAGGCCTGCAAATGTACTACGAGCTCTAAGCATTATGCTAATGTCTTTACAAAGGAGACTTTCAAGATATGTAAACTCCTCGACATAAACAAGAGAGTCATGTTCTACTGTGATTGGTGCACGTGGTGTTGAATTAATGCACATCACTTGAGGCATGGTATCACAAAACACTGGAGCTGCAGGGTCACTTAATGTGAAGTTAAGCCCCTCATTCAGACTGTATGTGTTATATTAAAGCTCACTGGACTTAAGTCATTTCAGTTTATAATGCCACTCTCTTTGATTCTACACCATAAGATATTTGAATTTAATATCGTCCTTCATTATTGTGCACAACTGCAGAGTTTCTCCAGTGCTCCTACTTCACATATTTTGTATTATATTGCTTTACATATTTTTTACTGTTTATTTGATCAGGACAGGAGTGTGGCTGTCCACTTGCTTTCTACTTTTATATTCTCTGTTTGCACCAAAAACACCAACTTTGATTCCTGCATGCAACCAAAACCATTTTAAGATTATATATCTATTTATTTTTACATTTGATGCACACCATGTACATCAAATACATTATGTTAGTTACATAATGTATGTTGGCTAACAGAAAACTTTTGAGTTACATAATCAACAAGTGTGCCTCAGTTATTTCAAATATTATACTTCAGTATTAACGTAAATGAGGTCAATTAAAAAGCATATACATATATATATATATATATATATATATTTGTGTGTGTTTGTGCTTACTTGCACTTCAATATTTAACTTTTTTTCAAAGCAAATCAAGTTCTGTGAAGCTAAACTGCAAGAGTTTCACAACTCTGTCTGTGTGCTACTTACCGTTGCACTTTCAAATCTCAGAAAAAAAATGTGAAATGTTCTCTGCAAGTTTTATTTGAATTATCTCACAGAAACATGCATATTGATCTCTGCTATTTTAACTGCCTTATTTTAAAAGTCTAGCAGGACTATTCATATAACTGATTGCTAACTGAGCTGCAGACTCCTGCACATGAAAAACTGACAGTAGACATGAAGCAGAATCACCATTTTTTGAAGCGAAGGGTTGCTGACCAAGCCGCTGTATTTGTTGAGTTACGATGGAGAAGTTGTTGAAATATAATATCTGATATTAGATTAGATATCTTGATCATTAAAATCCAATGGTGATATTAATAACAAGCTATGTTGCAGGATATATGCACAAGCAACCTTCCTTGTGCGTAGGTTCAGTGTGTGTTGAGATGACTCTGTGTACAACTTTGTGTACTGCCCACTAATGGACAAACTTCAAGAAAGCAAGCTTGCTGAGACTAAATGACATGTATTTAAATGATTAACTTTTATCGTATTGTATCGTGCTGCCTTTTACTTATTATGCTGTCTTTTATCTAGACCATGAGTACGTAATAAAGTTTGGCTGCCATAAGTTCCAATTGCAGCCAAATTATCTGAGGATCTTCCAATTTTGTGTCAAAAAATGTTCTCAGTCTCTCCAGAAAGACATGTTTGTTCTAAGAGCAACTTGACTGGCGTGCACAAATCCCTGACCTCAGCCTTATGGAACGTGTTTGGGATGAACTGGAGCACCAACTGTAAAACAGATTTTATAATCTAACGTCCGTCTCAATGGGAATTTGTGATCTAAATTTGACAGGGACCATGCATAACACAACTGGTTGTGCCAGAGTTACCCCCAATCCCCACAAAAGTCGCAGCGTATTTGAAACGGAGCAGAGCGTAGTGGCGCTGCTCGAATGCTCTGGAGACGGACCGCGGCGCCCGCTGTCGAAACACACTGTCGAAAACGACACTCTAGTCGCATCATTGACTAGAGTGGCAGCTACGCCGTAGTGCGCGGCACTGACGGGCCGTGGCGCACACGGAGTATGTGGAAGTTGGGGGTTAGCTATAACACTAATTTACTAAGGGCTCAAATCCCTAATAACAGGTTCAAAAACGGATGAAACAAGAAGACTTGACACTGATGTAGAAGCCGATTAAAACCCTTTTTCTTGTCTGTCTGTCTAACATGGGTTTGTTAATTGGTTGTCAACATACTTGAGGCCAGGCTCTGCTTCATACTGAATCATATTTCATTTCAAATCATTCATAAATGATCATTTTCAGAAAATTATTTAATTCAGGCTGCACGCAGAAACGCTGTCCCTTTAAATCCTCCTCTCTCCAACATCTTTCTCCTGAAACACACAGTCTGCGTTTGGAAAACACAATTCAATGTGCATCGTGTTGCTAAAGTCGAGCTTGTTAATTAGAAGGGGAGCTTGTCTGAAGGATTAACGACAAGCTCTGCTGTTCATTTCAGAGCCCGTCGCATCACACACCTGCACTGATGGATTATGGGTAAGCACTTTTGTTTGTAGGTTGCATTTTCGTGATGAGACGTTTGATCCGGCAAAAGTGTCAAGTCAGGCAGAAAAGCAGCCTAACAAGAAGCGCGCTTTCCTCTGGGTATAAAAACACTGGTTCTCTGTTGTTTCCCTGCAAACGCTCAGCCTCCTTTCATCAGCATATTTTAACAGTCATACAGTAAAGAACAAAAAGAAGACAAATTGGGGTTTGGGAAGGACCAAAGACAACAGCATTTCTCTTGAATTAGCAGCGAGTGAGGCAAAGCTCGGAGCTTAACAGCTCTGTTTCTGCAGCAGGAATGTTTTTTCCCACAATGCAGACGCTGCTCTCCCCTTCCTCGCAGAATAATTGGACGGAAAATGAAAAGCAGCTTTGAGCGGATGTTCCTTTTGTTTTAACCGCCCGCTGTAAATACACACACATACGCTCTGTATTAATGTCACAGATGTAGTGATCTCAAAGCAGTTAGTTCAAACCAGAGAGATAGATAATAACAGAGTGGCGACACTCCCATAGACCTTCGTTGTAAAAAATGGCGGCGCTTTGTACCGCCTACTTCCGGGGTATGGAGCTCGGATTAGTTCCAAACTTTGTCATTTCGGCGTTGGACCTCGTTCACTTACATTGCAGCGCGTCGAATAGTTCCAGAGGTAAGTTGCTGAAATATCGACCTCTTTTGAATTGTCAACTGTCTATATTGCATCAGAGGCCCTTTGTGATGCTTACACTGGTCTTCATTTGTATATGCACAGCGTAATTATCTATATTTTATCTTGGTTGTTGCAACCAATTTTCAAGCATTGTGTGCTAGCTAGTTAGCTAGCGCGATTTCGCTAGCTGTGAAGGTAAAGTAAGAGTCCGGTAATGAATCGCTAGCAACTTTTATATTAATGATGTTGGGTAACTAACAAGCAGGATTTAGATGTATTGTCAAGGAGTTTTAATTTATTGTGGCTTTTATCCGCTGAACCTGACCGTGTCAGCCATCGTTCGTTAGTCGATTTTGTGTGTGATATATATCCTATCTGTTTAATGAGCTCGTGATCAAGGCATGTCAAGGCATTGTCTGTGACTCGTGATTTGAGCGAGGGTTATATAATTAGGAATGGCAGGAATTTCAATTAGTGAAACATTGCTTTGCAGAAACGGATGATCTTAACATTGGTAGGTAACCAGAGAAATAACACTAGTGAAATTAACATTCCTGCCTCTCTCTCTTTCTGTCATTAGTCCTGTTATAATGCAACTCTTTCTCTTTAAGGCTGCCCTGTCCCCCAGGGATGTGCCTTTAATTGGTGTGGACTTCACAGGCTTTCTTCACATTTGTAAGTTTACTATACTGTATACTGTTGTTATGTGTTTTTGCTGACATCCACCTGGATGGTCATAAAACCTACTACTTCTACAGAGTGACTGTAATGAATGCAACTATCTATTATTGCATTATTTTAAAGACACCAATACTGTCAATGTACAGTTTTTGAAACACTCATTCTCACTGTTCTCTTGACCCACCTGGCCTCTCTGGAGTGAAGGTTTGCCTTTCCCTGATGTGGAGTTTACATGTGTTCGCTTTCTTTCATTGTGAGTTTACTAGCTCTTATTTTAATTCTAGAAGAGCCAGTATCAGATAAATCTAGCATA
Source organism: Tautogolabrus adspersus (assembly GCA_020745685.1). Classification (NCBI taxonomy): domain Eukaryota; kingdom Metazoa; phylum Chordata; class Actinopteri; order Labriformes; family Labridae; genus Tautogolabrus; species Tautogolabrus adspersus. The sequence continues at coordinate 25,730,145 of CM036540.1, read as the reverse complement.
TCTGACCTCACCTCTGCTTTCTGTCTCCCTCAGAGCACCAAGGTCCATGCAGCCTTTGTCTCAGCATATCAAACACCTCCCCCAACACTCCTGGCTCCATTTTGACATGCTGCATCCTCCTCTGAATGGTCCTGATGTCGGGCAGAGGCATATTCATGGCTTGGAGGGTTTTATATCCTGTAGTGCCACAACAGAACCTAATTCCAATTGCTTTTTTCACGGTTTCTTTGCCCCTCCGTATCCCCCCCTTTTTTGAATGCCCAAGTGCTCTAATTTGGTCTGTGTTGAAGATTTTTTTAAACTTTTGATGAATCAAATTGTGTTTTTTTCTTAATGCCAAATAAATCCTTTTCTGTTTTACCAGAGCCCTCTCTGCTCTCCTTCTGAGTAATCTCTCCATTCTGAGTTGCCTCATTAGATTCTCCACCTGAGCCCGGTCACAACTGGCCCTTGGCAGTCTGGTCCCTGGAGCACCTGACCCTGACTGACTGGCCCCTGGTAGTCTGCTGACATCTGTTTCACTCTCTCTGTCTGTTATGTCCCTTTCATTCCCTTCGATCTCCACCTCAATTTCTCCCTCAATCTCTGTAACAATAACAAGGTATTCTTGCTGTCATATGTGTATGCTGCCTTAGATTTGCACCTATTGTCATTTAAGGGAACACTACACTCCTATAGTGACATTCATCTATGTTCATCTATTGGAAATGGATATTCCCCCGTCTATTTTTGTTCTCATAATTGTTCTTCTTTCTCAAACACACGCACAAACACAAGCACACATTCTTGTTGTCTGTCATTGTTTAATAAAAAATACTTCATTTGCAAACCTTCATTTGTATCAGCCATCCTTACATTGATGTCTCAATAGCTGTAACAGAAGTTACAAGTGTTTTGTTAGAATAGAATTACTTTATTGATCCCAGACTGGGAAATGATTTTGTCACAGCAGCAGTGGGTCCACAAAAAAAGAAGAAAGAAAAACATTAGAAAAACAAAATATATACAATGTGTATATACACAGTGCAAACTATACACACTAATAATCTATACAACTATACAAGAAATAACAGGACCAACATATACTTCTGAATGTGAAATAGTAGTTATTAAATAATAGTTAATTGCTGAAGTTACTTGGGTTGAGTTAAATCTTAATAGCACTGCACTTACCTATAGACCCAAACATACAAGCCTCAATGAGTTTTCATTCTGTAATAGTTTTGAGAATATGTGTATAGTTTAATCTTAAAATGATATTCTTAGTCTTAACATGATCATGTTTCACGTTGTGGTCCTGGGGGTGGCCGCTTTCATCAGAAGAAGTATGCTAGCTGCTAGACGAATGCTGAACGGACCACGGCAGACCTCTTAGCGCTACCACGGAGGTAAGCTAACGGCTGAATCGGAATTTATGAGCAAAATCAGGGGAATCAATAATACAGCCCAGTTGTGCTAAAATGAGAATCACGAGGCGTCTATCATCAGATGAATGATATGGAAAAGAAAAGTTAAACATGAACACGAAGCTTTTCCCTCCAAAAATGTAAAACTTATCTAAGTAATACACAGCTTTTCGTTGTCACCCTGACTCTCCTAATGCAAAAAGGACATTTGCAATAATGCAATAACAGCTGAAAAAGTACGTGTGTGTGTTTTTATAATATTTACCGTTCAATAATGCAATCGCTGCTGTCTGTCCCATAGAAGAACATGACAGCCAGCGTGTGTTTTGGAACTATTAGGGCTTACATGAACCACGTGACTGCCCCGGCGGCGACATCATAGAGTGTCGCAACTCTTAGTATCTCTATAGCTCTGGTTCAAACCAGCAGCCCTGTTCCTGCTGTCAGAGGTCATTAACAGAGGGTGTGTGTGTGTGTGTGTGTGTGTGTGTGTGTGTGTGTGTGCGCGCGCGTGCGTGTGCGTGTGCGTGTGTGTGCGTGTGTGTGTGTGTGTGTGTGTGTGTGTGTGTGGATCAATAGCAGTGTGATACTGAGCTGTAGGAGACATGTTGGCTAATTAAGGTCTCAGGCTAGCTGAGCCACTTCTGGACCTGATCAGCTACAGAGCATGACACACACACACACACGCACACACGCACACGCATACGCACTGGCTGATTGGCTGATTGGAGTGTTAACACTGTGTCCAGTGAAAGTGAAAACATCTGTCATATATAATCATATCTCATGTAGGAGTTTGGACCTTAAAGTTTTTTCAATAAAGTTTGAAGTAATTATATCAAACTTGTGGGGATAAGAACCTGAAGGACCAGCAAATCCAGATTCACTGCCATTAAATTTGTCCCACTTGTGGTGGTGTTGATAAATGTCCTGTGGTCTAAAGCAAGGTATACAATGAACGAGTGCATAAATGTCTTGGTGGAACGTAATCTCTGTACTGAATCGTTAACCAACAAACTCAAACTAAGTAGCAGCTTTCCTGTCAGCTGGAGGTCCGCAGCCATCTCCTGCCAACGTTTCTTTTGTTCATATCTTTTGTGACAGGAGGGGGAAGACGCATCACATGGCCATAGTCATTTCAGAGGCTGTCTCTGCTTTCACTTAGTGAGCGTTTGCAGTCGTACGACAAACATTTCAAACATGACAGAAATGTATCTGACCTGTGTGACTCAAAAATAGTGTCAGAAACAGCTTGAATATGCACAGCATACGCCCCGCCTAAGATTTCAAAAGCCACATTTTTCTAAGGCTTCTTCAGAAATCCTTAAACATTTTTCAATGCTCCTTGCTGTAACTCGCTAATTTTGTTAATTTTTTGTTTTGACCTTGTTAACAGTTTGGACTCTAATACCTTTGTTAAAAATTAAAAATGCATTGATGAAAAACAAAAGATATAATGTTTTTTTTCTTAAGATCACTCAGCAAATAACGGCCAATGACAGTCTTAATCCTGATCTGTGAGTACAAAGATAGACTAATGAAATATAGAAAGGATAGATACAATGACACTTGAAAAGCAACTGGAAAGCCAAAGCTCAATGGATTTGACACAGAGAAGACAAACAGTCAAAACAGTCAGCAGGGACTCTGCATGGATCCCTGTGTAACAGAGCCTGTCATCAACACTTATCACTGTACTTTATTCTCAGTATGCCGCTAGTTTGCTTGCCTTTTACACAACAGATAATTTCTCTTTCCTAAACAAACGTGTGACTTATAAATTCTTACTTTCTATTAAAGCTGGACGGTAGCCAACATGGGGATTCTTTGTTTTCACGAGTGCTAAATAATGTGAATCTATTTGGAAACGACAGAGCAGCAGGATCCGCAGACAATATCTACATGATGAGGTGGACATTTGTAAGGTCACAGTTATGTAATCATCAGTACTTGTCTGTTCAGCCAATCCGTTAATATTTTGGGATAATCATCTAAACTTTTTACCCAACAGGCTGGTTTTGCATTCAACTGGAAAAGGCTTCGTCTCAACTTCAGGTAAACATAATTTGCATAAAAACATGACACAATGTATATTAGCATACACTTATGCTGATTGTGTTATCTCTGTCCTTCAGCAGCTTCATGATGGAGTGAGTGATCAGATGACTGTCGGCTCAAAGGACGGTTCAGGACAAACAGATTGATTCAGTCGCTGATACACTGATGGATCGCTGAGAGGACAGGCAGCTGTCAATCTTTTTACAGACACTGTTGTGTGGAGTTTCTAAACCTCTACAAGACTATTTTCACTATTGAAGATCTGCAACCCAACCTCAGATGCTCTTTAGGTGGCTCAGATGGTATTTTTTGCAGACAATGAGGGTCTAAAATAAGAAATTATAACATAAATAGTATTATAAAGATTCAAGCCGTGTCAATCAAAACACATGCATGTTTGAGTTATGACAGTTTGGGGAATTTTCAGTGCAGCTTGTTACCGATGCCAGTTTAAAACTGAAATGTGCATAATCATTTCCTTTTAATGAAAAGTTCACAGGGTTACTTTGGAGGACAGCTTTAAAAAAATTCATTTTAGTTACATTTAGTGGAAATTAAGGCCACTATCTACTGAATAAGGAAATATTTCCTAATCAAAAACCTAACTTATGAAACAGTTCAACATCAAAAATGCTCTCCTATTGAGTCAAACGCGTTTTTTCGGATGAAAATATTTTGGCCTTATTTTTTTTTTCTTTTAAAAAGATCCAAATTCAGGTGTATAATTAAAAATATTTTTTTGTCATTTATTTCACAAATTTTAAAAGCAATGAATCAGTGTTGGAGGTCGTTTGAGGTTGGTTTTGGTTTAAAAGCAAAAAAAAATGTTGCTTCATTATTAAATTGACTTCTTATTTAAGAGATTTTTTTGAGTTCGTTGCTTAAGCCAAATGGTGCATACAAAATACTGCAAAAAGTATTCAATCAAATTGGATTTCCATTCTCATCTGAAGCAAACCTGAGCAGAAGCAGCGTGTTGAATAACATGTGGGTTGAAGCCGATGAATCAGATGCTTTCTTTTTGTCCTCTGATTTTTAATTCTGAACACCACTTGAATCAATTCAAAAAACATCCCAGCAGGTGTAAACGTGTAGTTGCAAATTAGCTGTCGAAAAGCAACAATATCTGCAGGCTGTATTTAAAACTGTCTGTTTGTGTTTTTAAATCTGATTAGCATGTCTGAAACTGGAAATAAGACGTTGCAGTTTTTTTCACCTCAGCATGATACCTTGTTTGTTTGCTATTCACAATTAAAATGAGAAAAACTGTACATCTGCTGCTTTTTATCGCGCATAGCATGAATATATGGCCTAAGGGGGTGCTAATGTCCGAACTGTTTTAATTTTGGACACAGAATTTAAGTGTTTCTGACTCAAAGAGGAAACTCCATGTACAGCTCAGACAGATGAGACATGCTCGCTCCTGATTGACTGTGACGGGGACTCTATCAATATCAGGGAAAAATAACAAACATGTTTGCTGTTTTTCTTTATGTTGTCATATTTCACCTGTTTACTTTCCCGCATTTACAGTTTGACAGGAGCCGCTGGTCTCCGCAGCAAACTGTCACATCTGATCAGGAGATGTGAGGAAGCTGAACGACAGCCGACGATCGTGGAGGAAACGTTTCTCTTCTAAGTAAGAAATGTCAGGTATGAGTGAACAAACAGCTCAGCTCTTATTGCTGTCCTATTATAGACCCGGGCTAATGAGATAGCAATTAAGAAACAACTTAGTTTTTTCATTTTGTTCATTTTAATTTGTATATTTTCCTTATTCCATTATTTTTTTATGGATTCTGCTGATGTTCTATTTTTTACTATTTCAATTTCCTTGATTGGTTGAACATTTTCCCTAGTATCTCATTGTAAAGCAAAACTCTGCTTGCACTAACTCTTTAACATTTGACATTTGTGTTTTCACTTACCTCAAAATGATGATGTGATTTATTCTTGGAATATCTTTTCATGTTGTAATTTTTAGAGTGATCAAACCTTTCCGGCAATCATTGAAAACACTTCCACTTACTATGTATATATATATACACATGTGTGTGTGTTGAACCCTATGGCCCTGATTGGACCATTATAATCTAACAATATTGACACATATGTGACATTAAAGGAGGAGCTTGATAGTTTTTTGCCATCTCTCTGAGCCAGAGATAATGAAAAAGAATCACATGAGCAGGCAATACTTTGTTCATGAGCACACAAAACTTTCCTGTGAGCACACAAAACTTCCTAGTAGGCCCAAGATATTTTCACATTAGCACAAGACATTTATAAATTTGCACGGATTTGTTTCTAGTGCGCAACGTAACTTTGTTATTTCATTGTTCATTCCATTTCCCTTTAGGGGCTCCTTACACATGTACTCATAGGGAGATTATTTTCGGCTTAAAATTCTCTCATACTCTTCACATGTTGTACTTGCAAACGTATAAACCTTCTAGCTAGACATGTATTCACATTGTTTGAATAAATATTTGGTACTTTAAGCTAAATTATATGGATAACGTTCCCTGAGTCTGCAAATGAACTAAGTAAGCACACACAAAATGAGAAAGAGAAAGATGAAGTAGATCCCCAGTGTGTTTTGACTGTTCTGACAATGGTTATGTTTTCATACGCCCCAACTGAGAAACACTGGGAAGAAACTTAATGATTAACTAAAAACTAAAGAAGAAGAAGCTTTCTCAGAGCTCCCAGGACTGAGTCAATCAATACATCTAACTGATAGAATCGTAATTGCATAACGCAGAGCTGTAAACACTGCCAGGCAACACTGAGGATGGATTCTAATTTAATCAGACAAACTCTCTCTAGAGGTCACAGACACACTTGGCCTTATTAAGAGCAGCGTGTAAATGTGGCTTATCTTTAATCCACAGGTAGGAGCAACTTTAATGAAATTAAAGAGGCAGGAAGAAGAACAAAGAGCAGAATACGCAGACAAAATCATCAGTCAGGATATAATGATGTGTGTACTTTGAGGTGGAAATATTAACAGAGGAGGAGGTGACCCTTTATGGAAACAGAACTGAAACAGTATTGTCTTTATGGCCTATGGTCTTTATGCTAAGCCACGCAAGGGTTCTCCAAGCTCTAGCTTTCCAGTTGAAGTCGTACTTTTGGTAAACAGTGTGAAATGTAATCAAATATGTATTATATGAATAAATCTAATATTTGATACATGCTATATGGTTTTGCAAAGCCATCCATCCTTTTTCCCAACAACAGTGGGCTAACCTAAACAATAACATTGTTGTTGTTTTCAAAATCAGGTCAATATGTTATCCCTCTACCAAAACATACCTATAAAACTGACATTTCATAGTCCCATAGCCTCTGTGTTCATTTCTTATTAGCAACTGTTAACCTTCTATCATGCTGTATCTTACCAGTAAACATCAGTATGCTATCATTGTAATTCTAATTAGGTCATACTCATAGTAGCTCAAACCAGCGCTGTTAAAAAGCTTTTAGGATGTCTGTAGACTTACAATAACAACTTACGAGAGCCTGGTAACATCAAAGATACAACGGTTTAAGTCTGTTTTTACGAGTATGTCCATAAAGGTTTCAACAAGTGGTTTCGGCATTGGATAAGAGGTCCCATTCAAGCCTACAAAAAATGCTCAGTGATACATGAAGCCAAAAAAGTTGAAAATTGGTAGCTTGCTGAGTGCATTTCAAAGAGTTCTTCAACCACACCACCAAACCACAATGCTTGATTAAGTATACATTAGACCAGTTGTTCCCAACCTTTTCCAACTCAGGGCCCACTTTTAAGTCTCAAAAATGTTCGCGGCCCACCTCCGACCCTATAAATACGGAGGCCATGTAATGCGTCTGTCTATGCATGTATAATTTTTTTAAATGCACAAAAACTGTGCTGATAAGTTAAGTCTGTTTTAAAATGTCTTTGTTGGGGGTCTGGGGGTCTCCCCCTGAACATTTTAAATATCAGAAATGTCTTTCCTACATTCTGATCAATTTTTATGCACAATTTGAGGGTTTTCTGCTCCACTTTAAATGAATGATTTAGTACTGTGTCCTCTTTTGTGTCTTTAAATCTATTTTAGTGTTCAGGTTCATTTTCACACAGTTATCATTCATTTAAAAACATGAGGACTTCAAACATAATACAGAATATGTTAATTCTGGGACACATGGTCAAAGTAAGAACATTTACTGTTAGAAGAGTTTTATTCATAGAGGGGGCGGGACATCGTTGATGGACAGACAGTCACCATGGTTACTCACTCACACCTGCCTGCTGCACACTGAACGAGAGGAGAACGAGCAGCTGACTGACATCACTTAGAAGTTATAGCAGTATGCATGGAAATCAATATATTGAAATAAATGATTGTACTAATTCAAACATTTTTTTAAACCACCGTGGTCCGGACCTCGCGGAGTCGCGGATATGATCGCCTCCCTCCGTTTCATAACATCGTTAAATTCTCGTTTCAGTTATCACAACAGGTGAGCTTCAGGTGGAGAGGCTTGTTAGTAACTTGTAAAAACCAAGAGAGAGCAGAATAACAAAGGAAGCATCAGTTTAAACACCGGGGTTATATCTCCCATCACTGAGTGTCTGAGCTCTGCCCTGTGTGACTCTCTGCAGACTGTGAACGTCTCTTGGGCTCGTTAAAACGGTTTGTTGTGTCGCCATCCGAAGTAGGCTACAAACCTTAGTTTGGACAAATCTCAAACAGTTGTATATAACCAGGATAGAGTTCTTTTAACGGACTAACTCTTAAGTTTCGTTTTCATGTTCAGCGGTGATCCTGCTCCTCTCCAGGGCAGACGGTGAGGGGGAGACGAGTCTGTGTAAGAGCATAAACTGCAGCAAGATGGAATAAACACATTAGCCCGGTTCTACGATCTCTCTGCTTTGGCAGATCGTCAACACCTTCACGATCTAAGATCGCTATATCGCACACCACTATTCCCCCCCCCCCCCCCCCCCAAAAAAAAAAAAATCTGGAAATTTGGAAATGATTTGGCGTCCCCCTTGCAATACCTTCGGGCCGCGGCCCACAGGTTGGGAATCACTGCATTAGACAATAACATTTATAGATTTAAATCAGGGTTATTTTAGATTTTGTACTTAAGGGCACCCAAAATCAAAGATTATCTACTGATTTAAAGACTACTTGTTTGCACAATTTAATAGCCTTTAAAAGCCAGTATCCTTTTTAGGCCAGTGTGCATCCATCCACCTGGTAGACGTAGTTGCATGGTTTGTCCACTATGTCTAATTGGCTTTAAAGCCTTGTGCATTTCCTGGCAACTTGATTTTAACCTTCCATACATTAAATTTAAGAGGACACTCCTGTTACTGAAGTACGTGGTTATGAGGACTTGTTCCCACCAACAGGAATTATAAGGACACTCCTGTTACTGAAGTACGTAGTTATGAGGACATGTTCCCACCAACAGGAATTATAAGGACACTCCTGTTACTGAAGACCAGGGTTATGAGGACATGTTTCCATAAACAGGAATTAAGAGGACACCCCTTGTTACTTATGACCGTAGTTGTAAGGATGGTTAAAACAATCACAATTATGTATAAGTCTGACAAATCAGTCATGAATGCAATGTATGGATGAGTGTCGTGTTGTGGAGTGCAAACAAAACAAAACCAGCTGGTGGAGGCCAGGGAGGGAGAGAGGAGAGAGAGAGAGAGAGAGAGAGAAGTTAAGAGTGGAAGCCACCTAAATAATCTGAAGCCTGATTATCTCAGGATATATACAGTTAACTGACTTCCTGACTCTGCCTACTGGCTGCTGAGCCAGCAAGTTAAACCAAACCCACCACATACAGGCAGAGAGGGCAGGACGTCACACTGACACCCATAGTTATGAGGACATGTTCCCACCAACAGGAATTAAGAGGACACTCCTGTAATTGACACACTTAGTTATGAGGACATGTTCCTACTATCAGGTTTGAAGAGAACACAACTTTGGGATATTCAAAGGCAAAAAAAAAAAACGATGTGGTTGAATGGACTTGATTTGTTGACCAGTTAAAGATATAAGTGCAGATATTACCAAATCTAATATCTTTCTTGTTTAAATAAATCAAAATGTATAAATGAGCACAATCCCCTACACTATCCAGACTCTTGAGCTAACGTTTATGTTATTCCTGTACGGCCAAACTCTCCCTTAAATTATTAATTGGATTTGTTTCATAAAGCAGTGTGACAGCCAACACAAGAAGTAAAATTAGTTGTAATGTCTGGAAGAGAATCAGAGCCAGCTCCCTTCAGATGACAGCAGTTATTTCTGTCTAATTACCGCCAGTCTTTGACCGTGATCCATGTTGAGTGTGTGTGATAGGACATAATGAAAGCACAGACTGTCCCTCTGCTGCCAATGTAATCCCACTTAATGTATGAAAATAGAAGCTCAGCTATTGTTGGAGTCAGCATGCTGCATCAGCGCATACCTCCTCTGACACCATTTGGAAGAGGTGCACCCTGGGATATTCTCTCGCTGGGACAAAATCCATCTCGATCCATCTCCCCCTCTGGCACAGTGAGGGGAAGTTTGATTGATTTATCAGGCCTGCGTCTCCCCAGCCTCCCTTTAATGAGACAGTAATAGCCCACGGTCGGCCGGCACTCCAGAGACGAATGTGAAGGAGAGGCGAGCGGGAGAGAACAGAAATGTGGACAGAATATGTAACCCGAGGTACAATCAATCCAACACACACTTACAGAGTGAGAGTAAGGGGAGGAAAGTGAGAGAGATGGCCAGACCGAAGAAGTGTGTGGACTATTAGGAAGACGGTGTCAAAGAATCAGCAAGTAAAAAGAAGTGAAGCCAGAGTGGACGGTAGAGAGAAATAAATCAAGAAGGAAAGAGTGGGAAGATCAGACTTTTATAACTGTTAACTTAAAACAACCTTAAGTCTAATTAAAGACAACCTTCGAATCATCCTTTAATGTTGGGGATTAAATGACTTTAGTTTTAGTATTTGTTTCTCCAAGAGATTCAGTCTGCAGCTATAAAACAGGCTGTAATGGTTGCAATGTAATCCTTTGGGAGCTAATGTGCCCACTCAAAGTACATCAATTACAAGTTCTCGTTTTTGGCACAGATAGGCTCAGTTGTTATTCTAGGTGCTTGACAACATTGCAGAAAAGAATACCTTAAGAGAGAGACCTTTTTATTTAAAAGTAAGATGCTTGACATCACTCATTGAAAAGCCACTAGACTCCATTGATAAAAACATCCATTTTACCTCTTTCTTAGCACACAGGAGTTGCTAGTCTACTACTGCTCGTCCATCTTGACTGGTTAGTATTACTGTGCGATTCTCTGATTTACACTTATGTGCTGGATCAAACCAATCATTTAAGACGTTAAAATCTCACAATCACAGAATCAAACATATATTGCAACAGTAGACCATCAATCCCCATGTTAAACACATGGTAAAACCAATGTTTATTGTCAATGGAGTCTGGTTGCTTTGAATAGAACGATATACCCGAAGTTTCTGTTCACAAACATTATCGTTCTTTTTAACAAACAAGGTCTATCTTTTCAGAAAACCTTTCTGTAATGACAAAAACTTTAAAAAAACAATCTGAGATATGCACTTTTAGTGGGCATCTTTGATTATTGGCATTTGAATTGCCCCAATGGATTGCATTGCAACCATTTTAGCCCTGACATGGCTGGCAGCTGAAGCAATCTTCTGGAGCATTTCAAAAACTTTTTGTACTGATTAGTCATTTAGTCCTCAAAATGTGTACAAAAGAAATAAAAAATAATAATACAAACCAGGTTTCTCCATGAAGGATGCCTTGTGGAGTTTAAGCAATACGTTTGAATCCTCCGGGGAGTATTAATATCCAGCTTAAATTTCATGGATATTTAAGCCGTAGGCCTAGTTTTTGAGAGTAATTAAAAATCATGAGCTGAAGACCATGAATGTCTACTGCATAATTCTCAACACTCAGTTTCACACTCAAGTCAATAGGGAGATATTTCAGCAACTACTAACTTACAGACTGCCCACAATTGTCAGCTTTAGCAGTAGCTAACAACTAGCAAGAGCTCAAAATAACCCTTGTAAGAACAGCAGACATATCTTAGGACAGAGAAGAAGAACAGATCAGAAGTGAAGAGAGGAGGGAGAGGGGAGGGGAGCTGGAAGATCAGCAGACAGACAGGCAGCAGGTAGAGCAGGCGTCTGCTGATTGCCAGCAGCAGTCGGTCACTGCAGCCTTTAATTAAAGTCACTCTCCTGGGCTCTTAAGCAACAGCTTGCAATTTCCACAGACACCAGCAGCATGGCGCTGAGCCGGGATGACCTGTAATTGTCTGTGGGCGCTGGGTGAGGGGGTCGGGTGTGGGGGGGGGAATGGCAGCCTCTCTGCCAACCTGTGATTTTCATGGGAATTAATGACACACTGGTGGCGACATCATTTCCTTGACATTGTTCTCCCCGGGGGGAAAGGTGAGGCGCTGACCTTTGTGTTGGTTCCCTCCTGCTGTCTGTCTCCATGTTGAAAATGTGAAATGTTGCAGAGCAGGAGATTGAACAAACAGCCTCGGGTATTAAAATGCAGCATGTAAGAAAGAACAGTCGGGATTTTGCGCCACAGAATGCCATTTGTCGTCAAAAATACCCGTGGGAAGCGGCTTTTTGGAAAAGGTCAACTTTAAGAGACATGTTCACCACGGAGATCTGCTGCATTTTTTCTCCCCAGAGGCCATCCATCCAACCGCAACAGCTTTCCACGTTGTGATGTTCCACTCGCTTTTAATGTTGTTTCTTCAGTAAAGCACAAACTAACTCCACAAGAGATTGGCTCTCTTGGGTAAATTATTATTTGCAAAATAAAATTTTGCTTCGAACCAGGATCCACATTTTTTTCACATACCTGTGGTGTTTTGTGAGGGAGGTTAGTAAAGATTTTGAGTTATGTGTCAACACACGTTTTTTTTCTTTTTAATCAGGCAATACAAACAGATTGTATGGTAAAAAATGCACTTTTGTCATTAATAGATCAAAATACAGAGAATGAAAGAATCTAAACTGTCCTCAGAGAAGGCAATGGAAAAGTAGCTGCAACTTCAGAAGTTGTCAGAAATCATTTAACATAACCTGAGTAACTTGGATACACACAAAATGCAGGGATTTGTCAAGTCTCAACAAGTTGGAAATGCATACTTATGGAAAAATATGTCAAGCAAGTTGAAAGGGCACTCACAATCGCTTCTGACCTATGGAATTAAGAGGATTTAATATAAATGTAAACTTAAACGTGGGCCCAATTCTACAGGCTGACAGACTGGCAGCTCTAAGTTGACCTAGAGAGACAGCTGAGGGTCCCCGACATCATTGCTGTTACCACCCTCAGGCCTTACATGGTCATGATGTCCGGAGGGTCCAAGCAAGTGGTCTTAATCGAGCTGACCGTTCCATGGGAAAGACCGGATGGAGGAGGCTAAGGAGAGGAAAAGAGCTAAGCATGCAGACCTGGTTGCTGACTGTCGGAGGCAGGGGTGGAAGGCCCGCTGCGAGCCTGTGGAAGTGGGGTGTAGGGGCTTTGCAGGCCAGTCTCTTCAACGGGTCCTGGGCCTCTTGGGAATCTGTGGGCTGCGAAGGAGGAGAGCTGTCAAGAACATCCTGGAAGCGTCTGAGAAGACTTCCCAGTGGCTCTGGCTAAAGAGCAGTGACACGTGGCACTGTATGCTACCTGGACACAAGCCAGGGGACTGATCACCCCCAGCTGGGTCGCCCAGGAGAGGGTGTCTGATGTTAACACCCGATGACCCCGGGGCACATCACTGATAATGTGTCCAGGTTGCACCATATACAGTACATAGTACATATTTTAAGTCTGAATGACTAACTGTTGACTAACTTTGTGTTTAAAAAAAAATGGTGTCTGATCTACACAAAACATTTGAAATGCAAAAGTAACACAGAAAAAGAGACGGATTCAGGCAGCAGAAGACCATGACTGTGGTCTTATTCTTTGGTCTTTTTTGTAAGAGTCTGGTGGCTTTGAAGAGTGTTGTAACAGCTGTTTTTTTGGTTTCAGAAAAAAAGCATCCTGAAAGATCTTTCCCGTAAGGTAGTCAGACGCTGTCTTGCAGAGAGTAATGTAAGGACTGATACCACTATATCTTTAAAAGAAATGTGAGACTGAATCCAGTTCAGGTAAGTTCTCAAAAATGTTCAAGAGGACTGCATAATGGTATTAGATTAACAGAGTTTTGACTAATGAAAAACTAAATACATAATTACCCTATTTTGTTTTCTTCAAAACGCCTCTGTGCTCAAATCTAGTGCAGTGTCTGTGGAGCAGAGCAGTTGCATCACGTTGAAGAGCATCTTACAGCACATTACAGATAGGACAGGACTGAGGCAGCGTGCGGCAGGCTGCACTGTCCTGCCGGCCGACTGTACCCAGGGACCTCATTAGTCCAAGCGGGCTGCTCTGTGGTCACCAATGGCTCCTTTGAGGGCGACACGCAGCCACAGGGCCCAGCTCCTTCCCCGCTGAGGGTTCAGCTCTGAAAGGCCAGAGCAGCGACCTGAGACTCCAAATAGTCTGTCTGCCTTGCTGGGAGAAATCAGGAGGGAGGTAGAGACATTGGCGTGCTCTGACACTTGTTTGGAGTTCAGTAAGGAGCAGCAGGTAGATGCATCGCTGAGCCTCACCGATCAGAGTTTACCAACCGCAGACTTTGTTTGTAAAGAATAGTTTCCTCTTTGAGGAAATCATCCATTTTCAGAGTTGAATTATTAAACTAACAACTGTCAACTTTTTACACAAACTCTTGAATAAGTCTATAAACCTACTTGCTTACTTTGAATTGTTTTTATTCCTTTGAATGTTTCCACAAAAAATCTTGAGTTATCTTCAATGAAAACAGAGACAACTGTGGCAATTAAATTAGACCTGAAAAAATGAAATGAGTCATTGCACAGTGAACATTTGTCTGCAGTCCTTGAATGGGGAAACCCGTGTTATTAAACTTGGGCCCTTTTTTTTAATACATGTTGGGGTCTGACCAAAAGGTTGAATACATTTTGGAACTGCTCTTGTTGTTTGCATCAACCAGAAACTTTAAAAACGGGCTGTAATGGCTGCAATATGCTGTTAACCTCGGTTGCAAGTTTGTCTGCAGAACTTGTTTTACTGCTGCCATCTTAAGCGATATAAAGGTGCAATTTAAAAACTGTTTTTAGAAACAATTAGGTTAGTCCTCAATTAAAAAAGGTGGTGCCTTTGAAAATAACAAACTTCTTTTTAGCAATTGCTCTTAAAGGAAGAAAGTGCGACATTTTACACATAAATATAGCAGAAATCAAGAATATCCTCTGTAAACATCTCTCTGAGTCATGACTGTATACAATGAGTAAGAAGCGCGAGTCCCGCTGACTATACTGAGCCGTGTGTACATCAGGTTTACATGGACTGGTCAGCCGACTCCTCTCCTTGTGTATAAAAGCTGTTTCAGTCAAGAAATAGAGAAAAGAAGAAGAACACACCTATTCACTGCTTATTTTGATGTCATGTTACATTTTTAGATGTGGGACATTCCGTGTCAATTTATATGCAATGTGAAGCTACAGGCTAACTAAAGTATGCTAACAGTGGAAAAGGTTGTCCGCCACTTGCACTAAACTCCTTTGTGCAAACTCGAGTGCGGGGGGGTTGGAGGTGTGTCTCTGGAGGAGAGCAGAGGCGACGGAGGTGTCGCCAAACAGCAGTTTCTCAGTTTCGGCTCCATGCTGGTGCTCAAAGGCGACATCAATCCAAAATTCACACAATCTTCCTTTAAAATCTGAATGCTGAAGACAGCAACAGCTCTGCACTGTTAAAAATAATTTCTACTGAGTAGCATAAAATTGTCTTTTCAAATAGGGTTTAATTACAGTGATGCTAGTTATTTATGAAATAATGAGATGGGATGGTTTGATAATTGTAAATAAGCGTAATCTGCTGTGATATTAAGATAATGGTCTGATGGTACAATTAAGCATCATAGGCGTAAATTACTATTTAACACCCTGAGATTACAAGGTATTCAAATCACAATCAGTAGATTATAGTGTTGATCTTTAGGATAAATAACTAAATCAATATAGTAATGGGATTAAAAGGCTGAGATGAGTCGATCACAATAACAGTCATCTCCGTAATAAAAGTATATGATTGTTACGTCTCTGGCTCAGGGGAAGCAACATAAAGCACACAGAAAAACGTTCTATCAGCAAAAATCATCTTTATTACAAACAAGGTTTAGCAGAAACTCAAAGGAAAGGAAAAATGGTGGCTGAAGCCATGCTTCTGATCCTGGCTGCAGATTGAGAGAGGAGGGGGAGGAGCTTAACTCAGGCTTTTGTAGTCAGCCCACAGGTGCAGCAGATCAGAGGTTGATGAACGTATGGAGGTCAGGTAGTGCCTCAAAGAAAACAAAACAATGTCAGGTTTTGCACATGACAATGATTAGCAGAGTATGTTACTGTTGCAGGTTTCTTTGTAAAACAAGACGCTCTCAGTCAGCTGTAAATCTAACACATAAACACAAGTATTACACTCACTCACCAGGTCACCAAACAAATAGAGCAAATACTTTGTGGTAGAAATCAGAAATGAATAGTCTATTGTGAAGAACCCTACAATTGTTGCAATACCATATACACACAAATATATAACAATTCTCGTGGCAAAATACAATATTTTATTGCATGATATAATGGCTTCAGAAACATTAAATCATCAGTATTTAGATCGGTCCATACTAGCGGTCCAATAGCTCAATCATTTCCCTATCATTTGCTCACGCTATCTGCTTCTTCTTGAGGTCTAATTCACATAGAATATAAAACAAATGACATTCAGTTGCAGACACACCTATAGAGTTGTCCTGCCCCATGCAGTTTGCTGTTGTGTTGGGTCTAAATGTGGAGAGAATCTATCTGCACCTTTATGCACGGAGCTGTGCTGTCATGCTGACGGAGCCGTTTTTTCTGAATGAAGAAGTTTGTTGTTTTTAACATCCTTTGCAGAGTTCTCCCTTTTTAGACCCTCATTTAATGTGCGTTTCATCAGTTCCGTTACATTAAGGAAACATGAAATCTATAGCAGTCATAGTTCAGACAGTATCATTCCTCTTACACACATTACAGGGCCATGTTCCCTATTTCTGATCTGATGTTGTGTTTGAAGCTGAATGTTCGCTGGTCCTTGACCTGTGTGTGTTCATTATACAGCCTCATTTATCCACAGTATGTTCTATATGCACGGATCTGTAAGCAACAGTGACCTGTCTGTCTGAAGCAGCATGTTATTGGCTTCACTGTTACACGTTCATGAGGTTATGAACGCACTTTGCTCTGCACCACTGCCTCCTGTTTCCTGCACTGTTTCCATGGTAATAATCAACTGCTTTTGTCCATTCATACACAAAAAGGCTATTAGTGCTCAGGATATGAAGACGCATGTAAACAAATTATCCTGCACTTACCCTAAACAGGATATGAAGAAGATCGAAGGATGTTGGTTCATTTGTCTTATATTCATTTGAATCTTTTTCATTTGACCTAATGTGACCCTGCCGTTATAAAATGATTTTATATGTCCTTGTACATTTTTAAGTGCATAAAAAAACACAGCAGATACATCATTTAAGAGCATAATTATAAAGGGATAAAAACTGTCCTCTAAATCTTTGGTTGACTAACATCTGGTATATTTGTGGGACTGATTCATTTTAAATTAGTCACAGAAACTCAAAGACAGATTCAAGTTGTTTCACCAGGAGGAGCTCTTCAAATCTAGAGCTTATTAAAAGCAAAAGCATACTGTGTGTATTCTTATGATGCCAGACACGCTTAATCGCTCATCTTCTCATAACAAGGCTGTTAAAAAAAAAATCACTGGATATTTGTGTGTCGACTAAATATCTCATGATGGACCGCTCAGATAATCGGCTGCGAAGAGGCAGCCTTTATCAATCTGTACTCAGAGATGATGTAACTTTGAGAACAATAGATGAAGACAGGGTCTTTAACAGCGTGATTTATTAAAGCCGAGCCCATTTCAGTTCTATGTGAGATGGTTGTACTTGAATTTACTGGAAGCTGTAATTTCTACCTGGAAAAACAGAACTGAACAGAACAATCTTTAACTCAGCCGAAAGTTCTGGTATCTCAGCAGTTACATACAATTCACTCTTTGTGTAGATTAATTTTATCACAGAAAGTAAATACTATGTTAAGTTCCTTTAATGATGGGTTAAAACAACGTTTAGGACTTGTGGATTTTAATTGTTGTATTGGTTTGTTTTAACACTATGAATGAATATTAGCTGTTGGATGTTTGGATTGTTACTTAAATTCATCCTAATCACCAAAGCACATCGCAGGAGGGCTGCTGTGAGCGTAAAATGACCTGTTTCTTATTGTGTTTTATTTTGAAATTGACCGGACGCTCTGTTCGTTTCCTTGTCTGACTTCCTGTCCGAGTTGTCATATTCTGTCTAGCTTGATGCATGCCTGCAGCGTACTCCATCGAAATTAGACTCACAGTGTATTTGAAACGCAGCAGGGCGTAGTGGCGCTGCTGGCATGCTCCTGAGAGGGGAGAGTTTTGAGGCTTACGACCTACGGTGCGCCAAAGCGCACTAAACCAAATTCCTACAAATCGTTGCTTTACAGTTAAAATAAATTTAAGCAACTAATTGAAACTCCATTAATTTCTGTATGTCCAAATGATGTACTGTAAATATAAAAGTACAAAAATGGCTGTACAAAAAAAACAGAAAAACATTCATCTTCAAATGCATTAGTTGCAGCCCTTGTAAACATAATCATTCAAAGTTGTCCTCTGTGTGCAGCATTGTATCAGGACGCACCGATGCCGAAGGTCGTCTGCCCGCCGCGCTCCTCCACCTCCTCACAAACACCTGACATTTTATCAGCTCCACTACAAGTCTAGAATGTCAGAGACGTTTATTCTTCTTATTCCTCTCTCTCCAGTCAACTCCTCATTTTCAATCTGCGGCTGTACAGTGTTTCTGTTGCATCTACATTCCTATCGGAGAGTGCGACCTCGGTGTCACTTCGTTTCTGACGAAGCAATCAAGTAAAAATGGGTCTGAAATGGCAGATTACTTCAGACAGAGCGGGGAGCGCATGACGCAGGCGGACTGCAGGCAAATTGCCTCTTTCAGCACTTAAATAAAGGCGGGAGGTCAGGAGAGGCTGACTGAGAGGCTTCACACACAAACACACACAAGCACACACGCATACCAACAAACATCGTCGAAAAACACACACACACACACACACACACACACACACACACACACATCCTACGTTCCTCCATCTCCTCTCTCTAAATCCAGTCCCATGACTCTTTATTAACCTAATTTTTTGACATCACAAGATTCAGCTCAGTGTCTCAGTACCTGTCGTCATTGAGACTTCACTGCATTACAAATCCTGAGAATCATACCTATGAAATAAGAAAAACACATTCATTTTTATAAACTGTCAAAGTGTTATGCTTACATTGCTCCTCCTGCAGGTTAGACAAGAAACACCACCCAGAGGTACGACCTTTGAGGGGGCCCCCAGCAAACCACCGAACTGCAGCAAACAGAGTGAGCATTACACGAGCTTCATGGTTAATTGGGAGAATAGCATGCTTAAAGTTTGCCTTTACACTGAGCTATTAATGTGATTCTTAAAGTCTTTCAGAGGATTTTTATTTGGAATTTGTATATTTCCATTTATATGCAACAACCACATGTATTACATATCTTATCATGTGGGGAGAAAAGGTTTGTGGGGAAAGCTACTGGTCAGTAGCAATGTCCTGAGCCGATTGTCTGGTAATGTGATCTTTACTGATCCACTTTAAATCCAACCGAATAGTTCACAGACTCATCAAGGCTGACACAGAAGACTTTCACGAGACAGAGCAGCTGATGGTGTTGACAAGAAACATTTACCATTCCTGCTTTGAGGCGAACATTAGCTAGCATTTATAGATATGAAACCTGACAGTTTAACTCTCACCTCAAGTTCTGGTAGAGATATACTATGAAACAGTCAGCAATGTTTCTCCTTAAGATCAGACTGCAAACATACTGAATATGTCATCTCCTCCTACTCCAGTCATCAGACCAACCTCTGTCAAAGGCAACACAGCAGCGACGTGCCCTCCCAACACCTCCTCAAATACAC
The DNA here is from genome assembly GCA_020745685.1 of Tautogolabrus adspersus. Taxonomy (NCBI): domain Eukaryota; kingdom Metazoa; phylum Chordata; class Actinopteri; order Labriformes; family Labridae; genus Tautogolabrus; species Tautogolabrus adspersus. The sequence goes on along the minus strand of CM036540.1, from coordinate 25,710,430 downwards.
TGGGAGCAAATTAGCCATCAGGACACCCTCCTCACTCTTCTCTCTCTCCCTACCATCCACTCATCAATGTCTCTGTACTCTGTCCCCTGGCTGATCACTGCTCTGCCCAGGTTGCCGCTGGTTACAGTGACTGTCTCGCAAAGTCGTCGTTTGACATCTATTACAGTTAAGGATCATTCTGGCATGTGTTCTCTCTCTCTGCCTCTCTCTCTCACACACACACACACACACACACACACACACACACACACACTCGCTGTCACACCTCTCATAAGGCCAGGAGAGCTAATGACTGAGATAGCTGGGCTTTAAAAAAGAGAAAAAGGGAAGGTGCCAGAAGATGATTCATCGGCGGCGCTCTGCAATGACTGACGGCTGATTTATGATTCAGCGGCGAGCTGTGAGAGCTTAGAGTCATTTCCCCCCATTTCTTATTTTAATTCTCTCCGCAGGTGAAGGCGGGAGGGATGGGAGCCAATTATCTTAAGTGTCTTCTTGCTCTCTGTCAGCCGCTGACAGTCGCCGCTGAAACCCTGCAGCCGGCCTGTAGAGCAGGTGACTGCCGCCACCGCCTCCTTTATTATTACAGTCAGCTTCAGGTTTTTTTATATGCATGGTTACAAAGAGCAGAGACTAAAAACATCTGAATGTATATTGTTGGGCTTCTGTTTGACCAAGAGACTAACAAGGTTTCTGCTGTTTAAGCTATCTGATAAAAAATCCATGCACGTTGCAGATGCAGAGATGTATCTGTGCATCAATGTGAATAAATACATCTTAACAAGACAATATCAAGTCAGAAAAAAAGAGAAAAGAAGCAACAAGTCGTCTTTGTAATTGGATATGATCATTAATAGTTTCACAAATTTGACATGCTTCCAAGACAAAATAATATTTTTTTCTTCTTTATTTTCTGTTTTACAACTAATTCCAGCCTAAGAACAAACAACTTCATCAAAGAGCATCACTGTTAAAACAATGCAATGTTGGGAAATAAAAATCACGAGAGTTTTCTGAAGTTAAGTGGAGCTGCAGTTGTCCTTGTCCCAGTATACAAGCACATTAGATAACACTTTACTTTACAGGTCCGCAAATTTTGTGGTAATTAGGTGATAATTAGACAAACTTTTTATTATTTCTTTAAAATTACCCCCGAATTTCCTGACAATTGGGTGAAAATTAGCACGTAACTTCTTTGAAATAATTAATTTCATGAAGAAAATCATAGAATATCTTCAATATGATTTTGTGAACAGCAGCTGATGTGATTCAGGATTCATTAATAAATTTCTGAGTTAGAATGACCGCTGAGTTCATTTAGTTTTATAGGAGTTCCAGTGTTAATCTTTTTTTGGTTAATCATATAAAGCTGATCTCAGTCATTTATTACCAAAAGCTGTAATCATTATTGCTTACAATTAAATTCGGGCATTATTTCAAACAAGTTAAGTGCTAATTTTCACCCAATTGTCATGAAATTCGGGGGTAATTATCGTCTAATTATCACCTAATTACGACGAAATTTGCGGACCTGTAAAGTAAAGTGTTACCGCACAATAACATCCAGACATATGGTGAAAGAAGTTAATGCTGATCTCGAACTGTATATGGACTGTATATTGAGAGCTATTGATTGAAGCAGCAATCATGTGTCCAGAATTTCATCGCTTACAAGAAACATCAGTCATCCTCACAGTCTTGGGCAGTTGGCTGTGGGTGTTGAGATGTCAGGATAAGGGCAGACACTACTTTCAACTCAGGCTCTCATTGGATATTATATTATATATATTATAAGCTTGTAATTGGCCAAATGAGGTGCCATTCGAGAGCTCTGAGTGCCATCGCCAGGTCAATGTCTCGAAAGCAGAGAAAAATTAATTATATAATGCTATAAATACTTTGAAATATCAGAATAGTGACGACAAATTTGAAGCAATCTGAGGGCGTATATAGATATATGTTTTTTTTTATTAAATCTTTCACTGGATTTAGATCCCAGGGTGTCTTGCCAATGCAGCATGACTGTTTTTTTCAAGTATTATGCCCAGAAAAGTAGACTAAAACTTCGAATGGTGAGTCAATATAAAATGATTTCTATTTTTTCGTTGGTCTGACAGTTATACATACAGCTGTTGTGTAGTTAGTCCTGGTCCAGCCCTGGCAAAAGGTCAGGTATATATGCTTTAAAAATGAACAATAAAAGATAATAAATGCCCTTAAATAAAAATATATGCATGATTAATTATGCACTACTTGATTCTTTAACAGTACAAACAATCGTGACATTTTTCGTATACAATCTCATGCAAAGACAAATTCATTAAATTTGGGATTTGGGTTTTCAAACCTACTCAGGACCTACCTTTTCTAAATCCCACAACTTGAGGACTTAAATCATATTAAATGTTTAAATAAAGATTAGTTAAACTGGAAGGATCCAGAATAAATGCAGGAAAGATGAAACGTGGAAGAGACGTAACATCACTCCATCTATAACCACAGGCCTCCCCCTGTCACTCGCCCCGCCGTCCAATGTACTCCAATCAATTCAGCCTCCGCTGCAATTCAATGTGACAGTAAGACAAATCGGACTTCCAATGTAAAATAATTGAAACAGACGCTTCTTTGAGTGTGTGGGGGAGGCCTTATTCTGCATCAGCTTAATGCACTGCGTCTGTCCGTGTCAGAGATGGATTGTGGTGTCAGAGTTACAGATAAGGTTCTGTTTAGTTAGCCCCGTTGGGAGGAATAACCATTGTAGTCATATTGAAGGTAACAAGTGTTTTTATCCACGTAACACACAACAGGAGGAGGGGGAAAGAAGACGCTCGTATTCCGTCAAGTGAATTGTAATTGCTATTCACCAGAGGACACATAATTGAAAAATTGGAACAGAGCAAAAAGTCAGCAGTGTCTGCATTGTAAACAAAGATTGGACCAAATCCTCCGCGGTCGTGGGCGGCCGAATCACAAGCTCTGGGAGAAAAAACCCCGCACAAGAGGTTCATCTCTCTGAAATGCACTTTTACAAAAAGGAAAAATAAAAGGTCTTTGGTTAGGGGATTAAACGATACACATACACACACGTAAACACACACATTCGCAGAGCGAGAGAGCGAGTGCGCGAGCCGCCGTGTTTGGTGCCAAACAGAGCTGTGTTCCAGAGAAGAAGAAGAAGTGGTGCTTGAAGAGAAAAAGGTTTGCGGGGGGAAATAAAGAAGGTGAATTTGGATTGATGTGAATCACGCTCGCCGCTCTGCCCTGGAGCTCGTCCAGCGCGGGATGAATCGCCTACCTGTGTCAGAGAGGATATGTGAGAGCAACATCCAACAACAACAACAACAACCCCCCACCCCCTCCACCAACCACCATTACCCACCGCCCACGTCTGCCTGGCCGCCGGCGTGTTACAGCGAGGATTAGATCGCATAATCAAAGACATTCCACCTTCAGACTGGCACAACCTCTGGGTCTCCCTCTTCCTCTTTGGATGGAGCCAAACAGTGAGTCGAGGAGGATGCTGGGAAAATAAATGGTCATGGATGGGCTGCTTCAGCTGAGCTAAACCCACACACAGCTCAGGGAGCACTCTACAGAGGTCAAAGGTCAGGTAAACTCCATGACACACGCTAGCTAGCCTGCTAATCGAGCAGAAGATGAGGAGATTTTTGGGAGTGGGTGGCTAAACAAGTGGGCAGCGAGGTTAAAGCGTATTTCCACCCAATAATAGCATCTGGAGACATGACCACCGTTGTTATGGTGCTACAGTGTCAAAAGCTGAGGCTAAAGGAGAAACAAACCGGAGTCGGCAGCATCAGCGCCCCCTGCTGTCAGCTGATACTAAAAATCCTATAGCTTTTATAAGAAAATAATACCTAGAGCAACCCTGAAAAAAACACATCCTGCTTGGAGAATGTCTCTTACAATATTTTTCTCACCTTAAAGCTTGTGTAATAAGAATGTAGCTGGTTATGAAACAGACTGAAATTATCACTGATGGTTTTAGGAGCAACAAAAGTAAACAAGATCAGTATAAACACTGTCCATATCGATATTGAAATGCCTCAAACTGCTGCTGGAGTGAATTAAGTGAAAACTTAGCTTTTTCACATTTTCCTCAGCAAAGATTCAAAATGAGTGATACATTTGACTGTTAAAATGAAGCAGTAAGATGTTTTTCTGAAGAGAAAATACTAACACATGCACAGGACACAATCAGCAAAGAGATGAAAGATAGCTGTTTCTCCACAGGGGGCGCCAAAATTGACACTTTCAAAAGTTGCTCACAAGAGCTTTAAGTGGTCTAACTTTTTCCCATCTTTATCTACATGAATAACTGAATTCAATCCGTCTGTAAAATGAATCAAATCATAATTTGTATTGTTCAGTTGGATCATTTAGCCTCGGTATTAAGCAAAGGTCAATAGGCTGAGTTGTACAGGCGTGTTTTCACGAGTTTTTTTTAAGATGTTCAAGGATGTAGCGTTTTTACACAGTCACATTTAAACTTTAATTTCACTAAAAATGTTGGACACCCACCTTGTTCACGCAGTTCAAAAATCTGTCCAAAAATGCGTTGTTCTTCTTCGGGCACTCACCATGTTAATACATTTGTCTTGTTTTCTTTTCGTCTTCCTTCTACGCAGTTATGCTCTCCGACTTCCAGGTCAAAGCCAGACGCAGGCGCATGTTAAGAACACTTAGGCTGCATAATAACACATATAGTTCCTATCTTAAGGATGTATGTTTGCAAGGCCCCTTTGTGTCAAGAATGTTCAAACCCAAACCAAAAACCCCAACCAACAGAAACATAAAAAATTCCCCTTTATTGATGCAGCCCGTCCTCAAATGATTGACCAACGTTTCAGCCAATACAAAGCAGCGCTGAGAGTCATCACGCTCCCTGACCTCAGAGGATTGTTGGGCTCAGACTCAGCTTTCATTGAGCTGGAGGTCAGACAAACGTTTGTTGTGCTGCAATCTTTGACCTCTGACCTCAGTACTGCAGCTGACGCTGATGTCGACCTGCGAGGATCACAGAGCACAAGTCACTGCTGCCGCTGCAGAAACAAAGCTGCAGAAATACAGTCTTGTTTCTTTCCAAGTGCATTCAACTGCCACATACACACACACGCACGCACGCACACACGCACACACACACACACACACACATACATGCAGCAGAGGCTTAAACTGTGCTTAATTACAACCTCTGCCAGCATTGCTTGTTCCATTAAATCATGCATTAGCATTAATTAACATTAAATATGATTGTAATTTAAATAAAGTCTGAACTGTACACAGTGAGGTCACATTAATAAGTGAATGTTTTGTTTTCCTTCTGTACAGAGTCACAGACGTGTTTTCACATTTATTCCCAGAGGACCCTCAGTTACACACATGGATTTCTGAGAATAAAAGGACCGTGATTTAATTATTCAAAATATAATTTAGATCTTTCCATGTCAACTTTTCCTGGGGTAGCAGTCACTTTACTTTTCTATATATTCACTCTGATCCAATTGTATGTTGTTGATTTCATATAAAGTTATTTTTCTGTGCCAAACTAAATCGAGTACTTCTGTCCACTTGACCCCCTGCTCAGAACATCTGAATATTTACGAAGTACTCCAGGACACTCCACCTCATATAGAGTAGGGATGATTATTTTTAAATGGTGAAGCTAAAGCGAGGTCACCCTATTTTAATGACAGGTACTGCGTCAAGGTTTTTTTGAGAAGTTTCAGAATCAAGCTTTAATGGTAAATGGACTTGAGCTTGTAAAGCGCTTTTCTAGTCCTCTGACTACTCAACACCGCATGTCACACCTACCCACTAACACCCATTCACACCCTGATGGCTATGTAGTGAGACCATCACCAAGTAACTAATCCCATTCAAACGCATTCATACTCCGCAGACGGAGCGGTTGAGAGACGACGACTCTACCAACTGAGCCACAGCCGCTCCTGGTGCTATGGAAATATAAAACATACATAAATATCCATCCATAATATTAGTCTCTTTCTGGTTTCTTATTCAGGAGGCTAAAGAAGACTGCAGAAAACTTTATATTCATTTTCATCACGCCTGACTGTATGATGCATGTATATAATAAGATGTTTAATATTCATGTTGTATTTTTCGTCTTCAGAGGCTTACTGATGTTCATTTGATCTCGTACATGCTAGTTTTTTTTCATCATGAGCACAAGAACATTTGGCCATAACTTCAACAATCAGAAATTCATACACATTGAATCTTTATGATCTTGTGGTAAAACAATAATTGATCACGCATGCTAGTTGAGTGAAATAATATAGTTTTAATGTTGGATATATTCCCTGTGATTTCTGTGTTTACAAAGGTGTTTTTTTTCTGTGAAGTGGAGATTAAAAAGAAGAAAGGATGTTTATGTATCTGACTTGATTCTCTTTATTTCGAATCACATGAGAGACATTTTTTTTCTACATGTGCTCGATGGTTTGGTTCTCTTCTTTCATCTCATTGTGAACGTGCTGGGATCGTGTTCAGACAAATCTGCAGCTCTGTTGAATTCCTGATGGAAAACCGACTCATGTTCTCCATTTAGAGGTTCAGCTCTCCCAAAGTGCAAACAAAAGAGAAAAAGTACGATTTCTTTATTACTTATCATTTTTGTATTCACAAAAATATTTATTTGAAACACACAAACATAAATTTAACTAAAATTCTTGAGAAGTAATTTTAAAAATGTAAAAAACGAGAAAGTAGTTCCTTGAGAAAACATACTTTAGCTACGGAAGCCCAAAGAGGACATCCATGCCCTTTATTTAACCATATTTTCCCGGCATTATGAAAAATTTAAATGTATTTTCTGAAAGATTTCCACCTATTATTTTTGTTTTCTCTGGATAACAACGCTGGTTTTCCAGTAAACCCCAATTTCAACATACTAGGCAGCGGTCCATCAGCACTGCGCACTCATCGCCGTTCGCTGCCACTCTAGTCGATGGCTGTTTTTACACAGCAAGCGCTGCTGTCCGTCTCTGGAGCACACCAGCAGCTCCGCAACGCTCTGCTACGTTTCAAATATGCTGCGAGTCTACTTTCGACGGAGTAGGGTTATTACATCAAAACAGGCACCAAATGAACAACAACGCAACCTCAGAAAGACAAAGTCACATGTAGTTTGCTCGTCTTTCTCTTTAGTCCCGTGTGATCTTGTAGTTCTCCTGTGATATGTTTCCAGTTGCTCATGGCTGTGCTCAAATAAATCCAGTGGGGCAGGGCGCACACCGTTTGACGGAGCATAACCGGGTTGCTGACGGACTATGTGGAATACATGTTAATTTAAGTCTTTTTCTCAAGATCTCAGGAAATTAACTAGTCATTATGGGAAAACCATCGCAGTAATTTCGAGATTATGGGGTAAATATGTTGAGATCTCGAGGAAAACCACTGAAATGTACATCACATCACAGGAAAACTGAGTTAAAATAAAATGTATCAAGTATGTCCATTAGGGCTTCCGTATTTGTCTGTTCAGGGGTCCATAAGTCTATTTCCTTGATCAATCATGTGAAAATGAGAAGACCTTGAAATCAACCATATACATTTTATGTACCCTTGAACAGCTTACTATGGTTTTGAATTATGTTTGCATGTGAGAAAAGAACTCATCAAGTTAAAATGTTTCTTTTCTCTCATTATTTATTTTGCAGACAGAGGAAAGTCAAATGTAGCTCCTAAAATAATCAAAGCATTTGTATTGTTATTGGAAGTAAACTACTTTCCACTATCAGAAGGTGGAAGAAGAAAAAGCATTTTGTTCTGTATTTGCAGTAACTGCAGGACTACTTCAGTGTTCACAAAAACAAACCGCTGGTGAAGCCTTCCTCTGTCAGAAAGCTGATCTGTCCTGTGAATTTAGGTCCCTGTGTCCTTGTTCCCTGCTGCTCCGACACTTCCTTCACTTACTCGACACGACACTTACAGACAAAACTTTGAGAAAGAGAGGTGTAAAAAAATGTAGCTTGTTTCCTCAAAGTGCTGAGAGGAAGCTCGATATCACTTGTGAGGAGCAGGAAGGAGCCGCTGATTGCACAGGAAGTGGAAGAGGGGTCTTTAATTCTGAGTCCTCGCTGGTGTTCAAGCCCTCAGCCTCATGGGGAGTTAATCAGCACTTAGGCTATAGATAGGAAGAGAGAGATGGAGAGGATGATGAGGGGGAGAAGACGAGGGAGGGCATTTCTCTATATTTTACTGTTGACATGTGGACCCAGCAGCGCTGTTTCCTGCATGTTTATCTACTGTTGTCTTGTAAAGTAGCTTTTAATCTGGTGTTTGTGGCATGTAACAGGCCACATGAATGGGCTATCAACAGCCATTTTTTTCTCCATCGTTGTTGAAGTCAAGGGTGTAGTATAAAAACTTAACTTAAAGGCAGGGTTGGCAATTTTCTCCAGATACAATTAAGATTTGGGTGTAAATTGTCTTTAGGTCCTGACAGAAATTAATAATTTATGTGCTCTGTAAAAGGAACAAAGAAAATCCGTCATCTGTAGCGGCTGTGAGCCTGTAAAAACTTTGACCAATATCTGCCACGAGGTACCAATTTGATGAACCAATCATGCCTCCCTGTCTCCCTGCTCGTTCTCTAGCTACCCCTTGCATCCATAGCCCACACTCAAAGTGCATCTCTGATTACACAGTTTAAACTGTGAGATAACTTACTGCTGAATGAAACATGAGACGACGTAGTTTCTACACAATGCAAGCGATGAGATGAGGTCCCCTTCTGGAGCAACAACGCTCATGCATGTAAGTGAGGGCGTGGCTTTTGAGGGAGCACAGAGGGGAGGGGGTGGGTTTATACGGAGCACTGAGGGAGTCCTACTTTCAAAATTGGGCTAGTTTTCGAAAATTACCAACCCTGCCCAAGGCATATTATGCAACATTCTAAATATGAATATGGCTAAATCAAATATACACTATGTAAATATATTGTGTAGTAAAGACTTCCTAAAAAAGGAGTGAAGTCAAACTCCCTCTGGATTTGTTGTTCTTGGCTACACTGACAGGGCGTTGCTTCCTTCAGATTATTTATGTTAAACTCAGAGGCTCAAACAGGTTTCATACATGTTATTTTGAGTGAAACTCTCCCAATGAGCAAGAAATGTGTATTTGATGTGTAGTTTTACTTAAAATGTATTATTAAGTAAGTTTATATAAATACAGTAAACCTCTTTTTCCCCAAGCAGCACCCCTAAACTGACAAATTATACCACACAGCTGAGTGAGTGAAAGCGAAATGAAAATGTAAGTGAATGAAACTGTGACCAAAAGTATCCCATTCCTTCATTTTGTTATTTGTAGATGAAATTATTATAGTGGAAACAAATTATTCCATTTTTGACTCTGGACTCCTTTTTACCCCCCTATTGACCCCTGAAAGTCCCAAACTCCACTTTGAGAACCACTCCAGAAACTTTAAAATGAATGGTAAGATAAATCACAGGTTGGAGCCTTAGAACAAAAATATAAAAATAAATAAATCTAAAAGGTATGACTCACCAAGTTCACTTTTCCATAGGTATTTCCGACTGCCCTTAAAGCTACAAGAAAGAAAAATGCATTGATGTTGCTTGCACCTTTTGCTAGCGATGCCTTCTTGTGCATCTCTGTAGCAGCATGCTGTGTTAGGTCATGCTCTCCTCTGGAGCCAATTGAAAACTTCCAATGGCATAAAGTGTAGAATGCTTCCATTGAGTCGTCGCTGACCGACTTAACCCGCATCTCTTTTGCTTCCTATCGCTTGTTGTATCTGCAAAGCGCTTTTACAGCTGTATAATGTGATACACGCGAGGGAGGCTGTGATTGGATGACAGGTGTGACTTAATGGACGTGATCAGTGCCTAATGGGCTTCTGGCTGTTTCAATGATCTGATATTAGATCAGAATAGTGTTGTGCAGTGATTACAGAGATGTTATGTCAATATACAGAACAAGTGGGGTCTAAGTCAGAGGAAACAGATTTAGTTTGCAATGTAATCTATCTTTATGTGTCTGATGGCCTCCTAATTTTTAGATGCTTACTTGCTGCCATCTTTGCCATTAGTGCGCCTGATTCATCAGAAGTCCAAATGATTTAAAGTCAGCTCTTTCAATTAAATAAGTGTGCCGAAAAGTGTTTAATGGAGCAATAAAGGACAAAACCCAAACCATTAAATGTAAAAAGTGAAACGAGGCCAGCTTGTAAAATGTTCCGCTGAGGGTGTGTGTAACTGTGTGAGCATATGTGTGTTTCCTACTCACAACTCTACGTTTCCTTTATTTTTTATATTTACTACCTTTCACTTAAAACAGACACTGCTGCCTTTTTCGTCCTTTATAACCCACTTGTATAATTTGCTTTATCTAGCCTACCTCAAACTTGCTTTATTATCATTTTTACTTTATTAATTCAACAGTCGAATTCCACTTGGGACAAATGATAAGTTAAGTTAAGTATACAGACATTATTGGAAGAACAGCTGAGGCAACCATGCTGCAATTTTGTCCTAGTGGGCAGTTGTGGTTCTGCAGCCTAGAGAGCTACTTTTCTGTCAAGAACATTTCTGAAACTCTGCTTGAACAGAAGACAACGCAAATTAGTTATTGTGTGTTTAGTTATTTTACTCAGCCTGGGCCATGGGCTGAGTCGGGCTAGGCTAGGGCGCAGGCTCAGACTGATAATCTTAACTCTAATGGTATGGTATGATATGATATGATATACTGTAGTATGGTATCGTATGATATGGTATGGTTTGGTATGGTAGTATGGTATAGAATCGTGACGTATCTAACGATATTCTTAAAGAAGGCCGACATCCTGCTATTTTCCCTGTTATTCAATGATTGCTGTCTTCTCCGTCCACTCTGTGTGCAGTGTTGCAGGTAACAGCACTACAGTAAGACACTACATCACAGCAAGGTGTGGTCACAAGTACTAAAGACTTAAACCCTTTGACCCACAGAGGTCAGTGCAACAATGCTTTTCCTTCATAACAAGATTAAGTGTGCAGTCGCTCTGTAAAGTATGACTCTGGCCCTTAAATGTGACAAAGGACACACACACACACACTCATGTATGTTGAGGGTGTAGTGCTTCCTGCAACAATAAAGCATTGTAAGACACACAGTGGCAGCAGCAGTAGTCGTGGGGCTCCAGAAGGGGCTCCTTCCAGGGGATGGACCTCTCTGCTTGTGACAAATTGCATGTGGAAGGAAATCTGCAGGGCCCATTGAACTTTAGTATTGCTTTTATTCCTCTGTCATGTTCCCGCAGAGATGAAATGGGATCGGTTTCTTTCTTTCTTTTTTTCCCCCCTGCTTCCCTTATTCACGGCTCTGTGACCGCCGGTGTGCTGGATAAACGACCAATGCTGCCTGACAGTCGCAGACATTCTTCTCTCCTTTTCTTTTTTTCTTCTTCTCCTCCTCCTTCAAACTCGCCTCCAGTTTTCAGGTACTTGAAATGAAGTGGAGAAGAAACGATGTACTTTCACCCCTGCAGCGATGCTGTGGCTGAGCAGCGTTCTTTTATTCCCTAAATGTTGCCGACATGGATCTTTGTTAGACGTCTTGTACAACAGAATAGAAAAATAATTCAGGAATTCACTTCCTAGAACATATTACATGTTGTCAGCGAATATTGCACTGCTGTCCTTCAGACAAAAAAAACTCCTGGAGTCTTTCATATTCAGTATTGTGTAAGGAATGAAAGTCATCTTCAAAAAAATTCCTTGTGGGAACAGCGCCGTTGTTTCAACAATACTTTGGATCCACTTGCAAAAAGGAGAGACTGATGCTTCATACTGTATATTCAGGGTCCCTATGAGATACATTTAAAGGACACATTGACTCTCTGACCTTTTCTGAGGATCCAAAATCAGTTCAAGCAACAGATTTGTCTATGACAATAGGTTTCAAAAACTATTTCCGTCAAGTTTCATGCATTCCGCTCACAAGCACACGATTGATCCGAAGGTTTAATCAGAAAAATATTATCTGGATCGGGTTATCCACATTTTTCAACCAAGAATCCTGTCATCCAGCTGACTTTTATCCCTTTTCCAGATCCCATGATCCAGAGACAGTCTTTAAGGATTATCAAGTCTTTACCAGCGCTTTAAGGGGACTTCACACATCATACTTTGTCCACAGGGGGCGCTGAAATCCACAAAAACTAAAAGATCCTAAGAGCACTTTTGAATGAAATATTTAATGATCGATATCGATGCTCTTACATGAAATATTTTATGAGGAAAAAATCTTTCATTTTTTACAATGTCTACCTTATTTACTGTGTCACTTAAGTCTTAACAAATCAACTACAGTTTTGAAAATGTTGTATTGTTTGACCAATTTTGAAGTACGGAAGCTCTACTTGGACATACTGTGCATCCATACTTTTTCTTTGACTCTCTTTTCCTGTGATACCAAGGGATTTGTGGTTGTTTTCTTGAGATCTCATTTCTCGTATTCTCAAGATAGCCACGCTGGTTTTTCCGCGATGAGTAGTTAATTTATTTTGAGCTCTCAAGAAAACGACTGAAATGAACTTGTTATTATACGCAAACCAGCGTTGTTTTCCTGAGATAACCAGTTAAATAAATCATGATCTGAAGAAAACAACCAAGAGTAAACTCGTAATCACAGGAAAACGGAGTATAGCACAATCTGTGGGTGTATGTCCTCTTCGGGCTTCCATATGGAAACAACTCAAATTGGCGATTTTATCCGGACAGAAACCAGGATTGGATTATTGTAAATGGTAAATGCACTTCAGATGGTTTAGCGCTTTTCTAGTCTTCTTACTACTTAAAGCACTTTTACAGCACATGTCACACCTACCCATTCACACACTGATGGCAGAGGTTGCTTTGTAAAGTGACCATTTGTAATCCCATTCATACACATGCATACGCCGCCGATGAAGCAGTGGGAGCAATTCGGGGTTAAGTGTCTTGCCCAAGGACACATCGGACATGTTGGGGATCGAACTCCCAACCTTCCTGTTAAGAGACGACTGACTCTACCAACTGAGCCACAGCCGCCTCTACCTGATCTTATCTGTTAAGTAATCCTTCTTTTCCCTTTTGTACGAAGCCATTTTCAGATTTAATCCAATCCTTGCTTTAATCAGATTGCTTTAGAACAGCCAGTCACAGATGATGAATTGTAACAAGAAAATTGTGACACCCTGAATTTTGGTTGTTGTGTCAACAGCTGCATTTTGACCTCTATACAAGTTATCATCCCTTTCACTTTCCTGGACACACTCACCTTAAAGAGAGTTAGATTCAAATGATCTTATTGTTTATTTGGGAGGTGCGAAACATTCACATTTTATAAACAAATGTTGGTCAGAACTTATTCACAGTCCCACACATTACTCATGTTAAATACTACCATGTTGAATGTGTAATGAACATCTGCACAGTTGTTACTTCCCTGTGAGTAACTTTAGATTGAGATCGTTTGTTCAAACACTTGGTGACTCATCAGCAGCAAAGATTGTTCCAGCTGTCATCGTGTAGTCATGTTGAGCTCACAGAAGCGAACAGCTCATGAAACCTGTTGCCTCACCAGAAATGAGAGCAGTGGTTGTTTTGTAAACGAGTAAGGTGAAGATGGAGGGTGGAGTTTGTAGTGTTTGTTGGAGCGTGGGACAAACAAATCACTCTGTTCAGGTGCTACACGGGAAAATAAAGACGAGTCACTTAACAGCCACTGAGCTGTTTAATTAGAAGTCCTGCTGCTCGTTAATAAGGACACTAACGAGAGCACCGCCCACTGCTCACTAATGATGGTGAGCTTCGAACCAGGCTGGACTCCACCAGGCTGCTGGCTGTCTGCAGGGGGGCAGGAAGTGGAGCGAGGCCATGATTGGTAGGGCGCAGCAGGGGGGTGTGGCCACCAGGCCTCAGCTAATTGCAAAGTTAAGAAACAGCGGGAGTCTGTAATGTGTTGCTGCACTTTTACTTCTATCGAACAGGGTGCTATTGATCAGGCGTGTTGTTTATGTGTACAGATGGAGGCGTGGTGCGTTTCTCATTCAAAGGTTATCAGGTATCGATGAGCGAGCTGATGGGCTGTGGCATTTGTCTGCACTCTACTCTGCAGCGACGATGGAACATTGTATAGGGAGGAAACGTCAGCAAACATATCAGAGCAATACGCCAACCACAGAGTAACCTGCAGCTTTTTATTTTACTGTTATTCAGATTAAGTGTTTCATCAAATGTCATCAAGTTAAAACTATGAGCAGGATAAAAAAGAAAATCTGGATTATCCCAATCCCATCAGAGAGCTGGATATAGACTGTATTACAGGGAAAAAATACAAGAAAACTATTTAATATGGCAATCATACAACATTTTTATAAGGTTGTTGATATTTTAAGAACTTTTTCTAAATATCTTGTTAAAAATATGAAGAAGATAGGGTACGCATTAGAGGTTGTAAAAAAAATGAAGGATTTTATGCGCGTAAAAAATTCCACAGTACCGTCATTAGAAAACATAAAGGTCCCTATTTTGACGATAGGACAGATTGGGTCATGGTGCACTTTGGCACTTCTTGCCACAGAAAATGAGCTTCTAAATTATAAAAGCCTCTATAAGTTATGACATGGGAACTGTGTTTTCTTACTTGCCATTTAGAGCTTCTGTAGAGTTGGCTGTTTCTGAATTTTTTTTAAGAAATACGTTCACTGATTTACAGACTTTTCTGTCAGAGTAAACAAGTGGAATAATCTCATTTGACAGCTACAATGTCTGACAGAGCATGTCACAGATATTGTCACACTCGGAGGAATAAAAATAAAATCCTGACATGGTCTTTTATTTTGCTGCCTTGGGAAGCATCCGAGACTTCACATCAGCTGTCCTCTTCTATGACACACAAAACAGAAGAACCAGGCGCTCTTAATCCACTCTGTTGCATCAGACTATTTTTTTTAAAGCTGAGAGTGTGCAGTCTGATCCACACTAAAAGGATCAGCAGCATACAATAATATCAAGATACTTGCGTTGACCTGCAATGGTGTTTTTTTTCTCCCATCTCTAATACTCACCTGACGTTTCCTGTTTAGGTTTCAGAGTTGCATAAAGTAAAACTCATGCTTCGTATCACTCGCTTTACAAGTAGAAGTTTTCATAAATCCAGTCCTGTGTCACACTCACTGTGTTGTAACTGTTCACACTTGGGATGTAATGCATGGAGTTCTGCAGAGGTGTTGTTGATGGACTTTATATTCAACAGAAATGAATAAGCGGGTCCATTTGGCTCCAAATGGACTGCAGCCGATCTACAGATACATCATAATGCAGAAACATTGAGAGAGAAAAAAAGAACCTCTCCAAACATTTTTTTTAACAAAAGTTAAGTTTTGAGTCGTGTTCGGAAGTCAAGGATAGAAGTGATCAATAAGGACGAGGTAGATGCTTCCCCCCTGACATCACCCATTAGTTGGTTGACTACGGTTTTTTAAGCCTCAGGCTTTTTTATGTTGGACGTCTCCATCTTGATTTAATAAAGCCTTATGTGACTGTATATACTGAGGTAAAAAGATGAAACATCAGGAAAGAAGTGATTGGTCCAATAACAGTTGACTGTTGAATCTATCTATTTATTTTAGTACCTAACTGAAAATTGAACATTTTTCCAGTTGTAGCAGAAGATAGTCCTCTATTATACAGTAGGTAGCTATGATCTAAATCTTTCTCTGCTTCATGGTCTATTTGCACAGCATTTGACACCATCCACCATTCCATCCTTCTCCCCTGCCTTGAAAACATTTTCAACATCATCAGCACTGCACTCGCCTGGCTAAATCATACCTCTCTGACAGATATCAGTTCATCAGCATAAACAACTGTTAATCCCCCTCTGCTCCCCTCTGCCAGGGTGTTCCCCAGGGTTCAGTTCTCGGACCCCTCCTCTTCATCCTGTACATGCTCCCCCTTGGTCACTGGCACACTTCCACCCGCACTCTCAGTTCTGCTGACGCAAACCTCCACAAACAGAACTGAAGCCCGCCTTTGGCTTATATGGGGGTGTTCCAAGTGGAAGGCGCCAAACTTGGACAGGTGGAGGGGTGTTTAGGTTGTCGAGATTGAATATGTTATTTAAATGGCAGTTTAAGTATTTAATTAACTTAAATGTATTCTGATGTGTCTTTAGCCTTATTACAGATGTTTTGTGTTGTTTGCAGAAAAGGTAATATTCTCCTGAGAGTAAATTGATTTTTAACCCCTCTTTTAGTAGGAGCCAACTCCTATATAAGAGGAGGTTTGAGGGCCTTGCAGGTTGTTGGAGGTTGGAGTGGCACAGTGTTGTAGAGTTGTTGACAGTAGCCAAAGACTGTACAGAGCTGCATTACATTCCACTACATCCTTGTGAAAAGTGAAAACAAGTTTCTCTTTCATGTAGACCTCCATAAAATCAGGGCTTGTGTCACTTAAGGATTGCATGGCTTTGGCACCCACTAAACCAGTGCAAAATTAGACAAAATTGCTCTGTCTATATAATTCACAAATCAAATGCAAAGGGTTAAATGAACCCATAACTACACAGCAGAGCAAAAAGTTGCCGTGTGCTGGTTCTATTTGTATGCATTTAAAAGAACCATTATGTATTTATCTGGGGCACAATTGGCCCCTTTCAATGCAAAGGAACCTTGTTGCAAAAATTGTCTAATTCACAAATTATATCATTAGTGCAATATCCTTTGTGAAGTCTTTTTTTTTTGCAAGTAGTGGAGTCGCCCCCTGTTGGCCTTAAAGAACATGGCTACACTTTTAAGAAACATGAGCAATCTTCTTCTTGTGTAGAGTCTATGCATCTATGTAATAACTTCCCCAATACTAACTAATTAGATAGTGCTCTGTCAGTCTTTGTTATGTATAACACAAAGCTTTTACATGAAGCATGGAAGTGGGTCAGAGCGACAGCGACAGCCCCCCCAGGCAGCCATTGTGTGTTCAGTGCCTTGCTCAAATGCACCTTTAACCGTCAACCTTCCTGCACCGTCGTCCTCTCCGCCCGGCGTCGCACTTTGGCTGGGTCACCTCCAGGAGCGCCGATGCTGCTGTTTCTCCTCCTCATCCGTCTTACGGCCCCGGCGATGGAGGCGATGCGTCTCCGGTGTCGAACAGGTGAGCACAGCCATGCATTATAAGTGCCGAGCCGCCGACCCCGAGGGAGGCAACTCACACACACACATATAAACACACTTGTATACATACACCACCGCACCAGCTGGCTGCCTGAAAAAAAAAAAAAAAAAAAACAGCAGCTCATGACAGAATATAATCCCCTGAACAAGGACGAGCTGAGTTTATTTTTATATAATGTACAACATACTGTGTGTTGGTTCTGCTGCATCAGGTTTAACATCACACACATGCTCATTAGCTGCTAACAGAGTGCAGTTACCAAAATACCCTTCTTACTGTAATTAAAAAATCTTTCTCCCCCACATTTCAGAGAATACACTCATATTTTATTAATTTGTTCTATATTCAATTCAAGATAATCTGCTTAAACTCAAACTTTGCTTTATTTAAATGATGCAGCAGCACATCAATAATTGAATTGGATCATAAAAGAAATGTTATGATTCATCTTTGAGTCTATAATATGGCTTTTGGGAGTGTTTGAAATGTAATCCTACAATCGTAGTCAGTTCAGAGACGAAAATAAGAAATAAAAGCAGAGTAAATCAGACTGAACGGTTATTTGTTATTCACTTTGTCATTCAGTTTGACATTGTGTTTGTGCCTGTTTAAGAAGAGGGGTTATTTTTTGTCCTAACCAATCAGCAGTGAGTGGGGTATCCATGCTTTTATAAGTCGATGGATAATTGCTGTATTTTTTAACATAGGCTCGTATATTTTTTTTGCATATTTTAGGGTCTAAATAACTTCAATAATTGATGCAGCTTGCAGTCAGTGACCAGGCTGTAATGTCTGCAATGTAATCCTTTAGGAGCAACTGCAACCTGTTTGTGTATCAACTCAAAGTTCTTGTCTTCTGTCATTGACGGGCTAAGATTGTCATTCTGACAATATTTCAGACAGGATTCCTACAAGGATAGACTCTCTACCTGAGCAGTGGCAACGTGTTCTGTACATGTATTAGCTAATTAGACTCTGGAATATGTGAAAACAGGAAGCATGTTTAAAAATACTAAAACACCCTTTAACTTTATAAAGGAAAACCTCTGGAGCACACGGTCAATTCAGCTATTTCAGTTTGTTGAATGGACCCTGTGCTCCAGATGTTTTCCTTCATGCTATGATTGAGACACATTGGCTTGCAATGTTCGTCAGCTGAAGCCCAAATTCCCCTTCTCTGTGTGACCCTTTAACTTTACTTTGTGGACATATTTCTGGCTCTTGCACAAACACAAAGGCCTTTTTAAGGTTACTAAATGGGGCAATGATCACGAGTCATGAAAGTCAAGCTAACAAAAACACAACAACAACAACAATGAAACGTCTATAAGGAACTCCACCCAAGAATGCAGATTGAATTGGACACAAACTGGAGGAAACCTTAAATACATTTCAAATGTTTGAACATGGACACACTTTGTGACAGGTTTCAGGTGATCTCTTTCTCTCTGAGATGGACTTAGTTGGTAAAACCAAGATCAAATCCAATAAATGATGTTGTTTTGCATAAAGCAGATGTTGACCTTCACTGTTAATCAGACTCCATCTCCAAACATTGCATTCTTCCAGATTTTGCCTTTTAAAAATGTCTCTATTTGATATTATTGTTCCAGGTTTTTTTCTTACTGTTTTGTCTGAAGAACAACTCCAGACCATTCCTGTTGTTATTTTTGCTATTCAGAGGTGCAAATGATTCACTGGTTAATTGAAAAACCCTTTAAAAAATGAGTTTATGATGATATTCATCCCTTTCTGCAGTTCTAAAGAACAGTACACCCTGTCTTTGTGTTAGGAGGGGAGGTTGTGATTTCTGGGTTAGACGATCCTCTGAGCTTCACAGGAATATTTTCTCTGTTCTGCACGAGTCAGCATTGGCCTGAATTCCAACAATATAGCCCTGAAGGATGTAATACCAGCTGGTGCAGTGAGAGCTATCCCCCCCTGTATGATATTGCACACAGAAAAGTCATCGCGCTCAGCCCCCGACAAGCACCTGTATTCGATTTCTCATCTCTGCTCGGCGGAGAACTCTAAGCCTTGTTCTCGCTGGCACTAATCCTCGCTAGAAAACAGCTTTCAGAGGATTAGCATCAAGGGGGGCAGAGCAACGCTCGGCGGCGGGGGAGCCGTGCTTCCCCTCTTCTTCTGCTTCTTCTTCCTTGCAGCCCTTTCTTCCTCTGTAAGTTAACATCACACACACGGCTTGACTTGACTCAGAAAATCTTTGACCTTCTGCTTGGTTTGCTCCCCATCGACCCACAGTGGCCTCCAATAAAGCTCAGTGCTCCCTGGTGACATTCAGTTAAAACTCCCCTCAGGTTCTTCCCCCTTCACGCTGCGGCTGGATAACTTAGCCGTGTAATTCCACGTTATCTGGAGGAACTGGGCGGCCCACATGCTGAACCGGACTTGACCTACTGCTGTAAGCTACAGTATCTTATTGTAAAATCACACCCAAAAGCTTGAGGTAAAGCCGTATGAGGCCTGGAGGAGTGTAGAAGGGAAAAAAATGGAGAAACCAAAGCCTAATTCCTGCTGCAGGCGATCCGTGGATGGATATCAGAACACAGAGAGCCATCCTGGCTGTGAAGAAACACGGAGAACAACAGCACCGCTCAGGGCCTCTTATAGATGCTGAAAGAGCAAAATAATGTAAAGAGCTGGTGTGTTTTTTAAAGCAACAATTCTGTTTCTGTGCACAAAGAGAGGATTATCCCGCATGGTGATGAGAAGGAGCTGCTGGAGGCCACGGCTCCTGCAGAGAACTACTTTTTGGAGATTGTAAATTTAACTTTCTCTTGCCATGTTTTCTTCTTTTTATGTTGTTTCTTTGTATATTTCCCCCCTAAACCTCTGCAAATACTTCATTCTAATCACTGGCTTTGATTCTATTTCTCCCTTTGCAAACAGCGGGCCGCTCACTTAAGAGCACTGAGAGAGATGAAAGCTTGTGCATCCGGGCAGGGATCAAAAAAAAAAGAGAGAGAGGGAGAAAAAAAATGCTTCTTCTTCCCCTCAGCTCCCAAATTCCTGCTGGTTGTGACAGAGTTGTAAATACCCGAGATAAAAGACGGCTCTGCCTGCTTGTACTTAACATTCCCATTAGACTACCAACAATGGCTGCTTTTGTGAGCTCTCATGTACCAATATGAAGAAGATTCCTTTGCCTCTGGTGCTTTTGCAAAACACAATTCAATCATAGGAAAATGTGAAAGAAAAAAAAAGAGAAGAAAATAGAAAAGCAAGCCTGAACAAAAGCAGAGCGATGTTTTGGGAATTCTCACAGGTGAGAGCAAAAGGAAGGATCTGGTTCAGAGGAAGAGTGAAAAACTGATAACAGGACTGTCTGTTGTGAGGGAAAGCTGCGTTAAGGAGCGGCAGGGGGCCTATTAGAGAGTCAACAACCACTTCTGAACCTTTTAATGCCTGATTCTGATGAGTGAAAATGAAACTCACAATGCCAAACTGGTGTGGGTGTGAACAGGGACTGCAGCTTCAGCAGAGGAAGGATGTCTTCTCGCTGCCACGTGATTTAGAGGAGGACGGATTGTTAAAGAAAAAGATCAACACTCCTTTCAGTTATCTTAAGAGTCAGAGAAAAGATAGATACCAGTTCCAGTATGTTCAGGACAGATGGGCATATGGGCCCAACTGGGGGTTGACTCACTGTTCGAGCCAGCCTCAAGTGGGCACTCAGTGTTCTGCATTTGCTGGCAAATCTGCATGTGTCAGCACCAGAGTTTTCTGTTTGGATATGAAGATAGATTGACATTGTAACAGATTGAAGAACACTATTCTCAGATATTTTTCAGACAGCTCCAGTGTCGCTTTTTCAGCTCTGTGGTTTTCATTCTTAAATGTAAAGCTTCTTGTAGGATGTCAGAGTGTCACTTAAAGCGCTCAGAGTGTAAAATGAAAATGTAACAGGCCTTTTCTCACATTCAGAGTGT
Organism: Tautogolabrus adspersus; assembly: GCA_020745685.1. Classification (NCBI taxonomy): domain Eukaryota; kingdom Metazoa; phylum Chordata; class Actinopteri; order Labriformes; family Labridae; genus Tautogolabrus; species Tautogolabrus adspersus. Next base: position 25,689,276 of record CM036540.1, on the reverse strand, counting down.
AACCTGCGCCACACCAAAGTACATGAATGCAAATGAATCTCCGTTTCTTACTCTACCCACCGACATTAACAGGTGAGCAGCGTCTCAGCCCCTGCAGGCAGCACGCTCACCACAGCGCTCTGTCGAGGACGAGAGAGCGAACGAGTTGCGAGGGAGAGTTGACAAAAGTGAGAATGACTTTCACTTCAAACATTATTCTGTTTCGTTTTGCCTTCTTTTACTTTCTAAAATGTTTCCTTTACTTTCCTATTACCTTTCCAACAATTGTTATTTTTCTTAAACAACAATTTTCTTCTTTTATTTTCTCTTCACTTTTGCCTCCTTTACAAATACACATCCATTACTTCCCTTCTTTCCTCACAGTATGTTGGCAGAGGGATAGTGAAGGAGGAAAGGGAACAAGCTGGGCAAAAAAAAAAAAAATTGGAACCCGCCCCCTTTTCCCCCACTGGGAATCCCAGAGAGTGTGCTTGGCCCCGGCTGGTTGTTCGGACATGGAGACAGAGGAGGCGCCCTGGTTTTCCAAAGGCACCGAGCCGCTCGCCGTCTCCTCTCAGCGGGGATTTCGTTGACCCTGCGGAGGTCGCAATGGGTGACGAGTGTAGGCGCTGAAAAATGGGCTTCTGTCTGGAAAGTAGAGGAGAAACACACACGTTCATGGGCAAACACACACACCGGGTTATGAAATATTATCACTTCTGTTGATTGAGCTTATTTGGGTCTCCTCGTATTCTGCGATGTCAGCTGTTCCTGTTCGGAGGGGGATTTGATGACGGGTAATAAAGTGCACCTGCTAAATAAAGCTCCACCCCAATGCACCCACCATTCCCCAAACGGCAGGACAGTACATCTTACCGTGCTTACCTCAAGGCTTTATGAACTGGACAGCTCTGCTAATTTAGCATACTTTTAAAGGTCGTGAGCTAATTTCAGACGGTGGCGTTGGGTTCTGACGTCAGGTCGACCTTGATGATCTGATTCTATACTTCTTCTTCTTCTCTGCTGTCAGCTGCTGCAGAAGTGCACAATTTAAAGGATATTTAAAACCTGATAAGCACCATTAACCACTCTTTTAATGAACTCTTTGCCATTAACTCCAACACCATCAGGTAGAGTGCTAATTGGAACAACGCATCATAGAATTTATGGACACTGGTTATTAACTTCCAATAATAATAACAAAGCTACAAAGTGTGGCTAGTTTTAAATAAATTGAGTGAAAAAAGACATTTTGCACAGCAGACTGCACATTATATCTACTCATAATGATCAACAGGCATTAAACAAGCTGTGAAATGGAAAATGGCTTTGGCTTTTTGGTTAGTTCTCTGTGCAATAAGATACATCTGCTTACATTTGATTTCAATTTGACCTTTCTGCAAACAAAAAGCCCTTGATTAACTTCCCCAAAAAAATGTCTAAGCATTCACAAATGAACAGAAGATGCAATTACTGACCACTAAGGGTGTTGAGTAATGCACAAGTATACTTTTTAATGGCTGTTTGAAATGATACCATTGGCAGGGACAAACTGGTTGGATGACAGACTCTGATATGTTTAAAGTAAGACTTCAATTTTCCATTAAGTGCGTTAAATGGTAAATGGACTTGAGCTTGTATAGCGCTTTTCTACTCTTCTGGCTACTACCGATTCACACCCATTGACACCCATTCACACAATGATGGCAGAGGTTTCTATATAAGGTGACCATCAGTATTAACTAATCCCATTTGTACACATTCATACCCCACTGATGTAGCAGCGGGAGCAACTTGGGGTTAAATGTCTTGCACATCAGACATGTAGCTGCAGGAGCTGGGGATCGAAACCCCGACCTTCCAGTTACAAGACGACCGACTCCAACCAACTGAGCCACAGCTGCCCGTGTGGGATTTCTGTTAGAATTTTGGCCTTTGAAACCCTAAAGATGTGTTGTTTTCGAATCCTGTGATTGAAGTTTTTTTTGGGGGGGCAATTTTTGCTTCTGTGTTTGGGCAGCTTTTACTTTATTTAAGTTTATTTTAATGATGATGATATGATGTGTTATGCTTGTAGTTTAAACCCTATACATACTTTAAAGTTGTCCCTTTTTATTTATTCCATTGCAATTTAAATACTTGTACTTTGTGCAAAATGTGTAGTAACAGAAACAGGTTGTGTAGCCCGTTTTGAGAAATCATGTAAGAATTGTTCATCCATTTGAGAAACTGGGGGCGAAAAACTATTACCAAGACAAACAACACAAGTTGTTTCATGTGCACATCTGGATATTTGTCCCTGAGGGTGTCAACAGAGTAAAGGTCAGGAGGTCATCAAAGTCATATTTCTCTTGGGAACAACTGGAACAATCAGCTTTGTGGATTTAAATATCAATTTAAAATGGTGATGAGGATGTTAAATGAAAGTCTTGGCTGGAGAAATTAAGGCACACTCCTCAGTCAATCAGAAAGAAGCATCATGCAGTCCAGATTGGCAGGTGTCTTTTGGGACACAAAGACGGAATAGGGCAGTTCCACAGACGGCTGACAGGCTGCTGCTACTGCCTGCAGTCGAGAATCAGGGCGAAGTTTACTGATTGGTCCTTTTAATCTGGTGTAAGCACAATGTAAACTTGCTGATGGTGACCTGAACAACAGAGCTGCTGCTTGTGATGCATTTATGCTCTGATCCGGTCCCAGCGGGGGGGCGCGAGGTGGAGAGGGAGGAGAGGGAAGGGGGGATGACATACTACATGTGGACAAACCAACAAAAAGGTGGATTCTGCAGCTCTCAGCTCCCTGCTGACCTGCAGACCTTGATCAACGCTTGGGGCGATTCATAACAACACACAGGCAGGTCATTACATGAGGGATACAAGTGACGACAACAAGCAAACAAATCTGCAGCAGAGGTCAACAGGAAGCACGCCAGGGACTCAGGTCAATGGTCGAAACATTAAGGGCAGAGAGTATTGACACGATGTCTTGTTTTTTTGCTTTCTGCTGGTGAAAACACTGAGCTTCATTTTCAGGTCATTTCATATGAGAAACACCTTTCTATCTCACCAAAATAAAACCCTGCCCACAGTACAGCTTGTGTTTTGTTATTTTTAAATTCTTCTCCCTATCAGTGATAATATAGAATAATCAAAGGATTGCAGAACATACACTCTGTACAATGTCAGGACCATAGGCTGTAAATATTAATGGACGAAGCCTGAGTGACGTCAGCCATCTGTTACAGCAGAGGGCTCTAGAGGCTCATCGGCAGCTGCCGCCATGATGGAAATCATGTCTCAGAATAACTTTCAGTCAACCTAACTACATGCTTAGAGCCAAAGCTGAGGCGGGTTTTAAGCCTCTAAAAGAAACATTACATTGCACCCACCTGTCAATCAGCTTTGTGCCTTACTATGGATAACACGTATCATTTTCAAAATCAAAACGGAGCCGTTTAAAAAACATTGACCCCCTGTACAATGTGTGCCAGTGATGACAATAACTAATCAGACCTATTTTGTTTTTTGGATCAGGCTGTAAAGATGTTCATATATGCTGTAAAAACGGTGTGACGAACCTGTGACAGGTCACTGGTAGTCTTTGGCTTGCTGCTGTTTGTCTGTCTGTGTGTTTGCTGCAGGAGGTGTGTCCTGGCTGTGGGCTGATCAGCTGGATCATCGTGTATGTGACTTCCAGTGTTCCTGGAGCCAGCCTCAAGCGAACACTCGACAAACTGCAGGATCTTGCACTTCCGCATTGGCTTCATTTTTCAACACCAGATGTTGCCGCTTGGTCAGGACATGTGAAACATAAACTGGCTAAAAGCAGAACTGCTGCCGCCTGTGATATGAATCCATTACCAGGATATTTCTAAACCGCTAAAGCCTGGTATACACACTACAAGTTTGTCGAGATGATTTTGTGCCTGGCCGTATAATTTCTAATCATGTAAATTAAACATGTTTTATAGATTTCCTGTTGTATGGGTGGAATCCAGAGGACAACCAAGCACACACTCTGATTTTCACACGGAACCAAGCTATATCCAATTGAAAAGAGAGCTGACAGAAGAAGGAAGCACAACAACCACAGCAAATCAATTTTTACTCACCTCCAGCTCACCCCTTAAATGTGCATGTTCACACCTTCCACCTTCACACCATAAAAAATGTATGAGATTCCTATCAAATGCTGTAACACTATCAAACTGTATTGATGGCTAGGACATGGTTCACTGCTGACATAGGCTGTTTTCAAACATTAACCAAATAATTATCAGTTTCCTTGTGTGTAGTGAGACTTACAACCTATATATAACTTTTAAATTTAAACATACAATATGTAGAATTGTATGACAGTGTTTACATTAAAATATCTAAATTAATAAAAAATGTACTTAACCTATGTTATATATGTTTCTTGTTGAGTGCTTGCATTACCTCAAATATTTCCAACAGTTATCAAAGCCAGATAAATCTGTTATTTTATAGTTGTTAAGGGACGTGTCGTGTTGTGGCGGTCGGCATGATGAGCCGCCATGACAGACAGAATATTTATCGTTGCTGTGGAAACACCGGATGTTACGTCAAAGACCGCTACGTAAGAAAGCGGGAATTGCTACTGAAAGCTGCCGTACTGTTGCTGTATGTGCTGCTGTGATAAAAAAACATCATGTAAATTATACTTGGATTCATCGTCAGTAAACATATTCTCTTCCTCAGGTCGGTTTCACCCGTTCCTTTTCACTATGGTCAACGCGGAGTTCTTTTTCATGAGTGGGAGCGGGGGAGTAGCTGAGAGAACTCCCATGATTCCCCACCAGCCTCAACGTCATCTTTTGTAGTATTGATTGAGAGCCTCCTGGCGGCGGAATCTACATATTGTATATTTAAAGAAAGCCCCTTAAAAAAACATAACAGCATTATCGACATGTGATAATCTTTGTTTAAACTCCAGTGGTGGAGGGGATCAGATAATTGATTATTGATACAACATATAATTTGTAAGTTTTACTTTAAGTTGTTCTTCTTTGGCAGATTAAGCCTTTCCACCATCAGAAAGTTATCTTGTTTCCTTGTTGTGTACACGCCATAAAGAATTCCTGTAAGAAACCCATCTGACACACAGCTAGGGTAAAAAAAGCTCAGGAAGCGATAAAAACCTGGTTTTATTGAAAAACTGTGTGGAAACAGAACTGTGTACAGGATTGAACATGATATTTATAATCTTTTATTTGAATGTGGCCTCAGATTGGGCACCACGTTGAGGGAAATGACCACAAAGAAAAACCTTTGATATCACATCTAGTTTGCAGATGTTGTAACATGCTAAAGCGTTTATCTTCCCTTTTGAAGCTGAAGCTGGATCCCCTGCAGGGAAAAGGTTGAAAGTGCTTCATCTGCAGATGTGATCCCTAGATCAATAGGTGGAATATAGAAAATATCAATAACTTTGTGTTTCTTTGCTCCAGTAATTTAACTAAAAATATATGTTTCATTGGAGTGGTTTCACTCTACCTTCAGGCTGCTGTTTTCTAACACCTGCCACATGTGCCAAAGATCTGAAAGATTATTAAAAGCATCATGGCTGACCTCCTGACACGCTCTCTCCTGCAGCTGCTTCTTGTAAAACACTGCTGGCTTTGGATGTGTAGAGACATTAAATACATTGCAGCTCAGCACATGTATATCTTCAGTGATGATGTACCGCATGCAAAAAAATCTGCATGTAACAGGGAGAAAGGAAGGAATAGAAGGAGGGAGAAAGGGACAGATGGATTGATGGATGGATCAAAATATTAGTTAAACTTTAAGGCGTAAGGTGTACAACCTTTTTTTTTACTTTGTTGACATTTGTCCTTCCGACATTGACAACCCTAACCCTAAGCCTGGGCACTCACAATCATTGATTATGGTAAATGGACTTGGCTTGTATAGCACTTTTCTAATCTTCTGACTACTCAAAGTGCTTTTTACACCGCAGGTCACATCTACCCATTCACACCCATTCACACCCTGATGGTAGAGGATGCTTTTTAAAGTGACCATCAGAAGTAACTAATCCCATTCATACACATTCACACGCAGCCAACAAAGCAGCGGGAGCAGCTTGGGCCTAAGTGTCTTGCCCAAGGACGCATCAGACATGTTGCTGCAGAAGCTGGGGATCGAACCCCCAACCATCCTGTTGAGAGACAACTGACTACCAACTGAGCCACAGCCTCCCAAATAATCACCCACCCCCCACCAAAAAAAAAAAGATTTTCCTTTTGTGCCGTACATCCTTCTTCCGTCAGTTGAGGTTTAATCTAACCATAAGGGGTTCACCCTCCAAAAAAGTAGTTTTTCAAGTTTTTTCCAAATCTGACAATGGTCTCGATAAAACAAAAACATTTTAGATTCATTGTTCCCGAACGTATACATGATTTAACATTAGCTGAATAACAATTGTTGGGTACTGTGAGAGTTTCTCAGCTGTGTAATAAGATACAGACACTGAAAGACAGATTCATGTTCACCATAAACTCTTCTGAAAGGGTCAGCGTATATTCAAAACAAATGGTTATTGGATTTTAGTCATCATCCGCCTGTTTGAAGATGAAAGTTAAATTAAGACGCTGACATGTTTTTGCAGTTCATCAATCTAAGAGTGAATGCCTCGGCGGCTGATATTTTTTGCTCTTAAAACACGCTGAATGTTTTTCCGACCTTTTGATACGCGCAGTTATTACTCATTAGAGCGAAATGTTATTTTCTGATTCACAAACAGCAGCTGCTTCCCTTCGTACTGATCAATTTGCTGGTAAAAAAGCCTTTTCATATCCCTGTTGTGTTATTAATATTACTGTGCATACAAATCAAACGGGTCAAAGCACCACAAGAAAACACAGAGATATTTCCCTTTCATCCCCCTTCTCGTATATGAAGAGAACGTGGATGAAATTAAAAATACTGAATGTGGATCAGCTCTTTAATCCTGGGAGTTTGTTTCCTGGACACAGGAGGTCTGAGGACTCAGGTCCAACACCTCCGGGGAAATTACACACACTCTGTATTCAGGCTGTCAAGACCGTATTCAATGATACACAATCAGGTTCTTACCCTGTGTAATGAAAACTCTTATCAGGTATATATGGTTTGCAAATTGGTATGAAAAGGTTGTAGAAAGAAAAACACATCGGAGCTGTTATAGAACCACAGTTAACCAAAGTGCTCTATGAGCATAAAACCCAATATATAAGAACAAAAATGAGTAAAAAGAACAATAAAATATGCTAAATAAGAGGAAAATAAAGCTGTGAAAGGAAAATATCTGGATTTCAAGCTTAACTTGAGCTAAAATCCAACGCATAGAGGTGGGTCTTGAGCAAAGATGTAAAACTTTCAGGGGTCTGGGCACTTCTAATAAAGTTTTTTTTTAGACTTTTCTTTTGAGCCTGAATCTAGGAACACACTGTGTTGATCTTGGTGCTCTGATTGGAGCATGCTGTTGCAACAAGTCAGACAAGTATTGTCATGTCAGCCCATGTAAAGTTAAAAAAAATTATTATATAAGCATAAAGTCAATCCTGAAGCTGCCAGGACGCCAGTAAAGACAAGCCGCAGCATTTTGGACAAGCTGTAATCAATGAAGAGACAACTGATCAACACCAAAATACAAAGAGTTACAGTCATACAAATTAGAATAATGTGAAAATCTTGCACACATTCATTTGGAGAGAGAAAGGCCTTTACCTTCAGGAGTCTCAACTGAATGAAACGGGTTTAGATACTCAACTAATCTGTTGGTCAAAACCAGCTAGGCTACCATGGTTCCTGTTCAGCCAGATTGCCGTGGTTCCGCAGGAAGAAGCCGTTTCCACTGTGGAGAGCTTAATCCGCCGTATTCATGATGTTGCCACACAACATTAAACTCAGAGTGTGAGGTTCTGTTATTACATTCTTAGGCCCCGTGTCCACCTAATTTTTCTGAGCACCAGCGTCTTTTTTCAATCGTTTTCAATGAGAAGAGAGCATTCCCAGCAGCAGGCGGCCGCCCGGAGAAAGTGCACAGCGCTCACCCCGAGCGCTTCGGATTGAAAATCTTTCAACTTTTCAGAAAGGCGCTGTTGCTGTCACTGGCGCTCTTTTGCAAATATATGATATTCCCCGTAGTTTTGCCGCCTACAGATTGTGTCTTGTACTCACTTATTTTGCTCCATGTCTGATTGGGAAATAAACTATCTAAAAAAAAAACATACACTAAAAAGTAACAGATCAGTGTTGATCATGCAGCAGCCGTTGTCAACAGACTGTTGTTATAGAGACATTCAGGAGACTTGGTTAAATTTGAGAGAAGGTTGAGATTAACTTGGTGTGAAGACCTCTTACATCCAGTTAACCAGATTAAACTATGGGACTCCGAGCAACTATAGAGGAAACCAGCTACTTATCAGTCTGATTGATCCGGTGATCTGCATTAGTGTCCATCATTTATAAACTGATTTTATAACTTGATCCACCTATAGATTTCTGTGATGAAGTGAAGTTTCTGTCTCCTCTGGTGTCAATATTGTCAAACATTTCAAAGAGCATCTGAACAAACGACTTAACAAGTGTTGAATGAATAACAGAGATTTACTGCTCCTCCTCCAGAGAGTGTTTTGTAAAGAGGAAAGAAAGGAGAGCTGAGGATGTCACGCCAAAATAATCTAATCCTTTAAGCATGGGAGGAATATTGTGACACGATGAAGAAAAGAAATGAAACAGCTGAGAGTACATCTTTTTTTTTCTGCTGAATGATGACAACCGAACCCCCAGCACAACAACATCGCCTCAGGCCAAACAATCAGAAGGAAACAAAAAAAAGAGACTCTCTAAATGAGAGACAGACGAGACTGAGAGACGGAGAGAGTGGGAATGGAATAGAAGCTAAGCGACAAATAGAAAGGGAGAGATAACAGGGGGAAAAATTAACAGCAGAGTGATGTAAAGTGAAGTCCGGAGGCCGACACCTGTCACTGCCATTTAAACCTTTTTACCGAACCTTATCAGGACGAGTCGGGAAATGAGACATCGGGCAATTCCCCGCTTCGTCCCTGTCAGACCGCCATGAAGGAAATGCCGTCAAGGCGACAGAGACAGCTCCAGATGAATAAAACATCACTGAAGCTGCTGCTGAAAAACTTCAGAGCTGTGATCGAGGGTAAATGTTCCAGGTGTGGTAGTGTGCTGTGAAAAACAGAAAGCTAAATCTAAAGTTTGCGTTTCAGGACAGTGACCTCTCGTTTATCTATAATGCCTAATTCTGTGTCATTAGGATCCATGATATTTCAACAGCATCATAAACATTTTATACTGCTTCCTGTTTTGGCTGGATAAAAAAACGTTTCACTTTGCATAACATTTGTAGTAAATGGGAAACAAGCAATCGGCATTCTGCACTGTCAATGCAAAAGCTTAGAGGTGTGCACCAATTTAATCAATACTCTGTTAACAGTTAATCTCAAAGATGCTAACTCCGATAGCAGTTAATCAGTTAATTACGTTTATAATTAACTTAAGTTAATATAATTAAAGTTATACGGTGGTGTTACAGTTTAAAGAGTGACCATGTTAACTGGTGTTTTTTAGACAATTTTGTTTGCGCTGGCAGAGCCCACATCCTCCATTTCAGAGCACTTCTCACCACTGCTCATTGTTGCTAGGTTAAGAAAGTGAACTTCTACTTCCCTCTGTAATGTCCGTTATCGTGCTTAATATTTGCTTTTATTCAAAGAAATATCACCAAGAAAACATGAAAACGATGTAAAGGAGTCATGTCCTGGCATAGGCAGCAGCTCTAAGCCTGGAAATTGTACCCCTGAAAGACGAGTCAGACTAGCGTCTCCTCCACCATTGTTGATGACAAAGCTGATTTCAGAAGTCCTGCCCCTTTTTTGATTTGATTGGTGGGTGAGGGAGAAGTGACATTGACGGACTCAGTGCTGATCCAAACGTTGAACTACATTCAAATGAGAGTGCTGTGAGTATAGCGACAGAAAACAGCTTACACCTAAGAGCATTGAGCACTCAGGACGCTGAACGCTGAAATCGTGGACTACATTGTTTTTGTATTGAGAATGGTCACTGCCAGTGCAAAAAAAGCTTACTGCGGACACAGGCCCCAACAGTCAGATTGATTAATGCTGAATTGTAAGTTGCCTGAGCTAAAATATGCACAAAATGTTGACTATATGAGGTGTTAAAAGTATGAATATTTAAACGTACAGTATGTAAAATCCACCGCTAGGGGGCTCTCAATCAAAACAATAACAAAAGAAGACGTCGAGGCTTGCAATGTATTATGGGACAAAATGAACAAATCAATACGAAAGGGCTAAACCGACCTGAGAAAGACAATATCTTTACTGACAATGTATCCAAGTATAATTTACATGACATTTTATATCACAGCAGCACATACAGCGACAGAACGGAAGCTTTCAGTAGCAGCTAGCGCTAGCCTATGCCGCGGTCTTTGATGTAACATCCGGTGTTTCCTTGACAACGATCAACATTTCCTGTTTATCTTGACGGCTTATCATGGCGGCCGCCTACAAGACACGGCACGTTACATAACTATAAAATTATCTGGCTTTGATAACTTTTGGAAATATTTGAGGTGACGTAAGTACTCAACTAAAAATATATATAACATGGGTTTAGTCCATTTTTAATTGAAGTTAAATATTTGAATGTAAACATTAGCATGCAATTCTACATACTGTACCTTTAATCTGAGGGAAAAGTAAATAATGCAAAGTTGATTTTCAGTGTTTTTAGGGGTTATTTTCTCCAATAGGAGCACAAGCCTTACAAATTCCAAATCAGTATAACGGGACAGACACACAGAAATACAGACAGACAGCAGTCTCGGCAGCCATCAGATGAACGATGCGACAGCTTTTGACAATTCTAAAAAAATTATTCATTTATCTGCTTCACATCTTTCTGATGCAACCTGCAGAAAGACGAGTTCAAAGGATGTTGTCGGAGTGACAAAAAAACAGGCTGCAGACTGAGAGGATTTATTCAGAGTGGGAGGACGTGGCACTTAAACTCATATGTTGCTGCTGCAGTCTGACTCCGAGGAGTTTTATTAAGATAACAAAACAGCAGGTATTCTTTTGTTTTGGTCACTGCCAGGCTCAGATAGTTATTCACAGTGTTTGAATAAAAGAATTTACAGAAAAGATCCCTGCAGAGACTGACTTTAAAAAAGGATGCATTCATGAAACAAGACAGCTTTCTCTATTGTCTCTGCTTAGCTACCAAACTCCATTAAAGGAAATCTATTATACTCTCTTTCACCATTAATTATGTCAGCCTGGGACACCTATTGAGTAGCGTTGTGTGATGTGTATTTCAAAAACCTCCTTATTTATCTGATACTGGTGTCAGTGAAATCCCTCGTTTAAGCCTCTGCCTATAACGGTTCATTTTAGCTGCTGTCTCTTTAAGGCCCACCTACCTAAGTGCCCACTTTCCTCCAATTGGCTAGCTCTGTTTGCAGTCATAGGAAAATTTGAGTGTGCTTCCAGGTGGGCGTGTCCTTGAAAGACTATTAGTGTATTCATGTAGTGTCGGAAATGTCGGAAAAATGAGTTTCCAAGTTGTAAAATGCACATGAACAACTGCTCAAGTAGGAACAACAACTCGGAAACTCGGAAAAGAATTAGGTGCCCGTACAGTGTGAGCTGACATGCCACCCCGACTTTTATACAATCGTAGAAAAATCGCACAGTGTGAGCCAGGCTTAATATGTAAAACATACATAAAAAAAAACTTTGCTGAGGTTTAGAATGGACATCCAACATCGTAACATTATATGTTTGTATTTAAATATGGATCAGCATAGATCACTTTTAACAGAAACAACAATTTTTCTTGCAGAACACACGCGTTGCTGTATGCTGCTTCCCCAATCTGTGAGTAAAGTAATGTTTTTGTGTTACACAGCTTCTAATAATGTAGTCAATTTATGTATTAAAAACTGTAGTCCCCAAAGTGGCCACTAGAGCCTGGCTCCAAGAGTGAGTCAATCTCCATGGAGCTCCATGTAAAAAATATCCCACTTAACAGGAAGATAAACATATTTACAGCCTGGCTAAATGTTGGTTTGTCCTTTCAGGTGAAATCCCCTGTTTTTTTCAATAACTAACCCTTTAACCCTTCTGTGATGTTTATGCTGTTGCCTTTGGACATATTTTTAGACAAAAATAACATGTATAATATGGATTACATTAAGGTTTTTATACCAACAGACTGTCCAGACCGCCCATCTTTTTCTTCTATTGGAGATGTGAGCAAGCCGGCAGAAAACAACATTCTTTTTTAACTAGCTTTTTACACAGTTTATGGATTCCCCTCATTATGGATTATATAACTTTGAACATTTTAACCTAACATTTACCTTACCTCTCCTCACCAGCTCCACCTTCCTGCTCAAATGTGGTCACCTCTGGCTACAGAAAACACATGCAAACAGCCACAATAAACAAGCTGAGCCCTGGAAGAAGGTCTATAAACCCATGATGAACATAAAGGTGGCTACATCCACATGTATGTGGTGGTAACGGAAATCTTCAAAGACACAATGGTGATGGGAATAAAGATAAAAGTAAAACTATTTCTGTGGAAAATGTCATGACAGCTGTGCAGTTTTAATCCAGCTGGAGATCTGTATCTTGCCACATCTGTCATTTCACTGCCAGCGCTGCATCTTATGAAGGACACAATAAAATAAATATTATTGTCAAGTGATTTAAGTGTGTTTTTTAACAATTCTGAAGTAAGTCAAGGGGTTCAATAACAAAAAAACATGCCAGGAAGACAAAGAATAATGGGGTCAACAATAACCAGTGTCCTGCTTGCAGAGTAATGCACAGGATGAGAATGTATTGTCTTTAAAATTAAACTTCATAAATTATAAAGTCTCTTAACATCAAAATCTGTTTTTGTAGGAGACCTGATAGCACACCATTAAGGAAAAAAAAAAAAAAAAGACAGACAGACAGAAATGGAGCCAAAAAAAGACAAATGATAACAGACAGTATACAAAACCCAAATCAATCTGTCAATCAAACAACCAATCATTTGGATTTTGTTGTGACTGTTTTGAAGCGTGCAGTCGTCGTCTTCACTTCTGTTGCCAGTTTTTTTTTTGTTCTCACAACATCTGGCAACGCTGCCCGTGCTGTTGGATTTGTCATTTGTCAGAGCTGCATCATTTCAGACTCTGAAATAAAACAACTCAAACAAACGTAGCAGGAAAGTCTTAACAGCTTTGGTTTGGATGCAGTCACGTCAGTGAAAGAAGGATGAACTGCTGCCCTGAATTATTTCTGCCTCACATACATGCAGCTGCTGTGTTTGCACTTCTTCGTCTTCTTCTTTCATTTAGGAGACATTAACAGAAGCACATTTTCTTGGTCACGAGAGAACGCAATGTGTGTGTGTGTCGTTTGAAACTCCTCATAATCTGCCCTCAGAGACATTTCCACAACAAATTAGAGCACCACGTTTCATGTTTTAATTACAGTGTGCCCTTCAGATCCGGACTCAGTTTAGCAGTCCTGCTGGATTTCACTCTGTCCAATAATAATTCCTCTCAATTTCTGTCACACACACACACACACTTACAGTACACATACGCACACATTTTTATTCCCGCTGGCAGCAGTGCAGTGGGTCTCTTCTCTGTCAAACATGTTGGTCCAGAGTGAGACGTCTCAACAACTACAGAGAGCATTTTGATGCCATTTGCTGTAAAAATTCATGATCCCCAGAGGGTGAATTGTAAATGTTTTTGTGACCACATGATAGCTTTTCTAGTGTCACCATAAGGACATATTTTACAGTTTTAGCTCCAGTACTAAAACGCCTATGAATAAAAAATAAACGGGATTATATGTCCAACAGTAAAATATTGAAGATGTCATGAACACTGAAGCCTCAAGGGGGAGCTAACACTGATCAAGGATGTTCTTCCTCTGTGCCATAGAGCCCTATTGTTGTCCAAAAACTTTTTAAATCACATCAAAGATTCTTTATGATACACTCTGTAATAGTTTCCTTAATCACCATGGCTACAAACACTGTAATACATTTTGACTCTGTCCCTTACACCAGTGTCAAGTCAAGTCAAGTCACATTTATTTAAAAAGCAGCAGCTGACCAAAGTGTACAGTACAATGCACTAAGAAACAACATACAGGAACAAAAAAAAACAAATGAAGGAAAGCAGCAAAGAAAACCTGAGAGAAACTGCCTACTCAGGACCGGAGGACTCAAACGCTAAAAATACATTTTAAGACGGTACTTCAATGAGTCAACAGAAAGGGGCAGACCTGATGGAATGGGGGAGGCTGTTCCACAGTTTCCTTGGAGCCCCCCTACTTGTGTGTAAGAAAAAGCTGAGCCCCCCCCCAGTAACCATACGGAAAAAGTGATACATTGCTGTCCAAAATTAACATCTGTTTTGATTGTTTTCGTCGATCAAATCCCAACAGAATAGTCCAACCATTGTTCTTACCAAAAGGCCTTTATAAAGCTGTCTAGTATTTGTGTTATGATTATAGTGAATATATTCAAATCAAATGTTGGCAACCTCAGAGCAGACAAAGCAAATAAAGGGATGTACTTGGTGATTATAGATATAGATTATCAAAAAATCAGTGGCGCCAGTGGCCAAGTGGTTGTTGCACAAGCGCCATAAACTGAGGTTATAGTCTACCAGGCTGGTGGCCTGAGTTCAAATCCGGCCTGTGGCTCCTTTCCCGCATGTCATTCCCCACTCTCTCTCTGTCACGATTTCTGACTCTATCCACTGTCCTGTCTCTACAATAAAGGCATTTAAAGCCCCACAATGATTAATTATCAGAAGTCTTCTTCTTTAGCTGTCAGGTGTACATTTTTGTTGTTGTTGTTGTTGTTGTTGTTGTTGTTGTTGTATTCATTCAGAACACAATTCTAGGTTGGAAATTGGGATGAAGTTGGATTTTTTGACCAATAGTTGCAAATCCAAAATGATTGAATTCACATTAATAAATAAGTGAGAAATGCATCAAATATTCTGAAGCACACCAAATGTGGATTCTTCCACCACTGAAAAGAGTCCCTAACAAATACACTTTTGTTCACCTCTGTGTAGCTTCAGTATGGAGCTGTTTATTACAGAGCCTGATTAAGAATGGAGTAATTAGACTTTTTGAACAATGTCTAATATCACAAATGCTCTACACGAGTTGTCAGGCCCCTTTAAGGTTTTTTTTGTGGCTGAAAAGGCCAAGGCAAAGCTGTACGAGGTTAAAAAAGACTTTTTGATGATTTGATATTTTAGTTCAAAGTTAAAGAAACTAATCAGAAATGTTTTCGTCATGAGTTCCCCGATTCAGCTTATAACTGCTCGTCTAACAAACTGTCACAAAAGCCAAAGAAGTAATATTTAGTTAGTAATGAAAAGAGAAAAAGCAGGAAGTCGAGCACCCAATGTGGATTCATCCGCCGCTGAAAATAGTCCCCAACAAATTCACTGTTACCTCCTCATTGTTTGATAACAACTACGGTGAGTTGCTGTTTTTGGAAATAACTTTAGTTTTAAAACAAGGAACTATATATTTGAGTTTTTAAAGATGAGGAACAAGCTGGTTTTCAGCTGAGAGACGTACAGGAAGTCAGAATATTGAATGGATAAATACACTGTCTTAAAAATGTCCTTTTTAATTTTTACTTATGAACTGTGAGTACTCTTCAGAGCCTGTACTTTGTCACTTTTTCTTCTCAATAGAAGATGAATTGCAACTTTTTTAAGGACTTATTTTTTTGGAGTTTTTAATGTGTGTACTTTTGTGTCCTTTGCTTCTGAAAACCTGAAAAAAAGGTTATATAGGCTATGACGACAGGCACATGAAGGTGTGAAAATACTACACAAAGGGGTTTCAAATTTGCAGTGAAATGTGAGAAATGTCACATTTACTGCATCTCTCCCCCGCATTTACGTCTCCTTTGACTTCATACAGATATTCAGACACAGTAAGCGTTTTCAGGGCATTTCATTCATCTAACAGGTGAACACTGGGCATGGAAAATGAGCTCAGAAGGTGAGTCATCTCATTGTGTTTCAGTGTTTTAAGTCTGTTTGTCGGAAAAGATGCTGAATTAGTTAAAGGGGAAACAAAACGAACGCCCTCGTCCTGCAGGCTGCCAGAACATTTCTCCGCTTAGCCCTCGCTTGTTGAGACTCTCAATCAGTCCTGGCACAGAGACACTGCACATATTGGAGTAGGCTGATTGGCTTTCACGTCTTGGCGATGAAAGAGAAAAAAGAAAAAAAGAAAAGGGGGATGGTTAGTGATTAAATTCACTGGCAGCCTGGGCAACACAGCACAACACAACACACACACACTCGTCTGTATTTACATTGTTGGACGGTAATCCTGTTAATGAAAAATGTGCAGGTTTTCACAGCCACTGGCATGAGGAGAGCCAACCCTCTCCTGTGGGAAGGGAGGTGGGATGAGTGTTCCTCGGCCAAATAAAAGACACATTAATAAGAAAAGAATGTCGCAATCAAGTGAAATTATGTTCTGGAAGAGACTCGCCTGCAGGTGCACCTGAGTGATGAACCTGTTGTTTCTGAGCAGTCGACGCTCTGATGTCATGACACGGTGCTGAGATCTGAGCATGTGTGTGTGTGTTCTCCTGCACTGGATACACTGATCCAACACCCTGTTCAAACACATACACACACACACACACACACACACACACACACACAAGAAAACGAAAAACAAGTCACACACCGTCCCCCGCAAACAAAGCTCGTTCTGCTTTAGGCTGTGTGTTATGTTTTATTGTCTTCAGTCTTTCCGGAAATCTCATTATGAGCTCCATTTAAGTTTCTGTGTCGGGGTTTATTTCAAGTTTACTCTTTCTTTCACATCTGTTTGCACGTGCTGTGTAACTTCACATTGAGGCATTTTTCAAACTGTAGCATCCTGCCAATTTTACAACACATTCCTTTCAAGAGTTGAGCGGAAGTTTTGTTCTCAAGGCCGACAGTGTGCTTTTAACTTTTCAAACAAGGTTGACCAGTTTTCTCCTCTGTCACTATCAGCACCACTGGTATATAAACGGTTCCATTTGTATCTGACCTCGGCAGTGTCGCTTTGGTCAGTTTGTGTTGGAAACACTGTCAACTGTAACTCTCTCTCTCTCTCTCTCTCTCTCTCTCTCTCTCTCGTGTAGGCTCATTTCTATTGTGGTTTTGTACAGTATCTGTTCAAATGTGAACTTGTGGCTTTTATTACTAGTGATGAATGCTTGAAAACATATAGTGACCTGTTTATATTTTAGGGCCCTTCAAATTTCCTGTTGACTTGGCACTGTATTTTTTTCTGTATTGGAAGCTGCTTAGAGCATCAGTCAAGGATCATAGCTGCTATATTTGTACTTCTTACCCTCTTCCTTTTTACCTCATCAGCTTTCTGCATGTATTTTGTTTCTTGTCTTTCTCTGTCTTTTTAATACCTTGATGCAAAACTAATTGTCCTTCAGGGACGAATAAAGTTGAAATTGTTGAGAAGAAGTGTCTACGCTTATTTTATTGTTTCATGTTAAGCCAAACCAAACTGTTAATTATACCGTGGTCTGTCATGTTTGAATAATTGAAAATATTGGACCCAGATGCTAACCATAATTTTAACCCAAAAAAACAAAAATACAAAATCAAAGCTCAAAAAGAAAAACGACAAGGAGCCATGAGGACACATAACAGAGGAAGGTAGAAGTTTGAACGGACACGTTGGCCCGTAAAGCCACAGTTCAGTACGGAGTACAGACTTTTCAGTATGGGGGTTGGAGTAGACTGAACCCTCGTGGTCATTCAGTGGGCATTTTTTGGGTCCACCTCATTAGACTGAGCATTTCAGTAGTGATGCTAACTTCAGAGTTTTGTGCAGTATGGTTTGGATGCATCGTTTCAGGATATGAGTTGTATTTTAACACCCACAATGCTGTGCAAATTAAATGTAAAACGTCACTTTACGTGTGCCTCCAAATCAAAACAAATGAGGAGATAAAGCCTGTTCGGGTAACGCGCCTTTCAAAGGTTGAGTTATTAAATTGTTTACATGCAATGTGAAGTTTGGTATTATTTACTGAGCAATCGTGCATATCACATCTGAGTCGGAGTGTCAATAACATGAGGCGGACTAATGACGCCACTTCAACACTGAATGAATCAGACGATGTAGGAACAACAATCAGCCTACTGTGCGCTCCTACTGAACAGTAGGTCCTAACAGTATACAGCACGGATAGAAGGGACTGTCTGTCTACAGATTGTATAGGCACTTTGCAATTTCGGATGCACCCAGAGACTATATAAACTGGGGTAATCAGGCACAGGTGAGACCAACAAGACACAGGTGAGGACAATGAGGGCACTCAAGAGGTAGGGAAAACAGACAAAGGGAGGAAGTAAGACAAGACAAGAAACACTGGGTCAAGAACTGCAAAATAAAACAGGAAACACTAAAGACACACAAAGAATATAATTGTAACAATACACACAGAACATAGAGAGAAACACGAGGATAGGAAATGACAAATAAAATCACAAGTAAGCAATAAAACAAGGAATAAACAAACTAAACAAGATCAACTCATGATCAACTGTGCATGTAAGGTGACCTTGAGTGTTTTGAAAGGCGCTTTTAAATAAAATGTATTATTATTATCATTATTATTGTGACATGGTCTTGACAAATACTCAGTTATGACTGGCAGCAGGGTGTCATTTAACTCCCGGTTACAGGTGCCTTCTAAGAAGCTGTGGTGAAACTATTTGTCTTTCTAAACTAATGTGCTGGCTGAATATCTTATCATATCATATCTAAAATAAGTCACCATAGCAACATGAATGTAGTCCGCCTCTTATAATTACAAAAAGCTAACCCAAAATGTCTTTAAAACTATTTGGAGGAATTGAAAACTGACTGTACTGCAGCTGCAGAAAGACAACATGGGGGTAAAAGGAGAAGAAACTTTTGTTTGTTTTATTTGCAATATCAAGTGATGTACTGCAGTACCTCTGAACACCACTGGGGGCAGGTCGCCCTACCCTCTGAACATACTGAAACATCTGCGATCATCTCGGATCACCTTCACAATCTAACAGTTATGTTTTTAGCTAGCACATTATGCTAATTAACAAACTGTAAAATCAAATTTACTGTACATCCATCAGACTTAATGTTGTTGACTTTGGAAATCTTTTTTCACACACACAGCACATGTCAAACTCTTAGGCTACGAGTGAAACAGAGCTATAGGTTGTTGAAAATCTTATATATAGATGAACTTGTATAATCTTTTTACCCTTAGCAGGTAACCATTGTACAAGTTGGATAATGTCTTTAAGGTGCCCATAATCCGTTTATCTTTTGGACTCCTTGGAAGCAGGTTCTGCCCTCGACATCATCCATAGGAACCTTATAAAGAACTCATTTGTAGAGTATTATCTTTTAAAGGACATACAAACATTAGTTCACCTTAATAAAGAGCGTTAGTATCTAACAGAGGCTGGTAACATAAATTAGACACATGAACTTAAGTACTTTAAAAAAGATAAAACAATGACATTTCTCCTTAACATTATTGGGTTGTTTTGGTGCCAAACATTTAGCATTGGTGCCAAGATATTTTTTACACCATTTCCACCTTTTGTACATACATCCTGAGGGGAAATTCAGGTTTTACATTCTGTTATTGAGAGACATGCTTCTCACACAGACGTGCCTGAATCACACACATGCACAAACAGGACCTGTGGACATGCATGAATGGAGAGATGCCAGAATGGGGCTGCTACACACTGCTACACAGGGAGCGCCCAAGAGCTGCTGGGGGTTCAGTGCCTTGCTCAAGGGCACCAAAGCATTTACTGGGAAGTGACCTGGCACCTCTCCAAGTACCAGACCAACTTCCTTTCTTAAGTCCGCACCAGGACTTGAACCAGCGACCCTCCAGTTTCCGACACAAGTCTCTACAGACTGAGCTACTGCCGCCCTCTTTATAGACAGGACAGGGGGAAAAAAGCTAACAAATATTGGCAGTAGAGAGTGATGAGAAGGATGTCTTAAAGAGAAGTGTAGAGGGTTGCTGTCAAGCCAATGGCTGCTGTGTCATGAACTGAATCTTCATGAGGCACAGCTCAAACCACCCAACTAAACTTTTGCCCCAGCTGATGTTGCACAACCAAAATTCAAAATAATTCAAATTTTTTATCATTGAGCTACACTTTAAATTGCTAATCTGACATTGCATATTTTGTATTGTTGCAAATCAGATACTAGATTGCTAGAGGGTCATATTTTAATCCGTAGAGCCACTGACAAGCTTGGAATGAGAACTTGTTGATGTTGTTGGTCATTAATAAAAGTAAAGTTTGAACCACGAACCCTTCACTTGTGGCTCTGGCTGAGGAAACATTATATATTTAGAAGGATTTTGGCTGAAATAATCATGGTGTAAAATATTTAACATCGGTGCAGCCTAGCAGAAGACTCAGAGCAGCAGCAGACGAATATCCTCCTCTGAAGTTTCATCAAAATCTGATCAGCAGAATCCAAGTTATTGCGTGTGACAGACGGAGGGATGGAGGGATGGACGAGTGCCGACCCTCAGTCCCACTGCGGGGGGCAACAGTGCTACCAACGGCTAATTAATCAAATTATATGACAGATGGTGTAGAGGAACTATTTCCCCCACAGGACACTTTTAGATGAGCCACCGGCCTCGTGGTGAAACTGAGCGTCAGCACTTGACTGAAGTCCTTCCATTCTGTCCAATAAGAGAAGGAAGTCGAGGGAAAAAAGGGCAGCATTAGAGAGGGAAGCCGAGGGAAAAAGGGCAGCATTAGTGGAGGATTGGAAGAGAGAAATAAGAGAAGAATGATGGAAAATATTGCTCTTTCCCTTTGGATGTGATATGATCGCAGCCGGGTTATATTGCTTTGTGGAATATTGCTGGAGCTCAGAATTAGATTGGGTCTCCCCCTCTGGCTTCCATGATAAGGCCTCAGGAAAAGCTGCTTTGGATCGATCCCATGGACAAAAACGGGACGATGGGAACATAAACAGATTATGGACCTTTGAAAGGGCTTCATTTCCAGGCAGGGGACACACCCAGAACCCCCCCTTGTCCTCCCTGCATGCCACATTTAGTCACCACCACAACTATTTGTCATGACATGAAATGCATTTATTTCACATATCTGGGTTTTAACTCTTTAGAGTTTCCTTGACCTTTTGGTGGAGCACATTGTTAGTTGTAATGTGATCAAATTGTTGTTTTTTCATCCTGAGTTATAACT